>CM053577.1:71050060-71117185 GCA_028646485.1 Cryptoprocta ferox
ATAATTTATAAAAAGGAAATTGAAAAGAAAATCTGATGTCTAATGATCAGATCGTTGATTAAAATATAGAACATGCCAATTATAGAATCCTGTGCAGCCATGAAAAATCATTTTACAGAATAGTATTTATTTACATGAGAAATTATTTTCCTTACATAATCAAGTAGAAGAGGCTGGAAAATAATATATATGGTAGTTTTCCACGTTGAAAACAAGCTCACATATTAAAGCTTGTTAATATGTATTAAGTACATATATATCCTTATCATTGTTAACTCTTACTCTCATGGTGGGTTGATGCTGATTTTTGGTTCTTTCTGTGCATTTCTTCCTGTCATCTTTATTTTTCTTCATATTGAGCTTTTACCATTTTATAAATTTAAATAGTTGATAAATATTAATATTGTTTACTTCTTAATTTAAAAAATTGTTTACGTGTTTATTTTTGGGAGAGAGAAAGACAGAATGTGAGCAGGGGAGGGTCAGAGAGAGAGGGAAGACACAGAATCCAAAGCAGGATCCATCCAGGCTCTGAGCAGTCAACACAGCCGTGTGGTGCTAGAACCCACGGACCGCAAGATCATGACCTGAGCTGAAGTCAGATACTTAACTGACTGAGCCATCCAGGCGCTCCTTAATCGTATTGTTTAAAAAATTCTAAGGCACCTGTATAGACTGTGTAATTGGAATAAAAGATTCATTAAGAAATATCAATTGGTTGACAATAAGCCACTTAAATTATAATTTAGAGTAAGTTAAGTAAAATTAGTTGATCAAAAAGTTTATTCATTAAAATAAATTTTTAAGTATTAATTAGGAGAATAGCTCTCCTCTGTTAGGCTTTGAGAAAGCCTAGTGATTTTAAAATCATAGTACTTCATACTTGGATTACATTATATGTATTATTTGGTAACAGCTTTATTGAGGTCTACTTTGTATACCAGACAGCTCACTCATTTAAATGTTCAGTGTTTTTTCTCATGTTCCTAGAGTTATACAACCATCACCACAATTTTATACTGTTTTTATCACTCAAAAAGAGACCTCACTCTTTAGCCATAAACACTTGTTTTTTCATCCTCTTAGCTCTAGCCAACAACCAATCTACTCTCTGGCTCTATAGATTTGTTTATTCTGGACATTTCATATAAATGGAGTCACGTAATACGCGGCCTGTTGTGACTGGTTACTTTCACTTGGCATATTTTCAAAGTTCATCCATGTTATGTTGTAGCATGTATCATTACTTCTTTCTGAGGTCTGAATAATACTCCATTGTGTGTATATGCCACATTTCATTTATTCATCCGTCAGCTGATGGATATTTGGATTACTTTCATTTTTGGGCTATTATAGATAATGCTGCCATAGCATTGTGTACAAGTGTTTTTGATGGTTGTGGGGGTATATATTTTTATTTCTTTAGGGTATATACTTAGAAGTGTAATTGTTGGGTCAAATGATGACTCTCTGTTTAATTTTTTGAGGAACTACCAAGTTCTTTTCCAAAGTGGCTGTACCATTTTACTTTCCCACCAGTAGTATATGAGGGTTCTGATTTCTCTACATCCTTGCCAGAACTAGCTATTACCTTATTTTTGGATTCTAACCATGCCTAATGGATATGAAATGATAACATTGTGGCTTTGATTTACATTTTCCTGATGACTTGTGGCATTGAGAATCTTATCATATGCTTATTGGCTATTTGTATATCTTCTTTTGAGAAATGTCTATTCAGATTCTTTGCCTTTTTTTTTTAACCCAGTTATCTATTTATTATTGAGTTATAAGAATTCATATATATGATTTGCAAATATTTTCTTTTGTGTTTTGGATTGTTATGCTATCTGTCCTTTTCATTTTTTTTAAAAATGTTTATTTTTGAAGGGGGTGGCAGAGAGAGAAAGGAAGAGAATCCCAAGCAGGCTCCACATCAAGCACAGAGCCCGACATGGGGCTTGATTTCACGACCATGAGATCATGACTTGAGCCTGACATCAAGAGTCAGATGCTTAACCGACTGAGCCACCCAGACACCCCATCCTTTCTTTTCATTTTATCTGCATCATTATCCGGGGAGAGAAGTGGGTCATTAACATACCCATTATATAGAAACTAACTTTGACAAAGAGTCAGAGGTAGCTAATGGGTCAAGGATTTTGCCTGGGTCAACTTATTCCTAGTACAGTGTTCTGTCCTTGATACCACTGCCTAAATAATGTGAATTGGCAGTTAAGAGATAATGAAAATAAAGAATCATTTAAGGGTACACAATATTTTTTTAAATTAAAGTTTAGTGATGAACCCATTATTTTACCATTTTGATTCTGACCTGAAGTCTCTAAAATGGAACTTATAAGTGAAAATTTTCATGAGTATTCTTAGAAGATAAGATTTTATAAAATGTTTGAAAACAAAAACATCCTGCTTGATAAATATTGTAGCAATTTATAAGGGCAAGGAATGAGGGAGAAATGAAGAGTCACTTTATTTTGCAACAAGACATACAACAAGGCATAATAAAAATATCCCCACTTTTTGAATATGTTTGATCTTATACAGCCAAAAGATACCTGTTAACTGCTTTGGGTTTTACTGGTAGATCACTAAAAATTTGGGGTTTATGATCCATCACACTTAGTAGATTTATTAGCCCACGATTTCCCCCCCTTCCTTAATATGGAATTTAAAAAGAAGAGTTATCATAAAACTTACCTGTGATGCAATTTTTTCATGCCTTTGATAAAGGGAAAATATAATGTGTTGAGTATTTTGGTAGAAGATAAACCTGTTGAAGTCAGTAAATATGCTTTTTGGTGATTCATTTTATTTGCAATTTAGTCTTAATTATTTTTTTGTCCCTTTTCTGTGTTTACATATAAGCCCTCAACCCTTTGTCACTAACTTACTGTAGTCACTACAGTTTCCAACCTTTAAGCAGAAAAATGTCTGTGGGGAATGATGAAATTGGGTTATTCCAAAATAGAATGTTTCCATATAGCCTAAAACGAGGATTTATCTTGTAAACTGAATGAAAAACTTCATTTGTAAGTAACATTAATAAACAGAAATTTATGGTCTCAAAGGGATAATGTTACTTGAGATTTTTCTTTGTATTTAAAAGAAACACATTGAAGAAATAGAATAAAGCTATATTTTGTGAGAAAATTTAGTATATAGTGTATGCATATTAAGATACATTTTCTTTACCATGGTAGAAAAACTGCTTAAGTTATAGTTAGTATGATCCAAGAATATAGAGTGCTTTTAAATTATTCTTGAAAGATTTCTAAGTAATATCTCTTTTAAGATTGTGTGTTTCAGAATCTTAAATATAGTATTCCTGCTATTGTAACTCATTGGTAATTATTTTAAAAGTTTTATTGTTAAATTTTCTGTTGTCAATTTGTTGTTAAATTGTTAATTTAATGTTAAATTTTTCCAGGTGGATATTCCATCTATTATAACCAAGAAACTATTAAAAGCAGCAATGAAGCATATAGAAGTGATAGTTAAAGCCAGTCAGAAAGGTAATACAGTTTTCTACTACAAAGTTTGAGTGATTTTTGTATATCAACTTTCACCTTAAATACCTAAGTATGAATACTGATGCATTAATTGATACTCACAAATGCTGAAAAGTATTCCTTTAAACGGAAACTTTTTCAGGATTTTGTACGATATAACATTGTAAAAACTCAGGAATCTGTGAAAATTATAATTAACTTTTGGATATATTATAGATGACTCTTACCTTTTTTTGAATAATAGTCTTTCTTTCATTACTTCCTCTGAGGTACCTCTCATAATCTCTTCCCCCTTTCTTTTTTTCTTAGTAATTTCAACAGTTTCGACCTATTCCAGCCCATTGTGTGTATTACTACCATGTAATTTCACAATACTACAATTATCATGTTATCTCTCTACTAAAATTAGTGACTCTGCTATAGAGTCCAAATTGTATACTTAAATACTTTCTTGTCTAGTCAAATACTTTGATCTACTCTTGTCTTTCACTGTGTATTATGCTTTGGTTGGGATCACCTATTTGCATTTTTTTGTGTGTATGTCCTGGCCTTTATACTGTCATGATTTGCACATAGCAAATATTTTCTGATTGAATGAGGGAAATTCATTTGGGACTTTTCTTGCTCTTAGATCAAACTAAAATTTTTCTTTAATAAAATCACTTCTGTGTTCTAGGCTTGATTCTATTCAAAACTGATTTTCCTTGTGTTTGCATTTGGTATTTGTCCATGCTTTCCCAATGCTTTTTGTATTCTTTATTGATGCTACATACTACTCCATATAGATAACCGTGTAAAAGAGGTTTCATGGTCATATTTTCTGGTAATTACTACATATTATATTCCCCTTCTGGAAATTCCCAACAAATACTAGCATACCAATATCTCTGAGTAGTCCTACAGCAAAGAAATAGCTTTAACTACTTAAATAGTTTTTAACTACTGATCTGAACATGGAACCAGTTTTCCCTCCCTCATAATATCAGTTAATATAATCAGTTCATTTGGGGAAATTATATTCTCAGCAGAGTTGAAGTAAAATTAAATCAGATAATTAGTTTATTTGCTTTTTGGTATGAGTAATTCCTCAGATATGAGAAGCATTTTAAATTCTATATTTGAATTTTTTTTCTGTGTTCATCTTATAAGAACTAAAAGAGTTTTACCTTCAACGTGTTCAAAAAGTAGAAGAGTTTGAATATAATTTAATTGTTGATAAAAAATTAATCATTGTCCTGTCTCTGGCAAAAACAAACTGATTGTCTTCAGCCATTTTGTCAAGGCTAAACAGTCAGAAAAAATAGGAAAAGATTGTTTTAGTAAATTTATTCTTATTTTAAATATTTTAAGTAATCTCTATACCCATTGTGGGCTCAAACTCACAATCCAGAGATCAAGAGTCACATAATCCACCAACTGAGCCAGCCAGGTGCCCCAGTAAATTTTAGTTTTTAGAGCAGTTTTAAGTTTACAGAAAAATTTAAGCAGAAATATAGAGAGTGTCCATCTCTCTCTCTTTTCCCCTATGAACCTCTTGTATTGGTACATTTGTTACTATTGATATTCCAATATTGATACATTATTATTAATTAAAGTCCATAGTTTTCATTAGGGTTTACCCTTTGTGTTGTACATTCTGTAGGTTTTGACTAGTTTCACATTTCATCTCTCCCTCTTTACTTCATGAACCTTTGATAGTCATTGATCTTTTTACTGTCTATACACTTTTGCCTTTTCCAGAATGTGATATAGTTGGAATCATACTGTGGCCTTTTCAGACTAGCTTCTTTTATTTAAAAATATGTATTTAAGGCTCCTCCATGTCTTTTCATGGCTTGATAGCTCATTTCTTTTTATTGTTCAGATATATTCCAATGTATGGATGTACCACAGTTTATTTATCTTGCTTTTCTTCCAAGTTTGGGCAGTTATGAATAAAGGTGCTACAAACATCTGTTTGCAGGTTTTTATGTGGGAAAGGTATTTTTAATACAGTCTTTGTTCTAAAGACAAATACCTTGAACTCAGGCTTTGGGTAAATGGATGCATCTTTTTTTTTTAATGTTTATTTATTTTGAGAGAGACAGCACAAGTGAGAGAGGGACAGAGAGGGAGAGAGAGAATCCCAAGTGGGGTCCATACTGACGTGGGGCTCGATCTCATGAACTGTGAGATCATGACCTGAACCAAAATCAGGAGTCTGACGCTTAACTGACTGAGGCACCCAGGTGCCCCATCTTTTTATTTGTAGTTAAATTAATCATTTTAATAAAATTCCCAAATTATTTTGCCTCTAAGAGAATAATTACATATTTATATAGACAAACCTGTTTGAAATTTATTGTTGAGTCTTTACAAGAGAGGGGTTGCTAATTTGCTACTATTAATGCAAAAAGTGGTTTCCAATTATAAAATTGCTATAAAATGCTAGATTAGATTCATTAATAACATTGTAGTTAATGAGGCCCATAGAATTAAAAGGCCAGAGCTTAGAAGGACTTTTTGTTTTATTCAGAAGTCCTGGTGTTCTAAATATTATGACAGTAAATTAGACGGACTTGTAAAAAAGGTTTTCAGATTTTTGAATTTTCATTTCTTTAATGCATGGATTTATTTTCTAAATTCTTTGGCCCCACAATTGTGCATAATTCAGAAAGTAATTAAATGTTCATCTATTCATCCATATTCTTTTTATTCTTGGTGTTTTCTCTACTATCTGTCTTTTAAGAATAGGGACTATATAGATGTTTTCTATCTATGTAAGTACTTTTATGGCCCTTAGAAATACTGATTGTGTACCCATTTAGAAGCATTGATTTAATTTAAATTCAGTACTAAATTGTGCAGAAAGACCTTACTCTCCAGTCTGTCATCCTAAAGATATCTCTTTGTCATGGATTCTGGAGATGTTTCCTGTTTTGGTCTGAAAACTACTAACTGATTAGGCAGTAGAGTACTGATGATTAGTGGGGATTAATCCATGCTCTGTTTTCTAGCATCTATATTTTGCTTATATTCCCAATTAAGATTTTCCTCCCTGTATTCTCTTAATCTTTTGCATGATTTATTTTCTCATTATCTAGAACTACAAAAAACTTTCATGTCTGACAGATGTTGAATAGATTCTAGTGATTCAATTTATATTTTATGTGTGAATACTTAATCACATTGACTTATAATTCTACATTTTGCATGATGACTTTTCAGTGTTAATAACTACTTAACTATTTACTGATGTAGGGAACTGAGGCTTATAGGGATTATATCATTTGTTCAAGATTGTATCAGTTTGTTAAAGAAGTAGAGCTGGAATTTAGTATGGCTTAGTCTTATTTTAAATTCTGGCTCATGACAAATTTTTTAAAAACCTGTGTCCCAAATACTTGGAAAAAATGCATAACAAATAATCGGATAATTATGAAATAAAATGCATTTCTTGTAAAAACTACATCTGCCTTTGCCAGTCCTTTTGTACCTCAGGCACAGATGGCCTTCATTTATCTTCTTAGTATTCACACTATTAGAATGCACATATTGACTTTTTTTTGGATAAATGTGCTTTGCATTCTCTTTCAATAAAAATAGAAGAAAATAGTGAAAAATAAATGCCATTGAATAGAGTCAAGAGTCCCTTCATAGATGCCATGATTTTAAAACTTAGCACAGAGTGCAAATAGGGGAAAACATGACTTGTTTTTCTTCTACTCTTTTGAGGTCTGTAAAAAGGAATGACAATACTATAACCTTTAAGTTAAAATATTTAGTACTTGGCCTTTTAAGAAAACTTTCTGTTGGGGTGCCTGGGTGGCTCAGTCAGTAGTTAAGCATCTGCCTCTGGCTCAGGTCATGATCTCACAGTTTGTGAGTTCAAGCCCCACGTCGGACTCTGTGCAGACTGCTCAGACAGAGCCTGGAGCCTGCTTAGGATTCTGTCTCCATCTCTCTCTGCCCCTCCCATACTCGTGCTCTGTGTCTCTCTCTCAAAAATAAATAAACATTAAAACAAATTTAAAAAAAGGAAACTTTCTGTTAATATAAGTTTTATCATCAGTTAATATTCATTATGTAATGTATCTGTTCGTGGACTTCTACCTTATACAGTTCTGTACCTCGTGTGTCCTATATGCTGGGCAGAACGTACAGAACTTAACCAAGAAAGCCAGTTTCTATACCATAAGTGCTTTAAAAGTTTACCTGAATGATTTTGTTGTGAAAGCAGACAATGAAGAATTTTAAAAGGTTTTTTTTTTTTATATTTGCAGAGGATGAACAGATATAACATTTGATAACAGCTTTGTATATGCCAGAAATTTTCTATAGTTTTTTCCACTTTTTAAAATAAATATTTGCTTTTTTAATATAATTTTTTGTTTATTTTTAAAGAGTGTGAGAGAGCGGGAGAAAGGGGCAGAGAGAGAGGGAGAGAGAGAATCCTAAGCAGGCTCTGCACTGTCAGCACAGAGCCTGATGCAGAGCTCGATCTCTTGAATCATGTGATCATGACCTGAGCTGAAATCAAGAATCAGATGGATGCTTAATTGACTGAGCTACCCAGATACCCCTGTTTAATATAATTAGTAAAATAGTGATACGAGGTAAAATTCTTTCTTGCATTGGGAAGGGGTCTTTTTATCAATTTTTTTGAAAATTAAAAAACTGGCAAGGAGGGAATTCTTCTTTTTATATCCTATTTGTGGAAAATTTCCCAGTAAAATACATATTGGAAAGAAAGGAGGACTAGGAAAGGAATAGCTATGTAAAATGATTTTCTGTTTGTGAGTGGAAATGGCTGAAGTTAGTTAATGTTGCTTAACTTCTTTCAATATTTATTTTTTGATCTCTATAGTAGAAAATACAGAGTTTTTACAGCAAGCTGCTTTAGAAGAATATGGTCCAGAGCTTCATGTGGCTTTGAGGAGTCGAAGAGATGAATTACACTATTTAAGAAAACTTACTGAACTACTTTTTCCTTACATTTTGCCTCCTAAAGCAACAGACTGCAGGTATAAATAGACTGGAAAATGTCATAGCAGTATTTACATACCGTGCCATATGTATATTGCTATTCTTTTTTTTTTTTTTTAAGTTTATTTATTTTGAGACAGAGCAGGGAAGGGGCAGAGAAGGAGAGAGAGAGAATCCCAAACAGGCTCCACACCGGTAGCTTGGAGCCTGACATGGGGCTCAAACTCATGAATCCTGAGATCATGACCTGAGCTGAAATCAAGAGTAGGATGCTTAACAGATTGAACCACCCAAGCACTCCTGTATGTTGCTATTCTTGATCATAATAGGCATACACCAAACTTGAGATTAGGCTATGATGTGAGTAACTTTTCATTTAAAAAGTACAGTTTGTCAGGTCTTAAAATGCCATTTTAGGTGCTAAGTATTCATGATGTGTTGTGTTGCTTAGTTTTTTTTTGGGAAATTCTCAAGGTAAATATGAATAAAATCAGTTTTTTAATTTGAGATCATTATACTTTTTTCATTCTTGGTGTTTCATTTTAAAAACATGCACATTTTGTAACTCAGTGGCAGAAACACTTTGAACAAAGTAAACTAATAGATAAGTTTGTGTTTTAAGATATACACCTGAGAAGAAGAATTAGAATTCATCTAAACTATCCTTCCTTGTTCTGGCAGGAACATGTTTAGATTACTCCATGAAGTTCCCTCATTACTCTTACCTTAATAATTCTTAGTGGAGAAGTCGTGGATTATTTTTAGTGATGTCTTTGTTTTTTTATTTTATTTTATTTTTTTTTAGATTTTGTTTTTAAGTAATCTCCAGACCCAACATTAGACTTGAACCCACAACCCCTAGATCAAGAGTTGTTTGCTCTACCAATTGAGTCAGCCAGGTGCCCCTAGTGATGTACTTTAAATATTACTTTATTTATAACATAGGATTTGTATTATTTTTTTTAATTTTAAATATTTTAATGAAAATATTTTTATTTTAAACAAATTAATATATAATGTTATTTATTTTTTTAAAAGTTTATTTATTTTGAGAGAGAGAGAGAGAGAGGACAAGCGGGGGAGAGGTGGGGGTGGGGGGCAGAGGATCCGAAGCAAGCAGATTCCTTGTCGACAGCAGAGAGCCTGATGTGGGGCTTGAACGCACAAACCGTGAGATCATGACCTGAGCCAAAGTCGGATGCTTAACCTACTGAGCCACCCAGGTGTCCCTATAATGTTAATGTAAATATTATAGTTACAAAATAATTATACTGTTAAAAACCTATTGGTTTTAAACATTAATTTAAAAATATATTTTAAATATTCTGAGAGGAGTATTTTCTAATGCTCACCCAAATCCTTCCTGTTAAGGAAATGCTGTTTTCTCTTAAATAGTACTCTGTTTTAGTCAGTATAGGACTCCCCAAGTGTGGTCTATGAACCACTAGCATGCGTATTACTTGGGAACTTTTTAGAAATGCAGAATCTTGGGGTGTATCTACCGAATCAGTCTGCATTTTAACAAGATCCCCAGGTAAAAGAACTGATGTAAATCACTAAATATGTACAATATTGTTTATTTTTCCAGATCCCTGACCTTACTTTTAAGAGAGATCCTCTCTGGTTCAGTGTTCCTTCCATCTTTGGATTTCCTAGCTGATCCAGTAAGGCTTAAAAATGATTTTAAATTATGGTAAAATACATATAGCATAAAATTTAATATCTTAAATGTTCTTATGTGTAGAGTTCATTGGTATTAAATACATTCATTATTGAGTCACCATCACTACTACTCATCTCTAGAATCTTTTCATCTTGCAAAACTGAAACTCTATACTCATTAAATAATAATTCTCTATTCTTCCTCCTAGCCCCTGGCAACCACCACTGCATTTCCTATATCTATGAATTTGACTACTCTGGGTACCTCTGGGTCCATGCAGTATTTGTTTATTTGTGAGAGTCTTATTTCCCTTAGCATAATGTCTCCAAGATTTATCCATATTGTAGCATGCTGAATAATATTCCATTGTAGGTATATACCACCTTTCCCTGTTTATTCGTCCATGGATGGACATTTCACTTCCTCTTACTTGAACTAGTAAGATTTTGAAGAAATAGGAATAATTTATAAACACTTTATTTTATTTTTATATGTATTATTTACATTATGCCAGGTGTTCTAAAGTTTTTTTTAAAGTGTTTATTTTTGAGAGAGAGCGAGTACATGTGTGAGCAGAGGAGGGGGAACAGAGAAAGAGAGGGAGACAGAAGATCTGAAGTAGGCTCTGCAGTGACAGCACAGAGCCTGGCATGGGGCTCGAACTCACAAAATGTGAGATCATGACCTGAGCTGAAGTCAGACACTTAACTAACGGAGCCACCCAGACACCCCTATAAACAATTTAAATGCTGAAGTCAGAATAACTTTTCTTTGCCAACTTTCCTAAAAGTGAGACCCTGCATCACAGATATTTTGAAGTCCCTCTGTATTACATATGTGCAGATGCTTT
This sequence comes from Cryptoprocta ferox, assembly GCA_028646485.1. Classification (NCBI taxonomy): domain Eukaryota; kingdom Metazoa; phylum Chordata; class Mammalia; order Carnivora; family Eupleridae; genus Cryptoprocta; species Cryptoprocta ferox. The sequence goes on from CM053577.1 coordinate 71,061,069, forward strand.
GCCACTATTCTATTTTTTCTTCATTTTTTTAGAAGCTTTCACAATATGAAAAAAGCTTTGAGAATTTTGGGAGAAGATGGTAATGGAATTATTTTGACCTATTTGTATTATTTTCTATTAGGATACTGTGAATCATTTGCTTATCATCTTCATAGATGACAGTCCAGTGAGTATTATATTAGAAACATTCAGATTGCATTGAATTTTGATTTCTATCTGTCCAATTACATTGCACTTGTATTGAATTAATTCTCTTTCTTCAAAGCCTGAAAAAGCAACTGAACTGCCTTCCCCTTTGGTTCCATTCTTGCAGAAATTTGCAGAACCTAGAAATAAAAAGCCGTCTGTAAGTATTTTTACCAATAACATATATTACCTTTGATATAAATAATTTTATCATGTGTTTATATGGCCTTACTTAACTTACTCTTCTCTCATATTGTATCAAGGTACTGAAGTTGGAATTGAAGCAAATCAGAGAGCAGCAAGATCTCTTATTTCGTTTTATGAACTTTCTGAAACAAGAAGGAGCAGTGCATGTATTGCAAATATGTCTGACTGTGGGTGAGGCTTACCTGTGCACTTTAACAAAGTCATTTTTATACTGTTTAATGTATTTATTATATATTTTAAATATATTTGAATATTTAGATCAGATCTGATGTTGTAGTGTGTCATTGTACTAATTTCCTTTTTACTGGGTACTCTAAGGTCACCTTTGAGTTACCTCTTAAATGTCCACTCCTTTCCCGATTATAACATAATCTGTAACTGACTTTCGATCAACTGACTTCTTTTTTAAATATAACTTAAAAAAATTGAGGTGTAATTTACACAGTGAAACTCCTAGAACTTAAGTGTACAGTTTAATCAATTTTGGCAGATCTGTACATTTATGTAACCTGCACGTTTATCAAGATACAGAACATTTCCATCACCCCAGAAAGTTGGGGTCCTTCCTAGACAAGCTACTCCTGTTCCCACTCCTGCCAGGGCCATCACAGCTCTTATTCCTTTCCCCACAGATTAGTTTTGCTTGTACTGTTTCCTGGTATAAGTGGAGTACATAGTGTGTACTCTTCTGTGCCTGGCTTCATTGATCACGATTATGCTTTTTAAGATTGGTCCATATTGCTCTGTAGAATAGTTTGCTCTTTTTTATTGCTAAGTAATATTCTTTTATATGTGTGAGTACACCACAGGGTGGGTTTTCTTTTTTTTTCTTTTTTTTTTTTAATTCATTCTTCTTGTGGATGGGTGTCTGGACTGCTTTAACTTTTGGGCTATTATGAAGAAAATTGCTATGCATATTCTTTTATAAGGATTTTTGTTGGGCATATGTTTAATAACTGGAAATAGACTTGTTGGGTCACAGGGTAGATATATATTTTGTTATATGAGAAATAGTTAAATTGTTTTCCAAAGTAGTTGTACTATTTTACCCCCACCCCCCAGCAGTGTGTGAGAATCCTGTTGCCCCACGTCTCTACAAAAATTTGGTGGTATTTATTTATCTTTTTAATTTTAGCCATTTTAGTGGGTGTGTGGTAGTATCTTATTGTGCTTTAAAATTTTTTTATGTTTATTTATTTATTTTTGAGGGAGAGACAGAGTGCGAGTGGAGGGAGGGGCAGAGAGGGAGACACACCGAATCTGAAGCAGGCTCCAGGCTCTGAGCTGTCAGCACAGAGCCCAACGCAGGGCTCAAACTCATGAATCATGAGATCATGGCCTGAGCCAAACTAAGACGCTTAATCAACTGAGCCACCTAGGCGCCCCTCTTACTGTGCTTTAACTTTGCATTTCTCGGGGTGCCTGGGTGGCTCAGTCGGTTAAGCGTCCCACTTCGACTCAGGTCATGATCTCACGGTTCGTGAGTTCGAGCCCTGCATCAGGCTCTGTGCTGACAGCTCAGAGCCTGGAGCCTGCTTCGGATTCTGTGTCTCCCTCTCTCTCTGTCCCTCCCCTGCTCACACTTTGTTCTCTCTCTCTCTCTCTCTCTCTCTCAAAAATAAACATTAAAAAGAATAAATAAATAAATTTGTATTTCTTTAATGAGTAGTGTTGAATACTTTATCAAATGCTTACTGGCCATTCAAATATCTTTGTATATGGATATGTTTAGTCTTTTGCCTATTTTTTATTGAATTGTTTTGCTTCTTGTCATTGAGTTATAGGAGTTTTTTTTTTCTTTTAAGTTTATTTATTGATTTTGAGAGAGACAGACAGAGAAGCAGGGGAGGAGAAGGAGGGGAGGAGTCCCAAGCAGACTCTGTGCTGCCAGTATGATCCCACGAACTGAGATTATGACCTGAGCCGAAATCAAGAGTTTGACACTTAACTGACTGAGCCACCCAGGTGTCCCTAAATTATAGGAGTTCTTTTTATGTTCTAGATGCAACTCTTTTGTCAGACATAAGTATTAAGAATATTTTCTTCCAGACTATGACTTTCTTTTCATTTTCTGAATAGTGCCTTTTGATGAGTAGAATTTTAAAATTTTGATGATAATTCAGTAGCTCTGCTTTGAATTTTACGGGTAGTGCTTTCAGAAACTTCTGTAAGAAATCTTTGTTACTCAAAGTCAAGGTTATATTTGCCTGTTTTTCTCTAGATGCTTTATAGTTTTGTATTTTACATATAGGTTTGTGATCTTGAAATATTTTTGTATTGGTATTAGGTAGAGGTGAAGGTTCATTTTTTCCCTCGTGGTTATGGATATCCAGTTTTTCTGTTACCCATTTTTTTTTTAAAGTTTATTTATTTATTTTGAGAGACAAAGAGTGCACAAGCAGGGATGGGCAGAGAAGGAGAGAGAGAATCCCAAGCGGGTTCTGTGCTTTATCAGCCTGGAGCCTGATGTGGGGCTCTAACTCATAAAGTGTGAGATCCTGACCTGAGCTGAAATTAAAAGAATTAGACACTTAATCAACCAAGCCACCCAGGCACCCCTTGACAGCCATTTTCTGGAGTCATTTCTTTTCCATATTGAATTGTAAATTTATTTGACCATATATATGTGTTTCTGGATTCTCTTCTATTCCATTGATCCATATGCCTATTTTTTTGACCAGTACTACAGTCTTGAATATTTTGACTTTATAGGATTTTTTTTTAAAATTTAATGTTTATTTATTTTTGAGAGAGACAGAGTATGAGCTGGGGTGGGGCAGAGATAGAGGGAGACACAGAATCTGAAGCAGGCTCCAGGCTCTGAGCTGTCAGCACAGAGCCTGATGTGGGGCTCAAAATCATGAACTGTGAGATCATGACCTGAGCTGAAGTCGGACACTTAACCGAGTCACCTAGGTGCCCCTTATATAGGATGTTTTAAAATAAGGTGGCCTAAGGCCTCCTATTTCTTTCTTTTTCAAATCATTTTGGCTATTATAGGTTCCTTGGATTTCTGTATAAGTTTTAGAATCAGATTGCCTATTTCCACACACACATGCTCACAGATACACATACACACATGCACCTGCACACACAAACAAAGCTTACTTTGGAGTTTTTTGATTGGGATTGCATTAAATCTATAGTATAGATCAATTTGGGGAGTAATGCCGTCTCAACAGTTTTTAGGTTTCCCATGTATGAACATGTTTTTCCATTCATTTCACCCTTATTTAACCTCTGTCTAAAACATTTTGTAGTTTTCACCATAGGTCTTTATGTTTTCAGATGTATTTGCATCTGGTATTTAAAAAAATTTTTAAATTGCTGGTGCACCTGGGTGGCTCAGTCGGTTAAGTGTCTGACTTCGGCTCAGGTCCTGATCTCACAGATTGCGAGTTCAAGCCCCACGTCAGGCTCTGTGCTGACAGCTTCAGAGTCTGGAGCCTGCTTCAGATTCTGTGTCTCCCTCTCTGTCTCTGCCCCTCCCCCACTCATGCGTGTGCGTGATCTCTTTCTCTCTCTCAAAAATAAATACAAAAAAATTTTTTAAAAATAATTTTTAAATTATTTAGATACAGAAATAGAATTGATTTTTTGCATATTGACTTTGTATCCTGTGCCATTGCTACATTCACTTATTAAGTTCTGGTAGCTTTTTTATACATATTCCTTAAGATTTTCTACATATGTAATTGTGTCATCTGCAAATACAATTTCACTTTTTCCTTTATAGTGTTTATGCCTTATATTTCTTTTTCTTGCCTATTGCAGTGGCTTGGACCTTTACAATAATGTTGAATAAAAGTGGTGAAAGTTGACACCATTGCTTTTGTTCCTGATCTTAGGGGAAATCAGTGTTATACCATTAAGTGTGATATTACTTCGGGTTTTTTTGTAGATAGCCCCTGGGTGGTTTTACGATTTCCTCTTTATTTTTGGTTCTCAGAAACTTGACTCTACTGTGTAGTTTTCTTTTTATATATTCTTCTTGAGAGTCTTGGATATGTGGGTTGGTATCTTTCATCGTTTTTGAAAATTCTTGGCTGTTAGCGCTTTCAAATATTCTGCCTCAATTTCTTCTTTCCTTCTGAGACTCCAGTTATATGAATTGGCTATTATCTCAAGATCATATTTGTGCTGTTCCTTTTTAAAAAACTCTTCTTTCCTCTCTGTATTTCAGTTGGATAATTAAGAATTAAGAGGTGAACTCCTTATTAATACCTCTTATAATAAGAAAAAAGGCAGTTAATATTTTGTCTCTCCTGCTATCATCTGTCATTTTGGAAAAAACGATTCATTTGTTTACATACTCAGCTCTATCAGTAGTCTGTAATCTCCATGATGGAAGGAAATATTTTAAAACATTGACTGGAACTTTAAAAAGCCTTAAGTTTCACTGTTATTTAGTGAATTAGATTTCAAAATATTAATGACTATTGGTATAAGCAGTTAATCAAATATGTTCTTTAACAGTTTTAAAAATCTTTTACTGTTTTAAAGTTTTACTGTTCTAAAATTTCTGAATTTTAGAAATTTGTATTGCTGTGCAAATATTTACTTATTTTATGTTAATATGTAAAATATTTGGTTAGTAGTTTTTCTTTCTTCTGGGTAGTTATTTTATTTCCAGTTAAAAATTTTTTAAAAGCTTAAAATGAATAGATTGTAATTGATGTTTTTAATATTGATTACCATTAGTCTGGGAATAGTATGTTATATGTTATATTATATTATATTATATTATATTATATTTATTATATTGAAATAATTCATTTTTCTTTTTCCTAATTTGCTAGAAGAATTCAATGATAGAATTTTGCGACCAGAGTTGTCAAATGATGAAATGCTGTCTCTTCATGAAGAGTTGCAGAAGATTTATAAAACATATTGTTTGGATGAAAGTATTGACAAAATTCGATTTGATCCCTTTATTGTAGAAGAGATTCAAAAAAGTAAGTCAAAGATGTTGAGAATATAGCCCATTTACCACTTTTAATGTTGTCAGAGTTTTCTCCTGTATTCGTCTAACAAGATAAAAGCTTTGATGAGAAATTTAGTCACAATTCACATAACTAATACTTGCCTGAAGTTGTTCTGATTCCTTGTCCTCATGTGATTTCTGTACCTTATAAGTGGATTTTCTGCAAACTATAATTTTAGCACTGTTTGAATGCTCTTTCACTGTCATTTTAAACTAATATGTAATATATTTATGGTATTCATAAATAGTTTCTACAATATAATTTTTTTAATAGTTGCTGAAGGCCCATATATAGATGTTGTGAAACTTCAAACTATGAGATGCCTTTTTGAAGCATATGAACATGTACTGTCTCTCTTGGAGAATGTGTTTACACCTATGTTCTGCCACAGTGATGAGGTAAGTCAAACTATTAATCTTGTTTGAGGATTTTCCATCAAAAAAAGTTAAAAAAATTTTTTTAATCTTTTTTTTTGAGAGAGAGAGAGAGAAAAACAGAGTACAAGTAGGGAAGGAACACAGAGAGAGAGGGAGACACAGAATCCAAAGCAGGTTCTAGGCTCCAAGCTGTCAGCTCAGAGCCTGACACGGGGCTCAAATTCATGAACCGTGAGATCATGACCTGAGCCAAAGTCGGATGGTTAACCAACTGAGCCACCCAGGTGCCCCTCCTTCAAAATTTAATAGTGGCTTTGATATCAGTAGATGAGTGATTGAAAAATAAAAGTAAAAATAAAACATGGTTAACTAGAAAGATGAATACTGTGTTTTACTACCTAAATTAATGGAGATTAGAAGTTTATTGTAAAAATAATTCTTAGTACCAAAACCATATTTGTATATATATGATTAGGTAGATGACTGTGACCAAATAGATCCACCTGATTTGCCATTTGCCGGAGTGGCTTTGTAATGCTGTGGTGATGCAGAATCTCCATTCTTCTTTTAAATGCATTATTACAGACATGTGGAAATTAAATGGCCTGGATATCTCCATTTGCAGTATTTTAATCCTTACTCTATTTGCGTGTGGTAGTTTTCATTTGATTTAAATTTTGTTTTCTTTAGCCTGGAAAATAGTAGGGTAAAGTAGCATTTTTTAATATAAAATAGTTTAATGAATCATAATGTTTTTGAAGTATTTCAGGCAACTTTTAAGAGGTGCAGAATCACCAACACGTAATTCAAAATTGAACAGGTAAGTATATTAAGTCATCTGTGTGGTGTGTTTTTTGTACTTGTTGATGTTAATCATTCTTGTGATAGTGTCTTTGTCTTTATTAGTTGTTTTTCTTTGACTGTGTGGTTCCATTGTTACATAAGTAGACAAGACATTTTATTAAGTAATTATGTAGTCGTACTACATATAGTAACCTGAAAATGCCGGATATTATTCTAGAAAAATTTAACAAGATACACACCATTGCCTTGCTAATATTATAATTAATACATATTAGTGCTTTATCACCTGCTTTATTAGATCCTGTGAACTACATGCATAAATGAAATCTGTAGATAACTCAGTTTTAGACAGTTTTTTTTTTCCCCCTCAGAGAATATTTTTTTATTAGAGTACTTACTGGTTATAAATGCGGAGGGTTTTTTCTTCCTTTCCCTTCTCTCTTTCTGTGCTGTTAAATATAACCCAAAGAAATAACAGAAGATAGTGCTTTATCCATTTATAAACTGGATAGTTAATATCTTGGTTTTTCCTTACATTGTTATACGTACAAAATTGACACAGATAACAAATGTATAAATCCACAGAATAGATACTCACATTGCTCTCAAAACCTTGCAGTTTGAGTAAAACTACAGTAAATATATAAGTAAGTTGGAGATGTGGTACAAAGCTAGAAGTAGATAGGTCAGAAGCTAGAGTAGTTTTTTAGATAGTACAAGGAAAAATGTGAAAACATTAGCCATGGGGGAAACTGTATTGCATTTTTTGACATAACCAAGGGATGTAGAAACATTAGAATTTCTTGATTGTTGAATTTATATATTATAATCATGAAACATTGACTTAACAAAAATTCTATCCATGTTATTTAAAATAGCATACTTTACCCAATCCAAACACCTCTTCTTTGATTTGAATACTCTTTAAAGACTTTTATCAGATTTTCAAGTATCATTTGAGAAACAGGTAGAATTTATTCCTGTTTATAGACATAGGATATTTGGAGTGCTGCAGTAAGATATTAAATTTAATCACTCTCCTTTCCAGGATGATCTAAGGGGAAGTAGTTCTTTGATCTTACAAGCCTACTGCATAGCTAAGTCGTAACTTCAGAGGTAGAAAGCTTTCTGTGCCACTTTGAGGTCGTCTAGTTGTCTTCAACTTATTACGTAACTCTTATCTTTAAAATATAAACAGGAACAAAATATGGGTTCTTTTCATTCTGGGTACTGATTATGGTCTTTAAAAGTATGTTTTTCACGGACCTGATTTTAATATTAACTATCCGTCTTGTCAGGACTCTGCTTCTATGATACTTACTCATTTATCTATATAGAATAAGTAAAAGATTTACTTAACATTCTCTCATTGAAAATTTAGAGTAACATTGCCAATTTGCTAGGTGACTTAAAGTATCCGAAATATTTATTCATATATTTTATGTCTGCATTCTATTGTATTTTAAAAATAAAATTTTAATGCATATTAATGTTAACCTATTCGGTTTCTTCCATACTCAAGGAATAACTTAAAAAACTATATTTAGAGATCTTTTGTTAACTTTGTTTCTTACCCTAAAACCTACTTTTCAAAATACTCAAACTAAAGATGTGTGAAGCACACATAATTATATCTAACACAAACTTGAATATCATGTTGGAAAACATTGAGTTTGTCTTCTGTGCCAAGGTTTTGGTGACTTAGTCTCAGCATACTTTCCACCATATCAAACAAATGGTATGTCTAAATGAAGTCAAAAAACACAAAATTATTTCCTGACATACTCATTTAAGAACTTTTTTTTAATGATCTAGAATTCATATTCCCCAAACCCCAAAAGAGCCATTGTGCTTTCTCTTTCCATTATTATGTTATAAAAATTCTTTCTTCTTTGCAAAGATGAATGCTCTCCACTTGTGTAACTTTTAAAGCTTTTAAATTTTGTTTTGTGTTCTGAAGTGAAACTTGTTTACAATCTGGGCTTTCTCTCTCTCCTTTCCTTATATAATTTCACCTATCTGTTACTGCAGAGGTAGCCTAAGTTTGGATGATTTTCGGTAAGTCTTGAGACAGCATGTGATTTTTTTCTGTATAAATGTCTGTTTAAATTCTGAAAGTACACCCAAAACAAAATACAACACAAAGGAAAAAAGGAAACACTGCTATTATTGCTGCCTTTGTATCAGCTATTTGGGATATCCTTTTAAAATTAACCTCTGGGACTCCTGGGTGGTTTGGGCGGTTAAGTGTCTTGACTTCTGCTCAGGTCACTACCTCACGGTTTGTGGTTCCAGCCCTGCACTGGGCTCCATGCTGGCAGTGTGGGGCCTGCTTCTCTCTCTCCTCTCTCTGCCCCTCGCTTGTGTGCACCTGCTTTCTCTCTCTCTCTCTCTGTCTCTCTCTCTCAAAATAAATAAACTTAAAAGAATAGTAAAATCTCTAATTTGACTTTAGATATCTCCTTTTTGAAATAGCAATGATATATGTCACTAAATAAAAGTGGCAGTTTAAAATAAAATGAAAAGTTAGTACCTAGCTGTTCAAGGCTATTGACTCATTTTTTGATTATTGGTTTTGTTAAATTACTCTTACTGATTAATTAATTAATTATTTGAGAGAAAGAGAAATAGTGGAGGAGAGGGACAGAGGGAGAGAGAATCTTAAGCATACTCCATGCTCAGCAGGGAACCTGATGGGGGACTCCATCCCACAACTCTGGGATCAGGACCTGAGCTGAAATCAAGAGTCAGATGCTCAACTGAGTGAGCCACCCAGGCGCCCCCTAAATTACTTTTAGAATCACTTGTGTTTAAGGAACTTTATTTTTCAAAGCAAGAAGTATAATATTTCTGTATTTCTGGGGATAATCAGAAATGAGATACTTTATTTTATATTTTTAAAAGCCCAATTTTATGTAATCTGTCTAGGCTCTAGAAACTAGAATAATCTATCCGGATTCTAGAGATTTTAATAATACTTCATTATAACATTTTCATAATTGGTTTTGGAAACATTCTATCAAAGAGAATTGTGTTTACAGTCCTAGATTTCTTTTTAAAAAACACCGTATGCTTGTTTAAATAATCTTCTAGTTTACCCATTTTACTACTAATTACTTATTATTCAAGTTTTTTCAGTTTTCAAATAGGTTTGATTTTTTCCTTGGACATGTACAAAATGCACATCACTAATGTACTAGATATATTTAAAACTTGATTAACTTATTTTTATTTCTGTAACTGTAGCATTATTTCAATAAATAAGTTTTGCTTGTAGAAATAGTAGCTATCCATTAAATTAAACATTCAAAACAAACTTTTTTGGATTTTAAAATAGTCATTTTTATTTGGGTATCAGTTGTGTAGGCAGCATTACATAGTGAGCATGAGTTTTAAATTGAGTAAAAGTTCTGTTTTTATTTGTTGAAATATAGGACAGTAGATTGTAATGGAGGAAATTTTTGCTGCTTTTTGGCTTATTTTTTGTTGTTGCTTTCCAACTATTTCTGCTTTTAGAAGTTCACTTTTGACAAAAAATTACAAAACCCAACATTCAGTATATATATGGCAGAGCAGGCGGCTTCCTTAAGCTACATTTGCTTTTGTCCTTATGTTTATTGCTTACCCTTCTCTGTGGCATTTTATCTTTTTGTCACTTTGAAGTCAGGTAAGATGCACTTTGTACTTCATTCCTCTTTTGAGTATTTATAGGAATATAAAGTTGAAATTTGCTTAAAAATTTTCAGTCATAGAGGACAGGATTTTTCTTGTTAATTTCTGTCTAAAAATGGGACACCCATGGGCACCCGCATGGCTCAGTCAGTTAAGCGTCTTGACTTGGGCTCAGGTCATGATCTGGTGGTCTGTGAGTTCTAGCCTGGCATTGGGCTCTGTGGTGACAGCTCAACCTGGAGCCTGCTGATTCTGTGTCTCCCTCTCTCTCTGTCCCTCCCCTGTTCGAGCTCTGTCCCCTCCCCCCTCAAAAATGAACAAACATGAACAAAATTAAAAAAAAATAAAAAAGACTGAGAAGGTCATAGTGTAATACATTTTTCTGTTTTACTATGTTATTTTAGTGGATACATCTAAATGGATACATTGTTTTGAATGTTGGTCTCAACACATTTTTTAGTTCAAAATATGTATGGCAGTAAGAACTATGTACCACTAGGGGGCTCTAATCTTTTAAACATTCTAGCTTAGTTAATGTTTTAACGTTAAATAGGTAAATTCCAAACGTTTATTTTTTTAACGTTAATTTATTGTTATTTTGAGAGAGACTTTGAGAGAGACAGAGACTGCATGAGTTGGGAGGGGGCAGAGAGAGGGAGAGAGAGAATTCCAAGCAGTCTCTGGCTGCCAGCTCAGAGCCTGATGTGCGAACTCATGAAACCACGAGATCATGACACTTAACTAACTGAGCCCCCCAGGCACCCAATTCCAAATGTTTATTGATAAATATTGTCCCATTTATTCATACCCCCAAATTAAAACTTTAAATGTTCTGTCACATTTGGCTTCTGAGATACTGGGACTTGATCTAGATGACTAAGAACTCCAAAACGTTATGTTAGCTGTACCTTCAGTTTACTCTTTTCACACATATTTTAATTACTGTTAACAGTGAACTAGACCATCGTGATAATTTGCTATGTACTTGATATGTTTTTGTTTAATATTTAGGAGCACACAGAAAAGAGGAGAATCGTTTGGAATCAGCAGAATAGGTAGCAAAATTAAAGGAGTATTCAAAAGTACCACAATGGAGGGAGCTATGTTGCCTAATTATGGGTTAGCCGAAGGTGAAGATGACTTTGTAAGTAAAAATTCTTCAGTTTGATGTATGTATAACTTCAGACCTACAATGGCATAAAAAATTCAATACGCTTACTTTCTATTTTCCCTCTTTTGTTTTACTTATTTTAGACTTGTATTCCTTATTTTATGGTGCTAACCTAATTGGTAAAGTTCCTGAGCACTAAGTTAACTACTTGTTAGGGCCAGAATGGTTTCTGTTGAGCTGAGATAGTTCTAAAAGTCAAACAATTTACCATCCTTTGGTTAGACTTTTACTTTGTATCCTCATCTTATGTCTTTCCAGCCCTATGGTCCAGGCAAACAGAACTGTTGATAAATGTCCTGCCCCGAACGTGGTGCTCCAACTCATGACCCCTTGCAACTCAAACTGTGATTAGTATATCAGCAGCATGAGCATTACCTGGGAGCTTATTATAAATGCAGAATGTCTGGTTCCATCCTAGACCTACTAAATAAGTTTGCATTTTATAAGATTCCCAGTTGATCTATATGCACATTAACCTTAACACCATGCTATTTTCTTTCTGTGATCTTTGCACATGCTGTCCTTAAAATGCCCTACGTGTATATGTACCTAGAAAGTTCATACTTAACTTTCAGAATCCAGCTTCTCCCCTAAAAACTTTTACTTGGGTCCCCAAGTGGAATTGAACGTTCTTTCCTTTGTGCCCCTTATTAGATCATATGTTAAAACTTGTACCATATAGTGTATTTGAAATGATATGTTTTCCAATCCAATTAGTTCTGTAAAGACAGATATTGTCTCATTTGTGCTTTTTATTTGTTTAACACATCTTTATTAAATAGAGTTCCTGTATCCTTAGTTTGCCCATTAATGACTCTGAACACTGGAGATAAAAAGATGATTAAGACAGAGACTTTCCCCTTAAGAGATTCACTAACCTGTATATAAAAGGGATGAATAATAGTGATTGGATTGGCAATGACCAAGAAGGAATGGGGGAAGAGAGGAGTAAATTAACCCAGTTTTTTCTTGGTGTATCTTCCTTTTGACCTCTGTCGTATTGCATTGATGAATTATTAAGGAGATTCATTGCTTTTTCATAGTTTAAGTGGAAAAAAATTTAATTCTATTTTTTTCCTTCTTAGGTAATCCAAATACAAAATTTTTTCCCCCATTTATACCCTTTTTTTTTAAAGTTTATTTTGAGAGAGAGAGAGAGAATGAGCATGATCGGGAGAGGGGCAGAGCGAGGGAGAGAGAGAATCCCACATGGGGCTGGATCTCACAAAATGTGCGATCATGAATTAAGCCAAAATCAAGAGTTAGATGCTTAACTGACTAAACCACACAGGTGCCCCTGCCTCTTGTTGTTTCTTAAAAGTGTGGGTAGAAGAAAGACAGTAGACCAGAGGAAGCAGTCTTTTTTCAAAATGATGTTTATATATTTTTTTTAATTTTAAGCATATTATAGTCTCAATTTTTTAATAATATGGAAAAGTGGAAACATTTAAATATCATGCATAATCATACCACCCAATCACCACTTCTGTTAACATTTTGGTGATTTTCTTTTTAAAAAAATACCTTTCGTTTCTCATCCACATAGATCAGGGTAAATCATGTATATAGCTTGCTATCCTACTCCGTCCCCACTTAACAATACAACAAAAGCATTTGTCCATATTACTGTGAACTTTTTAAAACATAATTTTTGTTCAGGAAGATGTACTTTTTATTTTTTGTTCTGCCCAATACTTGAACTATAAGCTGGGTTGTTTTTTGTTTTGTTTTTTTTTTTGTTTTTTTTGCTTCAGGAATAGGAGGATAATCTTCAAAAAGGTGAGAGAGTTCTGTTTTGTGGTGGCCCAAGGAAGAAGAAAATTCTTGATTTGGAAGCAAAGATAGTGATAATGGAAAGTAGGAAAAGAAAGCAAACTAACCTCTAATATTCTGAAAAGGTAGGGGTGAAGAGGCTGTTGGCCCAGACCAAGACAGTACCATTTAAGATTTAGAGAGCACTGTGCTAGTTTCATTTCATTTCTTTTTCTTTTTTAAGTTTATTTATTTATTTAAGTAATCTCTACCCCTAGTGTGAGGCTCCAACTCATGACCCTGAGATCAGAGGCACATATTCTTCCAACTGAGCCAGCCAGGCTCCCCAGCACCCTGCTAGTTTTTACCTATGGGACCTTGGGGAATCGTCTTTTGTCTTATTTAGGAAGTTTAGGGGGAACTGTCACTACCACAGCTAAAAGTGCTTTGTGATTCAAATATGGGACCTGGAAGACATTTTCTTTCTTTTATTTATTTATTTATTTATTTATAATAATAATTTTTTTTACATTTATTTATTTTTGAGAGACAGAGACAGAACATGAGCAGGGGAGGGGCAGAGAGAGAGAGGGAGACACAGAATCTGAAGCAGGCTCCAGGCTGTGAGCTGTCAGCACAGAGCCCAACATGGGGCTCGAACCCATGAACTGCAAGATCATGACCTGAGCCGAAGTCAGCCGCTTAACCGACTGATCCACCCAGGTGCCCCAAGACATTTTCTTTTAGAAACCTCGATGTGATCATTTGGCGGCAGTACTGCCTTGCTATGTGACCTTGGGTAAATTGCTTACTTTTATTGTGATTTAGTTTCCTCACATGTGAAATGGGGATGATAGTATCTAACTTATGTAAGGGTGTTGTGAGGATTAAATAGGGAGTATGTACGAGGCATTTAGAACAGTGCCTAGCATATAGTTAGCACAGTAAGCAGTATACAGTATTATAATAGCATTAGATCTCCTAAATATGTGAATGTAAATTATGAGATAGGCATATGTATGCTAACCTGGGAACCAAAGTCCACTGCATAAGATTTAGCCTATATGAAAATGTATATATCTGTCCAAGTTCAGAACTGATTTGCGAATAAACTTCTGGAATATAATATGCCCAATGGTACATTGGTAGTTATCGCCATATAGGAAAATATAATAGAACGTTAGTATTTCTCAAGGAAATAGGGGGACATCTTTTTGCCTTTTATCCTCTGCTGCCCTTATTCTCCATTCTCTTTGTAGAGGGAAGATCTATTTGAAAACAAAAAAGTACCTGGTTTTCCTTTTCATAAAATTTTGGTTTATAATATTTACTTATTTTCAAATAATATCACATAACATCAAAATTATTTCAAGAAATATTTCTCTAAATTAATTTTCTGAATAGAGATTATTTATTAACATTTTTTGATAAAAACATCATTTAAATGGTAGCAGTAACAGTAATACATTTTAAAATGTTGCCCTTTGTTTCACTGATATTTTTATGTTGCTAAGAATTGTGTTCTCCCATTTTCTTTCTTATATTGATTTTGGGGAACTTCTTTTTATTTAATAATGTCTATTTTTTGAATATTTTTTAAATTATTTTTTTAATTTTAAGTGTTTTATTTTATTTTTGAGAGAGAGAGAGACAGCATGAGTGGGGGAAGGGCAGAGAGAAAGGGAGATACAGAATCCGAAGCAAGCTCCAGGCTCTGAGCTGTCAGCACAGAACCCAGTGTGGGGCTTCAACTCATGAACCTCGAGATCAGGACCTGAGCCAAAGTCGGACACTTAACTGACTGAGCCACCCAGGCACCCCAAGAATGTATATATTTTTTTAAAGTAATCTCTGTGCCCAGCATGGGGCTTCAACTCATGACCCTGAGATCAAGAGTTGCATGCTCCACCAACTGGGCTAGCTAGGTACCCCAAGAATGTCTGTTTTTTGGCATTTAGTCAACTTGTTAAATTATCTGTCATTTTATTATTGATTTACCCTTCTGATATCTCAGAAGCTGAATCCATTAACAAAAATACAGTTGTAATAGCCATGGAAAATGCTATCCTGTACTTCATGTTCCAAATGGTGGAGTGGGCATTTCCCTCACACATTCTTCTGTTTTTGTTTCAGGTGTGTAATAGTAGCCTTGTCCTAAAAAGGAAAAACCAACACATGTTATCTGATTTTATAGTTTCTTTTTCCTTTTTTTTTTTTTTTTTTAAAGCAATTGATGACTTTGTTTTCAATAGAGCATCAAGAAGCCCTCCTAAGATCACCAACAGTCTTATTAGGGATTATGGAAACTCATTTTAGAACAAGAACAGAAAAGAATAATTGCTGAGGGACTTGGTGGGGGAGGAGAAGAATTCACTTAGAAGAGAGGTGGCTGTGGTGCCTGGGTGGCTCATTCGGTTAAGCATCTGACTTTGACTCAGGTCAAGATCTCGTGGTTCATAAGTTCAAGCCTTGCATCAGGCTCTGCCCTAACAGTGCAGAGCCTGCTTGAGATTCTCTCTCTCTCTCCCTCTCTCTCTTTCTCTCTCTCCCTGTTTCTCTGTCTCTCTGCCCTTACCCTGCTTGTATGTGCTTGCTTCCTCCCTCCCTCCCTCCCTCTCCCTCTCCCCCTCCCTCTCTCTCCCTCTCCCCCTCCCTCTCCCTCCCTCCCTCTCTCTCTCTCCATCAAAATAAATAAAACCGGGGCACCTGAGTGACTCAGCAGTTAATTATCCAACTTTGGCTTAGAGTCATGATGTCACAGTTTGTGGGTTCGAGCCCAGCGTCAGGCTCTCTGTTGTCAGTGTGGAGCCTGCTTTGGATCCTCTGTCTCCCTTTCTCTGCCCCTCTCCCCCGTCAAAAGTAAATAAACATAATTAAAAACATAAAACTTGAAAAAAAAAAAAAAGAAAGGTGACTGCCAGGTGTGGGAAGAAAGTAGAATTGAGAGTGAAGTTTAGGGTGCTAAAATTCTGGAAAGAAATCTCTCTCCACACTGGTTTCCTCTGAATAGACTTTTCAGAATTCTCTTAAGTATGAGCAGTCTTTGACTCATTGCCTTAAAAAGTTTATTCAAGATGGATGTGTTTTATCTGTAATATTTGGCTTTCTTTAACATGAATATGAGATGTCTAGGTGACCAGGTATTTTAATGTGCCCATTCAGAGGTTCTCTTTTTCTTCCTTTTTTTTTCTTCCAATTTTTTAAATGTTTATTTGAGAGAGAGATCGAGCATGAGCAGGGAAGGGGCAAAGAGAGGGAGAGAAAGAATCCCAAGCAGGCTCTGCACTTGTAGTGCGAGCATGATGCGGTTCTCAAACCCACAAACTGTGGGATCATGACTTGAGCCGAAATCGAGTCAGGTGCTTAACCTACTGAGGCACCCAGGCGCCCCTAGAGGTTTTCTTCTAATTTAATGAAGTTGAAACAGTTTTTCCTTCTTTCTGTATGTGTGTTTTTAGAACGTTTAAAATTTATTATTTTTTTATTATTTATTTATTTTAAAAAAGACATTTATTCAGCGTCATGATCAGACTATTATGTTTAGCGATCAACAGCATGGGTGCAAAAAAAAATCTACATTAAAACACTTTGTTGGAATGCTTTACACTTTCCACAGAACAGAAACTAAAATAACCTGTTATACAGTTAGTCACAAATACAGTCCTCGAGCTTTTGCCCATACACATGAGTATTGTCTAAAACATGTCTTCTTTGTAGCAGCTAGGCCCTGCCACCGCTGTCCTTGGCTGAGTTCACAAATCTATGGTAACCTGTAGCTTCCCTGTCACTTCTCTGGCTCTCCTCTCCTGCTAAGCTTTGTTTCCTGGCAGTAATTAAAACCTTCTGCCACTGCCATAGCTACTGCTGCTGCTGGAACTGCCATAGCCACCTTGGTTTCATGGTTTGGCAAAGTATTGGCCTCTACACTATAGGGGCCAGAGCTTCTGCCTTTAAAATTCCCTTTTTTCATGGGTCCAAAATTTGAAGATTGATTGTTGTAATTGCCAAAATCATTGTAGCTTCCATCTGCTCCAAAGTTGCTTCCATCGTTACCAAATCCCTTGTAGCCAGCCCCACTGCCACCATATCCACCACCACCTCGACTGCTACCAAAGCCACCTTGCCCACTGAAGTTTCCTCCATGACCAAAGTTGTCATTCCCACCAAAACCACCTCCACGACCACCACCGAAGTTTCCAGAACCACTTCGACCTCTTTGGCTGGAGGAAGCACTAGCCATCTCTTGTTTAGATACAGCCTTCCTTACTTCACAGTTGTGGCCGTTCACAGTATGGTATTTTTGAATGACAGTCTTGTCTACAGAGTCATGGTCGTCAAATGTTATAAAAGCAAAGCCTCTCTTTTTGCCAGTTCCTCGGTCAGTCATGATTTCAATCACTTCAATTTTCCCATACTGTTCAAAATAATCTCTTAGATGATATTCTTCAGTGTCTTCTTTAATGCCACCTTCAAAAATCTTTTTCACAGTTAGGTGGGCACCGGGTCTTTGAGAATCTTCTCTCGAGACAGCCCTCTTTGGTTCTACAACTCTTCCATCCACCTTGTGTGGCCTTGCATTCATGGCTGCATCCACCTCCTCCACAGTGGCATCCGTGACAAACCCAAAGCCCCTGGAGCACTTGGTGTTTGGATCTCTCATTACCACATAGTCCGTAAGCGTTCCCCATTGCTCAAAATGGCTCCTCAGACTCTCATCGGTTGTTTCAAAGCTCAAACCTCTGATGAAAAGCTTCTGCAGCTGTTCAGGCTCTTTGGGAGACTCTGACTTAGACATGACGGCGGTGGGAGGGGAGACTTTAACGATGCTTACTCAGCGGCGTCCACGGGCAGGAAGAAAAGCTAAAATTTCTTTTAAAAAATAAATTGTTCTTCAAGTAATATTTTAAAATATTATTTTAAATATTTATATTATTAACAATTTAGAAGTCAAGAGATGAAAAAGGAACCTTAATTCTATGGAGGTGGATCCCTTTCAGGCCATTTAGAATTTTTTACCTTTTACACAGTTTTAAAAAAATTGACTTGGAATAAATACGTTCATTGGACTACATTCCCAGAAATGGAATTAAAGATCTTCCTCAGTTTACAATGAGATTGCATTCTGATAAACCCATTATAAGTTGAAAATAACCTACTTTAAGCAAGCCCAGAACACTTACATTAGCCTACAGTTGGGCAAAATCATTTAACTCAAGGCCTGTTGTATAATAAGGTGTTGAATGTCTCATGTAATTTGTTGAATACTGTACTGTAAGTAAAAAACAATGGTTGTATAGTGTATTGATTGTTTACCTTTGTGATTGAGTGGCTGACCGGGAGATGTGACTGCCACTGCCCAGCATCACAAGAGAATACCATATTGCACACTGTTACCTTGGGAAAAGATAAAAATGCAAAGTATATTGGGGTGCCTGGTGGCTCAGTTGATTAAGCATTTGACTCTTGATCTTGGCTCAGATCATGATATCACGGTTCATGAGTTCAAGCCCCACATCATGCCCTATGCTGACAGCGCAGGGCCTGCTTGGGACTCTTTCTCCCACTCTCTCTGTTCCTCTTCCTCCCCTGCTTGTGCTCTCTTTCTCTCTCTCAAATTAAATACATACACTTTAAAGAAAATTTTAGAAATTTAAAGTATAGTTTCTACTGAATGCATATCGCTTTTGCATCATGGTAAATTTGAAAAATCATAGGTTGAAGTATCTTAAGTCAGTGACCATCTGTACTTAGTTGAAACTGTTTTATGGCTGTTTCTAAATACATGTTGTCAAAAGAAAAAATATCAGTACATTAATTTTTTCTTCTTATTACCAAAGTTAAATATTTTTTATACTTAGGTGTTTCCAATATCTTTAATCTCTGAAGTGCCCATTTTCTATTTTCTATGGAATTTGCACATATAGGTGATATGACAAAACCTGGAGTTGATGCTAGTAACTTGTTTTAATTTTTATCAATATATTTTTAATAGAAAATTTGGTATCACTTAATTTCAGAAGTATTAGAAAATTATGGAATTTATATGGACACATTCTTTATAGTTGTGTCTTGTATGCTATAGGTCTAAAGGACCTGGAAATAGTAAATTTTTTTCTGATTTTTTTTTTCCAGATTGAAGAAGGTATTGTTGTAATGGAAGATGATTCTCCAGTGGAAGCTGTGAGCACACCTAATACTCCCCGAAACCTTGCTGCGTGGAAAATTAGCATTCCATATGTAGACTTTTTTGAAGATCCTTCCTCTGAAAGGAAGGAGAAAAAGGAGAGAATACCTGTGTTTTGTATTGATGTTGAAAGAAATGATAGAAGAGCAGGTAGGAAGTTCTCTGACTACCTTTTTTAAAAGGTGCCAATTAGTCTATATCAGGAATGATAAACATTTTGCCATTTCTAACTATTGAGTATGACTGCATATCCAAAAAATAAGTGTGTGGGGGCGCCTGGTTGGCTTAGTCGGTTGAACGTCTGACTCAGGTCATGATCTCACAGTTGATGAGTTTCGAGACCCGCATCTGCTGTCAGTGCAGAGTCTGCTTGGGATCTTCTGTCCCCTTGTCTCTCTGGCCCTTCCCTGCTCGTTCTCTCTCTCTCAGAAATAAACATTCAAAAGCTAAGTGTCTGAACAGAAAATTGCATGAAAACTTAAGCTTTTCTAGGTTATCTCTAGTACCACTTAACTAATTAGTTTGTTCAGCCAATGCATATTGAGTAGATGCCTGTGAGACACCTGACAAATTCAGCAAGGCATTTTATGTAATGTTCTTTTAATGGTTTTGCTGCCATCTTAGCCATTATACTTAATTGACTATTAGTAACACATAGAGCACTATATGAGGTATTATACCAGTTTCATTAAGACAGCATTTCTCCTCCTCCATTGTTGTGGGCTAATTAGAATTTATAAAAATGTGATAAAACACAGCGTGAGAAGTTTTCATCATGTTTTCCTATCTTTTTTCTTTTGGTTGTTTCAGGTGTGGACTAATAGATATAGGTGTAAATAGTATCCATGGTGAAATAACAGTTACCACCCTGGGTTTTGTCCAAGAAGTAGGGCATTCAGTGTAAACAAAAGCACATCAAATTTGTGCACATTTTGGGAATGATGAACAGAAAGATAAAGTTGAGCTCAGGAAGAGGGAACTGTTTGTGGTGAAAGAAGGAAAGAAAATGGCAGTGTTAGGAAATGGTTTTGAGAGAGGACTGACGACGTGTTACAGCATGAAGGTCAGTGCTAATAATTCCCCTTATTTGTTTTTCTTTTTTTTAAATTTAAAAATATTTATATGTTCTTTTTTTTTAAAAATTATTTTAATGTTTATTTTTGAGAGAGAGAGACAGAGTGTGAGCAGGGGAGGGGCAGAGGGAGAGGGAGACACAGAATCCGAAGCAGCTCCGGGCTCCGAGCTGTCAGCACAGAGCCCGACGCGGGGCTCGAACCCACAAACCACAGGATCATGACCTGAGCTGTAGTTGGACACTTAACCAGTTGAGCCACCCAGCCACCCTTATTTATTTGTTCTTGAGAGAGACATAGAGAGAAAGTGAGAGTGAGAGAGAGTGGGGGAGGGGCAGAGAGAGAAAATCCCAAACAAGCTCCATACTCCGTGCTGAGCCTGACACGGGGCTCGATCCCATAACCCTGGGATCATGACTTGAGCCGAAATCAAGAGTCAGATGCTAAACTGACTGAGCCACCCTAGTGCCCCCAATAATTTTTATTGTCAGCAACTTAGGGCACAGTGAGGTTATTTGTTCTAGTTCACTTAGTAAATGGGGAAACTGGGATTGGAATAGGCAGTCTGACCTGAATCATTCTGTAAACCATTACTTTGTGCTAGTCAGTTTGGTAGCCACTAGCCACGTGTACCAGTTAAAATTAAATTATATTAAAATTTTAGTTCCTTACTTACAATAGCCACATTTCAAGTGATCAATAACTACATGTGGCTAATATCTGATACATTAATGCAGAGAACATTTTCAGAATTACAGATCATTCTGTTTGATAGTGCTATTCTATACTGTATTAGATCAGGACAGTTGGTAAATATTTGAGGGATCCAAAATTGATTACAAGTTTTTATGAAATACATCATTTATTTCTGTGACATTTAAAAATCCTAACTGCATAATTGTTTGAAAATTCTGTCAGCTGTATGATTCTGTTCTAGAAAAATGTGTTTTCAGATAACTTCATAAATAGGTGAAGTTTATCAGTCCCTTAAGAAATTTAAAATTAAAATATGGGATAAAGTATGTTAATGTGATGTTAAGAAATAATTATTAAGACTGGAATAATTTCTAATAGTAGTTTTTAACATTATTTATTACTTATTGTGTATCCATTCAATTTACAGTTGGGCATGAGCCTGAACATTGGTCTGTCTATAGAAGATATCTTGAATTCTATGTACTTGAATCAAAACTAACAGAGTTTCATGGTATGTTGTCCTTTTTGTATAAAACATTACATTTTATTTTTAGCTTTCTTGAAGAAGCTGTCGAACTAGATTAATTTTTTTATTTTAAGTAATTATACAAGGAAGTGTAAGTTAACACTTGCACACACTGCTCTTAATATAGGAATGTACTGTTTTTATCTTATTTCTGGCTTACAAATATTTTGAAAGTTTTTACGGTACCTGTTTATCATTTATTTATCAATATATTTTAAAATAGTCATTTATTTTTTAGAGAGAGAGAGACAGTACGAGCAGCAGAGGGGGCAGGGAGAGAGAGAAGGAGACAGAATCTGAAGCAGGCTCCAGACTCTGAGCTGTCAGCACAGAACCCAACATGGGGCTCGAACTCAAGAACTGCCAGAGCATGACCTGAGCTGAAGTCAGAAACTTAACTGAGCCACCCAGGCGTCTCAACGCTATTAAAATTTAAAAGATAGTTATTCTTTAATTGTATTGTAAAAAAGATTCTCTCTCCAGTTTAATTTTTGTTTATTTCCATGTGGCAGAGAATTTAAACCAGACATTTCAGAGTTGCTCTGTTCTTTTACTACCATCTTTCTTGATAAATATGTTTGCTCTGCATTGTGGCAAATGTTTTGATTTAGCTCTTAGATTTAGATATGAAAACAAAACTTGTAGTGTAGTATTTCTTTTAAGGATAGATCAATCAGAAAAGGGGAGCATGCTCCTTTTTTTTTTTTTTTTTTTCATTTCTAAACCAAAGGGCCCTGAGAAAACTCAGGTTTCCTTTCTATTTTTTTTTAATTTATTTTTTTAACATACATCCAAGTTAGTTAGCATAGAGTGCAACAATGATTTCAGGAGTAGATTCCTTAATGCCCCTTACCCATTTAACCCATCCCCCCTCCCACAACCCCTCCAGTAACCCTCTGTTTGTTCTCCATATTTAAGAGTCTCTTATGTTTTGTCCCCCTCCCTGTTTTTATATTATTTTTGCTTCCCTTTCCGTATGTTCATCTGTTTTATATCTTAACATCCTCATATGAGTGAAGTCATATGATATTTGTCTTTCTCTGTGACTAATTTCACTTAGCATGATACCCTCTAGTTCCATCCACGTAGTTGTAAATGGCAAGATTTCATTCTTTTTGATTGCAGAGGGTATACATATACACATATATATGTGTACAAACATATATATGTATGTATATATGTACACATATACTCCATTGTATATATATACCACATCTTCTTTATCCATTCATGCATCGATGGACATTTGGGCTCTTTCTGTACTTTGGCTATTGTTGATAGTCCTGCTATAAACATTGGGGTGCATGTGTCCCTTCGAAACAGCATACCTGTATCCCTTGGATAAATACCTAATAGCACTTTCCTTTTTTAGTTCTTCTCTTCACCTCTCAGTCTCTTATCTATTTATTTTAGTTAATATCAGGGATGTAGTTATAAAGTATTTCTAGTCATTTTGTATGTAGATTTGTGTATTCTGAATCTTTTTCTTTTAGACCAGCTTTGTGGAGTATCCCTAATCCAAATTCAGGTTGGTTCTCTATTGAGGACAGGAACTTTTTTACCCTTGTTTACTAAGAGCAAAGCCCATGATAAAGAGATTATTATAGGAAGGTAAAACATACAAGGTCCCACTCCAAACTTTTTGCTTAGGTTTTGAATTTGTACTTGTCTTTAAAAGATTTTCTCTTAGAGCGCCTGGGTGGCTCAGTTGATTGAGCATCTGACTCTTGATTTCGGCTCAGCTCATGATCCCGGGATCGTGGGATTGAGCCCTGCATTGGGCTCCACACGCCTAGGGTTCTCTTCTCTCTCTTACTCTGCCCCTTTCCCCTGCTTGCTTGCTCGCTCGCTCGCTCGCTCGCTCTCTCAATAAATAAATAAACAAACAAACAGATAAAAATAAAATAAAATAAAAGGTTTTTCTTTGTTTCTGCCAGTCTTGTGCAATGTCATTCTTGTCTTGTTCTTTCTCTGAGAAATTTTCCTTTGGATTTAGAGTTGAGAGAAGATCATTTATTCTATACTTTAAAGTCCTGGGTCAACCTAAGTTGGGTCCCGACAGTATTTTTCTTTTTTGGTATTTAAATTTCCAGTCAGCCTTATTAGAGAAAACATGTCCATGGTTTTTAAATTTTGTTTTTAAGTTTGTGTAGTATTGGCAAAATGGTGCCTTTTTTCTCACGAGAGAGTAGGTATTTCTTTGTAAGATTTTGTTTAATAGATTCCCACAAACTTCAAAATTATCTCATGATAAGTTTTTGAAGCTTTTTTACTTGTGTAGAAGGTTTAAATAAGTCTGTGTCGATGAAGAGTTGGTGATATTTTGGATATCTGTATATTCAGGTTCTTTGGTCTGGACTTCTGACTTGAAGCTCATGGATTTTGTCAAGATTACTTAAAAGATAATGCCACATCTCTGTAAGAGAGCATTGTGAATCATATTTTGCCATAGTAAATTATAAATTAGGTTTTTAAGATAGTAGCAGAACATAGTAATAACTTACATATATATTAATTTCAGGCACATTTCCTGATGCCCAGCTTCCTTCCAAGAGAATCATTGGCCCCAAAAATTATGAATTCTTAAAGTCAAAGAGAGAAGAATTTCAGGAATATCTACAGGTATAGTAGTAACTTAATTTAAAACATTGCTAATCATAGCATTCTCTAATCTTTTTGTGTATATATATATATTTTTTCTCTTGTATATATATATGTATATATATATTGCTGTATAAACAGCTGTTAATGTGGACTTCTAAAATTTTTTGTTTTAAGTTTATTTATTTTTGAGACAGAGAGAGCAAGTGGGGGAGTGGGCAGAGAGAGACAGAGGGTCCCAAGCAGGCATCGCACTGCCAATGCAGAGCTTGATGCCGGGACTCAAACCCATGAACCGTGAGATCATGACCTGAGCCGAAACCAAGAGTCAGACACTTAACCAACTGAGCCATCCAGGCGCCTCTAAAATTCTTTTGTTTATTTATTTTTTATGTTTTATTATTTATTTTTGAGGAGGGGGCAGGGGCAGAAAGAGAGGGAGACACAGACTCTGAAGCAGGCTCCAGGCTCTGAGCTTGTCAGGACAGATTCCAACACAAGGCTTGAACTCATGAACCATGATATCATGACCTGAACTGAAGTCAGATTCTTAACTGATGGAGCTACCCAGGCACCCCTAAAATTCTTTCATTTTAAGGTATTTTTTCCATGTGGAAATGAATTATTATCAAGAGAGTACTTTTTTAAAAAACTGATAACCAATGAAATACCAGATATTTTCTTAGAAGAAGAAAAGTTTTATGGGTTTAGTTTAAAATTTTGGTGTAGGAAGTTAAAGGAAGAAAGAAAAACTTGTGGTGTAAAAGATGAAATGCAGTCTAAGGGGTGCCTGGGTGGCTCAGTCAGTTAAGCGTCCGACTTCGACTCAGGTTATGATCTCGCAGTTTGTGGGTTTGAGCCCTGCGTCGGGCTCTGTGCTGACAGCTCAGAGCCTGGAGCCTGCTTCGGATTCTGTGTCTCCCTCTTTCTGTGCCCCTCCCCTGCTCACGCTCTGTCTCTCTCTGTCTCAAAAATAAATAAACATTAAAAACAATGCAGTCTAAGAATACTGGGTAGTTTTTTGTTATTTTTGTCTTTTTTTAAAAATGTCATTATTTTTTAAAGTGAACTCACAACCTTGAGATCAAGAGTTGCATGCTCTTCTAACTGAGCCAACCAGGTGCTCATTATGTCTTGATTTTTGTTTGATTTTATATTTAGCACTTCTGAACTTGAGAATCGTCCCTCCTCTTTTATTCCTCAATTTTTTCTTTTGCAATTTTTAGATGTTTTTCTAATTTCTTGAGATCTCCTGATTTCTCTACCATTCGTCACTTGGAATTGAATTTTATTTTATTTATTTTTATTTTTAGTTTTTTTAATGTTTATTTTCGAGAGAGAGAGGAGAAAGCAGGGAGGGGCAGAGAGAGAGAGAGGGAGACAGAATCTGAAGCAGGCTTGGGTCTCTGAACTGTCAGCACGGAGCCTAACATGGGGCTCGAACTCATGAACTGTAAGATCATGTCCTGAGCCGAAGTTGGTCACTTAACTGACTGAGCCACACTGGTGCCCCCTGAGCTACCCAGGTGCTTGAATTTTATTTTATTTTTTAATGTGTGCACATGGTGTTATATAAACAGTATAATTTGTGTATTTTTTCCCATTGTTGTTGCAGTCAGCTTAAAAGTTACTTACTTGAGGGGAGCTTGGGTGGCTCAGTCAGTTAAGCATCCGACTCATGGTTTTGGGTCATGATCTTATGGTCGTGAGATTGAGCCTTGCATCGGGTCCTGCACTGACAGCGGAGCCTGCTTGGGATTCTCTCTCTTCTCCTGCCTCCGTCCCTCTCTTGCTTGTGCATGCTCACTTGTGTGCTTGCTCTCTCTCTCAAAAAAAAAAAAAAAAAAAGTTGCTTACTTGACACTAATGTAAAATTAATGACCATCTTTCTTTAATCAAGTGCCTAAGACCAAAGAGTGGATACATTTTTGGTTTGTTAAAAAAATCTTTTTTTTTTTGATGTTTGTTTATTTTTGGGAGAGAAAGTGTGGGGGAGGATCAGGGAGAGAGGGAGACAGAAGATCCCAAGCAGGCTCTGTGCTGACAGCAGAGAGCCTGATGTGGGGCTCGAACTCATGAGCAGTGAGATCATGACCTGAGTCAAAGTCAGACGCTTAACCAACTGAGCGACCCAGATGCCCCGTAAAAAAATATTTTCTTTATTCGGCCATGGAATTTTTTAGATTTTATAAAGTGTTAATTCAGTTAAATTTGGATGCCTTCTTGCCCAAAATAAGTGTTTTAAGTTAAAAAAAAATACTCAACAGCGTAAAGAAATATTTACATGTTATTTCTTGTATTTGAACTGTTGAATACTTCAGCCCAGAAAATGTTCACTATATAATTTTTTGGTGGTGTTAAAATCGAAATATGAAATAATTATTAACTACTGCAAGGATATTTGAATGCAGCATATAGGAGTGTTAACCTTTGCCTTTGTTGATACCATTAACCCATTATTTGAATGGACTAAATCTTTCTAAGAACTGGAGTACCACATTCTAGAAGAGTATTTTCTGGTGATAGGGAGCTAAAGGTTGCTGTTACTGGTATTTCATTTATACAGATTTCTGCTCATAAAGTTTTGCAACTGTTTCAAGTTACAAAACAATATTAGGTAAGATTGGGCTAATTTTGGCTTTAAAAAGTCAGTTTATCTTGTAAGAAAATCATGTTGCAAGAAGAACAGACAACAAATTTTCCAAGTTCACATTTCCACATTTAGTTTTCTGCGAAACCCTTGTGCCAACTTCTTTTAATTATCAAGAAAGTTATATGATATTGTAGTACTTGTTTTATAGTTGAGAAACTGAGATACAGTATTAGCTAATGTTTAATCTTCCTGTGTATCGGGTACTGTGCTAAATGCTTTATATAATAATGCATTATAATGCTATAAAGTAAGTAGTAGCATTATCTTCATTTTACACTTGAGGAAACTGACTCTTAGGTAACTTAGGAACTTTTCTAGGGATATGTCGCTGGTAAATGGAAGAGAGCCAGAATTCAAATCCTTTCATGTTTGACTCTAGAGGCTGAAGTCTTATCTGCTG
Organism: Cryptoprocta ferox; assembly: GCA_028646485.1. NCBI lineage: Eukaryota > Metazoa > Chordata > Mammalia > Carnivora > Eupleridae > Cryptoprocta > Cryptoprocta ferox. Next base: position 71,088,356 of record CM053577.1, read on the forward strand.
TATGATATATTCTTTCTACAAACGTAGTTTTGTTATCCTGAAGATAAAATAGCTTTTGAGGATTTCTAATTGTTTTTTATCATTTTAATATAGTTTTGATCACTTTTCTGGTTTTTAAGCTATTATTCCCTTTTTTTTTCTTTTTTCATTCAAGAAACTGCTTCAGCATCCAGAACTGAGTAATAGTCAACTTCTGGCGGATTTTCTCTCCCCCAATGGCGGGGAAACACAATTTCTTGATAAGATACTACCAGATGTAAATCTTGGTAAGTCAGTTTAAAGAGTCATTTATAAAAGGATAAACTGAGAGGCTCCTGGCTGGCTCAGTCGTGGCTGACTTGTGATTGAGGCTCAGGTCATGATCTCACGGTTCGTAAATTTGAGCCCTGCATCGGGCTCCATGCTGGCAGTGTGAAGCCTGCTTGGGATTGTCTTCTCACTCTCTCTCTGTCCCTTCCCCATGGGTGTGCTCTCTCCCTCTCTCTCAAAATAAGTAAATATACTTAAAATTGCTTAAAAGTGGGTAAACTGAAAATAATCAGCATTTTCAGATTAATGAAGAAAGAGTAGTTTATATAGTGAAACTGTGTACCAAATTCTAACAGACTTAATATACACTGTTAATAGGAATATAAATTGGAAACTAATTGGGAAAACAGTTTGGTATGAAACGGAATGACCCAGTAGTTCCTCTCTGAAATATATATTCTAGAGAATCTTGTATTCATGTTGAAGAATATTCATAGCATCATTTTTTATAACCAATCCCTAAAACTGGAAATAATACAATTATTCATCACCAATAGAGAAGACAGATAAATTGTGGTAGATTCATAAAATGAATATTGTGTAGCTATTTGCAACAATATTGTTAATCTTAAAAATGTGACGATGAATGACAAGCAAGACGCAGAATATATACAGCATGGTTTCTTTTACATAAAGTTCAGTATAGACCACAGTAATAAAAGCAGGAAAAGTTTGAATTAAATTGTTAAAGATAATAAATGAGGTAGGGGCACCTGGATGGCTTAGTTGGTTAAGCATTGACTCTTGATCTTGGCTCAGGTCATAATCACATGGTTCGTGAGTTTGAGCCCCACTTCAGGCTCTGTGCTGACAGTGTAGGGTCTGCTTGGAAATCTCTCTCTCCCTCTCTTTCCTTGCTCCTCCTCGGTTCTCTCTCTCAAAATAAACAAATAAATATTAAAAAAGAGAGATAATAATAGAGTAAAGCAGTATTTCGAAATATATTTTATATAATATAATCTTAAGTATATATAGAACTAAACAAATGAATTAAATGTTACAAGTAGACATTTGGCTTTCATCTGTATCTCTTCAAATTAATACATTAAGTTAGAGCCAAAATACTTGGTATTTGTGCTTGGAGGTTTTCTTATCAGGGGAAAATGGGAGGACATTTTATATTTGGTTATATATGATATTTAGGAGATAGAATTGGGTAGACTTGGTTGCCAACTAGGATTAACTAAAGGAGAAGAAATGATCAAAGATGTGATCCAGGTTAAATATTTGGATGGATGTTGTTACTTGCTGAGATAAGGAATAAATTAAGAGCAGTTCTGAACTTGTTGAGTTTATAGAATCCAGTAGAAGAAATTTTGTAAGGCAGGAGAGGCCAGGAGACAGGCAAGCAGTAGAGATTTGAGTCAGATTGAAGATATGAAGTCAGATTGAACAAATAATTTGACTCAGGAAGAGCATGAAATGAACAGGATAAAGCTTGTTATTTAAGGAACTTCGGGAATTCTAAGGAGGGAGGAGTAGTTAATGGGGTAGCAAAGGAGAAATAGTCTGATGGGAGAGGGTTAGGTGGTTTTCATGTCATAAAATATCTCCAATTTATTTATTTTAATTTTTAAATGCTTATTTTTGAGAGTGAGAACATAAGCAAGGGAGGGGCAGAGAGAGGGGGACAGAGGATCCGAAGCAGGCTCTGTGCTAACAGCAGCAAGCCTGATGTGGGGCTTGAATTCACAAACCATGAGATTATGACCCGAGCCAAAGTCAGATGCTTAACCGAGCCACCCAGGTGCCCCCAACAACCTCCATTTTAATTTCTTATTAATATGTATCTTGCTATCTCCGTAAGTCTACTTTTTTCTAAATTGAACTGAAAGTTTAAGTAGCATTTATCAATTTTAACTACTTTTTACAGGCATTTCTTTTTTTCCTTTTTCTTTTTTCTTTTTCTTTCTTTTTTTTTTTTTTTTTGAGAGAGAGAGACAGCATGAGCAGGAGAGGGTTGGAGAGAGAGGGAGACACAGAATCTGAAGACAGTCTCCAGGCTCTGAGCTAGCTGTCAGCACTGAGCCCAATGCGGGGCTTGAACCCATGAACCATGAGATCATGACCTGAACCGAAGTCGGACGCTCAGCCGACTGAGCCACCAGGCACTCCACAGGCATTTCTAATGTTTGAGAAAATCTCAAGGTGTTTGATATTTTAAAATAAGGGAACCTGGAGGTAAGATCAAGAAGAAATTTTGGCAAACAGGATTAGAATATGTATTCTTAACCTAAAATTCAGAATATAAGCTATCTAAATAATCAATTTAAATGTTGTAGCAATTCTTAACTGGTTTTGACTTTTTCATACCTTTAGGTATCTTTATATATTCATCATTTTTTAAAATCTTTTGAAAACACTTTTTATGGAAAATTTCAAATATACACAAAAGTAGAGAATTTTGTATAATAACTTTCTCACGCTATTGCAACAGTTACCAACATTTGGCTTGTTCAGTCCTTCCTGCCCACCTCCGCCTCAACCCCACTGGATTATTTTAAAGTAAATCCTAAATGTTGTATCTATAAATAGTTAAGAATACCATATTTAGGGGGCGCCTGGGTGGCTTAGTCAGTTAAGCCTCACTTGAGCTCAGGCCATGATCTCATGGTTCCCCAGTGGTTCCTGAGTTTAAGCCCCGCATTGGGCTCCCTGCTGATATCACAGAGCCCACTTCGGATCCTCTGTCCCCTTCTTTCTCTGCCCCTCCTCCACTTATGTGCGCATGTCTGCACGTGCTCTCTCTTTCAAAATTAATAAACATTAAAAAAAAGTAAAAAGAGAATACCATATTTATTGTAAATTTCTGTTGAGTGCGAAATGGTAAGTTATAAATATTTTTTAGTTTTTTTTTTACTTGGCTATTGAGTATTTAAAATTACCTAGTGAAAAAAAATAAAATAAAATTACCTAGTGAAGTATTCATGTGAGCAATTATGAGGTATATTATGCCTTCATAAAATTAATATTTTATTTTTAATTGCAGGGAAAATTATAAAATCTGTTCCTGGAAAACTAATGAAAGAGGTGAATAACTGATTTACGTATATTCTGTAACATGATAGTTATAAGCATATTTAAATATTAGTGAATTTTAATGCGTTATATGAATATTAATCATAATCTTGATTTTCATTTTCATACCACGGTTTCTATATCACAACAGAAAGGCCAGCATTTGGAACCTTTCATCATGAATTTCATTAATTCTTGTGAATCTCCAAAGCCTAAACCAAGTAAACCGGAACTGACCATTCTCAGCCCTACTTCAGAAAACAACAAGAAGGTACTGCGTATTTATTGCTTGACAGAGTCATGAGGTGTGAAGTGGCCCTACTCGAAAAGGCTTTACCATTGTAGGGAGAATCATGTGTTAATGAAATGAATGGGACTTACTTCCTTTATATGGAAATCTGTTGTACAGTGTAAGGAGGGTATCTTATGTAGTTGCTTGTATCTTTGCTTTAACAGGTAAATTTTCTTTAGATAATTGCATTTGCAAATTTCTAACATTTCTGTATTGGGGGGATTTTTTTTAAGTTTATTTATTATATATTTTGAGAAAGGGAGAAAGAGAATGGGGGAGGGACAAAGAAGGAGGGAGAGAGAGAATCCCAAGCAGGCTCCACACCGTCAGTGCAGAGCCTGATGCCAGCTGGCATGAAGCATGAGATCATGAAGCATGAGATCATGACCTGAGGTGAAATCTGACGCTTAACCAACTGAGCCACCCAGGTGCCCCTTGGGGGATTTTTTAGGGTGGTTTTCTTAGGTTGTAAATCACCAACTTCCAATATTCACGAAATAAATTGAGATAATGTATATGTTGATTTTATGTTTATTTTATCTAATCTTAATGGCTTTTATAATTAAGCAAGTATTTTATACATTAAGCAAGTATTTTTACCTGTGCCTACTGTTGACCCCTTGGTACTGGAATATAAAGATATATTTCCTGTCCGCAGGAAGCTCAGTTTAGTGCCAGAATAGTGCTCAGCATGAGGAGCTATGTGAGCTCAAAGGACAGCCTTCCTCTTTACCCCCAAAACTCACTTTTTTGTTATTACTATAAAAGGTAGCTTTTTGGGGCACCTGGGTGGCTCAGTTAGTTGAGCATCCGACTTCGGCTCAGGTCATGATCTCATGGTTCGTGGGTTCGTGCCCTGCTTCGGGCTCTGTGCTGACAGCTAGCTCAGAACCTGGAGCCTGTCTTGGGATACTGTGTCTCCCTCTCTCTCTGATCCTCCCCTGCTCACACTGTCTCTCTCTCTCTTTCTCTGTCTCAAAAATAAATAAAACATTTAAAACAATAAAAAAATTAAAGGTAGCTTTAATATTTTTTCACTTTATCACTTTCTTTTTGATAAATACAGTTAATTTTTGTGTATTGATTTTTTTAATTCAATAACTTTGCTAGGCTTGTATTAATTTTAGTAATATATCTGTTATTTTTTTAGATTTACACACTATCTGCAAATGATGATTTTGTTTCATTCATGGCTAGGACCTGTTGTACAAAGGAAATGATTTCAGTATTTCACCATTAAATAGTATATAGTGTAGCTTTTTTCATAGATATCCTTTATAAGGTTAAGGAAGTTTGCACCCATCTTTATGGATGGAGTTGGCCTTTACTGGAACGACTTATGCTTGCAAACCAAGGTTTTACTGTAATTTTTCTTTCTCATTCTATCCTTGTCAAGTTTTTAAAAAAATTATTTATTTATTTTGAGAGAGAGAGAGCACAAGCAGGGGAACAGCAGAGAGAGAGGGAGAGAGAGGATACCAAGCAGGTTCCACGTTGTCAGCACAGAGCCCGATGCAGGACTCAAACTCAAAAACAACGAGATTATGACTGGAGCTGAAATCAAGAGTCAGATGCTTAACAGACTGAGCCACCCAGGTGCCCCAGTCCTTGTCAGGTTTTGGTATCCAAGTTATATTAATCTTTTTTCTATTTGCTGGTAAAATTATAATTGGAATTATTAGTTCTTTAAATAATTGATATGATTGGTTCTTAAAGTCCTTTAAGCCTCAAGTTTTGTTTATAGGAAGTTTTTAAAAACTAACTTAATTTCGGGGTGCCTGGGTGGCTCAGTCAGTTGAGCATCCAACTTCAGCTCAGGTCATGATCTCATGGTTCATGTGTTCAAGCCCTGCATTGAGCTCTCTATTGTCAGCTTGGAGTCAGAGCAGAGCCTACTTCGGATCTTCTGTCCCCTGTCTCCCTGCACCTTCCCTGCTCATGCTCTCTCTCTCTCTCAAAAATAAATAAACATTAAAAAAACTTCTTTAATGATTATATTATTCTTTAGATTTGTTTCATGAGTCAGTTTTGATAGGTTATATTTTTCAACACGTTTTTTATTCTATTTAAACTTGAAAAAATTTTGGCCTGAAGTTGTCAATAAAGTCCTTTTTATTTTTTCTGACATCTCTAGTTATATCCCCTTTTATTTTTTTGTATTATTTTTGTCATTTTATTTTCTATTTTTTTGATCAATCTTGCCAAAGATTTTGTCCTTTTAATCTCCTGGCTTTGTTGATCTTTTCTAGCATACTTTTAATTTTTCTGCTGTTTTATTATTATTGTCAATAATAGACTTTTTTGGCGTATGTTGGGGGTAATAAGCAGGGCTGAGATTTAGTTGCATTTCATCATTTTTACTATAAGTAATTTTTTACATCTTGTTTTTTTTCCACATTGATTAGACATTTCCAGACTGTGACTGTCCAAATAAACTTTGTTTAAAGCTCAATGTTCACCCTAAACACCCTGTAATTAACTAGTGAATTATAATCTTTAAGTCATGTTCGTTTTAAAATTAGCTGTCATTAATATATTTATATATCTTTATATATTCATTTGCTCCTTTTGGTATAAAAAAACAAAGGAGTTCTTCCTGTGGGTAATGAATTATCTGTTTTGTCTTAAATGAATGCAGACTTTTGTGTACTACTTTGGGGAGAATATGTATTCTTTGATTCAATTTTGGGTATAAATGTGGAATATTGGAGGCAGAGCTTAACCTACCTGATACTCTGTTTTGATTAAAAAGGGTTTAAATGCCTGTGCTCTGTTGTCACTTTAGCCTTAGTGATTGTTATTAGCAGGTGTAATCAACTATGTGTCTCTTTATTATTTCAATTTTTACTTTAGCTTTTCAGTGATCTGTTTAAGAATAATGCAAACCGTGCTGAGAATACAGAAAGAAAGCAAAATCAGAATTATTTTATGGAGATGATGACTGTAGAAGGAGTATATGATTACCTGATGTATGTAGGTAAGGTCTATCTGGTTACTATTAAAACCTATTTTTCTTTTTTTTTAAATTTTTTTATGTTTATTTATTATTGAGACAGAGAGAAACAGAGCATGAGTAGGGGAGGGTCAGAGAGAGAGGGAGACACAGAATTTGAAGCAGGCTCCAAGCTCTGAGCTGTCAGCACAGAGCCCGATGCGGGGGCTCGAACCCATGAACCGTGAGATCATGACCTGAGCTGCAGTCGGATGCTTAACCCTGAGCCACCCAGGCGCCCCTAAAACCTATTTTTCATTCATGTATCCTGTATCTTCTGTGATACAAATTAATGCTCTTCACTATTGCCCCATTGTAACTTTTTAAATTGAAGATACTTTTTTATAAGAATTTGATACAAATGGTCTTGAACATATTAAAGTTACTAGTGTTTACAAACAAAATAACTACTATCTGTGTGTTTTCATATTGGAGAATGTTCGAAATACCTGTTTATATTAACAAAATATTCCATATGGTCCTTCTCAGGACGGGTGGTTTTCCAAGTTCCTGACTGGCTTCATCATCTCTTAATGGGAACTCGAATCCTATTTAAAAACACCCTGGAAATGTATACTGACTACTATCTTCATTGTAAACTAGAACAACTATTTCAGGAGCACCGTTTGGTCTCACTTATAACACTTCTCAGAGGTTTGTATTTTCTCATGTGTTTGTTTCAGGTCTTGTGTACTTTTGTGTCTTTTCATTGGTTTACTGGTATTTCTGCTATGAAGAAGTACTTTGTGTATAAGAGGTGAAAATTCCAGCAATATTTCTTTTTGTTTCTTTTTAGATGCTGTATTCTGTGAAAACACTGAACCTCGTTCTCTCCAAGATAAGCAAAAACGAGCAAAACAGACTTTTGAAGAAATGATGAATTACATTCCAGGTATAGTATCTAAGTAGTTAAATATAGATTAGCACTCTGAGATCACAATCTATAATAATTATTGAAGCTAATTTTTATTTTGAGTTTTCATTTTAGTAATAGTTATTAAGGACATAGTAAAATTAACTCATTAGTTAAATAAAATTTGATTTTTATGATATAAGCACTATGATATTTAAGTCAGACTTGTTTTACTTATGCAATAGCCAGATTTTTTCAGCAGCATCTTATAATCAGACTGATCAAAGTGATCTGTTTGTGGGATAGTTGGAATCCAGCTGCCCTCTATATGATGAGAAGAGCTGCACTCATGTTTATGAGTAAAAGATCAGAATTCATTCATTCCAAATTTATTGAGCACTATCCACATGTCAGGCACTATGCAGAGTGCAAGGGATATAAAAAGTGTGCCTGAGTAGTTCAGTTTAGGAGGAAGACAGACATACAAATAAAACATACATGATATAAGAGAAGGCATGTTCAGGTCACAGAGTGTCTCAGAGGATGAGAATGATCATTTCTCCTGTAAAAGGGGTAAGCTTGGACCACAAGGTAAATGAATATTAGTAACCTCTTACAGAGATGGGAAATACAAAGAAAATATGTCAAGGGGTCAAAGCAGAGGATACTTAGTTTAGAATATTTTGAGTGTGAAGTGCCTATACATTATTCAGGAGGACATGTCTAGTAAGTAGTGAGATACCCAGCTTTTGAAATTGGAGAAATGAACAGTACAAGATAGAGACATGGGAGTTATGTGTAGTGGATAATAATGCCCAGACAGAAAATACAGAGTAAGAACTGAAGAAGCCTTTGGACTGTACCTTAGAGAATTCTCATCATTGAAAAATTAGTCACAGAATAGTCCTGCTGCTCTGTGTGAAGGCAGTTAAGTTAAATCCCTGGTCTGAATATAAAAGTGAATAAAGCTATTCTGGGGTAAGTCTTCTGTAGGTAAATGATGAAATAATTTCTTACCTGTTTTGTAATAGTGACCCTTAGCATTCATGGCTCTAACAGTCTTAGTTTTGATACTCAGGGACAACATGGAAAGTCACTGAATGTAATAATTTGTTATTTTGCTGAGGCATGAATTTGAAGCACCTCTACTTCAAGACTTCTGTTTGGGTAGGAATACTTTAGTAAGTAAACTTAGCGTGTCTTTGTTGTCCTCTACCCCACAGTCTTACTCAGGGACTCCTGAAGGATCTAAAAGGATCACTTATTTTTGTCCATTATGCTTCACACATATTAATTGGGAAATTCTGTGTAGTATTGGTGAATTAACAGATTCCTAAAGATCCATATTGGACTACATATCTTGAAAATATCAAGGATCTACTATGCTTGTTATAAATTGAATTTGGCCTTTGCCGCTTAGGGTTAGATTTATCTCCTAGAAGCAAACATAAGGTGAGAACTTTTCAATAACATCATTAAGAGTTTTATTATGATTGAAGGGGAAAGGACACGTATTTGAACACTTGGTTTACTTAAGAATAATGTTATTTTCCTGCCTTGGGGAAAACGTTCAGCTGAGATTTTTAGTAAGGACTGACTCTTTGGTAGTAGAAGTGATACATGACATCTGTGCAAACATAAATCAGAACTATTTAGATGCTAAATTAGTATTTAAACATTTCCCAAAAAGATTGTTCTATAAGATGGTTAATAATAATTATGCAAAGAGTACAAAATAAAGTGGTCATATTCATTGAGGAAACTCTATATTAAAAAATAAACTTTTTTTCCTGATACTAAGATATTCAAACATTATGAAAATATATACAGTAAAAAGTAGAAGCCATCTTCTCCCCAGTGTGCGGAAGTAGCCATGTACTCAGTTTGGTGTTAATCCTCACAAATATTTTTCTTTGCATTTCTATACATGTGTATACAAATGTATATACATAATTTTGGGATTTTATTTTATTTCATCTGAAGGGAGTAACAATATGTATTACTTTCCAACTGTCTTTTATCACTTAATAGTGTAAATAGCATAACAGTATAAAGAATATACATTTTTTTTACTGCAACATTTCTCAGTGCTTGCAGTAAACTTTGTGCATTGTGAATCTCCAAAAGGAGGATATATGATTATGAGTTTCTTAAGTTGACCATAGAAGCGTTTTTTTCCAGGAGCCTCTTGCAAGAACACTGGTTTAGGAAATGCTGATTTATACTTTTTGCGTAATATCTGGGAAACAGAATGAAGATTTTGCTTTATGGTCCACTAAATGATGGGTCACTTTATAATATGAAATGTTTCACATTTGGCTTTCTTGTTTAGATCTGATAGTCAAGTGTATTGGTGAAGAAGCCAAATATGAAAGCATCAGACTTCTATTTGATGGCTTACAACAGCCAGTTCTCAATAAACAGGTAAAAATCATTACTAGTGTTGGCTAGGTGTTGTGAATGACACACAGTAGGATGTCTGGTATATTATTACTTGTGAAGTGACACTATCAAGGCAGTACACCTCAAACATTCAGATAGAAAAAAAATGTTTTGCCTTTGTTAATCTTTTTTGCTGACTACTTTTTAGTTTTTTATTAAGTTTTCTATTTTAATTCCAGTATATAGTTAACATATAGTATTGTATTAGTTTTAAGTATATAATATAGTGATTTAACCATTCTGTACAGTACTCAGTGTTTATCAGGATAAGTGTATGCCTAATCCCCTTCACCTGTTGTACTATTTCCCCCTGCCCTGGGGTAACTATCAGTTTGTTCTCTGTAGTTGAGTTACCTTTTTTTTTCCTCTTTATAACATGAGTAGTTTTGACTTTAAATAAACGTAGATTCATTATAGAAAATTTGGAACTTATACAAAATTCATGAAATAAAGTAAAAATTAAAAAATTAAGAATTCCCTCATTCAGATTACATTAGAATAACCACAGTTAACACTATATATATAGTAAAGTATGTACATATTTTGTTGAGATCCTAATATGGTTAAAATTTTGTATTATTTTTTCTTCAAAATTTTTGTTACATATAAAATAGGTAAGATAAAATGAATTATGCAGCATAATAATAAAATGTCCACATGTGAACACATGTGTATTTGAGTTCTGTTCCCTGCCTTCTCATTTATATGTAACCACAGTCCTGAAATTTGTGTTTATCATGTTTATGGTTTTTTATCTAATGCCTTAAAAAAATTTTTTTTGGTGCTTTAGCTGACTTATGTTCTATTGGATATTGTGATACAAGAACTATTTCCAGAGCTCAATAAGGTAAGTGAAAAGCAGCAGTTTTATTCTCTATTTTTGATGGTATGCTGGCATTTATTTTAAGTAGTGACACAGAAATTAATGGAACCCTTGTGACTGTGATCCTTTTAAAAATGAACAACCTTAGCAAATGACTCTATATTTTCTTTTTTCAACATGCTTAAACATAGAGTCAGTTTGGGGTGGACAGGAGAGGAATAGCCTATGTTTTGACTTCCCTGCTTCCTAATTACAAGCAGATAGGAGTGCTATACCCTGTAGTCTTTCCAGAGGAAGGTGTGAGCTCATTTATTTATTTTTTATTTTATTAAAAAAATTTTTTTTATGTTTGTTTTTTTATTTTTGAAAGAGAGAGAGAGAGACAGAGTGTGAGCAGGGGAGGGGGAGAGAGAGGAAGACACAGGATCCAAAGCAGGCTCCAGGCTCTGAACAGTGAGATGATGACCTGAGCTGAACTCGGCGCTTAACCAATTGAGCCACCCAGGCACCCCTTGTGTGAGTTTAAATCCTAGCACTAGAGTGGGCCAAGCTCTTCAGGCTGTCTTCTGTCTTTAACACTGAATGTTGTGTAAGTCAGACTTGAGTGTTTTTGAGGTGGTTGAGCTTATATGAATCCAAGAGCACATATAAGGCCATCATTGGAGGAGGGCAATATTACTGTTGTATTGAATCTGCAGGATACACACACACACACACACACACACACACATATATATGTCTTAGATTAGAATTTTAATACACTGGAATTGCTATTAGGCACTTCACAAATGAACCCTGTTTTATTGTCTTCTATTAAATAGATTTATTTTTACTTTAGGTACAAAAAGAAGTTACCTCTGTGACATCCTGGATGTAAACATTTGGATTTGAGATAGAATGACCAGATAGATAACAAATTTCTGCTGTGCTAGTGTAGTATATATGTACTTTTTTCTTTTACTTTTGTATATTCTTGTATATATCATGTAATCCAGTGTCTGAATTTTTGATTTTTTTTTGTTTTAATAAAGACTAACACAAACAATGATTCAAAGTGATTGGGTTTCATAGTCTTTCATTTTACACCTGTTATCCAAATTTTATTAGAACATATGTCATTTGCTGTTGCCATTTTTTAAAATGCTTTATTTATTTTGAGAGAGAGAGAGCATGTGAGTGTGAGTGGGACAGAGAGAAGTGGGGAGAGAGAATGCCAAGCTGACAGACAGTGAGGAGCCTGACCTCAAGAACTGTGAGATCATGATCTGAGCTAAAATCAAGAGTCGGATGCTTAACCGACTGAGCCACCCACGTGTCCCTGCTATTGCCATTTTTTAAAGAGATAGGGCAAACAGGTAAGACCAATGATCTTTGTATTGTATTACGTTGAAAATAATTATGTTTAGTGTGGAGAAATAGTGTGATTCACTTTCTTATTTAGAGTTAATGAGTAGATTTATCTTTTCTTTATTACCCCTATTTTCTATACAGTTAACTATGTATTTATAAAGAAGACATCCTTTATGAGTTTTTTGTAAGAAACAAGGCACTTTTCCTTACTCTTGCTGGATTGACAGGTTATACTCTTTTTTAAGTGTGAAAGCTGACTACAAACATATTTCTGATTGTGAGGTTGTGGCTATATTTCACTGAATGAATGTAGCTGTATTCCAAAATCTAATATAAACAATTTAGTCAAGTAGATTTTTGGTTTATGTTGTCTAGTGTCTCTCCAATTAACTGTATTTCTTGAGGAAAGTTAATTAAAAATTTTTTTTAATATTTATTTTTGAGAGAGAGAGACAGAGCAAAAGCAAGGGAGGGGCAGAAAGAGAGGGAGACACAGAATCAACAGCAGGCTCCAGGTTGGAGTTCTGGTCTAACAGCACAGACCTGGACACGGCGCTCAAACCCACGAACTGAAATTATGACCTGAGCCAAAGGTGGATGCTTAACCTACTGAACCACCCAGGCTCCCCTTGAGGAAAGTTAATTTAAAAGATTAGATTCAGTGTTCAGAATTCTACTTATAGTTCCTGCCTATGCTATGCTTTTCTCCTTGAAACAAGTTTGTTTTTCAAGATTGAGCATTTTGTGTTTGCTAATTGGTCATAGCATTCATTCAGGATATATTTATTGAGTTTTACCTATGTATTAGATAATAAGCTGGGTAACAGGGAACTCTAAATATAATTTAGAAATCTAACCTATTTAATACTATTCACTTTTTTCCCCCAAAAAATGGTTATTAGGTGTTGTAAATTTTTTTTAATGTTTATTTTTGAGAGAGAGTGCACGCGTGAGTGAGGGAAGGGAAGAGAGAGGGAGACAGAGGATCTGAAGCAGGTTCCACACTGACAGTAGAGAGCCTGATGTGGGGCTCGAACTCATGGAGTCATAAGATCATGACTTGAACTGAAGTCGGATGCTTAACCAACTGAACCACCCAGGTGCCCTGGTTTTGTAAACTTTTTTAAGAGTGTTTATTTATTTTGAGGTGGGGAGGAGAGAGAGCGCGAGAGAGTGAGAGAGAGCGCGAGTGAGCATGTGCACGCATGTGAATGGGGGAGAGGCAGAGATAGAATCCCAAGCTGAATCTTACTTTCACACATAGCCTGATGTGGGGCTTGATCTGACAGTTTGTGAGATGGTGACCTGAGCTGAAATCAGGAGTTGGATGCTTAACCCACTGAGCCACTCAGGCATCCCAGTTTTATTATATTTTTAATTGTTTGAAGATTCTAGAATATGTATGAGTTTCTGTGAGTTGGTACTTTATTCTTTTGTTTTTTAAAGTTTTTTTTAATGTTTATTTACTTTTGAGAGAAAGAGTGTGAGTGGAGGAGGGGCAGAGAGAGAAGGAGATGCAGAATCTGAAGCAGGTCCCAGGCTCTCAGCTGTCAGCACAGAGTCTGATGGCGGGGCTTGAACCCACAGACTGTGAAATCATGACCAGAGCCGAAGTCGGATGCTTAACCAACTGAGCCACCCACGCACCCTGAGTTTGTACTTTAATACCAAGCCTTAAACATTTACTGATTTCTCAGGGACAGATGGGAAGTTAATCAGGTTAATTAACTCTTCACATTTAAATCCATAGCATTTTAAGCACTGTTATTTAAAATGTCATGGTGAGCTGGAAAAAGTAAAAAACTCTATAGCCCTTTTTATTCCATTCACACCAACTCTCCTATAAATTGTCATATTTTCTTCATTCAGATGAGAAAAATGTTATTAGGAGTATATCATTCTGCTTGGGCTGCTGCAACAAAGTACCACAGACTGAGTGGCTTAAACAACAGATTTCTTTCTCATAGTTCTGGAGGCTGGAATCCAAGGTTGGTTTCATTCTGAGGCCTCTTCCTTTTGGCTTGCAGATGGCTATCTTCTCACATGTGCTCCTGACCTCTCTGTGTATGTGTGTGGGAAAGAGAAGGAAAGATCTCTCTCTCTCTCTCTCTCTCCTTATAAGGCCATCAGTCCAATTGGTAAGGGTCTTACCACCTCATTTAACCTTAATTACCTCCTAAAAGCCTCATCTCCAAATACAGTCACAGAGTGGTTTTGGGCTTCAACATATGAATTTTAGGAAGGCACAATTCCATCCATAGCAGTGGCTGAACTCTGTTTAAAGAAAATGTTTATAAAAACCTACACATACAAAATTAATCATTCACATTATCAAAGGAAAAGGAACCAGATGCAATCTCTGTTGGCCAGGCATTTTGTGTATACTATCACATTTTATCATCTGTTACAGTAACTGTGAGATGGTATCATTTCTATATTACAGGTAAGGATATTGAAGCCAGAGAGTGTGGTGAAGTTAGAATTCAGACTTAGATTTGTCTTTCATCTTGTCCTTGTCAGTGTTGCCCCCTGAAAAGAGCTTTTATTTCCAAAAGTAGTCACTCTTTGGATCCTTTTAAAAAGTGTGTTCCCCAGTCATTTCAAATATTTTATTTTTTACTTTCCTTTCTATCCATCTTTATTTGTGTTCTCTAATGCATGAGCTTCACATTTTGAATTGTGTTTATAGAAACAACCATCTGTTTCTGGTTGAGGGGATAAAATGAAATTAAATAGATGGGAAGACATTTTCAGATTTATAAAAGGACATTATAAAACTGTGTTTTAAGTATAATCAGTTATAGATATCAGAAATGATTCTGAGAAATGATTGAAAGCAAGCACTTAAATTATCATTTTTGATAGTAAAAACCATTTGATTTTATAGTAGAAATATAAATAGAAGTCTAATTTGCTTCTGTTTTTAGCAGACTGTGTAATAATATACACAAATTGTAATTTCAGATATAGTCAGCATTAGAATAAAAATGATTGACTGAATGAGCAAATGAACAGTTCTTGCCAGGTCACTATACTTCTGTGTCAAGGAGTACCCTCTCTGTATTGTATCCAGTAATCTCTTTGGCAGTGCTGGATACACAGAGAAGAAATCTTTAACCTCAGGCCCATGAGATGCAGTGAAAAATAGTTGTTTCTTTTTAATTTCACTTTTTTGTTGTTAATTTGATATTTATGGTTTTTTTTCCTATCAAACACTTCAGGTAATGGATGTATTTGTATTCCAATGACACGCCATTTACATAAAGCAGTGGCAGGCAGGATTTGGCCCTCAGGCTGTAGTTTGCTAATCCCTGATGTAGAAGAACAAAAGAAGTGAGGAAAAGGAATACTGTTAGAAAAATTTTAAGTATCTTCATATTAGGAAACGGGGAAAGGCAGCTGTCCTTAGGGGAAACTTAATTGGCCTTTTGGTTGCAGAGAGGTTAAAGAAGAGTCAAACACTCTGCATAATGAAAAGAGTGTCTTCTTTAGGTAGAGAAATCTTAATTGATTATCTTTATTCTCTGGAGGGGGTGAGGCCAGAGAAAAGGACTGTGTGGCTTTTGGACGGAGTGAGGAGGGGGGTGGCAGAAAGGTACAAGAGAAGGAATTATACACAATTTATTCAGTTTATTCACGTGTATAGTGAACACACACCTATATCCCAGGCAGTTTTAGATAAGCTAGAGATATATTTGTGCATTTATAAGCCTACATTTAAACTGCAAGAGACAGACAGTAAAATAAATAAGGAAATGATAGTATCTTAGAAAATAATAAGTGCTCAGAAGAAACATTTTGAACTGAGAAGGGGAATATGGGTCGAGAGTTGCATTTTTAAACAGCAGGGTCTGGGACCTTGAAAAAACGACTTGAAGGAAGTGAGATATCAGGTCATGCAGGTATTTAGGAGTCCATGTTCCAAGTAGAGAAATAGCACATGCAAAGGTTTGAGGGGGAGAGTGCCTGTTTTGTAGGAAGAATAGCACAGAGATCAGTGTGGCTACATCAGGGAGAGCGAAGAGAAATTATGTCAGAGAAGAAATGGGAAACCAGATCACAGAGGGCCTTGTAGGCCATTGGGATAACTTATTGTTGCTTTTACTTGGAGTGTGGTAAAAAGATTTTGAGCCCTTGAGCAACACAATCTTGCTTAATACTGTAAGACATCACATTGGCTGCTGTATTGAGAACGTTGGGAACTGACTAGAATGGAGCAGAAGCAGAGACAAAGTCATTTAGGAGGCTGCTGAAGAATTCAGAAGCGGCAGTGATTCGAAGCAAGGCAGTACTTGTGGAGTTGTGAAGTCAAAGGGTGGTGTGTGTGTGTGTGTGTGTGTGTGTGTGTGTGTGTGTGTGTGTAAGTTAGGAAACAAGATTTACCCAGGGACATAATGTGAGTTTGAGAAAAAGGGAGCCGCCAAGGATGACTCCCAAGTTTCTACCTGAGCAGTGGGAAGGATGAAGAGGCCATTAAATGAAATGAGGAAGATTGGACCTGGCACGTTTTGAGGGAAAGGTCAGGAATTCATTTTTGGACATGTAAAGTTTGAGATGCCTACTAACCATCCCAGCTAGAGGTGCCAAGTAGGCAGAGTCTGGGATTCAGTGAAGGAGTGGAGGGATTCAAATTGAAGATAAAATTTGGGAGTCATCAGCATCCGGAGGTAGAGAAACTGAATGAGACCACCAAGAGATTAAGTGTAACTAGAAAAGAGAAGCAGACTAAAAACTGTATGCTGGAGCTTAATAGTAAGGGAGCTGGAGAGGAGCCCCAAGAGGGACTCCATGTAATGATTCCAGCCAGTGATTATTAGGAGGACTGCTATCTTCTATTGAATTATAAGTTTTCTTTTTCATTGTAAGTTGCTCCATTTATGCCTACTTAGAAAAGCTTTGTTGTAACACTACAAATTTATGCTGTGTGCTCTTGGGAATGAAGGGAGTCCTATATCTGTATCTTGGGACAGTGCACAGTAGGAAAAACTGGTACAGTATGGAGAGGTGATCAAGAGGTTATCTGAAGAAATTGCAGAGCAGCCTTGAAAAGCTTAGAGCCATATGTGACAGCCAGGACATGAAGGCAAGTCCCAGGAACCCTTTCAAATAGGTGGTTGGCAAGTTATTTTATTTGGAGATTTAATTTTAAAAAGAGGTTCAAAAAAATGGGTGACATTGGAATTTTTTATTTTTTTATCTTTTTTAATTTACATTCAAGTTAGTTAGCATAGAGTATGACAATGATTTCAGGAGTAGATTCCTTAATACCCCTTACCCATTTAGCCCACCGCCCCCCCAACCCCTCCAGTAACCCTCGGTTTGTTCTCCATATTTAAGAGTCTCTTATGTTTTGTCCCACTCCGTGTTTTTATATTCTTTTTGCTTCCCTTCCCTTACGTTCATCTGTTTTGTATCTTAAAGGCCTCATATGAGTGAAGTCATACGATATTTGTCTTTCTCTGACTAATTTCGCTTAGCATAATACCTTCTAGTTCTATCCATGTAGTTGCAAATGGCAAGATTTCATTCTTTTTATTGCCGAGTAATACTCCATTGTATGTATATATACCACATCTTCTTTATCCATTCATCCATTGATGGACATTTGGACTATTTCCATCCTTTGGCTACTGCTGATAGTGCTGCTATAAACATTGGGGTGAATGTGCCCCTTCAAAACAGCATATGTAGTAGTGCAATTGCTGGGTCTTAGGGTAGTTCTATTTTTAATTTTTTGAGGAACCTCCATATTGTTTTCCAGAGTGACCGCACCAATTTGCATTCCCACCAGCAGTGCAAAAGACATCCTCTTTTCTCCACATCCTCGCCAACATCTGTTGTTGCCTGAGTTGTCAATGTTAGCCATTCTGACAGGTGTGTGGTGGTATCTTATTGTGGTTTTGATTTGTATTTCCCTGATGATGAGTGATGTTGAGCATTTTTTCATGTGTCAGTTGGCCATTTGGATGTCTTCTTTGGAGAAGTATCTATTCATGTCTTGTGTCCATTTTGTCACTGGATTATTTGTTTTTTGGGTGTTGAGTTTGATAAGTTCTTTAAAGATTTTGGATACTAGCCCTTTATCCTTGCAAATATCTTCTCCCATTACACTGGTTGCCTTTTTAGGTTTGCTGATTGTTTCCTTCACTGTGCAGAAACTTTTTATTTTGATGAGGTCCCAATAGTTCATTTTTGCTTTTGTTTCCCTTGTTTCTGGAGACGTGTTGAGTAAGAAGTTGTTGCAACCAAGGTCAAAGAGGTTTTTGCCTGCTTTCTCCCTCAGGATTTTGATGGCTTCCTGTCTTACATTTAGGTCTTTTGTCCATTTTGAATTTATTTTTGTGTATGGTCTAAGAAAGTGGTCCAGTTTCATTTTTCTGCATGTTGCTGTCCAGTTTTCCCAGCACTATTTGCTGAAGAGTCTGTCTTTATTCCATTGGATATTCTTTCCTGCATTGTCAAAGATTAGTTGGCCATATGTTTGTGGGTCCATTTCTGGGTTTTCTGTTCTGTTCCATTGATCTGAGTGTCTGTTTTTGTGCCAATACCATACTGCCTTGATTCCAACTTTGTAATACAGCTTGAAGTCTGGGATTTTGATGCCTCCTGCTTTGGTTTTCTTTTTCAAGATTGCTTTGGCTATTCGGGGTCTTTTCTGGTCCCATACAAATTTTAGGATTGTTTGGTCTAGCTCTGTGAAGAATGCTGGTGTTATTTTGATAGGTATTACATTGAATATGTAGATTGCTTTGGGTAGTTTTGACATTTTAACAATAATTGTTCTTCCAATCCATGAGCATGGAATATTTTTCCATTTTTTTGTGTCTTCTTCAATGTCTTTCATAAGCTTTCTATAGTTTTCAGTGTATAGATTTTTCACCTGTTAGGTTAGATTTATTCCTAAGTATTTTATGGTTTTTGGTGCAATTATAAATGTGATCGATTCCTTGCTTTTTCTTTCTGTTGCTTCATTGTTGGTGTATAGGAATGCAACTGATTTCTGTGCATTGATTTTATATCCTGAAACTTTGCTGAATTCATGGATCAGATCAAGCAGATTTTTGGTGGCATCTTTTGAGTTTTCCACTCAATTATTTTCCTACTCAATTGTGAATAATTTTTTTAATGTATTGTTGGATCCGGTTGGCTAATATCTTGTTGAGGGTTTTTGCATCCATGTTCATCAGGGAAATTGGTCTGTAGTTCTCCTTTTTAGTGGGGTCTTTGTCTTGTTTTGGAATCAAGGTAATGCTGGCTTCATAGAGCTTGGCAGTTTTCCTTCCATTTCTATTTTTTGTAACAGCTTCAAGAGAATAGGTGTTAACTCTTCCTCAGATGTTTGGCAGAATTCCTCTGGAAAGCCATCTGGCCCTGGACTCTTGTTTTTTGGGAGCTTTTTGATTATTAATTTGATTTCTTTACTGGTTATGGGTCTGTTCAAATTTTCTATTTCTTCCTGTTTCAGTTTTAGTAGTTTATATGTTTCTAGGAATTTGTCCATTTCTTCCAGATTGCCCATTTTGTTGGCATATAATTGCTCATAATATTCTTTTATTATTTTTATTTCTGCTGTGTTGGATGTGATCTTTCCTCTTTCATTCTGGATTTTATTTATTTGGGTCCTTTCCTTTTTCTTTTTGATCAAACTGGCTAGTTGTTTATCAATTTTTTTAATTCTTTCAAAGAACCAGCTCTGGTTTCATTTATCTGTGCTGTTTTTTTGTTTGTTTGTTTTGATAGCATTGATTTCTGCTCTAATCTTTATTATTCCCTGTCTTCTGCTGGTTTTGGGTTTTATTTGCTGTTCTTTTTCCAGCTCTTTAAAGTGTAAGGTTAGGTTGTGTATCTGAGACCTTTCTTCCTTCTTTAGGAAGGCCTTGATTGCTATATACTTTCTTCGTAAGACTGCGTTTGCTCGTCCCAGAGGTTTTGGGTTGTGCTGTTATCATTTTCATTGGCCTCCTTGTACTTTTTAATTTCCTCCTTAAATTCTTGTTTAGCCCATTCATTCTTTAGTAGGATGTTCTTTAATCTCCAAGTATTTGTTACCTTTCCAAATTTTTTTCTTGTGGTTGATTTTGAGTTTCATAGTGTTGTGTTCTGAAAATATGCATGGTATGATCTCAGTCTTTTTGTACTTGTTGAGGGCTGATTTGTGTCCCAGTATGTGATATATTCTGGAGAACGTTCTATGTGCACTGGAGAAGAAATGCATATTCTGTTGCTTTAGAATGAAATGTTCTGAATATATCTAAGTCCATCCGGTCCAGTGTGTCATTCAAAGCCATTGTTTCCTTGTCGATTTTCTGTTTAGATGATCTGTCCATTGTTGTAAGTGGGGTGTTGAAGTCCCCTACTATTATGGTATTACTATCAATGAGTTTCTGTATGTTTGTGATTAATTGATTTATATATCTGGGTGCTACCACATTTGGAGCATAAATGTTTACAATTGTTAGATCTTCTTGGTGTATAGACCCCTTAATTATGATATAATGCCCCTCTTCATCTCCTTTTATAGTCTATTTAAAGTCTAGTTTATCTGATACAAGTATGGCTGGCTACTCCAGCTTTCTTTTGGTGACTAATAGCATGATAGATGGTTCTCTATCCCCTTAGTTTCAATCTGAACGTGTCTTTAGGTCTAAAATGGGTCTTTTGTAAACAGCATATAGATGGATCTTGTTTTCTTATCCATTCTGTTAACCCTACGTCTTTTGATTGAAGCATTTAGTCCATTGACGTTTAGAGTGAATACTGAAAGATATGAATTTATTGCCACTATGTTTCCTATAGAGTTGGAGTTTCTGGTGGTGTTCTCTGGTCCTTTCTAGTCTTTGTTGCTCTTGGTCTTTTTTTTGTTGTTTTGTTTTTGTCTTTTCTCCCCTCAGAGAGTCTCCCTTAAAATTTCTTGCAGGGCTGGTTTAGTGGTCACTAACTCCTTTAATTTTTGTTTGGGAAACTTTTCATCTCTCTTCCTATTTTGAATGACAGCTTTGCTGGATAAAGAATTCTTGGCTGCATATTTTTCTGATTCAGCACATTGAATATATCCTGCCACTCCTTTCTGGCCTTCCAAGTTTCTGTGGATAGGTCTATTGCAATCCTGATCTGTCTTCCCTTGTAGGTTAAGGACTTTTTTCCCCTTGCTGCTTTCATGATTCTTTCCTTGCCTGAGTATTTTGTAAATTTGACTATGATCTGCCTTGTTGATGGTTGGTTTTTGTTGAATCTTGTGGGAGTCCTCTGTGCTTCCTGGATTTTGATGTCTGTGTCTTTCCTCAGGTTACAAAAGTTTTCTGCTATGATTTGCTCACATAATCCTTCTACCCCTTTTTCTCTCTCTTCATCTTCTGGGACCTCTGTGATTCTGATGTTGTTCCTTTTTAATGAGTCACTAATTTCTCTAATTCTTAAATTGTGCTTTTTTGCCTTAGTCTTCCTCTTTTTTTCTGCTTCATTATTCTCCATTAGTTTGTCCTTTATATCCCTAATTCACTGTTCTGCCTCATCCATCCTTGCCTCCGTGGCATCCCTTCGAGATGCAGCTCAGCTACAGCATTTTTTTATTTCATCCTGACTAGCTTTTACTTCTTTTATCTCCCCAGAAAGGGATTCTAAACTGTTTTCGACCCCAGCTAGTATTCTTATTATCATGATTCTAAATTCTGGTTCAGACACTTGCTTGTGTCTGTGTTGATTAAGTCCCTCTCTCTTGTTTCTTCTTTCTTTTGGGGTGAATTTCTTCATTTTCATCATTTTGAATGAAGAAGAGGAATTAATAAGATAAAAAATAAAATTAAAAAATTAAAAACAACCCCCCCCACACAAAGTCAAATATATGATGCTAGATCTATGTGTGTTTTGGTCTGGGTGTTGAAAGGAGCTTGATATATTAGAAAAAAGGGAAGGAAAGCATTTGAGATTTTGAAAAAGTGAATACAATGAAATAGAATAAAATGAAATGATGGAAATAAAATAGGTTTTGAAAATTTTACAAAAAACAGGGCGCCTGGGTGGCTCAGTCGGTTAAGCATCCGACTTCGGCTCAGGTCATGATCTCACGGTTTGTGGGTTCAAGCCCTGCGTCAGGCTCTGCGCAGACAGCTCAGAGCCTGGAGCCTGCTTCGAATTCTGTGTCTCCCTCTCTCTCTGCCCCTCCCTCATTCATGCTCTGTTTCTCTCTGTATCAATAATATATAAACATAAAAAAAGAAAAATTTATAAAAAACTAAAAAATATAGAAAAAAATTAAAAATATTTTTAAATAAAAATTGAAAACAAAAATTTTTTCTCTTTATCAAGAAAAGCAAAAGAAACAAAACAAAAAAAAAAGAAAATTGAATAGATGGACCAGTATACAGACTGAAATAAGATTGAAATTAAATCGTATTCCCCTAGAAGTCAAACTCTGAAGCACTTTAGTCCGTAAACTAAGCAGGCGGAGAGGCTTGTGGTGTTCCCCAAGAGTGAGGTTGGCCCAGTTGGGTGGGGCTTAGTGTACCAGTTTCATTCTCTACTACATAGGGCTGCTTAGCTTGCTGGGGTGGATTGTTGTGGTGCTTGAAGACATGTATGTGCATGCGTGGGAGGGGTGAAAATGGAGTCTCCCAGATACCCAGCTCTAGTATTCGAACTCTGTGCTCTCCCCGACTGGGAATTGAATATCCATCCTTTGTCTCTGGCTTCTGTCCACTTCCCTATTTTACACTATCTGCTACCAACTCGTCAGATTGTCAAGTGGCACCTTCCTCCTGAGTTTTGTGTCAGATGCGGCTGTGTTTCCCAACTCCTCACTTTTTTTTTTTTAAATGTTTTATTTATTTTTGAGAGAGACAGAGACTGCATGAGCAGGGGAGGGTCAGAGAGAGAGGGAGACACAGAATCTGAAGACAGGTTTCAGGCTCTGAGCTAGCTGTCAGCACAGAGCCTGATGCGGGGCTTGAACCCATGAACCGTGAGATCGTGACCTGAGCTGAAGCCGGATGCTCAACCAACTGAGCCACCCAGGTACCCCACCAACTCCTCACTTCTAAGGGACTGCGGCTTTGAGCCGCTCAGACCTTCTGGGGCAGAGTCTTACTGAGCAATGGCCAGGGGAAAGCTGTACCCAGGAACATTCGCGGGACTGTGCTGCTGCCAATGCCCAGAGACCGCAGCTGGGTGCCAACCCACCCTAGAAAAAGTTCACGTGATCGTGTAAGCAGCAGCATTTCTGGGATTATGGAAAATCACAACACTCATCTGGCACCAGGCTTCACCCTTAACAACCTTATTCCAGCACCAGCAAATGTGGTTGTTCTCTGGGGTCCATTGGGACCTTTGCCTGTGGAGTGGCGCACAGCCTCTACCAAATGGCCTCCCATTAGGGGAACCACCTCTCCCAGTGTGGCCTGAGCAGTCCCCCGACTTCATTCTGTTACTGGCGATTCGCTCTTCCCACCAGAGCACCACCAGGTATTGAGCTGGAGAGTTTCAGACCCTGTGCTCCCCCTGTATAGAGTCTTAATGGAATTAAAACCTCTCCTTTCTCCTTTCTCCCTTTTTAGTTCAGTCCCTACGGCTGTTTCCACTTTTCCACTCTTTCTCCAGCTGCTTTTTGGGGGAAAGGTGCTTTTGCCCTACTCTCCCCCTGTCTCTGTCCTCTCTTTGCAAGCAAAAACAGCTCCCTGCCCTCCACGGCTTCTCACTCCTTCAGTTCACCTCTCCACACCACGTACCTGCTGAGTTCCGTGGTTCAGGTTGTGCAGATTCTTGTGTTAATTCTCAAATAAATTTTCTGGATGTGCAGGATGGTTTAGTGTTGATCTGGCTGTATTTCATGGACGTGAGATGCACAAAAAGCTTCCATGCCGTTCCACCATCTTGGCTCCTCCCCTGGAATTTTTTTATAAGGAAATGTATTTTAAATAATTTTCTAAAGATATTAGTTCCATTTTAGTAGAAGAATGAAAACTGCATGATTTTACCTGAGAGATTTTAGATGGTGCTTAATGTCTGAACTATTCATGTTTAACTCCTTTCCCTCTTCTCCTCCACATACAACATACACATGTGCTCAGGAAAACTTTTGGACATTTTCTCCTAGTTTGGGCTAATTTAAGCTCTCAGTAGTGACAGTACTCAACTTTGTGAAAAAAGAAAAGAGAAATAATGTATTTGTTCATATAACCCAACTGTGGAAAGGCAGTAATGGAGTTGTCTTCAGTGTGACTTATCCATGTATGAATAGTGTTAGGACTCTGGACATATGTCCATTTTTGATCTCAGCTTCTGTGTTGTTAGCTGTTATTCTTGGAAATGTCTTCATATGGGGAAGGACAATTAAAAGCAACTATGGAGTCACATGGTGATAAACAGAGTGACCAAAAAAGTTTTTCTGTCTACATCCATACACATATAAAAGGTTATGGAAGGATTCTTATGTCTTGGCTTAGATCACATGTCTGTCCCTAGGCCTGTAACTCAGACCAAGATGATCAGATGCTGTAATTGTGAGGCCTGGGTCATATGCTTCCACACAGGGCTAGGAGATTGGTTCTGTAATTAACTGTCACTGGAACTACCTGAGATAGGAAAGGGGTGGCGTCTCCCAAAGAATGGGGCTTTTTTTCAGGAGTGGAAAGAGAGGCTGGATAGACAAATACCCATATGTACTTCTGGTTCTAGATGTTTATTTTAACTCACTCTTTGACTCTGCTGTGAACAATGTAATACTTAATTTTATTCATCCCTGTATCACTGTAAAGCCCAGCAGCACCTGGCAGGAAGAGGCTGATGGGTACAGAAAGTCTAGTTTGTGGGGGGGGGGGGGGTGTAAGGTAAGTTGAGGTGGAATGTACATGGAGGGTGTTAAGAGGCAGGGATGTGGCCTGTGTTCTTCGTCTCTCACCTTTTATATAACTTGCCAGAGTGAAAGTAGTGTCGAAGAGACCAGGGCATATGCCTCTGCCCATGATTCTGAGCCGGTGCTGCAGATAAGGTGATCCTGTCAGTGACCTCAGGGTACTGGTGACTCATGCTCAGACTCCCAGATTTCTGAATCACCATAAGTAAAGAGGTATTTTGAGAAGGAGGAAGCGGATAGGGATGTTGGAGAGTAAAGGAAAGTAGCTGTTGTATAACCACTGAGAACTATGTGGGAGCACAAAGGCTGGTGTTAATTTTTTTTTCAAATAACCACAAAAACACACAAAGTTCTACTGAACTTTTTGACTTAATTGACTTAATTTTTGACCTTATTGACTAATTAAAGGAAGTAAAGTGTATAAGAGACAGCTGTGTGGACACTGACAGATACAGGTAAGTTAAGGGTGGCAGGGCAGCTGAGCACCGTAGGAGGGATGGCACTACTAAAGCACTGTGTGTGGCCTGTTGAATTGCATCAAGTGCTCAAAGTTATTCTGCGTTTTCTAAATTGATGAAAAGTTTAAAGATATTTATGTGGTCTTTAAAACAGATTAACAATCTTCCATAAATGATGTGCATGTGTTAATTTTTATAATTTATTAATATTTCTAATAGGTACAAATTCTCCCTCTGTTAGGTCCTTCTGGCATTAATAAGCTTATGGCTGGTATCTAGTGGAGATTAATGGTTGTCTCACCTCTGCTGTTGAGCCCACTGGTGTCTCCTGATTGATTAGTCTTGAAGGGGATGACTACTAATTAAATATAATGGTATACTATAAAACTTAAGTACTGAAGTTTGTGTGATTTATGTTTTCTATTTACATTTGAAATGTGAATTATATTAGCTTCCATGTTAGTCCCATAATGCTACTCTCATTTATTTGCATTGTCGTGGGCTTTCCTGAATGGGATAGGGAGGGTAGAGCTAAGCAGTAATAACATATTCAAGGAACCTGTGATTCTAGAGGATGATAAGGGCCAAGGTTACATGACTGGTTTGTTCATTATGACTTATTCTCAGTAGTGTCTAGGATCAGTGATTTTATAATCCAATTTTCTCTTTTCATTTTAACCCAAAGATAGATCTTCAATAAGGAATAAGACAAGGGTACATGACGAAAACTTGGCAGAGTAATAAAACGACTGTGCTGTAGATGAGCAGCAATGATGCTATAAGCATTTCTTAGTTATGACACAAAAGTTATGATTACAAAACCAGTTTCATAATGTGGTTAGTGAAATTTTTAGGGACACTATTTATATTAATGCTAATATACAAAAATACATTATTTTACCAGTAAAATAGAACTTATTCTGTATATATTAAAAATTTTTGTTTGAGAGAAAGGGAGAAGCAAGTGCATGGGGGAAGGGCAGAGGGAGAGAGAATCTTAAGTAGGCTCCATGCTTAGTGCAGAACTCAACGCGGGGCTCCATGTGGGGCTTGATCCCACAACCCTGGCATCATGAACTAAGCTGAAATCAAGAGCTCAACCAACTGAGCCTCCTAGATGCCCCTAAAACTTGTTTATTCTTTAGAGTATAGATTTCATTACTTCATTTGTAGAGTACAGGTCTGAAAAAAATCAACATCAGGTTAAAAACTTCTGGCTTATTTAGAAATTTGATTAGCCATATATTTATTTATAAAATAACGTTTTAGGGTCTGATTTTGTTATAAATATGCTTACAAATTATTTAATGACTAATCAACCAAAAAAAGTTTGTAGTGTTTACTTTTATAGTGTTTTTGACTTTCATAAAAATCTAGATATCATGTGACTGTATATTGCTGGAAAGTTAAGAACTGAGTATACTTTTCAAGACAGATTTAGAAGGTAGCATTTTTGTTTTTAACAAACCATTTTATACATATTTGTTGTACTTCAAAATTCTCAGAGAATTCTTAGGGACCATTTCTCATTTTTGATTGTCTAGAATTGGGACATATTTATTTGGAGGAATCCCAAGGTAATTGGGAGAGAGGGCATTGATTTTCACTATGGAAGCCAAGAGGCTAGAGTTAAATTCTCACTCAGCCATCTATCTTTATGAAAGATAATTTGGGCCTAAACCCAAAGGCTCAGCTGATTAGATGCTCCCATCTGAATGGAGGCCCAAGGACAATCAAAGGCCTTGTAGGTGTAGGTATGGTAGAGGTAAACCCAGAAGCACCAGGGCAATGCATAAACACGGTTTCTATGACAGGATTTTAGCCTTGCCTCACTTCTGCTTGCTCTCCATTTTCTAGGCTTCTCTATCCACACTTCTAGAGGATTCTGGGAGCTAGCTAATGTCCTTCTGATATGTCTCTGCTTACAGACATTTTGTTTTTTCCAACTAAGAATCCTAATGAATAATAAGCCTGTAATTTCCACTGTTACTATGTCAGGCACCCTTATTAGAGATCAGAGGTAAATTGTTTTTGTGTCCTAACTAGCTTATTTGTTAACCAAATGGTTTCATGAAATATTTTATTCAGGTTCTTAGAGGCCTCAGTACTACTCACTAGAGGTTTAAAGATCTAATTTGTTATAAAAGTTTAAAGCTCCTTTTTTTTTTTTTATAATGTTCATTTATTTTTGAAAGACTGTGACAGGGTGGGGAAGGGGCAGAGAGAGAGGGTGTGAGAGAATCCCAAGCAGGCCCTGTGCCATCAGCGCAGAGCCTTACGCAGGGCTCGAATCCATGAACCATGAGATCACGACCTGAGCCAAAATCAAGAATCGAACGCTCAACCGACTGAACCACCCAGGCATCCCAAAGCTCCTCCTTTGACTGCATCAGGTAGGAAAACTGGTGCCTTCTGATTTGTGGTAGTTGAGCCAAATCACCTTCTAAAATATATCCTATTTTACCAGCACAAAAATAACATTAATTATAATCTTTCATTTGCAAAATCTGTAAGTCACAGAAGCTGCTGGTTGCACAGGGTTGCCCCAGCTAATTGTATGTATCATGCCAGGGGACTGTTTAACGGGAGGAATTGTGTCCCCTGAAAAGATGGTGGGGCTTGGGCCCTTATCCCCAGTTCCTGTGAATGTGACCTTATTTGGAAATAGTGTTTTTTCAGATGACTAAAATGAAGTCATTACAGTGGGCCTAATCCAATATGACATTGTCCTTATAAAAAGGGGAAATTTGGACATAGAGACAGACATACACAGGGGAAAAGGTGTAAAAACATAGGGAAAATACCAGCTATAACTCAAGGAATACCTGATGCTACCAGAAGCTAGGAGAGAAGCTTGGAGTAGATTCTCCACCACAGTCTTCAGAAGGAAACAACTTTGCCAACTTGATCTCAGACTTCTAACCTCCAGAAGGGTGAGACTATAAATTTCTGTTGTTTGAGCCATCCAGTTTGATTCAGTTTATTACAGGAGTCCCAGGTAACTAATCAGGAATCTTTCCTAATTTTGGCAAGCTTAGCCATATATCTATCCATGGACCACAGACTCCTTGAGGGAGCAACGTTTTTTAATGGACAACTATTGGCAGCCTCAACTTTCTTCTAAGAAACCCGGCTACCTCTTTGTTGGGAACCACTGAAGGCATTTCTGCCACCAAAGGATTCAGTGGATCCAATTGATCAAGACAGAACAACTGGTTTATTGTGTTATCATTAATGCTTGAAGAAGATTCTTTTTTTTCTTAAACTTTATAGTTTATTGTCAGATTGGTTTCCATATAACCCCCAGTGCTCTTCCCCACAAGTGACCTCAACCATGACCATCACCCCCCTTTACCTTTCTCCCTTCCCCTTACACCCTCAGTTTGTTTTCAGTATTCAAGAGTCTCTCATGTTTTGTCTCCCTCCCTCTCCCTAACTCTTTCTTC
>CM053577.1:71117685-71150068 GCA_028646485.1 Cryptoprocta ferox
CAGGAATTCGTATGATATGGATATTGTTCCGTTTGATTGTATCAGTCAGTTCTCGAATTCTCTTTTCGTGTTCCTGTATCAATTTCTCTCTCTTTTTCTTGGCTTCCTCTTTTGCTATTACTGTGTCTTCTAATTCACTTATTCTCCTCTCTGCCCCATTGATCCGTGCAGTGGCTGCCTCCATTTTGTTATGCACCTCATTTATAGCCTTTTTTAACTCGTCACAGCTATTTTGAAGGTCCCTAGTCTGTGTATCAATAGCTTCTTTGATGTTTTTTTCAAGTCCAGCAATTAATTTTATGACAATTGTTCTAAATTCTTGTTCACTTATGTTGTTTAAGCCTGTTTTGAGCATTTCTGTGGCTCTGACTTCTTCCTGGAGTTGCTTTAGAGGAGAATTCTTTCGTTTCATTATTTTGGCTAGCTTTCTGTCTCTTGTCAGTTTTAAAAGCTCGTTATGCCCTGTGCACCTGTTAGTATTGCTCTATTAAAGGAGGCTCATTGACTGTCCAGGGCCTGTCATTTCAGAAAGTGTTCTTTTAATGGTGTCTCGGTTTCTCTTGTTATGCCTTTGATTATTTTATTTCCCTGGTCAGTTATATGGGACTCTCCTTCATGTATACTTTGGCTTGTTTTTTGAGGTATCCCTGAAAATTAAACAGACTAGCATACAGGGAACAAATGCATGCACACGCACAGACAAATCAAACAAACAAGCAAGCCAAAAGGGGAAAGGAAGAAAGAAAAGTAAAGGAAAGGAAAGAAAAGAAAGAAGAGAAGAAAAGAGAGAAGAGAAAAAAACAAAAACAAGGTGGGGGACAGAGATAGCAAAAGTCCGAGGGCAGTCTAAAAGCATATAACCAGCCAAGAGGAGAGAGAAGAATATGCTAAGGTAAATATATCTGGATGGCAGCAGCAAAGATGGAGAAGCAAAGAAAAAAGGAAAGAAAAAAATACAACTCCCCTGTGCGGATGGGCGTGGTCTGGCGTCAGGTCACGCCTCGGGGGCTGCTCTCTCCGAGGCCCCGCCTTGGTGGTTGCGGGGAGAAGTATGGGGCCGCTTCAAAGCTTTGCTGGAACCAAGCATTGCAAGCCGCCCTTCTGAGTCCGATCTCCCTGTGCCGCGGGTGAGCCAAACTGTATTCTCCACGCTCCGCCTTGCTTCCAAATCCCAGTCCGTGCAGTTCAACACGGTCACCGGGGATGAGATTCCCTCCCGCTGGTGGCCGGCCTCCCTGCCCGGCTTGCGCCGCCCTTTTCGCGGAGCTGCTGCCGCGCCGCCGCTGCCGCTTTTCAAGGCGCCTTTCTTGGCGCTGCCGCTGTCGCTTTTCGCACCGCCGCCGCTCCCGCACCGCTGCCGCTGGGCCCAAGGAAGAATTCGCCAGCCAGATGGGACGGATTTCACTCCCGGCGCTCGGCAGTTATATATGGGGAGACGGGCGAGTTTTTCCTCCCTTAGAGATGGTTCTAGGTGCGTTTTCCGCCTCTCTTTCTCTTCC
Source organism: Cryptoprocta ferox (assembly GCA_028646485.1). Lineage (NCBI taxonomy): Eukaryota > Metazoa > Chordata > Mammalia > Carnivora > Eupleridae > Cryptoprocta > Cryptoprocta ferox. The sequence goes on from CM053577.1 coordinate 71,119,185, forward strand.
CCTGGTCTCTCGGGGGCATAGCGCGCTCTCCCTGTGGTAGGCTCGGGGGCTCCTTCCCCTGCACCACCGGGACCCGCCCGTCCCCTAATTTCCCAGATCACAGTCACTCACTCAGGCATCTTTGAGGTTGTCTTCTTTCTGGTGTCTGTTTCTTCTTTCCCCCACTTGTAAATTTGAGTTTTATCCCTTCAGTCCTTCTCAGTTCAATCCATGCGGGCGTGCGCAGATTACAGAGCTCCCTGCTTCTCCGCCATCTTGCCCGTGTCCATAATGCTTGAAGAAGATTCTCAAATGCATAACCAGTTCAGATAAATTAACTAAATCCCCAACATTGTCTAGCTTGGGCATTTTTATTTTTAGTAAACAACCACAGGCCTCAAAACAATTTCTACATTAGATTCTGTACATGAAAGCCCGAAGATGTAAGAGTATTATTTAAAATATCCTTTATTTACTGTTTTATCTTATCTAAAAATTATATGCATTTTTCTTCTTGTGTTTTGGCTGAAAAGGGGGACAGGGAAGGTTATCAGATGGCAAGGGACTTAGGATGAAGAAAAATGATACCAGTGATAAACCATCAAAAGTCTTCCTTCAGTCATATTGTCTCAGGTTATAATGTTTGCTTGAGAGAAGAAATAACTAAGAAAGACAAGGAATATCTTCAGTTTTATTGCACAATTGAATCTACAGTTGTAAAGTCTTTGAGGTCATTTCTTAAACCACTGCACAATACATGCACATATATTTAGAAAACTTACAAAAATGATCTTTAAAAATTTGTGCTCTAATAGAACTTACTGTATTTTACTGGCTCCAAATGCACCTTTCTCTAATTTTGTTCTTCCAATCCTATTGACGTTTGTTTTTTTATAGCTAATTTGTATATGCATAGAACTGAGGACATTATTTTACTGCAACAGCCTTTTTAAAGATCTTATACAATTTTAAAAGTATATTTTGTATCACGAGTACTTGATATTTGTAAACATTAAGAAACACTCCCTCTCCAAACCCCTAGCTGCTGTTTGTTCTCCATTTTTATTTTAAATTTATTATTTTTGAGAGAGAGAGAGAAAGCATGTTAGTGAGGAAGGGACAGAGATAGAGAGGGAAGAGAGTATCCGAAGTGGTCTCTGTGCTGACAGCAGAAAGCCCTACACGGGCTCCAACCCACGAAACAGGAGATCATGACCTGGGCCGAAGCCGGATGCCTAACCAACTTATCCACCCGGGTGCCCCTGCTCACCATTTTTTAAGATGAAGGCTCCCATTTCTCCTTGACTCATTTGTGCAATACTGAGCAGGCTCACATGGTCTCACGACCACCTTAAGCAAGTATTTGTTATTTGGGGCATAAATCGTTTCATCAGTCTGGGTGTTTCCTGAGCACCCACTCAGGGGCTCACTCCCAGGCAGGAGTTCTCATATCTATACTTGAGAATGACTTAGAGTGTCCAGATTTGCAAGCAGATCTGACTTCAGACTTTTTATGTATACCACTTTTAAAAATCAATCCTTGTCTCCCCTCTGGGTTTTTCATAACTGGGGTGGGGGATGAGAAGGGGGGGCGGAGAGAATAGTGTGATTAGGGTAAGTACACCGCTGGCATCTTGCTGGGGAGGACAGGTGCAAGTTTAGAATTACACCTTATCTTAGAAGGTTCTCTGCTTCACATTAGAAAGAAGGGAGGAAAGAGCACAGAGGCAGAATTGATGGAATCTCAAAATTGTTAACGGCTAATACCATGTGTCAGGCACTCTGCTGCTACTCCTTAGCAAATCTCTCTTTAACAGGTCCAAATGTGCCTTAGCTCTTTTTCTTCCTTAATGTAAATATGTCCTGGGTGTCCTGTTCTTCCTTTCCCTTTCTCCCTGCCCCTGGACTATTTTTTGCAGGCTCTGGCCTTTCCCATCACCTGCTGCACAATTTGTTCCCTGACTCGTTAAAGGTACATGGGTGGTATAGGAGAGAATGCTACCCTGTGTTTAGTCCATGAAGCTCAATATAACAACAGGATCTAAAAAGGGAAAAAAGTTAGAGATCTGAAATAAAGCAGAGACTTGTCATCTAGGAGCTTGATGCTGTTGACAGGTATGAACAGAGGAGACCATCAAGTATCATTCTGAACAGCAACTGGATGTAGTTGAAAGAGTGCTGGACTTGAGGTCAGAAGACCTGGGTGCAGGTCTTAGATCTGTCACCTTTAGCTGTATGGCTTTGAACAAGTCAGCTCTTTCTGAACTTCAGTTTCCTGTTTGCCAAATGGGAAAAACAACACCTGCCTTGCCCACCAAAGAAAGTTATAGGCATCAAATAAGATACTGTGCTTAAAACTCCCTTGTAAATGATATAGTTCTATGTAAACATAAGCTTGGTAGATTAAAACGGATATAAAGGAGAAAAAGGATTTCCATGGTTTAAAATTGTTAATAAAATTTTATTAAAATTTGCATATGTAAACTAAAGATGGTTGGCTTTCCCCTTAAAGGGCACGTTTTCGTTTTTCCCTTTGTGTTCAGTGACTTGCTGATCCTGAGTGATGATGTCAGTGTCTTCATTTACAAGCTTCCAAGCTCAGCTTCTAGGGGCCAGCAAAGATGGTCTGTGCCCTCACCAAGCCAGTTCCTAAAATGCAGACTTCAATCTCACTTGAAAAAAACAATGCCGTTCCACATATTAATGGCAAGACGAATTTTTGGCTACTGGTATAACACAATGATCACTGCCAAAAAGGAAAGAAATACTAGAGAAAAGCTTCCATGACAATGACTTCCTGCAGAAAACTTGATCCGACCTTCAACTGCTGGATAAACTACTTTCATTTTTAAGATATATCCAGAAACCACGTTGATATCTTGGTCACCTAGAAAAATATATACATTATTTTAATTACAGAATAAGTAACCAATTAAGAGTAAGAAGCAGGAAAACCAATGTATTTCTCTAAAGTCCTTTGTAATTATAAGAGGGAAGATATTACTTTCATAAGCGAGGATAAAATGTCACAAAAGACAAGAAGAGTGGTGATTACAGGTGCAAAGGATTTGATTGCTTTTTCATGTCCCAGATGTGAAATGGTGTCCACTGCTGACTACTAGATGACTGGAGGGGGTAGAGTCATCTCAGCTGTGAGATGACTCAAGAAAGGTTGTTGACCTTTATTATTGCTTTTGAACCACTCCAAAACAAGAGTGTTAGGGAACTGGTTGAGAACAATTAGGTGAGACATAAAAGTGGCTTCCTTCTGCTTGCCTGGTCAGAAATCATTTTCACATAATTGACAGACAATGGAGATTTCATTTCCAAACGAAAGGAGACCTGATAAAGAAATACTAATTGCCTGTAAGTACAACAAACCCATAGGGACCTGACAAAATTTAGTTTTAAAAATACCATTGAACAGATCATATATCTGGTAAGCAGTTAATACCCAAAATATATAAAGAACTCCTAGAACTCAAAAGCAAAACAAAAATAAAACAAAAATCTGATTTAAAAAATGGGCAAATTTTTGAATGAATAGACATTTTTCCAAAGAAGACCTACAGATGGCCAACAGATACATAAAGAGATACTGAACATCACTAATCATCTGGGAAATGCATATCAAAACCACAGGGATATCCCTTCTCTGTTTAGAATGGCTATTATCAAAAAGACTAGAAATAACAAGTGTTGGCAAGGATGTGGAAAAAGGGAGCCCTTGTGCACTACTGGTGGGAATGTAAATTGATGTAGTCACTATTGGAAACAGTATGGAGGATCCTCAAAAAATAAAAAATAGAACCACTGTATGATCCAGCAATTCCACTTCTGAGTATATGAAGAAAACACTAATTCAAAAAGAAATGTGCACCCCCATGTTCACTGCAGCATTATTTATAATAGCCAAAACAGGGAAAATACCTAAGTGTCTATGGGTGGATGAATGGATAAAGAAAATGTGATGCACACACACAATGGAATACTATTCAGCCATAAAAAAGAATGAAATCTTGCCTTTTGTGATAACATGGATGGACCTTGAGAGCATTGTGCTAAATGAAATCTATCAGAGAAACACAAATACCATCTCCTCTCACTCATGTGGAATTAAACAACAGCAACAAAACCAAGCTTGCATATAGAGAGAACAGACTGGTGATTGCCAGAGGTGGGGGTCGGGGGTTGGGCAAAATGGGTGAAGGGGGTTAAAAATCCAGACTTCCAGTCACAAGTAAGTCCTAGGGATGTAATGTGCAGCATGATGACTAGAGTCCATGCTGTATTGCATATCTGAAAGTTGCTACAAGAACAGATCTTAAAAGTCCCCATCACAAGAAAAAAAAAATTTGTGACTATGATGTTAATGAGACATAGTGATGTGTTAGTGATCATTGTGATGATCATTTTGCAATACATACGTATACTGAACCATGTACACCTGAAATTAGAATGTGTTATATGTCAATTATACCTCAAAAAAATACATCACTAATATTTAAAAAAAGAACTCGCAGCAGTGGTTCTCATCCCTGCATTAGAATCACTGGCAGAGTCTTTTCCCCAACACAGTTATATTGGAATCTCTTAAGAGTTGGGGCCAAAGTATTGGTATTTAATTTAAAATGCTCCCCAACTAAGTCTGATATATAGCTAGGGTTGAGAACCCTCAGGGCCAAGGCTTCCTCAGTCTTCTATGTGAGCTCCTCTCCAAAACTTAATCAGTCTGGGCTTAATCAGTCTGCACAGCACCCAGCCTGTCTCATGTGGGACTCAAGAGGACACCTCTGTAAGCCTGCGTTTCTATTGTCTCTCATGGAATGGACAGCTAGCATCTTTCCCAGCAGGAAGGGCTGCCTCCTTTGCCCTGGCTCTGCTCTCCACCCTCCTTGAAACAAGAGGATAAAATAACAGGCCCGTCACAGGAAAGCTGAGGAGGAACTAGCAGAGCTCCTTTCTGGAAATGCAGAGAAGCTGTGCACATGCTTTATAAGTACACTGGCTTCTGCCCTGGAGAAGAGGAAGAGGTAGTATTTTCTATCAGTGGACTTATGCATGCAAAGTGTTTTTTTGTTGTTGTTTTTTTTTAAATGACCCCGTGCTGGTGGCATCCTCCGGGCCTCCGTGGGACTCAAATCTACCATCAGCAGACTTCCACATGAAGTGGTTCTTAGAATTGATTTTTAAAAGTGAGGTTGGGGTATAATGACCCTAGATGCTGCCAAAATTACTGACTAAGGTCAAGTGTGGTGGTTCCTTTTATTTGCTCCATCAACCCAATGTGCTGTAAAGGGGGAGGGGAGCATATCCCATCTACTCCTATCTGACCTATTCACACTAAAAGCTTCAAGAAAATTTATAGGGTTTTCCAGATCCAATCTAAAATTCTAGAGATGAGGTTTTTCGTTAAGTGCAAAACTCACTGATATTTCACAATTTAAATAGCTGTTTATACATAAAAGAGTTTTAAAATATTTTGGGCTTGGATGGGTGGCTCTGTGTGCTGAGGAGGGGCAGGGCACATTCTTCAATGCAGTGCTGCTATTTTCCAACAAAGCAGGAGGGAATCAGTAACGGGTAGGATCTGGTTTCTGGCACTGCAGTCCTAGTATCCTGAATAGCTCCCCTCTTTGGACTAGTTTTGTTGTTCTTGAGTACTTGTAGGGAGAGGAAGAGACACTTGTGCTTACCAGAGTCATGTCTTAATGCTTCATCTTTTATCATCTGGAATCCATCTCCACCATTGGCAAGGAAGCTTGGGAGGATAACCTTATATATCTCATCCATTCTGAGAGGCTTGTACCTAGGAACTCGACACTGGGTGCAAAGAACCTCTAATTTGACCACTCTGTCCCCAGGTTTTCGGGAAAGATCATACATCACATGAATTCCTAGAAGAGAAATGAGTCTGTATGTTTTCACTGGATCCAGAGGGAAATTTTTGTTTTCTAACAGACATATGGCCAAAATCTGGAATTGGGGCACTGGGCTTGGTTTTCACTGAGTTTGAGCTTCAGTGAAATTTCAGCAAGAGAGTTGAGGTGACATTGCAGCATTTGGTTAGACCGCATTTGCATTTCTTGGTTAGGTTTATCCTTGAGTCCTGGGAGGTCTGAGAACCACTGGGAGGAAAACTGGCTCTGGCTCAGAATGGGCTAAGGGTAATGGTGCCGGGAGAAACCACATCTTTTTAAAATCCTAAGTGAATTGGTCAGCAACTTGGTTCAATGGCTTTGGAAAATGAGAAATAGATAAGAGGTACAGAACATCTGTTCTAATTTTGAAGACTACTAAATAATAATAATTTGGGTTTGGACTACTTTCACAAAACATGTAACTACCCAGCACTGTGATGGAGCATTCAAAACCCTGCTGTCCCCCCAACTCTCTCCTGGAAAAATGCAGAATATTTGGGTTACCCCATAGGCAGCAGGCCAGGGCTCCACCACCATCTGCAGCTCCCCCCCTCAATCCAAGAGCTGGGGGTTCTGTAGAAGGAGGACTTTACAAAGTAATCACACCATCAAGTGAGGCCCATCATCTACAATATAAAAAAATGGGAGGAGGGGGCAAAATATGGTGTCAGAGTCAAAGTTATTAATTTAATGATTAATTCATTGGACTATGGAAATCATTATTGACAAAAATGTTTGAGAAGTCCTTGCAGTTTGGGAAGCATTTATTTTCAGTTTTTACTGTGATCCATCAGATGAGCAGGGCAGATTTTCTCAGAACATTCAGAGAGGCTGAAGACCTGTCCCAGGTTACAGTGGAACTAGAACTAGGTGTTCCGATGTGTCTATGGAGCTGGCTGCCACTCCCAGAAATCCTCTTTGCTAATACTGATTGGACACTGAATTCCTTTGAACCTCAGCATGGTATCAGGCTATTATGAATAGAACAGAGAAAGATGGTTTTGGTTTTGTTTTCTAACAAAGAATACTAAGTGTTTAAACAACTAAGATTTTAACAGAAACTAGACCTTAAGGCAGCTGACCTGCTTAGAATCTGGAGGGCCAGCTGCTATAGTGGGTCTATCTGACATCCAAAGCAGGCATAGCAAATACTGCTCATTGCCAGGGCATTGGGGCTTTGACCCTGACCTTATCTCAGTTGGTCTGGGAGCCCACGACCATTGAGACTATGCACTTGTGTTGGGTGGGGGAAAAACCTAAATAAATCTGGCAGTGGAGGTCCTGGTGAGTGGGGACCTAAGCCAACCAGCAGGAAAAACCCACCTTACTCAAAGGGTGACTTACCGCCCACCTGCAGGAATTCTCCAGTAGACTGGCCATAGCGATACACACTGTGCTCAAAGGCCTTCTTCAAGGTGGAGCCTTTTAATTGGACCAGGTCAAAAGTTCCTCCGAAGGGCAACACAGCAGCCAGGTTCTCCCAGGTAATTGTGCCTGAGGGTAGTTGTAGATGAGGCAAGAAGGAAAACAGCTTGAGAATAAGCTTACCCCAAGACCAGCTTCCTTTAGGGTTGGTGGAGATGAGGGAGATAAGAGGCTATGGGAAGGCTATTAGGACAGCATCAGCTGTGTGAGTGGCTCCTGACACTCAGGGAGGGAATGGATTCAAGAGGCCTCTGGCCGTGCTCTCTACCACTGGGCAAGATGGGCTCTCATAAATGGCTGTGGCTCCAAAGTCACCAGTGCTCTGCCCTGGATCTCTGGCTTACGGCTGGATCTTCAGTGGGTGTTGAGCATTGATCAGTTCCTCCAGACGGGTAGTGTGTCCCTGCCACCTGTCCCTGTTTGACAATGAGATGAGCTTGGGGCTTTACACTGAGACTACCTGGTTTGACAGCATATCAGGGAAGACTGCAAGAGTGTCTTGAATATCTGACTAGTTGGTTTGTTTTACCATCCAAGATCCAGGATATCTGTAAATGCACTAAAGGAATTTAATCCAGCAGGGTGTTTTTTTTTTTTCCAGCACAGAACATGGGCAATTTGTCCCTTTCTCTTTTCAGGTATCAAGGAGGAGTCTGTTGGTAATTGACAATAATTAGTATTTGGCTTTGTGTGTCAGACGTTTAGATCAAGATTGGGTTTGTTCACCCTAGCTCTCCACTCTGTGTGTGAATACATATGAGAATACACAAGCATGTGTGTGCCCTTCTGCTTAGGCACTGACTTGAGTAGCAGTTAACTGAAACTGAAGAGACTGACATTGTGGTACATGGCTGATAGAAGAGATGAGATGAGGCCATCCAGGGACACGGTCAGAGAGAGACACCGAGCTGACACCCCAAGCCTGGGAAGCATACCGTTATTCCGCTCATCAATGGGTGACCGAATGCCACCTCCATTTAGAATGCACATGGACACATGGTTCCAGGACACCTCATCGGAGTGTCTAATGTTGTTGTTAATCTGCAATGGTAGCATGAATTTACATTAGTTATTCTAGACCTTCTTCCTTAGGATCAGTTTTAGAGATTTGGTTAGCTCTACCATGGAAATAAATCTGCTTCTTCCCTGCTCCTGTGTTCCCAGAGATTTTCTCAAGTATAAGCAGTCAGAACTAGTTTTATGCTCTGAGAAGCAAAAATAAGAAATAGTGACCAGTCCCATGTCAGACTCTTAGAAGCAAGTCCTGAGCCCCCTTTCCTAAGACCCTTCTGATCTCAGGCCAGTGGGTGTTAGCAAAACTGCCTATTGTGTCAGGACTGGGCCTCCACGCCTCTACTCCCGCGCCTCCTCCAGGCCCCACAGTTACTCCTGAAGGTGCAGCCTGAAAACCTTTCCACTCCAGATCTCAGGCCAACAAGATAGATCCCTGGCCTCCATGTCCTCCATGTCAAATTCCCAAGTCGGCAATTTTGGAGGCACAAAGATCGCCTCCTGAAATGGGAAATCCGTTTCCTTTTCTTTTACAAAATACGTGTTCAGTTACAAGAAATAAAATGAATATATTCTCATTTGAAAAAAAATAGTGCAAAAGCAAAAGTTTTCTTAACACGTGCCTCTGCCTCTTAAAAGAGAGGTAAGTACTGCTAACAGCTTGTTCCTTCCAGACCTTTCTCTAACATTCCCATACTGGATACTCTTTAGCTACTTTTTTTTTTTTTTTCCAAAATAGGATTATTCTTTAATATTATGATTTTTAAAATATAATTTATGGTCAAATTGGCTAACATACATACTGTAACTTACAGTATGTAAAGTGTGCTCTTGGTTTTGGGGGTAGATTCCTGTGGTTCATCACTTACATACAATACCCAGTGCTCATCTCAGCAAGTGCCCTCCTCAATGCCCATCACTCATTTCCCCCTCTCCTCCACCTCCCATCAACCCTCAGATTGTTCTCTGTATTTAAGAGTCTCTTATGGTGTGCCTTCCTCCCTCCCTGTTTGTACCTTTTTTTTTCCCCTTTCCCTTCCCCCATAGTCTTCTGTTAAGTTTCTCAAGATCCACATATGAGTGAAAACATATGATATCTGTCTTTCTCTGACTGACTTATTTCACTCAGCATAATACTTTCAGTTCCATCCATGTTGCTGCAAATGGCATAATTTCATTCTTTCTCATTGCTAAGTAGTATTCCACTGTATATATAAACCACATCTTCTTTATCCATTCATCAGTTGATGGACATTTAGGCTCTTTCCATAATTTGGCTGTTGTTGAAAGTGTGGCTATAAACATTGGGGTACATGTGCCCCTATAAATCAGCACTCCTGGATCCTTTGAATAAATTCCTAGCAGTGCTAATGCTGGGTCATAGGGTAGTTCTATTTTTAATTTTTTTAAGAACCTCCACACTGTTTTCCAGAGCGGCTGCACCAGTTTGCATTCCCATCAACAGTGCAAGAGGGTTCCCTTTTCTCCATATCCTCGCCAGCATCTGTTGTTTCCTGAGTTGTTAATTTTAGCCACTCTGACTGGTGTGAGGTGGTATCTCAGTGTGGTTTTGATTTGTATTTCCCTGATGATGAGTGGCACTGAACATCTTTTCATGTGTCTGTGGCCATCTGGATTCTTCTTTGGAAAAGTGTCTATTCATGTCTTCTGCCCATTTCTTCACTGGATTATTTGTTTTTCAGGTGTGGAGCTTGGTAAGTTCTTTATAGATTTTAGATACTAGCCATTTATCCAATATGTCATTTGCAAATATCTTTTCCCATTCCGTCACTTGCCTTTTAGTTTTGTTGTTTCCTTTGCCATGCAGAAGCTTTTTATCTTGATGAGGTCTCAATAGTTCATTTTTGCTTTTAATTCCCTTGCCTTTGGAGATGTGTCAAGCAAGAAATTGCTGCGGCTAAGGTCAAAAAGTTGTTGCCTGCTTTCTCCTCTAGGGTTTTGATGGTTTCCTGTCTCACATTTAGGTCTTTCATCCATTTTGTGTTTATTTTTTGTGTATGGTGTAAGAAAGTGATCTAGTTTCATTCTTCTGCATGTTGCTGCCCAATTCTCCCAGCACCATTTGCTAAAGAGGCTGTCTTTTTTCCACTGGATACTCTTTCCTGCTTTGTCAAAGATTAGTTTTCCATACATTTGTGGGTCCAATTCTGGGTTCTCTATTCTATCCCATTGGTCTATGGGTCTGTTTCTGTGCCAATACCATACTGTCTTGATGATTACAGCTTTGTAATAGAAGCTGAAGTCTGGGATTCTGATGCCTCCTGCTTTGGTTTTCTTCTTCAATATTACTTTGGCTATTCGGGGTCTTTTGTGGTTCCATACAAATTTTAGGATTGTTAGTTCTAACTTTGAGAAGAATGCTGGTGCAATTTTGATTGGTATTGCATTGAATGTGTAGACTGCTTTGGGTAGTATTGACATTTTAACAATATTTATTATTCCAATCCATGAGCATGGAATGTTTTTCCATTTCTTTGTGTCTTCTTCAATTTCCTTCATAAGTTTTCAACATACAGATCTTTTATATCTTTGGTTAGGTTTATTCCTAGGTATTTTATGGTTCTTGGTGCAATTGTGAATGGATCAGTTTCTTTATTTCTCTTTCTGTTTCATTATTGGTGTATAGAAATGCAACCAATTTTTGTACATTGATTTTATACCCTGCGACTTTGCTGAATTCATGTATCAGTTCCAGCAGTCTTTTGGTGGAGTCTTTCGGGTTTTCCATGTATACTATCATGTCATCTGCAAGAAGTGTCTAGCTGCTTCTTTTGTGTGACTGCACAATGCTGAAGAGCCAGCACTGGTCTGACCTTGGTAAGTGTGAACTTGGCAGTTTACTTTGTCATTTACTTGGCAGTCAGTTACGGAGAGTGTATATGTCAGGCTCTGGGCTCCAGGTATCAGGCACAGTGCCAAGCACAGACAAAGAATCAGCCTCCTGGGTGCGGACTTTGGTGGAAGTGCTAAGTCTGGCCTGGGGACCCTGGTTCAGCATGGTCCCCAAGGTGCTGCCAACGGCCAGTGTGCCTGCCAACAGGAACACAGTGGGGTGTTTTCTTAGGTGATCTGTTCAGCCATAGGACTTACTTTAACTGCATGTCGTCATTCTCTGCTTGTGAAGGAGGCTTCCAGTCACACAAGACCTTGTTCTCTGGATCCAAGAGGGCAGATCAGTGAGACATTCTGGCAAATTTAGGCCCAAACAAATGTGTTTTATCTACTATGTCTACATTTTCAGAGTAGTAAAGTATCATGTATTCAGATCATCTTACAAAAGGAAAGCAACATCCAAATTTCAGACATCCAAGGTGAATACCTATCAATAAAGCTTTCAGTTCTTGTAAAGCAATAAAATGATGGTCAACTGGTCTAGTTCAGGCCCCTTTCCAAGGTACTCAGTATGAATCCACCCCAAGCTTTTGTTTGAGCATCAATTTTTAAAGACCCTCATTTTGTAACAGGCTGTCCCTCCTTGCATCCTTCTTCCCTCCCCTCTCCCCTTTAGGCACAGGCCCTGTACCTGTGGGACCACTCACCATGGCATCACAAATCAGGTTGCCCATGTTGCATTCATTAAAGCGGCATGACTGAGTGGAGCCATCCAGATAGACAATTGTTTTTCCTAATTCCTGAGTAGAATAATTATCTAATTTTATCCTCCATTTGTTAATGTCTGCTTTTATGTTTGGATCTAGAAAAAAGCAAAACAAAAGAAAACAGAAAACAAAAAACATCAGCTTGCTGGTAAGGCAGATCTCACCCTGGCCGAAATTTTGGAGAAGGAATCAAAGATCATTTAACTTACCTGTTGTGACTATACATTTCTTTACCCTATTTGTCTACATTTTAGCTTTGATTGTAAAATTTCCTCAGAAAAATTCTGTTCCTTGGTAATAATACTAGGAATGGATCTGAATTTAAAGATGCACTGAGTATCCTAACATCAATTCATCACACCTGAATGAGCACCTGTGGACCCATTTGGGATAGCATTAGTGATGGGGGGGGGGCCAGGGAAGAGTGGGGGTGATGAAAGGTCCCCAGGACAGGTCTACAGGACCTGCTGAGGTCCTGCTGTGTGGTCCTGGCCTCTCCCTCTGGTTATTGAGACCGTCTGTGTTGTGGCCACAGGCTCTGCAGGGCACCCCACTGCCCATCTCTCCCTGGTCCGATCATAGTGAGGAGTAAAAGGCAGGTGAGAGAGGACAGGAGTGGCTTTCCTATGCCTGGACAAAGCTTGAAAAGACACAAGAAGCAGTGACACGGTGTCTGATGCTGAGAAGAACTGGGGAAGCAAATGGGATTTGGGGCATTTGAGTGTGTTTTCAATTTTCTTATCCATGAAGAGGGCAAACTTAAGGGAGAATTCAATTCTTTAAAGGTATTACAGTCTTGCCCTGAAACATTAACAACAAGAACAAAGTCCAGCCATCATTCACCCACCTTCCACAATGCTGCTGTTGAGAAGAATGGGATTTCCATGCGAAGCGATGACATTTCCTTTTTCATCAAACTCAACCTTCAAATAGCCTAAGTATTTGCCAAATGCATAGGCCTGGACCACAGGAACCTTCCGCCCATCATCAGACGTGACTATGAATGGGTACTTCCCAGCTGGCACCTCTTTGGAAGGTGGAGTGCCTAAAATAGAAGAGCCAAAGCTGATCAAGTCAGTCCTTGTACACAGCTGGCTGCAGACCAGCAGGCCACTGGCCAGATGACAGGGAATTCTGAATTGATGATGTGCTAGCTGCTGCCCTACATAGCTGGTCTTTCAGAGCCATGCTCAGGCATCTGCCCCTGTTTCTGAAGGCCCTTTTGGCACATGAATCCTTCCATTTTCAACTCAGCAAGTGTTTGGTAAGCTCTTCCCACATCCGTGGTCCCGTGCCTGGTGCAGTGGGGGACACAAAAATGCGGTGCTGCCAAGATTATCCTACCTCTATCCTGACCCAGGCTCAATTCTCAATAGCCAGGTAGAATAGCCAAGCCACTTCACTTCCCTGTATTTCAGTTTCCTCACCTGTAAAATGGGCGAAATAATGATTCCTATTCACAGAGCTGTCTAAACTTCCTAGCACAGTGCCTAGCACACAGATAATGTATGTTTCTTTTCCTTATGAGGTGATGACAATCTCTAGAAACCCTCGACAATAATCTAGAGCTTAGGATCCTTAGTGGAACATGGGCAGAAATGACAGAACCTGTCCTCAGGTTTTGCTGCTAAAATCTGAGTTCCTTTAGGTGCTTTTCAGAAGAGTCACGTTCACCCTGGCAGTCAAACCAGCATGCACACAACTCACCCAGCCAGACCTCAGACGGGCCGAGTTCTGCTGACTTCTGTCTCAAAGTGGTCCCGTGGGGACAGCCTGGGAGCCAATCCATCACCCAGAGGCTAAGCACCCAGCTCTCCCCACCACTGCCTCCTGGACAGATACCCTTGACCAATTACTGTTTCTACTCACTCTTCAAACACCCTGACCAGTCCCTCCTATTAGAGGTTTACAGAGGGCCCAGGAAGCTTCAGCACATGTTGGTTACTCATATGGACAAGTTAGGAGAGCTGGCCCAGAGCCAGGCCCTAAGCATTCCATGAGGCAGGTTCTATTACCATCTCCACTTTACAGATGAGAACGTTGATTGTTATAGGCAATGTGCCCAAGGTCACACTGGTGTGTGTGTTATGCATAGTATGGCTGGTATGTGAGGGAGAGCAGACTGCAAGCAGGGCTGTGAGGCACTGGAGCTTCTGTTGTCTCCACTGCCCCACACAGCCTATGCTTGCTCGTCTCATAATGCCTGCAAGAGCTGGTTGCCAAAGGCCGCTCACTAATCCCAGTGCTGCAACTTTGCATCCCAAGCTGTTTCTGGGATGCTCCTTTCACCCAAGACAAGATGGGGTGGGTGTTATGAAAACCCCACTGCTTCTCTGCTCCTAGAGAGCAGCCCCCATTCCAGCTCAATACCAGAGAGCAGAAGTGCAGCAAATACCAGCACCTCAGAAGTAGGAAAGAGTTGTTGCCCACCTTCATTTCCCATTTTCTTGCTCCCTCTGGAAAAAAAAGAATAAAGAAGACAAAAGTTTTGGAACTTTACTCTTACAAAAGCACCTGACTGGAGGCCCCGTGCAGGGCTTGCCCCATCTCCATCTGTGGTGTACAGCCTCACGGGTGACTGGCAGGTGTTGGCTCTAACAGGTATAGATGATCTCATGCATTGCAGAGTAGCAGGGAAGGCTAACGCTGGCGTCATCCTCATTCTACTCTGTGCTGGTTCCTATCTGGGCAAGCCCGGAGCCTGACCGGTGCGGGTGTGGTAGCCTTGTCTCACCTCACCTGGGGAAGGTTAAGGACAGTTGTTCCTCCTCTGAGCCCAGAGATGCAGGTGCGATTGGGAGGTGCAGTTCCCAACATGTCCACGAGATGGCGGAGAATACCTCGTCCAGGAGGAAAGAGCACTATGTCAGTTTCAGAAAGGACTCTGGCAGTTTCCTGGAAACCCCAGAGAAGGGCAAACCTGACTTTTTTTTTTTTTTTTTTTTAAGTCTTTCTTATTCTGCCTCACAAAGACATAATCAAACAAAATGAGTGTTACGGGATTTCGAGGATCCGGTCGAATGCCTCACCAAATCAGCATGCACTCTACAAACAGGAGCTACTAACCCCAGCTCCAGTCTGACGGGATATTCTCTGGTTCTGAAAGGCCTTGATGTTCCTTTTGTTAGAACATAAGATGTGTCATCTGCTTCTTAAACGGACTTAATCAGGAACAATGAGGATGCTTCCCAGTGGCTGAGGAAATAGCTGATCCAGTTTGGCTAGTCTCTGCCTCCTCCACAGCTGAGTGCTCTCTGCTTCCCTAACTTGCCAACCCTAGAAAACCACTGGCAGAGAAAGCCATCCAGGGCTTAACATTTTCCATACTCTATTCAGCCAAAGATGCTCATGCCCAAAATATTATTTCCACACAGAGCCACATATCTGTCTTCAGAAACCCAATTTATCATCTTGGCAGGAGAGAAATTATTCCTCAGAACTCCATTCCAGCCATCTAGCAAGTATATAATCTGGGAACCAAACATGGAGAAACCAAGGAATTGTGGGCTGACATTTAGAGTTGGTAAGTGGGGTATTTCCTAACTGTGTGAATGTCTGACGGAACCCACCAGGGCTCTGTCCTGGGGGCCTTGGACACAGCAGCTCCTCAGGAATGTGATAGTTCCAAGTACAGGCCTGGACAACTGCCATGCCAGTGGGAAGAAGGGGCCAAGATGGTGGATTATGTGACAGAGGTGCTAGGAAGCAGGCCTGTGACATGGTTTTCAGTTGGCTAAATATATTATAGAATGTTTCAAAGCAGTCCTTGCTACAATTTTGTTGCATATGGAGGACCGGTTTAAAAACTTCCATGCTTCCTATGTGGTACATATATGCAACACAATATTAGCCATAAAAAAAGGATGAGATCTTGCCATTTGCAACAACATGGATGGATCTAGAAGGTACTGTGCTATGCGAAATAAGTCAGACTGAGAAATACCACATGATTTCACTCATATGTGGAATCTAAAAAACAAAACAAATAAATTAACAACCAAAAAAGCAAAATCGGACCTATATATATATAGAGAAAAAACTGATGGTTGCCAGTGGAGAGGAGGGCAGGGGTTGGTCAAAACAGGTGAAGGGGAGTGGGAGATACAGGCTTCTGGTTATGACATGGATAAGTCACAGGAATAAAAGGCACAGCATAAGGAATATAATAAATCATATCATAATAGCCTCGTAAGGTGACAGAGGGTACCTACAAGTTGCGGTGAGCATAGCATAATGTATAGAGATGCTGAATCACTATGCTGTGTACTGAAACTAACATAATATTATGTGTTAAGTAGATTAAAAAAAAAGAACTTCCATACTTCCTATGAAAGGACTGGATAAAAGTAATTAGTTATTAGCATATTTCACATCATTGCTTCTAAGGGACTTGAGTCTCTTTTCTAACTTACTTGGAAGTGCTCGATCTGTCTACTTCTGTACATCTCCTTAGGCAAGCCACACTCCTGGTCAGCATTATCTTGTGCCTGGGTTATTGCAACGGCCTCCTAACTGGTCTGTATGCCTCTTCTTTGCCTCTTTCTAATCCAATCTCCACACAGCAGCCTGAGTGAGTGTTCTAAAACAGAAATATGATCATGTGCTCCCTGGTTTAAAATATCTCCTACTGTTGTAGGAAAAACAGGACAATTTTTGACAAGAATATCATAACCTACATGACATGGCCCTTTCTTGCCTTGCCAGCTTCATCTAGACCGTCTGCCCTGCGCGTCAGCGATCTTAGCTTCTCTCACTCCCAGGCCATACCTGCCTCCAAAGCGGGACTATGGAGGGCCACCTGGAGCCAAAGATCTACGTGTGCATTTGTGACATCATTTTGCTTCAGTTTAGTCTTCTGTAAAATGGAGAAAAAAACAATACCAGCCTCCAGGCTTGCTGGGTGGATTACAGAAGTTAACGCAGCCAGGGAAGCCGACACAGGTAAATGCTCAATAAAGATGAGTGATCATTATTTACCAACTTAGCTCCTGGATGTCTTTCTGATCTCAGCCCAAACATCAGCTTTTCAGGACAACACCGTGTGATGATCCCCCAGCGCTGGTCAGGTCTTCCTATTGATGCTCTCACAGGATCTGGAACTTCTCCCTTCACAGCATGCTTTGTAATAATATATGATAGGATTGACTTGTTTGCATACTTAAAAAAAATCTGATCAGGGTCAATATCCCTTATAAGACAAGTTCCAGGAGAGCAGGGACTGCTGTGTCTCCTGGGTTTGCCCAGCACACAGCAGGCACTCAATAAATGTTTGCTAAATGACTAAGCTTAAGTAGGTCAGCCAACACTTTCCCACAGATCAGACAAGACTTCTATGCTTTCCCTGTAGTGACATCCATATGCCGAGGGGGCAGGGTCTGAGTGCCCACCCCATCTTCCAACTCCCCTCAATTCAATTTTCTCAACTAATGAGCTGGGTGGGGCTTGTAAAGCAGAACCAGGGCTGGGAGTCAAGAGAATAGGTTTTGGTGCGGGCTCACTTTCAATGTGGTTTCATGACCTTGAGAGACAGACATTCAGCTTAAACTGGGGACCTAAATTTATTTCCTAAATTTGCAAAACAAGAGATTTGACTAGTGGTTTAAACCAAAAGCGGTTTAACTTTTTTTTTTTTTTTTTAAGCAACGAGATCTTCCACATGTAGCAAATCTTGGGGCAATGCGAGCCACAAAGGAGACTGCTCCTAGTGCAGGCTAGGTATGTTGGGCGAGTCCAGCTTCAGGCTCCCGGCCATGGGTGCTCTTCAGGGCACGGTTTGGTGCCCAGCCAGTCAGGCCTGCTGCTCCATCACCTGCCTCTGGTGTAGCTACACCAAGCAGCTTCAAGCATCTAAGACCAAGGGCTCTTTCCTGTTTTCCCGGCCAAGAGGTCTTTGGCAACCAGAGGGGTGAATCACAGTGTCCTCAGCTACCTCTGTCTCTGTATCCAACCATGACACCATGACACACTAGCTGTCATGCTTCCTTAAGGGAACTCAGTGGGCCACATAATATTCTCCATATTGCCCTCTGTTTTGCACATGCTTTGATTTACTGCTCAAATTCTCACTCTTGGACATTCAGTGACGACTGGGAGGTCTGAAAGAGATGATGAGTCATGGAGTGGTACCCAGAGTGGGCACAAAACCCTCATGAAATCCAATCTAGGCTATTGGCCTGTACCCAGTCTTGGCTGGTTGGAGCAAATAAGGGAGTCCTGTAGGGTAGACAAGATGTCACTACAAATTCATTCACTCATTCAACAAACATTTACCAAGCTACAACAGGTGCCCAGTGTTCTGGATCTCTACTGCCCTGCAGGGCCAGGCCCGATGTCTTTGCTTTATCTCCATGAGGTCAGGAGACACTGCTTGATGGAGTCAGAGCAGGGGATGGAGTAATGCCCCAGCTGCCTGCCACCCTCTTCTCTTCCCCATAGGATCTAGCCATCCCTATGGCCTACTAGCCTTCCAGGTACCAGACTTCCCATTCACTTTTTATATTATAGAACAGAGTTTTAAAAGGCGAAAGATTTATGCGATCTGAAGAGAAACCAGAGTGTAGAACAGAGTTTTATATAACAAAGTAAAAGGAAAATCATAACACTGTCTTATCACTATGGCTTGTTAAAATGCAGAGTCCAAAGGAATGGGATGGGGAGAGAGAGACTGGTTCTCATCTTAACATGACCTTCTTGCAGTTTCATTTACTCACAGTGCAATTTTTGGGAGTAATAATTATTTCTTCAATTTAGTTCCTTTACAGAAAACATGTGGAAATAGCTCTCTCTTCCTGGCAGCTTTCAGATTCCATAAGCCTAGTTGGCCGCACCCCTTTGCTTCATTTCTGACGTGAGAGTGGTCAGGTAATCCTGGGGTTAGCGGCCAAGTGCACAATGGCTGTGCTCAAAAGAACCTGGAATGACGTTCAACGTTGCAGGGGGAGGAGTTCATGCACTGTTTTGGTCATGCCTCATTTAAAGCTGAGTTTTAAAAAATATGAGCTAGCTACAGTACAATGAATTTAATTTGATAGGTGGTAACCAGCATTAAAAAAATAAGTAACAGAACAGAAAATATCAGGTGCAATCCAGATGCTTTGTAAAATTTTCTTTCAGGTGCGTGTGTGTGTGTGTGTGTGTGTCAGGTTCTGTGCAGGGCAAGATGTAAAATTCCAAGGGATGTATTATTTTAACTATATTTTTATTTACTAATCATATTTAAGTTATGCTAGTTCCAAAAACAATTCAGACGAGGTTTATTTAAGGCTGTGAAATTTATTTAAACAAGCAAATATGATTCATCCCCTACTGTGTCCTGGGATTACCTTCAACTGTTAAGTTCGTCTCTCAAAATGAAGAGTATCAAAGTTGAATATTTTCATGAGAACAAGTTTAATCTGACTAAGCAATCACGAAATGTGAAATAAATGACTAAGACTACAGAGGCAGATTTTTTTCAGAGCCTATAATTACTTACTTCAAGACTTATGTATAAACAAATTATGACATTTATCCCAAAATCTTTCATCCAGTCATTCATTATTAACTAAATTCATCTACTTAGCAAAAGGCATGTATTGTTTAGCAGGACCTCGTTGGCTGGAACGAAGTTACAGGGACAAAAAGACAGGCTGCAGCATTAATGCGAAGCCAGGCATGATCACCGAACCTTTTCAGGACAATCGGGGCAAACTAATCGATGTCCACACACCAAGGCTATGGATGACCAAATGGTGCTGTAGGATGGTGTAAAAGCAAATCATGAGGAGCATGGGAATGACTTTAGCATCTGAAAGGAGGAGTAGAGCCCTTTGATTGTTTATGCACTGTTTTGGTCATGCTTCATTTGGAGCTTAGTTTTTCAAAATATGGGCCAGCTACCATATGAAGAAATTAATTTAATGGGTGGTAACTAACACTTAAAAAAATGAAACAGTAGTACAGAATATATCAGAGTACATTCCAGATTCTTTGTGAAAGTTTTCTTTGTGTGTATGTTTGTGAGTGTGTGTGTTTGTGAGTGTGTGTTGGGGTCATGTACAATGCCTTTCTTAGTATGGTTCAAAGCCAGTACAGTTGGAAACCACTACTCCACAGGACGAAGTGCGCGGAGGCAGACATTTAGGTCCAACTGTGTTTCTGACGCTGCCTCATAAGAAAGCTAAGAAAAGGCTCCAAGGGAGGGTTTTTCACAGATCTCATCCAGAGAGTTGGGACATAACTGAAATAAGGACAGCTCAAGTACTAGGCCTTGGCCTGAGGGGCCTCAGCCACACCTGTTCATTACATATGTCAAGTCATAATGACCTTTTATAATAGGGTTGTTTCCATCCTCACTCTGCAGATGAGGAGATCAGACAGACACCGGCTCCCACCAGCAGTCAGTGGGACAGCCAGCACAACACCAGAGTCTTCACTTCTACCCAGCAGTGCCCCACGACTTACTCTGATGGGATTTTCCCTGGTTTGGTGCTCTCAGCCCATCTAACTCCCCTGGAATTACTTAAATGGCTCCCAGAGGTTTGACTGCAACACTGCTCACACTAAGAAATTCATATCACCACCACTGCCACTGTCCTTGTCACACTTACATCATGTGTGCTATGCACTTGGGAGCTGTCCTCACTGTCTCACGTACATCTTTTTCCATGAGACAATATATGTTCATATGAATACTGTTAAGTGCCTAACCTATTTTAGTTTAGTCTGTTAAAAATTTTTTTTAACCTACTACATTTATATCACAACTACTAATGGTTGTAATCCAGTCTGAAATTTTTCTCTAGCCTGTGTCTACCAAGAGATAAAATACTTATGAAAGAACTGGATTAGTAAGGAATTGGTTATGTGGATACCTGCATTCTTTTCGTTTTATTTTATTTGAGAGAGAGAGAGAGAGAGAGAGAGAGAGAGAGAGAGAGAGAGGAGCAAGCAGGAGAGAGGGGCAGAGGAAGAGAGAGTGTTAAATAGGCTCCATGCTGAGTGTGGGGCTTAATCCCACGACCTTGGGATCAGGACCTAAGCCGAAATCAAGAGTCAACCAACTGAGCCACCAGGCGCCAGCAGCATTATATGAAGTAGTCCCCAGTGTCACCATTCTGATTGGTATATTTTCACTGGTGGGCAGCCTTGACACCACTGCACGCCAGAACACGGCTATTTACACTTTATGAAGTGTCTTCCCATGAGTACATATACCATCTAACATCATTTTCACAATAATGTGGCACTTTGAGCATTATCCCCATTTTGAAACAAAGCTAACAGGTTCAGAAAGGGTGAGTGACCTGCTCAAGGTCTCTGACATGAGTCAGAAAGGAAGACTTCTGACCCTATATTGTGTTTTTTTTTTCATAATTTGTTTCTTTTTCTGATTGCAAAAGCAACATGCATTCGTTACTTGAAAATACTCAGAAGTGCTAAAAAGAAAGTAAAAATTACCTGTATGCTCTTCTTGTGATAACCCCTTTTAACATTTTTGGGTATTTTTTTGTACTGTTTAGGGTATTTTTTATTTTTGCCCTTATAAAAATAGGATCACCTTAGATAGCCCACACAGAGATGGCCAAAGCAGCAATCTCTTCAAGGAGGGGGGTTGTGCCCCACCAAAGCCTGCCTTCCCACCGCTGGTAAAAGTCAGTTACCAGCCAAGCCCTCCTCCTCTTCTTCTATTCTTGAAAGTACTTCAACACTCCAGGTAGTAGTGGCGGGCAGGGGGCATGGTAGGAAAGACTCACAGAGCCACACTAAGTTTTGGGACATTATAGTTTCCAAATAGAAGGAAAAAAAGAGTTTTTCTAACTAAAACTACCTAACACTAAGGAGAGAGAATGAGGGAGGAAGCTGGGGGGAGAGGGCATGCTTTCAAGAATAACAGTGCCTATCGCTTCCAGGACGCTCAGAGTCCTAAGTCCTGGTACACAGTAGAGTTAGGACTTGCGCAGAGTTGTGGCTCCTGCTTATGAACCTACGAATCAAATCCTGTCACCTTGATCTATGAAGGCCTTATTTACATTATTTTGTTTACATTTAAACTTTTTTATATGACACGTTGCTTTTTGATATAAACTGACTTCTGGCTGGGGCTCAGTAACCTTTTTATTTTACATGTATATTTTATTTTACTTTATTTAAAAAAATTTTTAAAGTTTACTTATTTTTGAGAGAGAGAGAGAGAAACAGAGGGTAAGCAGGGGAGGAGCAGAGAGAGAGGGAAACACAGAATCTGAAGCAGCCTCCAGGCTCTGAGCTGTCAGCACAGAGCCTGAGGCGGGGCTCCAACCCACAAACTGTGAGATCATAACCTGAGCTGAAGTCAGATGTTTAACCAACTGAGCCACCCAGGCACCCTACATGTATATTTTATATACATATTTTAGGGGCGCCTGGGTGGTCCAGTCAGTTGAGCGTCCGACTTTGGCTCAGGTCATGATCTCGCAGTCTGTGAGTTCTAGCCCCGCATCAGACTCTGTGCTGTCAGCTCAGAGCCTGGAACCTGCTTTGGATTCTGTGTCTCCCTCTCTCTCTGCTCATACTCTGTCTCTCTCTCAAAAGTAAATAAACATTAAAATATATATATATTTTATATATATTTATAATATACATAAATAAATGGAATTGACAATCATGAAACCAATAAATTATTCTTAATAACATCTTTGAATAAGATATACATGTTAACACGTATGTGTATTATACATACATTACATATTCTAAAAATATACATATATGATATGTTAAATTGTAGTAAAAATAATAACGGTTACAAAGGTAAAGAGACAACGTAAGTTATCTAGACATCCTGGCCAGTATAATGCTTCTGAAACAATTACCTGTATAAAGAAATGTGTTGGAGTGTCCTCCTACCACGATGTCCACGCCCTTCACTTTCTGAGCGATAAGTTTATCCATTTCAAAACCAGAGTGTCCCAGTGCAATAATTTTGTTCACATTTAGAGTTTTTAGTTTATCTACTTCAGGTTGCAATGCAGCGATTTCATCTTCAAATACTAAATTCCTGCCTAAGGAACAAAATAAGTAAAATGCACATTTATTAATAATTTTTTATTATATTGCTTATTACACATACTAACACATGGAGTCAAATCACCTTAATCTACCAAAGCTCTTAAATTACTAAAACCAAACCATATTTATAAATTAATTGTAGAATCCCTAAAATGCCAATAAAAATTCACGTCAATTATCTTCAGTTCCATTCACTTAATGTTGCATTAGCTTAAGGTTGTGAATGATACCATGTTGCTCCAATTCAATTTCAAGCTATGAGGAGGCTTCAGATCTGGAAACCTATCTATTTTTTAAAAAGCTGTTGTTGCCTGAGCACATGAGCATGTTGTACTATACATGTCAAGTCATTATGGTATTGACACACCTTAAATGTGTAAGTGCTCTGTGTTGGTTATATCTCAATAAAACTGAACGTGGCGGGCGGTGGGGGGGAGCCTAGATTAGTACCTCTAAGGCTTTGTTTGCAAATTCAGAATAATCTGTCTTCAAATTTAAAACTCTGTTGGCAACTAGTCCTTGAATGTCAATCTTAACACACCAGTTGACAACTGTCTTGTTCATTTGGTAAGGTCAACGCTAGAGCAGTACTGAGCTCCGCGTTATACAGGGGCTCAGCCAGACATCGCTGGCACTGGGGTGTGGACATTCTTCTCCAGCCACTTACTCCCCTTTGTAGTAGTAACGGGAGCTTGCACCCAAGGGACAGGCTGGAGAGTGTGGGTGTGACTGTGCAGACCCACCCCCTGAAAATTAGCAACTCACAATGTGCCACGTTGGACTGGTAGTGCTGTCACTAACAGGCAACATTTAAACATTAGGAGTTGTAACAGCTTTGCCACCATTGTCTGCCATGAAAACATCAAGAATAATCTGCTTCTTGCTGATTACCCCAAGAAGTCCAGGGCTCCCTGGTCACTCTGTAGTGCCACGTCACTTTCTCTGTGAGTTCCCTGAGCCTCCCTTTAAATTGACAAGGTGTGTCCTCCCCCATTCCACACTTGCCATTCCCCTACTGCTTAGCACTTACCACCTGTGACACACCAAATATCTAACGCATTTATTTGCCATTTGCCCACTAAACCTGTAAACTCCAGTAGGCAGGGATTTTTTTTGTTTTTTGTCAGCAGCCCTGGTGCCTACACATAGGCACTCAGAGGAAAGAAAGAAAGAAAGAATGAATGAATATTGAGACCTTCTGAGAACACTACCATCCTCTGCGTTAGTTTGGCTGTAAGTAGTTTTTGGACGAAGTTCAGAGAAATGCCTCTGAGGACAAAGGAATGTATTCTCCTAACATATCAGGAGCCTTTGGGGATCAGGCATCACACATATAAGAAGCATGGGATATGTTTCAGGATATCTTGGGGGGAGTTGAAGGAATTCTAGCTAAAATAAATTAAATGTGCTAGACATACCAATTATACCTGTGGGCACCCAGGCGGCAGGACTGGAGGGATGGGGTGGGATCAGGGGCCAGAGGTCTGTAGGAAGAACCCAGGCACTGGGCCTGTGGTCTTAGTAGAAGCCAAGTATCCCCAGAAATACTGTTCTACCCGCCAAGCCTCCCCCCCGCCCCCCCATGCCAGTGCTGAGATCAGTTCCAACACAATCCAGCCTTTCTCTCCTGGGAACTGCTATGAGAGCATCATCCCTTCAGATCCCCTTCTGTTCTAACCTGGTAAAGGGCTAATATGGGGTGCTATCAGAATCCCAGCAAAGGGGCACTGATTTCTGGAACCCTGTGTCTCTCCACGAACAATCTCTCCTTTCTTATTGGTAACTATTCAAGAAGGGATAACCTTTTCTTCCCATCATGCCTGAACTCCTTGATTAGTCATTCAGGAGGCCCTATAATCCAGCTGTCACCCAATGTTTTGCTTTCCCTGCTTGGAACCTGTGTTCCAAGAAACTGAACTATGTGCTCTTTTGTGATTGTGGCCCCTATAACTTCTCTGCTCTCATGTGTTCATTCCAGCAACATTTGTTGAGAACTTCCCATATGCTGGGTATGGTACAAAACAGAGGAATGAATGAGACAGATAAGGTCCCTTGCCCTCCTGAGGCTTGTGTCCTAGCATGTGACCTCACCGCTGGAATGCCCTTTGCCCCAGGATGCTTTTGTGTGCCCTCGAGGGGGCCAAGGAGGTTCTTCAAGTCTACAGGACCTTCAAGCTGGTGACTCACCCCCTGCTCCTAAAAGATGCCCCATTCCCTGACTTTGTTCTTAACTCTCTTATGGAATTTAATTACACTGTATTTTAAATGAACTCAAAAATCAGTGGATAGAATAGAAATTATAGAGACACAGGATTATTCAGTTATTCAAGTCCACATCTTTATCCAAGGATACTAGGTTCTGGATGTTCACGGAGAAGAGACCCAGACTCTGTCCTCAGCTGTTCAGGCCAGCACAGGAAGCTGACAGTAAGAGACAAGTATAATAAGGGGGAGGTGTTTGCTGTGGGAGCCGGGGACCCAGAGCAGGAGTGTTCAACCTGACAGGAACCAGGAGCAAGGGCAGCAGACACTGGGCCATGTCACCCTAGGCCTACCGACATTGGCAATTGCTCTGTTATCGGTCATGCAGCCCGGTTCATTCTGCAATCCCCAACGGTCCTCTTTGCAGAAAAACCCTGGGAGGCCCGAAGCACAGCACCCCCTCAGCCCCAGGGGAGGTCAGATCACTAGAGCAGGAAGCAGCAGCCTGCTGGCCTACCATATGCAGAACGAGGGAGAGGACTGTGGTCAGCTGGGTGGGGTGCAGAGCAGCCTGACACTGTCAGGTCCCACTAGTGGGACCACACACTTCTTAGAAGAGCGTTTCTGAAACATGTTGAAAGTTGGTGATTCATCCTGTCCACAACTGACCCTTGGCTCCACAGTGACCTCAAACACAGCTATTTATTGACTGTGTGTCATACAGTATGCATAGGCTTGGTCACCTGTGGGACAGATGCTTGCCTGACACCTGGAGTGCCTGATAATCCCCACCTCCCCTACCGGCAGAGAGGAGACAAGGCCTGTGCCTGCCCTGTCTCAGGCTGGCCGCATGACTCTCTCCCCTCAGAGCAGAGCCATGCTGCTCAGTGCCAAGCAGGGCTGACCTTGTTGTTGTTTCCAACGGCCTGGACCTCTTGTAACAACAACAATAAATACATCATTTTTAAAATTGTTAAATGATAGTAAGTACTTTATCAGTTAATTCTTAATGAAAACCCTTGTTTCTGGATAATACCAGCTCCTAGTTATCCTTCTCTTTCTCCCTTTCTTTCTTTCTCTTTCTCTCTCTCTGCCTTCCTTTTTTTTTTTTTTTAAGCTATGTTCACCTCAAGGTGGCTACCACGTCACTATACAATGTTACTACAATACCACTAACTTCCCTATGCTGTATCTTTTATTTCTGTTAGTTTCCCTTTTTTTTCTTCAAACATGAGAAGAAAATTGGTTTGCATAATTTAGAAAAAATGTCATTTTCGTTCTTACTGCCAAAGTGTTTTAGTGAAAGTGTTTCTGTAAAAGTGGCTCAAAAAATGTTTCTTTTTAAAAGTAACCATTTTTTAAAGTTTATTTATTTATCTTGAGAGAATGAGAGAGAGTGCACAAGCACGGTGGGGAGAGATAGGGAGAGACAGAGAGAGAGAGAGAGAGACAGAGAGAGAGAGACAGAGAGAGAAAGAGACAGAGACAGAGAGAGAGAGAAACAGAGAGAGAGAAAGAGACAGAGAGAGAGAATACCAAGCAGGCTCCATGCTGTCAGTGCAGAGGCCGATGCAGGGCTCGAACTCACGAACTATGAGATCATGACCTGAGCGAAATCAAGAGTCCATGCTTAACTGACCAAGCCACTCATGTGCCCTAAAAATGTTTCTTGAATGACTTTAGGATTATATATGTACGTATGTACATATACAGATATATATACTATAAGAAATACAGCATATATAAAATATTTGTATTAGGATATATATACACCATGAGACCTTTCAAGGATATGTATTTCTCAAAAAGTCGGATACAACAACATCATTAAATAGTGAAAAGGGAAAAAGGAGAGTTAACTGGACATAATAATCATACTAGAAAAGGAAAGGCAAAGTACACTGAGGTAACGCCCTTAGCTCTGGGCTCTCTGGCTCTGCAGAAAATAGGGCAGCGAATTATACAGCTTTCATTCTCTAGTAAATAACTCTGTAATGTTTAGTACTGGATGTAAATGGCTTTCTTGTCCAATTTTGAATGCACTGAATTAAACAAAGATACTGTGTATGTCAACAAAGAAGTTCATTGAACAAAAGAGCAACGTCTATAAGAAGTAATTTAGAACAATGTGGAAGCCACCAGACTGGTTTTTATCAATGTTAACCTAACATTTGCCCAACACGGCATGCTGTTCTTACTTTTGCCTACTGCCCATACAAATGATGCCAAGCTCTGACTTAACACATCTATTTGCAAGCAATAAGTGCTATAAAAGTAGAAAATACCTGGATTTGAGAGATAAGGGGTTTCTTTTGAAGTATATCCAACAATTCCCACAACTTCATTACCAACGGGAAGAATTTTATATGGCAAATAAAGTCCTGATATTTGAGATGCTAGTGGCCCCTTGGCTTTAATATTTGCACTCAGAATTGGAAATCTGGCCTCTTTGAGGAGTGGATCAATCAGTCCTTCTACACCATTATCAAATTCATGATTTCCCAGTGCCTAGTAGAAAGGGAAAAGAGAACAAGAATTAGGTAGTCTGGAATTTCTGACAAAAACAAAAACATACTGTAAAGAATATTACATTATACCAGTGGCTCCCAAATCTGATGGGGCTCTAGGGGGCTGATGGCATGACCTCTGTTGTCCTCACACCAAGAGGTTTTACTCAGTGACCCTGGGGTTGGGCTGATGGACACACAGATCATGAGGCTCATTTGAGAACTGCTTTCCCAGGTCCCACAGCACCTACTGAAAGTGGCATCAGTGCATCTAAGAGTCACCTGCAATACTGTACCTACTGTCCCCAGATCTGGGGCAAGTTGGAGAATCTGCCATTTCCTATGCTCTGCCCAGCCTTCTCAGGTTGGTTTCTCTCATAAACCCACATTTTAACCAACCAGTGCAAATGTCCCAACAGCCCATCTGCTGGGAGAACCATTAAGGTCAACAGGACTTTACCAAAAGATGACTGGAAATATATTGTTGGTAGAGATGCCAGTGACCTCTCCTCCTGTGTCCGCATCTCCTCGGTCATTAGTCCTTTATGTTCCCACCACTATGTCTTCCCAAGGACCATGTGGTCCTCTAATTCTTTGAGGAAAATGAAGATCCCCAAGGGTAACAGGAGACTGCATTTTTGCAGGGGGGCATGGGTTACCTCCTTTGGGCAGCTCTGGGCTGCTGTGGGTTTCATTCCCAGCAGCTTCACGTACCAGGAAGATCAGGATGGTGAAATGTTCAGTGACCTTCAGGGCACTGTTGACCCACTTGGAGCACAGGGCTTGGCGGGGAGTTGGGATGGTTTACAGATGGCCTCGCCTCCCACCTTCTTTGCTCTCTCCCATTCCTCACGGCTCTGGAATTGGCTACTGGGTGCAAAACAACCTCTTTGACATCTGGCAGCTTCCCCCACAGTAATACTGACAAAACACGCATTCCAGCCACCTCCTCTGAAAGTCCCTCCGCCCCTTTCTCCCTTGGCCTCCTAGCATAAGCTCATGGTACCTTCCTGCGCTGGCTGCAGGGCTGTTTTGCTATCTTAGTACTTAACCAGTGAATCTCAGACTTTCCCAATGGCACACCTGATTTTGTTTCATTGTGCCATTCATCTGGGAATAGGCCTGGGAGTGCTGACTGATGACCTCTCAACCCAGATTAGGGCCCTCCTGAATTCTCTTACAGGCCCCACTTCCTTCCTTCCTAGCACATTGCATACTCCTATGGCATGTTCAGCATGTCCGTGGAGTGACTGCCTGAGCCACCATGTCCTGCTGTCCTCAACCTGCTCGGCGCTGCAGCCCTTCCTCCAGCCACACAGGCGCCCCTTTGAACATCTGTGGCTCAAAGAATTGTGTGTTTATGTCCTCACTCATATGTTTATAGAGGCAAAACAACACAATGTCTTCACATTCCCACACACCTGTCTCCCTGATGAAAGTCGGAATTTCTGAATTTGCCTCCTCCCCCACCTCTGAGCGTCCATTTTTATTTCTTCCTCTTAACTAATTACTTCTCTCTTAAAGGCTGATCTAAGTCCTAAAGGACCTCCCAGCCTTGGGTAATCATCTTTTTATCTTCTCTTTATTATTATTATTTTTATTATTTGTTTATTTTTGAGAGAGAGACAGGGTGCAAGCACAGGAGGTGCAGAGAGAAAGAGAGAGAGAGAGGAAGGCTCTGAGCTGTCAGCATAGAGTCTGACATGGGGTTCAAACCCACAAACCATCGCAAGATCATGACCTGAGCTGAAGTCAGATGCCCAACCAACTGAGCCACCCAGGTGCCCCCTTTCTCTTTAGAACATCATGATTTCTTCCTGTGGTAAAATCAGTTTCTCTTATGAGATTACAATTAACTATCCTGCTTAACTGTAAAGTCTTAAAAAGTGAATATTTCTATCATTCTTCATGGAAGATTATCCAATGAGTCAGCCACCTTGCAGTTTACCAACCATTTGGCAATAGCTGGAGTTCCTTTTTCATTTATTTGTTACTTGTGTGATGTCTCCTCCCCTGACTTGAGTGTAACACCCTGAAAATGGGGACATTGGCTGTCTTTTCACATCTCTGTGGGGAAAGGAGCCCTGATCTGGGTGCTGAGTGCTATGTGTGGACCGGCTCAATGACCTCATTCACATTCACATCTTCCACTCTGAAGTGAACATCTGCAGCTCTGACTTTCCCTCTGACCTTCAGTTCTCTATGTCCAACTGCTACATGACCACTTCCCTCCAAGGACTCACAAGCACCCACATTTATCCTGTTCAAAGCCCCTTCCTCCAGGAGTTCTCATGTTGGTCCAAGCTGCCATCACCATCCTGCCAATAAAGCCAGAAACTCCTATGCGGCTGAATGCCCCCACTCGCTTGCTCTTCCTCACCACCCACCCGCCTCCCCGCAGTATCCCACCTTTGCCTAAATGTTCTGGTTCCATCTGTCCCCCCTGCATGCAGTCCTCGATGTTTCCTCCTGGAGCACTGCAATAGCTCCCTCAGCTGGCAACATTCCCTTCTCTAAACCATTCAATAAAATGCTGCCAGAATAATCTTTCTAAAATGCAAAGCTTATCTTGTCAATTTTTTTTGATTTATATATACATATATATTTATTTATATATGTTTTTTTTAACTTTATAGCTTATTGTCAAGTTGGTTTCCATATAACACCCAGTGCTCTTCCCCACAAGTGTCCTCCACCCTGACCATCACCTCCCTTCACCTTTCTCCCTCCCCTTCCGCCCTCAGTTTGTTTTCAGTATTCAAGAGTCTCTAGTGCTTTGTCTCCCTCCCTCACCCTAACTCTTTTCTCTCCTTTCCCTCCCCATGGTCCTCTGTTAGGTTTCTCCTCTTAGACCTATGAGTGAAAACATATGGTATCTGTCCTTCTCTGCCTGACTTATTTCGCTTAGCATGACACCCTCGAGGTCCATCCACTTTGCCATGAATGGCCAGATTTCATTCTTTCTCATTGCCATATAGTATTCCGTTGTATATATAAACGACATCTTCCTGATCCATTCATCAGTTGATGGACAGACATTTAGGCTCTTTCCATGATTTGGCTATTGTTGAAAGTGCCGCTACGAACATTGGGGTACATGTGCCCCTATGCATCAGCACTTCTGTATCCCTTGGGTAAATCCCCAGCAGTGCTATTGCTGGGTCATAGGGAAGTTTTACTGATAGTTTTTTGAG
>CM053577.1:71150568-71168702 GCA_028646485.1 Cryptoprocta ferox
GTGTCTCTGGTACCTTGTATTCCTTGCACATTTTCCTCATAGAATCCCTCTTAGGATTTCTTGTAGGGCTGGTTTGGTGGTGACGAATTCTCTCAATTTTTGTTTATTTGGGAACACCTTTATCTCTCCTTCTATTTTGAATGAGAGGCTCGCTGGATAAAGGATTCTTGGCTGCATATTTCTCCTGTTCATCACATTGAAGATTTCCTGCCATTCCTTTCTGGCCTTGGATGCAGTAATTTTAAGCTTCACTCAAAATAATTGGACTGGGGCCTGAGGAAAATAAGCTGATGTATAATGTTAACAGGAGGTAAAATGGGGGAAGCTGAAGGCCATGTTCCTGATGAGTATCACATCAGAACTTACTCTCCGGTTCTGGGGTTTGACAAACGTGCTTTGACCTGCATAAAATTCTAGTCTTGTATTGCTTTAGCATGCAATAAGGAGATTTTTCACTGTCAACTTTGTTTACATTATTCTACTCTCAGGAAATTCAGTAGAAATTCATTGCTGTTCTGCAATAAATGTACCCTAACTCCACCCACTTGTTTTCCACATCTTGAATACCAGGACGCTGGAGATTCAGGGTAGGATGGAAAACAGTTGTGCGGGGGTATCTCCAGTTCTCTAGAAACTGGACTTGGTTAGAGGAGCCAAATCTAAAGACTCAAGAGTATAGAGGGCAGAGAAGAAGCTACTAGAATCTAGCTCAACCTCAGGTGTTCCCTAGAGCAGGAGCCTCTGAGGAGGCATGTCCCAGCCAGAGCTTCTTGAGCAATGTTGATACCTCTGGAGGCCCTGGGGCAAGCCTGGAGACCCCCTAAACCCAGCTGCTAGGCAGCAAATTCTAGAGGGAGAACGTCAGAAGCCACTAGTTGGCGTAGCTGTGTCGGTGGAAGGATTGGCGTCCCTGAAAGCATGAGGAAGACAGCATGGATGCAGTCACAGTGTGAGCTTGGCCTGGTTATTTTCTCTGAGCCTCCTGTTCCCTGACTGCAAAACAAGATAACTCCCACCTCCCTGTGTTGGATTTTTTTGAGCAGTACATAAGACAACAAGTGTAAAAATCCCTAGCACCCTGTTGGATCATAGTAAGACCTCAGTAAAGGTTAGGTCTGGGGGCGCTGCCAGGAAGAAAACAAAACAAGGGAAGGGTTGGGTTTTGCAGTGTTAGTTTATCTGATAAAACTGCCTGGCACACTCTACTGTCCATCCGCTGCCCCTTCCACTGCCTTTTCTAAGCCCCATGTTCTAAACTATTTTACTCATTGAGCAGACTTGTGAACCACCACTCCCACAGCGCACAGTCTGAGGAATTCATGCCCCGAGATGGGCTTCCCGCCTTCAGAGTGGGCTATGAGGAAGACAGCTTCAGGGGAGAAGGGCAGCCTCCTTTGTAGCCGGCCCTACTTCTGATGTGCTTCCCCCTGCGTCCACTTTCTGTCCAAAGGACTGCAGCCTTAGCAAACTGCTCCTTGATGCCTGGGCCAGCAGACAGGTTGGGGACCAGGGCCCCTGCCTTTAACTCACCCAGTGGACCTCTAACCAAATCTCTTTCCATCAACATTTCCCATCTCCTACATGAGCAACCTTTCTCTATTTGATGTTTATATTTTGTTTCTGTGTGTATTTGCAGAAGCTTTATTATAGTTAAGGTTCTTTTTTCAAATATTTATTTGTTTTTGGGAGATCACATTCAGGGGAGAGGCAGAGAGAGGGGGTACAGAGAGAGGATCTGAAGTGGGCTCTGCACTGACTGGCTGACAGCAGAAAGCCCCACGTGGGGCTCGACCTCACCAACCTGAGCCCATGTCGGACATTCAACCTACTGAGCCACCCAGGTGCCCCCATATATAGTTAGGGTTCTTATGTTTTAAATTATGTAACTCCTCCTGTTGCTCAGTTCATTCTGTTTCTTTCTTTTGCCCTAAACTGGTTGTGTGGGTTTTTGTTTTAGGTATCTGAGTATCCTTGACACACAATGTTACATTAGTTTCAAGGTACAAGGTAGTGATTGGACAAGTTTATGCATTCTGCTGTACTCACAAATGTAGCTACCATCTGTCACCATACAACATACAACACTGTTACAGTATTATTATAGTATAGTCTTTATGCTGTGCCTTGTATTCCTGTAATTTCATTCCATAACTGGAAACCTGTATTTTCCACTGCCCCTCACCCATTTTGCTCAACCCCACACCCCTTCCCTGTGGCAACCATTAGTTTGTTCTCTGTACTTACAGGTCTGATCCTACTTTTTTAAACTGGTTGTTTTCACATTTATCCATGTCATCCTGTGTATACTATGTACTGTGTTCCACAGAGATCTCCGTAGATTTTACCATCTGCTCTTCTGGTGATGGTTTTGGATATGGCACCAATTATGCTGCAATTACACAAATACACTGCTCCAAATAGCTTCCTCCACCTCCTGCCTGGGAGGATTTCTTTGGGATCCATACTCGAGGCAGAATTGCTGATCTCAGGGATATGTATCCTTAAGTCGACTAAAGACTGCCAGATTGCTTTCCTGTGGGACTGGCATGCTCTACTTTCCCTGACCTCCACCCACACACAGATGTCAATCCCCAAATCCTTACTCATATCTCGCAGCATTATCCAGCTTTCCAGTAGGTATGAAATGTCATCTCATTATTTCATCTTGTATTTTTCCAATAGCTACTGACTTTGGTATATTTACTTTTGAGGTTTCCTCTTCTCTAATTGCATGTTCACTTCCTTTGCTCTTTTTTAAAAATTGGGTTTACTCTATTTTTCCTGATTTTCAGGAGTTCTAGGTATTGATCTGTGACCAATTTTAGACATTTCAAGTATCTTCTGATTATGTCTGTTAACTCAATCCTTCATTGAACAGAAATCCTTCTTTTGGTATAATCAAATTAATCTCTCTCTCTCTTTTTTTTTTTCTTGCCTTGTGATTTGTGCTTTTGAAAGTTTACATAAGAGTTTATTAATTTGTTGAGGCACCTGGGTGGCTCAGTTGGTTAACCGTCCAACTCTTGATCTCTGCTCAGGTCATGATCTCATGGTTTGTGAGTTTGAGCCCTGCATCAGGCTCTGCCCTGGCAGTGCAGAGCCTGCTTGGGACTCTTTCTCTCTCTCCGTCTCTCTGCCCCTCCCCTGCTCATGTGCATGCTCTCTCTCAAAATAAATAAATAGACATTTTAAAAAAGAGTTTATTAATTTTATTAATTTGAAGCTTATCATCTCCAGCATTCATCACCAGGGAGTCAGAGATTGGTACTGTTCTCTCTGCCTTTTAAGCAATAATAAATTTGTAATCTGGGACTATGCCCTTCACCTCTCTCGGTCACCACTTCCTCATCTATAAAGTAAGAGGTTTGATCTGCCTCATCTCAGAGGTTCCACACATTTCTTAACACACTTATCCTAAGATAAATGTTTTGATTCAGTTTCAGTTCAGTGAAGTGTTTTGATTCAGTGAAGGGGCAGGAGGGTGGGACAGAGGTGCAGAGGCAGGAATCACAGGAATCTGCAAGATTCTGGACCAGCCTGGACCAGAGCTGAGGAGGCAGGAATCATGGGAGACGAGGCTCTATACAGCTCAATGGCCATCTGAAAAGCTTGGGCTCTCCTCTCTTGTCACAGTGGGGTGGAGGTGAGTGGGGGCACTGGAGGTTTCTGAATAGAAGGTGACTATGGTATAATAAAAAACAGATAACCTCATCTTATTCCAGTTCCTGGCACACAGCTCCCAAATCTTTGGAATCCCCTGAGTGAGGAGAGCCTTTTGTATGCTAATGAGATGGTTGATGGCTAGGGACTACTAGATAGCTTCAGAAGAAGGACTGGCAGTCAGAAAATCCAAGGCGTGAGTAGAGGATTAAAACTTTCAGCCTCCCCTCAACCTTCTGGGAAGAGGGAGAGGTTAGAGATTGAGTTAATCAACAGTGGCCAGTGATTTACTCAGTTGTGTCTATGTGACAAAACCCCCTAAATGATGAGGTTCAGAGAGCTTCTGGTTTGGTGAACACACTGAGGTCCTGGGAGGGAGGTGTGCCCATAGACGGCATGGAAGTCCTACACACACACACACACACACACACACACACACACACACACACCCCGGCCCCCTGCATATCTTGCCCCATGCATGTTTTCTGTTTGGCTGTCCCTCAGTTGTATCCTTTATAATACACCAGTAGTAGTAACTAAAGCACTTTCCTGACTTCTGTGAGTTTTATCCAAACTGTGGAGGAGATCCCTCAAATCCCTGGTTTATAACTGGTTGGTCAGAAGTAGAGGTGTCCAGGACTGGCCACTGGCACCTGAAGTGGGGGTTGTCCTGTAGCACTGAGCCCTTTTACTGGAGGGGTCTGGTGCTCATTCCAGGTAGATAGTGTTAGACTTGAACCAAATTGTTGGGCACACAGTTTGTAACCCCAGAGAACTGGAGAGTTGGTTGATGTGAGGAAAGAACCTCTCAGTGACATTGGGAACTCACAGTTTTGGAAGATGAACAGAAATGGATGGGAGACAGAAGACCCCCAAGAGGAGGATGGAGAAGAGGCTGGGCAGCAGTCTAGGGTGAGGTGGTCACAGAACTGTGGGGGGAGGCAGTGCAGGGAGAAAGGCTGAGTCCATGGGAAGGCTTCAGCGGGCAGGCAGGATGGTGTGGGTCAAAGAGAGTGAACTCTGGGGTGACTGCCTGGAATCAGGTTCCCTCTCTGTGGACTGAGAGCAGGTTATTTAATCTCTTGAAGCCTCCATTTCCACATGCTTAAGATGGGTGTGATGATAGTCTTCACTGCATGGGTTGTTGTGGGGTTGAAAGGAGATTGTAGCACATGGGAGGTGCTTAGCACGACGCCAGCCTTGGGTAAGGTGTTACGAAGTGCTGGCAGTGCTCATCTTTTGTTGGCAGGGGTGACTCAGGAGACAGTGTAATCAAAAGATAGGACTAAGAGGGTTTAAGCCAGGGGCACTGGGAGAGTCAGCAGAGTTTGACGCTGGATTCTTCTACTGACCCTTATACCCTGACAGCTGAAGCCTGCTATTTATATTTACAGCACAGAATAGCAGTCTAAAGGCTTCTCCTGAGCTTACTGGACAGAACTGGACCCAGTGGCACTGTGGCAGACAGGGGCCGTGGGAAGAGATTTGGACGGGACATCACCACACCCAGGTTTTACTGCTTATCTCTTCCCACTCATTAGCTATGTGAGTTTGGGCACTGGATTCCTCATCTGTAGGATGGGGGAATTGGAGAGGGTGGTCTGTTGCATGTCACTCCTCAGCAGCTCAGGCCTTGCAAAGCCCTTTATCTTTCTTCTAATCTGCTTGTAATCTTGGTTTGTCCCAGAACTTAATTTTACATACAACTCTCAGCTTGCATGACAACTCTCTTAGGTCTCCCTCACAGTTACTGTTATGACAGCTGTTTCTTTGTGGAGAGATGGCTTGGATCTTCTCCCAGATACCTTCAGTTGGCCACTGTTTCCAGATAGAGGTTCACAGGATTCAGATGGAGCATTACTCTGTTTGTAATAGAAAGTGATGGCCTAAGGAATGCTAGGGTGATGAGCCCAGCTTCAAGC
Source organism: Cryptoprocta ferox (assembly GCA_028646485.1). Taxonomy (NCBI): domain Eukaryota; kingdom Metazoa; phylum Chordata; class Mammalia; order Carnivora; family Eupleridae; genus Cryptoprocta; species Cryptoprocta ferox. Next base: position 71,156,151 of record CM053577.1, read on the forward strand.
CTGTTGTCTTTGAGGCTCGTTTATTTATTCAGTCCACAAATACTCACTAAGCACTGCATGTGCCAGGCTCTGTGCTAAGTGGCAGAACAGATCAGGCCTGCTAGGGAGAAACCTGCTATTCAGTGGCTAGAGGGGCAGTGCCCATTTGAGCCCTTTTCGAACACATAGAGAGGCTGGGCAAGACCTATAAAGGCGGGGCATAAGCTAAGCAAAGCAAAGCAAAAATGACTGAAATTCTAACACCTGAGCATGGGAGTTCAGGAACCAAAATCTGGTCTGCAGAAGACACACCAACAAGCCTTCATTTATCTGTCATAGATGCCCAAGTGGATGGTGGCCGTGATTCCTCTTCTCTGCAGAACACCAATCCCTAAGCAAGGGGAAGTCACCTTATATTCAGGTGCTTACAAAGTCTCTCACATCAAATAAACTCTCAGAATTACTTACCTTCAATAGCAAACCCATGTTCAAGGAAGACAAATTAGCAATGCTAATTTGGAAAGCTTGAAAGAGGTATACTGGTGGCAATGGTTGGGGGTTTTTTTGTTTGTTTTTGTTTTGTTTTGTTTTATGGCAAATAAGTTAGTAACTATTCCTAGAGCCCAGACCTCAGAAGTTTTGAGTGTCTGGGTGGTTGTGGATCCCCAAGCCTCAGTGATGTCAATGGCTCCCACCCCACCCTGTGGCTGTGGTCATGGCCTTTCTACTTCCTCTCTTCCAGAGTGAGTTCTACACCAGAGCTGGGCTGGGTGAGACTGGCCTCAAACACAGAGGGAGGAAGCAAAGGCGGTTTCTTAGCTCATCTTGTCCTTGTTCTGGCCTCTGTGTTTACCCAACTGAAAATTGAGAAAAAAAAAAAAAAAGACAACAAATAACACATTGAGCTGGAAGCTTTCTGTGCTGCAGTCACAGATACATCTGAATACTGTGTGAACTCCTTCAATGTCTATTTTCTTCAGCCACATAACTAGAATTTGAAAATTCTCTGGACACCTCTTTTCCCATACTTGAATAATTGATTCCGTATATAATCCACACATTAGTTAGAGCCCTCTAGCTCCTCAGAGATATAGTTAAACCTGCATGGAACCCAATCAGTTGAGTAGATAATTCTAAATGTAACGCTGATACATATATTTTGCACATAGAGAGTTTGTAAATTTTTCCATCTGATATGGGAAGTGTGAAATGCCCTTTGTTCAGTACTTGTAAATTCAGTCAATCAACAAACATTGAAGTACATGTGAGGTGAACTGAGCCCCGAGATCCTTTCTGTCATTTACTCAGAGGCCACATTCACCTGCTGGGACCAACATACCCTGGCCCATGGCTAAGGGGTCAGGGAGAGCACAACGCAACACCAGAAATGGTCCACAACTCCAGAAATGTATCAACTAAACCAAACCGAATTTGTAATCCTCTCCTCTTAAAGTCCTTGTTGAGTCTCCCTGAGTGATTGGCAACTAAGCCCCATTGTGTAATAGGTCAGGCTCTCCCCTTAATCCTTAGATTATAAAGTGTGCTGCTGCCACTGCCTCCAGTCCTTAATGAGATAAGCTACTGTGTCAAAGACTAGCTGAATACAGATGTTGTGGATTTCTAAAAAATGGCTTTTTGACATTATTACAATTGATTTGTGTGGATTAAAACAAATTCTTTTCCTCTGTATCATGCTTAGTGCACTGCCCTAAATCAGTTATCTCCTTCCTTTTTCTTCTAACATCATGTTTAGGCTTCTTGTCTTCATTAGAACATTTGACTACCTCAGCCCTCGTGTGTTCGTTGCCTCACTTGTTTATACAGTTGATGCCATTTGCCTGTGAGCTTCCCCCAACCGGTGCCAGAGAGGCAAAGCTCCCACTCTGAGCCCCTTTGGTTCTGAGTGGGCAGCATGTGCCCACGTCTTTGCTGGGCCATTTCACAAACACCCCTGTCTGTGGTTCCCACATGTCTTACGTACGAATGAATGGATGCATGGATGCATGTGCTCATGTCCTGCCCTCTCCCCATCTGTCTTCTCAGCTTCCTGAGGACAAGGACTTACTGGGGCACTGTTACTTGGAACTCTAGAATGCTGTAAGAAAGCAGTTGAATGATACCCATTCCTTGCAGGTATTTACATTAGTGGCAGTTTGATAGAATTGTTAAGGACCCTGGATGCTTAAGCCTCGCTACCTTTGTTCAGACCTTAGCTTTGTCACTTGCGAGATGTGAGAGGCTTGTGCATCAGGTTCCCCATCTATGAAAAGGGCAAATAATAGCACCTACCTGATAGCATTATAAGGATTAAATAAGTTAATATGTGAACAGGGCCGGGCCGTGTAGCATGAAAGTCTTAACTATTAACATTTCTTTCTGTCATATTTTTTGTCTTTAAAAAAATTTTCTTGAAATTTCCCTTATGTCAAATCCTTGGTAATTTTTACAGTCTTCTGTGAATAAAGCTGAGGCTCTGAAATGTCCCCTTTCTAATTCAGACATAGGCATCCTTTGATAGTTGGGTATCCTTAGCAGATTTCCAATAGAAAGAACTCTAAAAAGTTCCATTTTCTCTCTGACTGCCATCATGAAATCTAAATAATGTTCTCATGTACACATATAAGACCCACAGAACAGTTTGACCAACTTTTTTTTTTTAAAAAAATCTGCTTTATTCACAAAGGCCAGTAAGATATTAGTGGAAATCTAAATTTAAAACACAGAAAATGAGGGGCACCTGGGTGGGTCAGTCAGATGAGCGACTGGCTCAGGTCATGATCATATGGTTTGTGAGTTATAGCCCTGCATCGGGCTCTGTGCTGACAGTGCAGAGCCTGCTTGGGATTGTGTCTCCCTCTCTCTCTGCCCCTCCCCTGCTCACTTTCTATCTCTCTCTCAAAAAATAAATAAAAGCAAACTAAAACACACACACACACACACACACACACACACACACTAAAACAAAATAAAACACAGAAAATGAAAACAAGAGAATCAGGCCAATTGCCCTGAGAGGGTCAACCAGGAATGGTGATGCAGTTGACTAAGCTTCCAAGCAACTTGATTTCTCTCACTTCACAAAATATTGTGTAACTACTTTAACCAAGTTTTTAAAAAATCCTGCCTTGTTCTGAAAAGTTTTAATGGCTCACATACCAAATCAGAGAGTAAGTTGGAGCCCATTTAAATGGACAGGTGGAGTGGGTGGTTTTATCATTCATTCAGTAAACACATGCTGGGCACTAGTGCCAGGTTTTCATCGGCGTCACCAAGTATACAGGGATAGTTGATGCCACCCTTGTCTCTGGGAGAAAGATGTGTGAGCAGATGGCCGCAACAAGGTCATGTGTTGTCAGAGCTGTGCACGCAAGGAAGGTCAGAGTGTACATCTACAGTGGAGGTGCCACAGAAGTCTTCACAGGGAGATCACACTTGAGCTGCATCTGAAGCACCTCATTACATGTGGGTGGTTTAGTGTTCCTAGAACTGAGGGCACCTGAAGTCTGGAAGAAGAATGAACCAGTTCAGGGAGATCAGGAAGGGACTTGTATGGTGCCTAAGGAGTCGAGACTGTGATTTCAGTGGGATGTAGGAGGCCTTGGAGGGACTCAAAGCAGAGACTAGAAGCAATTACATGCGCATTTTCAGAAGTGCATTCTGGTAGCCTGGAGTGGCAGGAGGTGTGTGAGATTGGTGGCCAGGAAACTGACTTGAAGACTCCAGAAAGGTGTGGGTGAGAAATGAGGATGCAGAGGGGGCAGTGGAAATGTGGTAAAGAAGACCACCTGAGAGAGGATGGTGTAGGAGCAGAAGCAACAGGTCTTCATGGCTGGTTGGCCACGAGTGGGAAGCCAGGGGTCTAGGGGAAGGCTGCCCAGGCATCTCCTTGCCTCTCTGGGTGGTTCTTGGCAGTTGTAAAGGCTCTCTCCTAACCCTGGGACCAGGTGCATCCTCATAAGTGTCTCACTCAAAGGCTTACCAGCAATAAGTGTCCTTTTCTGCTGGCCATCCACACAGAGGGACCTCCTCAATGGCCAGCAGATAGGGAGGAGTGGGGAACCATTGGGAGGGTGGAGAAGAAAGGGCAGTGACCACCAGACCACTGCCAGACAGCTCCATACAGTGTCCCCTGAAACAAGAAACAGGAAAGGGGAACAGGCCTCTGGGCCACTGGCCCTGTCCCAGTGGGCACGTTTTCAGTGTCTGTTGCCCACCTTGCCTAGCTTCAGGTCAGGGAGGCCTGAAATGGAGGGGGGAGCGGTCATTTCAAATCTTGGGAAAAAATCTATATTTTCTCATAGCGCTTGGAATAAAAATTCTGCTGAGGTAGAGTCTGACCAAGGATGCTACACCAGGAGCTTGTCAGAACTGGGTCACTGTGGCCTCTTCACAGCCTTATTTTGGGGCCTGCTGCCCAGTTAAGAATGCAGGCTTGTGTGAGGTGACGCCTAACAGATTCCTGGCCTGTGAGGCTTTCTCAACTTCCAGGGATTTGCAGCTTCCTTGCCTTCTATGACCAAGTTTCCTATTAAATTACCACTCTATGCCTACTGTGACCACTCATCAGAAGCTTCCAAAACAGAACTCTTTGTCAGTTTGGTACTAGAGGCCAGAGAGACTGCGGTTTCTCATTGCAGCACACACAAGACATGATGATGCTAGTACAGAATTCTAGGTTAGATGGAGGAGGCTGCCGGTGGCAACTGGCAATAGGTCCAACCTTGGAAATTAATTCTGTCACTTTCCTTCTCTCCTACCAGTTATTTATTTACTTGTTCATTTATTCGGTAAATATTTACCAAATATTACCCCTGTGTTAGGGACATTTTAAATGAATTATGGATTTAAATGCATATTGTTTAATAATGCAAATTGTTTATTGCTTTGATCAATCAACTGTAACAGATCAGAAAGGGATAGATCACAAAGGGGAGGTTTCCATCAAGACAGTATGGTACTGGTACAAAAACAGACACATAGACAAATGCAATAGAATAAAGAACCCAGAATTGGACCCACAAATATAAGGCCAACTAATCTTTGACAAAGCAGGAAAGATTATCCAATGGAAAAAAGACAGTCTCTTTAACAGATGGTGCTGGGAGAAGTGGACAGCAACTTGCAGAAGAATGAACCTGGACCACTTTCTTACACCACACACAAAAATAAACTCAAATGGATGAAAGCCCTAAATGTGAGACAGGAAACCATCAAAATCCTAGAGGAGAAAACAGGCAACAACCTCTTTTGACCTCAGCTGCAGCAACTTCTTACTCAATACATCGCCAAAGGCAGGGGAATCAAGAGCAAAAATGAACTATCAGGACCTCGTCAAGATAAAAAGCTTCTGCACTGCAAAGAAAACAATCAACAAAACTAAAAGGCAACAGACTGGATGGGAAAAGATATTTCCAAGTGACATATCAGACAAAGGGTTAGTGTCCAAAATCTTTAAAGGCCTTAACAAACTCAACACCCGAAAAACAAATAATCCAGTGAAGAAAAGGGCAAAAGACATGAATAGACACTTTTACAGAGGACACATCCAGGTAACCCACAGACACATGAAAAGATACTCAGCATCACTCATCATCAGGGAAATACAAATCAAAACCACATTAAGATACCACCTCATATTGGTCAGAGTGGCTAAAATTAACAACTCAGGAAACAACAGATATTGGCGAGGATGTGGAGAAACGGCGACCCTCTTGCACTGCTGGTGGGAATGCAAACTGGTGCAGCCCCTCTGGAAAACAGTGTGGAGGTTTCTCAAAAAATTAAAAATAGAATTACCCTACGACCCAGCAGTAGCACTGCTAGGAATTTATCCAAAAGATACAGGAGTGCTGGTTCATAGGGGCACATGTACCCTAATGTTCATAGCAGTGCTATCAACAATAGCCAAATTATGGAAAGAGCCTAAATGTTCATCAACTGATGAATGGATGGATAAAGAAGATGTGGTTTATATATATGATAGAAGACTACTTGGCAATGAGAAAGAATGAAATCTGGCCATTTGCAACAACATGGATGGAACTGGAGGGGATTATGCTAGGTGAAATAAGTCAGTCAGAGAAAGACAGATATCATGTTTTCACTCATATGTGGAATTTGAGAAACTTAACAGAAGACCATGGGGGAAGGGAAGGGGAAAGAAGTTTCAAACAGAGAGGGAGGGAGGCAACCATAAGAGCCTCTTAAATACAGAGAACAAACTGAGGGTTGATGGGGTGTTGGGGGAGAGGGGAAAATGGGTGATGGGCATTGAGGAGAGCACTTGGGATGAGCACTGGGTGTTGAATGTAAGTGGTGAATAATGGGAATCTACTCCCGAAGCCAAGAGCACACTGTATATGTTAGCCAACTTGACAATAAATTATATTTAAAAAAAGAAAGGGAAGATTTCTCCATAAAAGTAAAATATTCCAGAATAATGAAAGACCTTCATAGCAGGCTGTCAGATGGCCACTGACTTCTGTGTCCCCTTCTGCAGACACTGAAGAAATCCCGGCATCAAGGCTCAGGCTGACACACTCCTACACTGAGGGCTTTCTTTCTCTTACTCTCACCCTGAGGAGTGTCCTCATTATTTCTTCTGTTCATCCACTTACTCAGTACCAGTGCCTCAGTACCAATGGCACATTTGTTTATGGGTAAAAGAAGGAAATGAATAAATAGCAGCACCTCCTAAGAAGAGCCTTGAGAAAGACAAAACATGAAAGTTGGCACATAGGCTCAGGGGGCAGTGTGGTCAGGCAGCAGATCGTCAGTGCTGAATTCAATAGCAGATCCAGCCACAGTATACATGGAACAAACATGGGAAAGAAAGAAAAGTCAGAAAGGATTCTTCCCTCTTTCTTTGAAAGCATTGCCTGCAACATTTGTTACTCACTGAAGATATATTTTATTGTTGTTTGAAATTAATAAATCGATTCTGCACATAATTATTACCTTAGGGCAAGCATGAAAAACAATTTCATCTCCAGGGCCAGCTCTAGGTGATTGACAGTAACTCCCCATAGGGCTAAGGCAAGAAGGATTCTGAGGCTCCGTCCAAACAGAGTGGGAAAGATCAATTCAGTTAATTAATTGGCATCTTTCATGGACAGAGGAAGAAGTAGGGGAGACTGGTATTATGACACCATGCATTTGTTTGCAATGTATCCAAGAGATAATAATTGAATGTTAGTTTAAATTCTGTTTAGCACACAGTGCATTTGGAAATAAAATGATGAGAGATGTAGTCACCTCATAATCATCTGAAAATTTGTCTAAGTAAGGAAATTGCTTACCCACAAAGGGAAGGTAGACTTTGACCTGTATTCAGAATTTGTGAGAATGATAACCAAAGTGTAGACACAAGCTTTCCCTCACTCCACACTGCAGGGTATTTTTAATAATCCAGTGAGAAACTTGGAGTCAGAAGTCTTAGAATATCTTCATTCTTCTAGTACTGCTTCATATGACCTGAAAATCTCTCTGGGCTTTAGTCAACAGAGAGTTTCTCCAAACCCACTAGACTTTGACAGATTATTCACATCAAATGTAAATATTAACATATCCCTGAAGAAGGTGTTAAATGAATCAGACTCTATTCCTCAGAGTTTATTTAATAAGAGGATTTGAATCAGTTATCTTCCTGTCCTTACATTTTTATTTGTTTTTAGCTTTAAATGGCAGCAACATTTCAGGTGCTCAGGCAGTTGAACATGCTGGGCTGGGCTAGATGGAAAGTGAGGAAAGCTTTTTCATAGAAGAGTATCAGGTTTTTTTTTCTTTTTTGTCTTTTTAAATAGTGTTTTAGGCTTCTCCTGCATGAAGAAAGCAGTGAGGGTGGGGGCTCAGGGCTAGACCAGATGTACACATTAAATTCCTGTGATTTTGATGTTGGAGCTACTGAAGAAGGTCATTTTTCTTGGCTCAGCTCTCTTAAATTACAGAAAAGTGCGTTTGGTGAAATTTAGCGCTTATAGTAAAAATATGCAAGATTGTCATAGATCTAGAATCAGTGAATGAATAGGGCTAGTAAACAAATGAACCCAATATTAGAAATGAAATGTTTGGAGAGCAAAAATAAGAGAGAGAAGGAGAGAGCATAAGAATATGATTTAGGTCAGGGGCACCTGGATGGCTCAGTTGGTTGAGCATCTGACTTCACCTTAGGTTATGATCTCATGGTTCATGAGTTTGAGCCCCGCATCAGGCTCTGTACTGTCATTGCAGAGCCCACTTCAGATCCTTAGTACCACCCTCCCACACCCCCACTCATGCTATCTATCTCTGTCTCTCTCTCAAAAATAAACATTTAAAAACTTAAAAAAAAATAATATGATTGGGGCACCTGGGTGGCTCAGTTGGTGAAACATCTGACTTTGGCTCGGGTCGTGATCTTGCAGTTCATGAGTTCAAGCCCCACATTGAGCTGTGTGCTGACAGCTTGGAGCCTGCAACCTGCTTCAGATTCTGTGTCTCCCTCTCTCCCTGCCTCCCCCATTTTCACTCTGTCTCTCTCTAAAAAATAAATAAACATTAAATTTTTTTTAATAATAATATGATTTAGGTCATAAAAAACACTTGCCTGATGTGAGGATTATAGTAATAATAGCCAGTAATAGTTTAGCTCAGATCAGAATCTGTTGTTAAAGTCAAGGGGGGAGGCTGTGAGCAGAACAGCAAAAAAAAAAAAAAAAAAAAAACTGACAAGCACACTTAAGGAGAGGTATGGGAATATTTAGATAGGACCCAAAAAAGTGGAATAATACCGCAGTATGAGTTTGCATAAATTCTCTTATGTGTGTGTTACAAATGCTCTGTAAGATGTAAAGGGACGTAGGAAGATGACCTGCCCTGTTATGTTCTTTCATTGCTCTGGGTGATCTTGGGCAGACTCTTCCTAAGGTATTTTCATGTTAATAAAAATAATAGAAATAAGAATTTATTTCTGTATTGTACTATAACATTGTATGTTAGCTAACTGGAGTTAGAATAAAAACTTTAAAAAATCAATTTATTTAACATATTTCTTGAGCTACTTTTTGCCCACAAGGAGTGTGGTGTACTCAATGAGTGGTATGATCTTCCTTCTGAAGAGCTTATGAATGATAAACTTGTAGTAAATGCAATGGAAGAGAAACGGGTCGGAGAAAGTCATGGTGGGGAAATGAAAATAAGAGTTTATAAGAAAATAAGTATTTACAAAGGGATTTTTCTGCAAAGGAATACATTTTTGTAGGAAAAGTTAGCTGTGTATAGAAGAAAGAAATTTGTTAGAGAGTCTTCTGCTCATTCATGTATTCATTCAGTGGTGCATCCTTGATCTTCTCCCTTGCAGGGACTGTGCTGTGTGCTAGAGGGGCTGAGTAGGCAGGTGCAGGTGCTGCACAGAGGTGCAGTAGAGCAGAGAAAGTGCATCTAACTCAGAGAGGGAACTCAATGAAGGGTCCGTGGGAAGTATCTCTTATAGAAGGATCATCAAACTTCAGGAGCTAAAGCCATTGATTGAATAAGGTAGTAAAGGCATGATATAAAAAATGAATATCTATATTCTATTCTATTCTATTCATCTACTTATCTATATTTAGATCAACCAATCAACATTTATCTGTTACATACAAAGGGACAAAGATGAGTCAGAACATGGAAAACTTCAGGTACTTAGGATTTTATTTTGAGTGCTCCCTATGTACTAGGCCTTATGTAAAGCTCTTTATATGTAAGCATAGAGGTTAAGAAGGTTGCAGTCAAACATAAGTGGTTCTGATCCCAACTCTACCACTCATTAATTGGGTGACCTTGAACAATTCATTAAATATCTCTAGATCTCAGTTTTTCTCATCTGTAAAATGATAATTGGTAACAATACCAATCTCACAGCACAAAACCAGGCTTTCTTAACAAAATCAATTTGCACGATGTTGGCATGTGACAAGTAGTTAGTAAATCCTGACTCGTTTTCATTACAACCTTTGCTTTATTTATTTGCTGGCCTTCCAGAGGAAGCTGTGATTCAGAAGTGTGCTCAGGTCAAAGCTCATGATTTGTGGTGCTAACCCTGCCTGGTTTCTCCCACTTTAATGGGTTGTGGGTGTCAGAAATAAGGTCTTGAAGACAAGACCAGATCTCAAAGAAACTTACGACTCAAAGAGCTCAGGAATGTTGAGTTTTATCACAAGAGCATTGAAGAGTCCCTGTAGGACCTTAAAGTCGAGATTGACAAAATAAGAGGGAGGGCAAGATGGCGGAGAAGTAGGGAGCTCTGTAATATTCGCCCACATCGATTGAACTGAGAAGGACTGAAGGGACAATACTCTGATTTGCAAGTGGGGGAAGAGAAGAAACAGACTCCAGAAAGAAGAAAACCTCAAAGATGCCTGAGTGAGTGATTGTGAACTGGGAAATGGGAGGACGGGCCGGGCCCCGGAGGTGCAGGGGGTGGGAGCCCCAACCCAATACAGGGAGAGTGCACTATGCCCCAGAGAGACAAGGGGAAGAGAAAGAGAGACTGAAAACGCTCATAGAACGGTCTCTAAAGAAGAGAAAAAACTTACCCCAGGACGGAGAGAGACATTGTCTCCCCATATATAAACGCTGGGCGTGGTGAGAGAAATCTGTCCCATCTGGCTGGCAAATTCTTCCTTGGGTGCAGCGACAGTGGCGCCCATTCCAAGCAGCACTGCAAAAGGCAGCCCCGCCTCCTGCGCGACTCAGGCCGGGAAGCCGGCCGCCAGCTCAAGTCCGTCTCACCTCGGGCGACAGAGGTGACAGGAGAGGCAGCCCCCACCCCCTGCTCGATCCCGGCTGGGAGGCCGGCGGCCGCCAGTGGGAGCACATCTCATTTCCAGTGGTAGTGTTGAACTACATGGACTAGGATTTGGAAACGAGGCGGAGCTTGGAAAATACAGTTTGGCTCGCCCTCTGCACAGGGAGATTGGACTCAGAAGAGTGGCTTGCAACTCTTGGTTCGGGCAGAGCTTGAAGCGCCGCCATTTTTCTCCCCACAACCACCAAGGTGGGACCTGGGAGAGCAGCCTGGGAGACCTGACCTACCTACACCAAAATATGCCCATCTGCAAAGGAGAGTTGCCTTTTCTTTTTTTTTTTTTCCTTTTTTCTTTGGTTCTCCTTTTCTCCTGCCATCCAGATATATGTCCCTTATCTCATTCTTATCTCTCCTCTTGGCTGGTTATACGCTTTTAGACTGTCCATAGTCTTTTGCTGTCTCTGTCCCCCCCTTGATTTTTTTTTCTTTCTTTTCTTTTCTTTCCTATCATTTCCTTTTTGTTTTTACTTCCTTTCCCCTTTTGGTTTGCTTGTTTCTTTGATTTGTCTGTGCGTTTGCATGCTTTTGTTCCATGTATGTTAATCTGTTTTCCTTTTCAGGGCTACCTCAAGAAACAAGCCAAAGTACACATGGTGGAGAGTCCCAGATATCACTGACTAGGGAAGTAAAATAATCAAAAGCACAACAAGAGAAACTGAGAGACACCATTAAAAGAACACTTTCTGAAATGACAGGCCCTGGACAGTCAATGAGCCTCCTTTAATAGAGCAATACTAACAGGTGCACAGTGCATAATGAGCTTTTAAAACTGACAAGAGACAGAAAGCTAGCCAAAATAACGAAACAAAAGAATTCTCCTCTAAAGAAACTCCAGGAAGAAGTCACAGCCACAGAACTGCTCAAAACAGATTTAAGCAACATAACTGAACAAGAATTTAGAACAAATGTCATAAAATTAATCACTGGACTTGAAAAAAACATCAAAGAAGGTACTGATACACAGACTACAGACCTTCAAAATAGCTGTGACAAGTTAAAAAAGGCTATAAATGAGGTGCATAATAAAATGGAGGCGGCCACTGCACGGATTGAAGAGGCAGAGAGGATGATAAGTGAATTAGAAGACACAGTTATAGCAAAAGAGGAAGCCGAGAAAAAGAGAGAGAAATTGATACAGGAGCACAAAAAGAGAATTCGAGAACTGACTGATACAATCACACGGAACAATATCCATATCATAGGAATTCCTGAAGATGAAGAAAAAGAAAAAGTTCCTGAAGGGGTGCTTGATCAAATTATAGCTGAGAACTTCCCGACTATGGGGAAAGAAATAGACATCGAAATCCAAGAGGCACAAAGAACCCCCTTAAGACGTAACATGAATCAACCTTCGGCACGACATATCATAGTGAAACTGGCAAACTATAAAGACAGAGAATTCTGAAAGCAGCTAGGGATAAAAGGGCCCTAACATACAAAGGGAAACCTATCAGAGTGGTTACAGACCTATCTAACAAAACTTGGCAGGCCAGAAAGGAATGGCAGGAAATCTTCAATGTGATGAACAGGAAAAACATGCAGCCAAGAATCCTTTATCCAGCGAGCCTGTCATTCAAAATAGAAGGAGAAATAAAGGTGTTCCCAAATAAACAAAAATTGAGAGAATTCATCACCACCAAACCAGCCCTACAAGAAATCCTAAGAGGGACCCTATGAGGAAAATGTTGCAAGGAATACAAGGTACCAGAGACACCACTATAAACATGAACTCTACAGAGAACAAAATG
>CM053577.1:71169202-71193510 GCA_028646485.1 Cryptoprocta ferox
GCCCTCTCTGCTCACTTTCTAGAATTTAGTCCACAAACAAGGCATTGGCTTTAACAGAGCATTTGGGAGCTTGGATTTAAAACTCTTGCACATGTTTTAAGAGTGCCTCATCTCTTAAGTTGGATTCTCTTCCTATATCTCTGCTGCCAAACGGATTTCATTGAAATTCTTTGAAACCCCAGTGTTAAAGCATTTTGGGTCTCTCTGGAAGTTTCTTTCTTTCGTTAAAAAACAAACTGTAGAGTAGTATCTGGTAATACTAACTAACATTTACAGAGGCCATACTATGTGCCAGACAACCCTCTGAAGTAGATACAATTATTATCCCCATTTTATAGAGGCTGGAACCGAGGCACAGAGAGACAATAAGTAACTTGTACACAGAAGGTAGCTGCACCAGGAATCTACTCCAAGCTTGCGAGCTTAATCGTGCTCAAGCTCCAACGTCAAAGGGATCTGCAATCCATTCTTATCGTGTCTCTCTTTTGGAGCTGGTGGCCAGGACACTGTACGCAACCTTTTTGAGTTGAGTCTTCCTTCCAATGAAAACGAAATAAAGCATTCTATTCCTGTCCCCGGCATTGGATAAACTGCCAATGCTCCCACGTACCCCAGCTGACCCCTGGGGTCTTCGAGGTAGGGCTGAGTCCCTCTCCTTTAAATACCCCATCTCCTAGCGGGGGGCTCAAACGCATCAATCCATTTAAGACGAATCATCCAAGGGACTTCTATGGCTGCATCTACCTGGCACACCTGCCGGAGCGTCCTTTCTCCTCACAGTGCTCTGCGCCCTGTCCCCGGCCGGCCACCCGACTTCCCTCTATGTTCGGGACTCCCACCCCGGGGCTCCCCAGGCTCCCCGGCTAGCTAGGCGCCCTCTTACCATGGCATCGTAGCGCAGGGCGTTCATGAAGTGCACCACTTCGGCGCCCTTGTACACGGTGAACCAGATGGTGCCCTGGTACTGGTCGCCGGCGTCGAGCAGCAGCACATGCGGCTCGGCGCGCCGGATCTGCTGCACCTTGGTGAAAAGGCGCGCCACGCCGCCCACGCAGCGGCTGGCGTTGACGCACTTGCTGGAGTCCTCGCTGGTCTGCTCCAGCCGGCTGTGCACGTCGTTGGTGTGCAGAATGGTGAGTTCCCAGGCACCGGCCGCCGGCCACAGCAGCGCGCCCAGCGCGAGGAGCCGTAGCGCCGGCGCCCGTGCGGCTCCGGGACTCATGGCTGCGGCGCGGGGAGCTGGGGAGCGCGGACCGGCCGGGCGAGCGGCGGCGAGTGGGGGCGGGTGAGCGGCGCGCGTGAGCTAGGCGCCCTGGCCTGCGGGGCGGGGCGGGGCGGCGGCGGGGGCGGGCCTCCCTCGGCCCGGAGGCAGGCCCCACAGCCTGGCGCACGCCCGCGCGGTCACCCGATCCGACCCTGGCACCCGGGGCGGCCCGGGCGCGCCCGGGCTGGCGGCTGGCACCCGCTGCCGGCAGGAACAGTAGGGAGGTTGTTCCCGGCGGGCTACGGGCGCCGGCCCCGATGCCGGGGCGCCCGCAACCGCACAGCTGGTGCGCTGCCTTTCCGGGGTGCGAGGGAGGAACCGGAGGGGCCACCCCGCGTCTAAGTCCTCGCAGTTTCCAGCCTCATTTGAGGCACGAGTTTTTCTCAAGAGGAAGGCACGGTTTGGGTTGGGCTTGTGGTTACGCGAGCTCATCACTTGAAAGAGCGAAAGCGGGAAAAGGGGAAAGAAGAGATGGGCGACCTGACGGGGAGCGGAGGGAGAGGAGTGCGGAGAGGAAGGAAAAAAGAGAGCTTTGCCCTTTGGGCTGTAGAAGCCAAAAACGGACTGTGAGACTTGGCCGCCCGCTCTCTTTGCAGTTGGAGGACGCACCAAGTCCGTGTAGTTTAGACGTAGAACCTGACAGTTGAAGACTATCCCAATCCAGCCCAGCGTTTGTTCACAATTAAAGCCTTAGCGACGAAACGGCCTTGGTGCGGGAACAGGTCTTGGAAGCGAAAATAGACCATGGGGGTAAAATCAGCAGCTACGTGGGCTTGATGCTGCCTTCCGTTGCTTTTTTAGGCACTTTTTTTTTTTTAAATGATAATGTTTTATGGACTTCTTGCTTTTTTAGGTGTTAATGTTTTAAGGATGTGGTGTGTGTGTGTGTGTGTGTGTGTGTGTGTGTCTGTGTGTGTGTTAAGGCAAAGCTTTGGGAAAGGAAAACAATAGAAATGCATTCAATAAATCATCATTATAGGGAATTTCCCTTTGTTTAAGCAGCTGATTCCTGAGTGCAATCAATTATCTAGCGCTTTAGGAAGGGAAGAAGGGAATGAGTTTGGAGGCCCTATGAGGTGTCCTAGATTTATACTTTACAGAACAGCGTATGTAGTCCTCACACTTCCTGGAATGCATCAAGTCAGTACTGTTGGCTTGTTTTTTGTTTTTTGGTGTTTTTTTTTTGTTGTTTTTAAAAGCTTTTTGGGATAATACATATATAACGTCAAAATTACCATCTTAACCACTTTTAAGTGTACAGTTTAGTAGCATTAGTTTCACTCACATTGTTGTGCAACCATCACCACCATCCACCTGCAGAACTTTTTCATCTTCCCAAACGGAAACTCTTGCAGCCATTAAACAATAACTTTCTAACTGCCCTCTCCTCCCAGCCCTTGGCAAACATCATTCTGCTCTGTCTTCATGAATCTGCATACTCTAGGTACCTCATATAAGTGCAATCAGAGGACATTTGTCTTTTTGTGGCTGCCTTATTTCACTTAGCATACAGTCCTCTTCATGGTTCACCCATATTGTAGCATGTGTCAGAATTTCTTTCTTTTTTAAGGCTGAATAATGGTCCTTAGTATGCATGTATATACCACATCTTGTTTATCTATTCACCCATCTATGGACACGTGGGTTGTTTCTACCTTTTGGCTATTGTGAAGGATGCTGCTATGAACATGATATACAAATAATCTGTTTAAATCTCTGCTTTCAGTTTTTTTGGATATATACCTAGAAGTGGAATTGCTGGATCATATGGTAGTTCTATGTTCAATTTTTGAGGAAATGCCATACTTATTCTATAATGGCTGCATCATTTTGCATTCCCACAAGGAATGCTCAAGAGTTTAGTTTCAGGGCACCTGGTTTGCACCTTAAGCGTCGACTCTTGATCTTGGCTCAGGTCATAATCTCATGGTTCATGAGATCTAACCCAGAGTCAGGTTCTGTGCTGATAGCACAGAGCCTGGTTGGGATTCTCTCTCTCCCTCTCTCTCTCTCTCTCCCTCCCTGCCCGCCCTCCCGCTTGTGCACATGTGTGCTCTCTCTTTCTCTCTCAAAATAAATAAATATTAAAAAAAAGAGTGCCAGTTGCTCCACAGCCTTATTAACACTTGTTTTCTGCTTTTTGATAATAGCCATCCTAAGGAATTTGAAGTAGTATCTCACTGTGGTTTGATTTGCATTTCCCTAATCTTTAATGATGTTGAGCACCTTTTCATGTGCTTATTGGCCGTTTGTTTATCTTAGTTGGAGAAATGTCTATTCAAGTCCTATGATTTACCCATGTTTTAATAGGATTATTTGTGTGTTTTTTGTTAGTGTTGTTGAGGAGTCTATATATTCTGGATAATAATCCTTTAGCAGGTATATATGTTTTGCAAATGTTTTCTGCAAACATTCCATAGGATGCCTTTTCATTCTGTTGATAGAGCTCCTTATACACAAACTTTTATATTTTGACAAAGTCCTATTTAGCTACTTTTTCTTTTGCTATCTATGCTTTTTGTGGCATATCTGAAAAAACACTGCCATATCTGATGTCATGAAGCTTTTTCTCTATGTTTTTTTTTTCCTAAGAATTTTATTATTTTAGTTTTTAGGTTTAGGTCTTTGATCCATTTTATATCCAATATGTAATATATACATGGAGAGAAGGAGAGGGACGGAGAGAGATATTTATCATAAGGTATTGGCTTACTTGATTATGAATGCTGAGAAGTCTCACAAGATGCTGTCTGCACTGGAGACTCATGAAAGCTGGTAGTGTAGTTTGAAGGCCTGAATGCCAGAAAGCCAAATCATTTACCAATGATTTAAAATTTTTTTCCTCTTCTAATGTTTTATTTATTTTTGAGAGAGAGAGAGAGAGAGACAGCATGAGCAGGGGAGGGTCAGAGAGAGAGGGAGATACAGAATCAGAAGCAGGCTCCAGGCTCTGAGCTAGCTGTCAGCACAGAGCCCGACATGGAGCTCGAACCCACGAACCTTGAGATCATGACCTGAGCTGAAGCTGGATACTCAACCAACTGAGCCACCCAGGCACCCCTTACCAATGAATTTAAAGAATATAATTTTGTGTTTCATTCTGTACAGCTAATGCAGTTATTACAGAGTGCAAATTTGGGTATTTGGGGCATGGCAAGAATTTGGATTTCTTCATTAAAACCAAAATATCTAAAGTCTATGCAAAAATGATAAAGCATAGGATTTCAATTACAATCAAAATGTATTATAATGGGAAAAATAGTATGTTTCAGGAAATAGTTCTGGCAGGACTCAGTCTGGAATTATATGAAAGTATAAAAAGTTCCCTCTTGAATATTCTGGGTAAGATTCAGTTACCAATCACTGGCTTTTTTTCCCCTTTCATGTGCTCTCGTTATATATTATTTAATATTTTAGGTTGCCTGGGGGGAATTTGACTTTTTATTATATTAAGGTAGTAGATATTTGTATTATCCAATGACTTCTGAGAATTTGCAGTTCTACTCTGTGTGTATCTGCAGTTAAAATAAGAATCCAAGGGGTGCCTTAGGTGGCTCAATCAGTTGAGCATCCAGCTCTTGATTTCTGCTCAGATCATGAGCCCAGGGTCATAGAATCAAACCCTGCATCTGGCTCTGTGATGAGCCTGCTGAAGATTTTCTTTCTCTCCCTCTGCTTCTCTCCCCTGTGCATGCTCTTTCTCTTAAAAAAAAAAAAAAAAGGAATCCTAGTAGTATGAATTTTACCTAGGAGCCAAGAATCTTCCAAACAAAACCTCAAACCCAGAATTGCTTGCATTATTATTTGTTGTTGTTGTTAATTAATTGGTGGAATTATAAAGTACAATAAAAGTATGTAGTTACCTCCTTGATATCCCTGCAGAAAAAGTAAAAATTTGACTGGTTAATATACCAAGTGGGAGTGTCATTTTTTATAAAATGTTTATTTATTTATTTTGAGAGAGAGAAAGTGAACAGGGGAGGAGCAGAGAGAGAGGGAGACAGAGAATCCCAAGCAGGCTCTGCACTGTTAGCACAGAGCCTGTCAAAGGGGCTCGAACTCATGAACCGTGAGATCATGACCTAAGCAGAAATCAAGAGTCAGATGCTTAACTGAGCCACCCAGGCGCCCCAGGAGAGTCTATTTGATGTTTATGATGCAAACTTTAGAATAACAATCAATTATATTTTAAATTTATAGGATAATGTTGCACATTTAAAATGACAAGATCTTGCAGGTATGAAAAGATGCAAAAATGTAAAATCTTTGAAGATGAGGCCAGGATTTAACAAAGTTAAAAATGTATGTATTCAAATATAAGGATTCTGATGTCACTAGAAATTAAAGAGATGAATTGATTTTTAGGTGGAAATCATATGAACCTTGTACTTATAACCAAGTCATTATGGATGGACCTGACGGTGATGACAAATAAACTATTGTATGGAAAAAGATCTCCTAGGGTTTTTTCATTATCTCAAGATAGAGGAGATCCTTCTCTTAGAGCTAAAAACAGCTACCTATCTGAAAGCAAAAGGAATCACTGGAAAGTTTTGAACTATGTTCAGAATTAATATTTGTATTGATATTGTATTATTTTTAACTTAAATTGTGGGTTGAAGTAAATAAATTATTTTATTAGTTTTATCAGGAAAAGGATTAGTATAAGATATTCAGTTTGGAGGAAATCAAGAATTTTAGTAGGAACCCTGACCTTTGGCAATTGGATGGGAGGTAGCAATATGCGATTCTTTTATAAGCAAAACCTGTTTCGATGTCCTACTGAAATAGCCTAGGAGCAATTTGACACCATGAGACACTCTAATGTTCAGGACGATATGGTCTCTAATACTATCTCCACTGAAAGAGCACCAAGGGTCCTTTGCAGAAATAGCTGATTCCATGTCTGGGGCTAAAAGGCACAAGTAAATATAAGATTCAGGCAATGTACATAACATGAATCTGGGGAAGTGGCCAAAATAATCATTTTCCTCTTAAAAGTATGGAATCCTGGACACAACAACTGTAAGTACGATTTTAGGCATCCTGTGAGGGTCAAAAACAAGAAATCTAGGCAGCTTCCTGGGCTAAATTACTGGTAATAGATGAAGTTATTAGCATTAAAACAAGCAGCAAGTGGTCTTCCAATCACTATGATGAGAGACTGAGAGCCTAAGTAATCTCATGAGATTGCTCATGTTGTTTCCAATAGTTGGAGGACATATTTGCAGTCTTTATCAGATATTTAGTTAGTTTAATTTATTTATTAAATATTTTTAATGTTTATCATATTTTGAGAGAGAGAGAGAGAGCTCAAGTGGGGGAGGGACGGAGGGAGAGGGAGACACAGAATCTGAAGCAGGTGCCAGGATCCGAGCTCTCAGCAGAGCCCTATGCAGGACTCGAACCCACAAACCACAAGATCATGACCTGAGCCAAAGTCAGTTGCTTAACTGAGCCATCCAGGCACCCCCAGATACTTTTTTTTAAAAAAGATTTTTTTAAGTAATCTCTACACCCAGTATGGGGCTCGAATTTACACCCCCAAGATCAAGAGTCACACGTTCCACCCACCGAGCCAGCCAGGCACCCCTTCATCAGATACTTCTATTCCAATTTCCTTTTCAGAAAAACCATGAGCTTTTTGTGCAATGGACCTTTTGCTAGTCTGGTGAAGCCTAGAGACTCTTCTCAGAGTAATATTTTTAAAGGTATAAAATAAAATAAATTGGATTACAAAGGAAACTAATGAAATATAGTTGTAAAAATATTTTAAAAATTTGTGATATAATTCATATATTCTTTGTTAACACATTGAATCACAAAAAGCATATTTAAAATCTTTTTTTTTTTTGATAGAGGGCGCATATGAGCAAGAGTCAGAAAGAGGGAATCTCACGGGGGGGGCAGAGAAAGAGGGACAGATAGTTTTTTTCAACTTGACCTATAGAGTCCATGCGCTTCCAATCAATATCCCAGCCAAGTTATTTTGTAGGTATTAACAAACTGATTCTAAAGTTTTTATGTAGAGACAAAAGACCTAGGACAGCCAGCACAATATTGAAGGAGAAGAGGAAAGTTGGAATACTGATACTATCAGACTTCAAGACTTACTCTGCAGCTACAGTAATTAAGACAGTGTGGTATTGGTGAAAGAATGGACACATAGATCAGTAGAACAGGTTAGAGAGCCCATAAATAGACCCAGATAAATATAGGCAATAGCTCCTTTACAAAAGAGCAAAAACAATACAATGGAGAAAAGGTGGTGTTTTCAACAGATGGTGCTAGAACAACTGGATATCTTCATGTAAACAAATAAATCTAGACACAGACCTTACACTGTTCACAAAAGTTAGCTCAGAATGAGTCCTAGACCTACCTGTAAAACACAAAATTACAAAACTCTTAGTAGATAACATAGGAAAAAATTTGGATGCCTTTGGGTGTGATGATTCCATTTTATTTTTTAATTTTTTAAAATGTTTATTAATTTATCGAGAGAGAGAGAGAAAGAGAGAGAGAGAATGCACTTGTGTGAGCTGGGGAGGGGCAGAGAAAAACAGGGAGAGAGAGAATCCCAAGCAAGCTCTGCTCTGTCAGCACCCCAATGAAATTAAAAATTTTTGCTCTGTGAAGCACTCTCAAAAGAATAAGTAGGGATGTCACAGACTAAAGGAAAATATTTGCAGAAGACATATCTAATAAAGAACTATTACCTAAGATATACAAAGAACTCTTAGAAGTTTTAAATAAGAAAACTTAATCTAAAAATGGGCAAATGAGGGGCGCCTGGGTGGCTCAGTTGGTGAAGCATCTGACTCTTGATTTTAGCTCAGGTCATGATCTCACGGTTCGTGGGATAGAGCCTGAGTCAGGCTCTGCACTGACAGTGCAGAGAGGGATTCTCCTCTCCTCTCTCTCTGCCCCTCACCCCACTCACATACATGCTCTCTCTCTCGGGCAAGTGATCTGAACAGATACCTCAGTAAAGAATATATACAGATAACAAATAAGTGTATGAAAAGATGCCTTACATCATATATCATTAGGGAAATGCAAATTAAAACAGAAATAAGATACCACTACACACCTATTAGAATGGCTAAAATCTAGAAACTTGGCAACAGCAAATGTTGTGGGTGGGGGTGTAACAACAGGAACTCTCATTCATTGCTGGTGGGATTATAACCTGGTGTAGTCATATTGGAAGACATTTGAGCCATTTCTTTAAAAATAAACATTTTTTCACCATACGATTCAGCAATTTCATTACTTGGTATTTTCCCAAAAGAGTCAAAAACCCATGTTCACACAAAAACCTGCACGTGGGTGTTTGTAGCATCTTTATTCAGAAGTGACAAAACTTGGAACCAACCAAAATCCTTCTGTAGGTGAATGGATACATAAGCTGTGGTACATTCATACAAAGGAATATTATTCAGCCCCCACAAAAAGAAATAAGCTATTAAACCTTGCGAATTCATGGAAGAAACTTTAGTACATATTACTAAAGAAAGGATAATCTGAAAAGGCTATATACTGTATGATTCTAACTTTATGGCATTCTGGAAAAGGCAAAACTGTAAACAGTAAAAGGATCAGTGGTTGCCATGGGGTGGAGGGAGGGAAGAGTAAGTAGAGCACAAACAATTTTTAGGGCAGTGAACCTATTACAAGATACTACAATGGTAGAAATATGATATACATTTGTCAAAATCCATAGAGTGTACAACACGAAGAATGAACCCTAATGTAGAGTATAGGCTTTGGATGATAATGATGTATCAATGTAGACCCCTCAATTATGACAAGTGTACCACTCTGGTACAGGATGTTGATAATGGGGGAGACTGTACATGTGTGGGGCCAGGGGGCATATGGGAAATCTACGTACCGTCTGCTCAATTTTATTGTGAACCTAAGACTGCTCTAAAAAATTAATTGTTTTTTAAAAAAAGTTGAAAGGATATCAGTCACAGCTCTCTTTTTTCAACTTGGCAGCTTAGCCAAGAAAGCATGTTATTTTTCCATAGTATCCATAATGATGACTATAGGGTTTTTAATGGAAAGATTTATTTTATTCATCTAAGTATGAACAACCGGCAGGTAATACGGATAAAGAATATATATTTCTTTTCCAAAGTGAAACAAGAATGGGTTTTCTTTTTTCTTTGAAAAAATGAAACCTCTGTTCATAGTTCCAGGTACTTTTAAAGATTTCCCTCTTCTGAGTGGTAGAGAAGGGCTCTCCACAATGTTTCCATTCTTGACAAAATCTCTTAAAAATGCCATGGTTCAGAGATCTGCTTCTGATAGGGGTGTTGCCTGCATGATTGTAAAAAAAAATTGCTTCAGAGTAACAGGAGGAGTCTTACTTACCAGTGCCTTTCTGTATAGTGAACAATGAGTGATGATGACCCTAGGAGATTCCTTTTTCATGAAAATAGAACAATATGTATGACAAATGTGGCAGGAGTGCTATTTACACCAGTGTATGAAGTGTTTCTTTTCAGACAAAGTTTTGTTTGGCAATTTTTCTTCTTTTTCTTTTCTTTCTTCTTAAAAAAATCATTTCCCAGACATTCACAGTCTTCATAATTTCTAAAAAGGACCAAAATAATTTTTTTGATGGCACAGAGTGAACAAAACGAGTACAGAGTGAGCAAAACAAGGAGATGGCTATTTTAAGGAGATGTTCTATAGTTCCCACCAGTTACGTGCTGAAGGGAAACTTTGAAGTTGCCAATTCTTAAATGATATGCTTCAAAATGTGAAAAAGAAATGTAATTTCTCAAACAACACACATTTGACAACAAATTATTTCTAGCCTTTTCCCCAGTAGGAACAGAGTCCAGAAGCCTTGTATCATTGTGCTGGGACATCGCATGAAAGCTGTAGAAGCCAGAGAATCACAGTGTGCTTTGCTCTCCCAAGAACGTGTGTGGGCCATGCTGCCGAGCAAATTTAAAACTCTTTGTAAGACTCAATAATCATTTAAAAAGAAGCTTGCAGGGTAGGCTGCCCCAACACCATTGCAGAAAAGTGAGGATTCTATTTGTGCTGGAGACGAGCCTTAGGAATCCAGTGCTCCAAGGAGAGCCAGGCCACCATCTTGGATTAACACTTGCTCCCCTACCTTTGGATTTCTATAGTTTACTTCCTTCCTCTTTTTTTATTTTTTTATTTTTACTTATACCTTTTCGTCATTCCCTTGCTTTACACAGGGATAAGTTTTCTGGGGATTTTGTCAGACTGAAGCTTATCTTCACAATGTCTCTCAAGTTTCTTCTCATGTTATTGTGTTAATTATTACTTCTTTTTATATTTATTTATTTTTTAATTTACATCCAACATAGTTAGCATATAGTGCTATAATGATTTCAGGAGTAGATTTTAGTGAATCATCCCCTATGTATAACATCCAGTGTCCTCCCTGATGCCCCTTACCCATTTATCCCATCCCCCCACCCACAACCCCTCCAGCAACCTTCAATTTGTTCTCTGTATTTAAGAGTCTCATATGTTTTGTCCCCGTCCTCGTTTTTATATTATTTTTGCTTCCCTTCCCTTATATTCATCTGTTTTGTATCTTAAATTCCTCATATGAGTGAAGTCATATATTTGTCTTTCTCTGACTGATTAATTTTGCTTAGCATAATACCCTCTAGTTCCATCCACGTAGCTGCAGATTGTAAGATTTCATTCTTTTTGATTGCCGATTAATACTCCATTGTGTGTGTGTGTGTGTGTGTGTGTGTGTGTGTGTGTGTGTGTATACACACATCTTCTTTATCCATTATCCATTGATGGACATTTGGGCTCTTTCCATACTCTGGCTATTGTTGATAGCACTGCTATAAATATTGGGGTGCATGTGCCCCTTTGACAGCACATCTGTATCCCTTGGATAAATACCTAGTAATGCAATTGCCGGGTTGTGGGGTAGTTCTATTTTTGATTTTTTTGAGGAACCTCCATAGTGTTTTCCTGAGCGTCTGCACCAGTTTGCATTCCCACCAGCAATGCAAAAGACGTTCTCTTTCTCCACATCCTCACCAACATCTGTTGTTGCCTGAGTTTGTTCATTTTAGCCATGTGACTCCTATGAGGTTGTATCTCAGTGTGGTTTTAATTTCTATTTCCCTGATGATGAGTGATATTGAGCACTTTTTCATGTGTCTGTTAGCCATCTGGATGTCTTCTTTGGAGAAGTGTCTATTCATATCTTTTGCCCATTTTTTAAGTGGATTATTTGTTTTTTGGGGTGTTGAGTTTGATAAGTTCTTTATATAATTTGGATACTAACCCTTTATGTGATTTGTCATTTGAAAATATCTTCTCCCATTTCGTTGGTTGCCTTTTAGTTTTGCTGATTGTTACCTTCGCCGTGCAGAAGTGTTTTTATTTTGATAAGGTCCCAATGGTTCATTTTTGCTTTTGTTTCCCTTGGCTCTGGAGATGTGTTGAATAAGAAGTTGCTGCGGCCAAGGTCAAGTTGGTGTTTGCCTGCTTTCTCCTCTAGGATTTTGATAGTTTTCTGTCTTATGTTAAGAACTTTCATCCATTTTGAGTTTATTTTTGTGTATGGTAAAAGAAAGGGGTTCAGGTTCATTTTTCTGCATGTTGCTGTCCAGTTTTCCCAGCACCATTTGCTGAAGAGACTGTCTTTATTTCATTGGATGTTCTTTTTTTAAATTTTTTTTATGTCTTTGAGAGACAGAGACAGAGAGTGAGCAGGGGAGAGGCAGAGAGAGAGAGAGGGAGACACAGAATCGGAAGCAGGCTCCAGGCTCTGAGCTGTCAGCACAGAGCCTGACGTGGGGCTCGAACCCACGGACTGTGAGATCATGACCTGAGCCGAAGTCAGATGCTTAACTGACTGAGCCACCCAGGCGCCCCTCCATTGGATGTTCTTTCCTGCTTTGTCAAAGATTAGTTGACCATATGCTTATGAGTCCATTTCTGGGTTCTCTATTCTGTTCCATTGATCTGAGTGTCTGTTCTTGTGCCAGTACCATACTGTCTTGATGATTACAGCTTTGTAATACAGCTTGAAGTCTAGGATTGTGATGCTTCCAGCTTTGGTTCTTTTTCAGGATTGCTTTGGCTATTCGGGGTCTTTTCTCGTTCCATACAAATTTTAGGATTGTTTGTTCTAGCTCTGTGAAGAATATTGTTGTTATTCTGATAGGGATTGCATTGACTATGTTGATTGCTGTGCATAGTATTGACATTTTAACAATAATTGTTCTTCCAATCCATGAACATGCAATATTTTCCCCATGTTTTTGTGCCTTTAATTTCTTTCATAAGTTTTCTGTAGTTTTCAGTATATAGATTTTTCACCTCTTAGGTTAGATTTATTCCTAGGTATTTTATGGGTTTTGGTGCAATTATAAATGGGATCAGTTCCTTGATGTATCTTTCTGTTGTTTCATTATTGGTGTATAGGAATGCAACTGATTTTTGTGCATTGATTTTATATCCTGCGACTTTGGTGAATTCATGGATCAGTTCTAGCATCTTTTTGGTGGAATCTTTTGTGTTTTCCATATGGAGTATCATGTCATCTGCGAAGAGTGAAAGTTTGACTTCTCCTTGCTGATTTGGATGCCTTTTATTTCTTTGTGTTTTCTTACTGCTGAGGCTAGGACTTCCAATGCTATGTTGAATAACAGTAGTGAGAGTGGACATCCCTGTCTTGTTCCTGACCTTAGGGGGAAAGATCTGTTTTTCCCCATTGAAGATGATATTAGGGGTGGGTCTTTCATATTTGGCTTTTGTGATCTTGAGGTACGATCCTTCTATCCCTGCTTTCTTTAGGGTTTTTATCAAAAATGGATGCTGCATTTGTCAAATGCTTTGTTTGCATCTTTTGAGAGGGTCATGCGGTTCTTTTCTTTTATTGATGTGATGTATCACATTGATTGTTTTGTGGATATTGAACCAGACCTGCATCCCAGGTTTAAATCCCACTTGGTCATGAATAATTCTTTTAATGTGTTGTTGGATCTGGTTGGCTAGTATCTTGTTGAGGATTTTTGCATCCATGTTCATCAGGGAAATTGGTCCGTAGTTCTCCTTTTTCGTAGGGTCTTGTCTGGTTTTGGAATCAAGGTAATGCTGGCTTCATAGAATGAGTTTGGAAGTTTTCCTTCTATTTCTATTTTTTGGATCAGCTTCAAAAGAATAGGTGTAAACTCTTCCTCAAATGTTTGGTAGAATTTCCCTGGAAAGCCATCCAGCCCTGAACTCTTGTTCTTAGAGAGATTTTGATTACTAATTAAATTCCTTACTGATTATGGGTCTGTCCAAATTTTCTTTTTGTTTCAGTTTTGGTGGTTTGTATGTTTCTAGGAATTTGTCCATTTCTTCCAGATTGTCCATTTTATTGGTGTATAATTGCTCATATTATTCTCGTATTATTATTTGTATTTCTGCTGTGTTGGTTGTGATCTCTCCTCTTTCATTCTTAATTTTTTTTACTTGGGTCCTTCCTTTTTCTTTTTGATCAAACTGGTTAGAGGTTTATCAATTTTATTAATTCTTTCAAAGAACTAGCTTCTGGTTTCATTGATCTGCTCTATTTTTTTTTATTTCAATAGCATTGATTTCTGCTCTAATCTTTATTATTTCCTGTCTTCTGCTGGTTTTGGGTTTTATTTCCTGTTCTTTTCCCAGCTCTTTAAGATGTAAAGTTAGGTTTTGTATCTGAGACGTTCCTTCTTTAGAAAGGCCTGTATTTCTCTATACTTTCCTCTTATGACTGCCTTTGCTGTGTCCCAGAGGTTTTGGGATGTGGTGTAATCATTTTCATTGGCTTCTGTGTACTTTTTTTCTTTATTTTTTAAAAAATATTTTTTTAAAGTTTATTTTGAAAAAGACAGAGACAGCACAAGTCGGGGAGGGGCAGAGAGAGAGGGAGACAGAGAATTCCAAGCAGGCTCCACACCATCAGCATGGAGCCTGACATGGGGCTCGAACTCATGAAACTATGAGATCATGACCTGACCCCAAATCAAGAGTTGGACACTTAACTGACTGAGCTACCCAGGCACCCTGGCTTCCATGTACTTTTTAACTTCCTTTTTAACTTTTTGGTTAACCCATTCATTCTTTAGTAGGATGTTCTTTAGTCTCCAAGTATTTGTTATCTTTCCAAGAGTTTTCTTGTGGTTGATTTCGAGTTTCATAGCATTGTGGTCTGAAAATGTGTATGGTATGGTCACAATCTTTTTGTACTTGTTGAAGGCTGATTTGTGTCCCACTATGTGATATATTCTGGAGAATGTTCCATGTGCACTCAAGAAGAATGTGTATTCTGATGCTTTAGGATGAAATGCTCTGATTATATCTGTTAAGTCCATCTGGTCCAGTGTGTCATTCAAAGCCATTGTTTCCTTGTTGATTTTCTGTTTAGATTATCTGTCCATTGCTGTAAGGGGGTGTTAAAGTCCCGACCGTTATGGTGTTATTATCAGTGAGTTTCTGTATGTTTATGATTAATTGATTTATATATTTGGGTGCTACCACATTTGGAGCATAAGTGTTTATAATTGTTAGATCTTCTTGGTGGATAGACCCCTTAATTATGATATAATGCCTTTCTTCATCTCTTGTTATAGTCTTTGTTTTAAAATCTAGATTGTCTGATATAAGTATGGCTACTCTGGCTTTCTCTTGGCGACTCTTAGCATGATAGATGGTTCTCCATCCCCCTTAGTTTCAATCTGAAGGTGTCTTTAGGTCTCAAATGGGTCTCTTGTAAACAGCATATAGATGGACCTTGTTTTCATATCCATTCTGTTACCCTATGTCTTTTGATTGGAACGTTTAGTCCATTGATATTTGGAGTGAGTACTGAAAGATATTAATTTATTGCCATTATGTTTCCTGTAGAGTTGGAGTTTCTGGTGGTGTTCTCTGGTCCTTTCTAGTCTTTGTTGCTTTTTTTTTTCTTTCATCATTTCTCCCCTGAGAGAGTCCCCCTTAAAATTTCTTGCAGGGCTGGTTTAGTGGTCACGAACTGCTTTAGTTTTTGTTTCTCTGGGAAACTATTTCTCCTTATATTTTGAATGGCAGCCTTGCTGGATAAAGAATTCTTGGCTGCATATTTTTCCAATTCAGCACATTGAATATATCCTGCCACTCCTTTCTGGCCTGCCAAGTTTCTGTAGATAGGTCTGCTGCAAACCTGATTTGTCTTCCCTTGCAGGTTAAGGACTTTTTGCCCTTGCTGCTTTCATGATTCTTTCCTTGCCTGAGAATTTTGTGAATTTGACTATGACATGCCTTGTTGATGTCGTTTTTTGTTGAATCTAGTGGGAGTTCTCTGTGCTTCCTGGATTTTATTTTCTGTGTCTTTCCCCAGGCCAGAAAAGTTTTCTGCTATGATTTGCTCACAGAAACCTTCTACCCCTTTTTCTCTCTCTTTGTCTACTGGGATGCCTATGATTTGGATGTTATTGTTTTTTAATAAGTCAATAAGTTCTCTAATTCTTATATCATGCTCTTTTGTCTTTGTTTCCCTCTTTTTCTCTGCTTCATCATTCTCCATAAGTTTGTCCTCTACATCGCTGACTTGCTGCTCTGCATCATCTATTCTTTTCACTGTGGCATCCATCGAAATTGCAGCTCAGTTACATCATTTTCATTTTTGTCCTGACTAGAGTTTACTTTTTTTTATCTCCCCAGAAAGGGATTCTATGCTTTTTTCAACCCCAGCTAGTATTCTTATTATCGTGATTCTAAATTCTGATTCAGACATTTTGCTTCTATCTGTGTTGATTAAGTCCCTGGGTGTCATTTCTTTCTGTTCTTTAGGGGTGAATTCCTTCATTTTATCATTTTGAAGGAAGAAAAAGACTGCCGAGTTCTGTGGTTCAAATTGTGCAGATTGTGTGTTAATCCTCAAAAAAGTTTTCTAGGTGTGCAAGATGGTTTGGCATTGATCTAGCTGTATTTCAGGGACGAGAGAGGTAAAAAAAAGTTCCATGCTCCTCTGCCATCTTGGCCCCTCCATTAATTATTATTTCTAATCAAAACTGCCTTTTATTTGAGTCATGACTTTTTTCTTTTTTTTAAATGTTTTTTTAAATTTATTTATTTTTGACAGAGAGAGAGAGAGAGAGAGAGAGAGCAGGGGAGGGGCAGAGAGAGACAGAAACACAGAATCTGAAGCAGTTTATAGGCTCTAAGGTGTTAGCGTGGAGCCCGATGCAGGGCTCAAACTCGTGAACCACAAGATCATGACCTGAGCTGAAGTCAACCGCTTAACTGACTGAGCAACCCAGGAGCCCCATGACATTTTTTTTCTACCAGCAAGCTAGAAATTTGGAAGAGTATAACCATTTGTGGGAAAACCCATGAACTGTTTGTATTTTTTTCTTTAAAATATAGCCACATATGTTTTCAGACATAGCTACATAGATTTTCTTTAAAACATAGCTATGTAAGTTTTAAAGAAAAAGTACAAAAATACATACAAGTTGTTTATATATTTTGAATACTGTTATCAGGTATGTCATTGGCAAATATTTTCTCCCATTCCATAGGTTGCCTTTACTTTTGTTGATTGTTTCCTTCACTGTGCAGAAGCTATTTATTTTGATGAAGTCCTGCCACTCTGGAAAAGAGTATGGAGGTTCCTCAAAAAGTTAATAGAACTACCCTACAATCCAGCAATTGCACCACTATGTATTTACTCAAAGAATACAAAAATACTAATTCAGAAGGATACGTTCATGCCCATGTTTATAACAGCATTATCTACAGTAACCAAACTATGGAAACAGCCCAAGTGTCCATTGACTGATGAATGGATAAAGAAGATGTGGTACCAGTGGCGCCTGGGTGGCTCAGTTGGTTGAGTGTCAGACTTCAGCTCAGGTCATGATCTCATGGTTCGTGAGTTCTAGCCCTGCATTGGGCTCTGTGCTGATAGCTCGGATCCTGGAGCCTGCTTTAGATTCTGTATCTCCCTCTCTCTCTGCCCCTCCTCCTCTTGCCTTTCTTCATCTCTTTCTTTCTCTCAAAAATAAACATTAAAAAATTACAAAAAAAGAAAATGTGGTACATATATACAACGGAATATTAGCCACATAAAAGAATGAAATATTGCCATTTGCAACAACATGGATGGAGCTAGAGAGTATTATGTCAAGTGAGATAAGTCAGTCAGAGAGACACAAATACCATTTGATTTCACTCATATGTGGAGTTTAAGAAACAAAGCAAATGAGCCAAGGGAAAAAAAGAAAGAGATGCAAACCAATAAAAAAACTCTTAACTATAGAGAACCAACTGTTGGTTGCCAGAGGGGAGGTGGGTGGAGGGATGGGGTAAATAGGTGATGGGGATTAAGGAGTACACTTGTGATGATGAGCACTGGATGTTGTATGGAAGTGTTAAATCACTATATTCTACACCTGAAACAAATATTACACTGCATGTTAACTAACTGGAATTTAAACAAAACCTTTTAAAAAACACATGCTTTTTTTAAACTAAGAAAAATGAGGAGGGGTAAGCTTTTAAGGAGGGCCTTCTTCAAACAACCAAGCCTTGTGGTGGACAATTTATCTTTACTGTTTTATTAAATTCTCACAGTAGCCTTCTTAAAGTTGAGGATAATAAGTCACAGAGAGTTGAAACACTTTGTCTCTTCAGTTTAGCCAGGTCTGTCTGGCTATCTATCCTTGATGACTCAAAATTGTATATATTTTTATCTCTTTCGAATGAAAAAGCACACTATCTGAAACGTTGGGCAAGACTCTTGGTTCTCCTGTTGTTTAATTTCTCATTTTACATAAGAAGAAATGATGTAATAATCCACTCTCCAAAGCTTACAAAACAGGTTCCTGAGAGATTGCCATATAATGACATGGTGGTTGGTGATGCAGGCCTGGGAGCAGGGCTTCTCTGAGAACAGAAGAAGAGCTGAAAGTCAACACCCCACCCCTATAATGATTGACAGAGAAATGGTAGAGGAAGTGGTAAGTAGTAACTGGAGCTGGAGGGACAATTCTGTGGGGAGCTGAGCCTTCTCCACTCCCACTTAAGAGTAGCAAGTTGACATGTAGGGCAGACTGACATTAGTATGCCTGAGCTTTCCCCTTCTCTTTTCAGAATAAAGAACATAGGTCACAGGGCAGCCTGCAGCAGCCAATATCCATCTGATCCTTCCTATGTGCCTAGCACTATATATCAACCTATTAAATCTCATTTAATTAATACAACAACCCTACTTAGGGTTTTGTTATTTCTGTTTTACAGAAGGGGCAACTGAAGATTTGAGAGTGTAAGTGTCTTGCTCAAGATCACAGAACTGGTAGGTAAAGAGATAAACTTGCTTTTAATTACAAACACATTTGTATCATTTCCATAGACTTCTGTGTGTTTTGACAGAATTGTGTACTCTGGATTTCCTTTAGCTGGAAGGCTTTCAGGTTGAGAAGCTCTAAAATAGGTCATGGGGTATGCCTGGCTCAGTTGGTGGAGCATTCGACTGTTGATCTTGGGGTTGTGAATTTGAGCCCCACATTGAGTCTGGAGATTACTTAAAAAAATAAAATCTTTAAAATAGGTCATGAATGCTCTGAGAAATTTAAGCCCATTTTCATTAGCATTACTAATATAAAGTTAACCTGATCTTAGAGTCTCACCTCTTTAACCTCCAAACAGGTCCAGAACCAATGCACAAAGAGTTATCTTTCCATGTCTATCAATTCAGGCCTTAAAAAGAGTGTGATAAATTTTATTTTGTCGTGATCTCTTAGATCTGTTTGATAGTACTTTATTGAGAATTTTTGTGTCTATATTCATAAGAGATATTGGTTTGTAATTTTCTTATCTTGTTATGTGTTTGTCTGGTTGATATATCAGGGTAATGTTGGCCTTATAGATTGAATTGGGAAATTTTCATACTTCTACTTCTTAGAAGAATTTGTGAAGAATTAGTGTTAATTTCTCTTTAAATATTTGGGAGAATTCGTTAGTGAAGCCATCTGAGTCTGGGCTTTTCTTTGTGGGAAGATTTTTGATTATTAATTCAATCTCTTTACTTCCTTTAGGTCTATTCAGATTTTCTTTTCTTTTTTTTTCTTGAAGTCAGTTTCAGTAGCTTATACCTTTTTGGGAATTTGTCCATTTCACCTAGGTTATCTAATTTGTTGTCATATAATTATTCATAGTATTCTTTTATAAGTCTTTGTATAAGGTTGATAGTAATGTCCTTTCTTTCATTTTAGATTTAAGGAATTAATTTCAGTTTTTCATTTTTATTTTTTATTTTTTTGATCAGTCTAGCTAATGGTTAGTCATTTTTTGGATCTTTTAGAAGAACTTAGAAGATTTTTTC
Source organism: Cryptoprocta ferox (assembly GCA_028646485.1). NCBI lineage: Eukaryota > Metazoa > Chordata > Mammalia > Carnivora > Eupleridae > Cryptoprocta > Cryptoprocta ferox. The sequence continues at coordinate 71,188,828 of CM053577.1, forward strand.
TATTAGTTTTTTTATTTCCTATTTCATTTATTTCCACTCTTCATTATTTTCTTCTTTATGTTTGCTTTAGTCTTAGTTTGCATTTCTTTTTCTAGTTTCTTAAGTTAAAAGATTAAGTTATTGATTTAACACAGGCATGTACAGCTATAAATTTACATGTATATACTGCCTTCACTACATCTCATTTTTACTGTTTCATGTCCATTAATCTTAGCATACTTTATAACTTATCTTATGATTTCTTCTTTGACCTATTGGTTATATGGGAGTATGATGCTTAATTTCCATGTATTTATGATTCCCTTCTTTTCTTTATTTATTGACTTCTAATTTTATTACATTGTGGTTGGAAGACATGCTTTGTATGATTGAAATATTTGTGAATTTATGGAGGCTTGTTTTATCACCTAGCATATGATCTATTCTCGAGAATGTTCTGTGTGTATCTGAAAAGAATGTACATTCTGTTGGGTGCCTTGGTGACTCAGTCGGTTAAGCATCTGACTCTTGGTTTTGGCTCAGGTCATAATCTCATGGTTTGTGAGTTTGAGCCCCACATTGGGCTCTGCACTGATGGTATGGAGCCTGCTTGGGATTCTCTTCCCGACTTCCGCCCCCCCCTGCCCCAATCCCACTTGCTCTCTCTCTAAAAATAAATAAATAAACTTAAAAAAATGTACATTCTGTTGTAGTTGGGTGGAGTGTTATTTAAATGTCTGTTATGTCTAGTTGGTTTATGGTGTTTTCAGGTCTTCTATTTCCTTTTTGATTTTCTGCCTAGTTGTGCTATCCATTTTTGAAGTCTCCAGTTGTTATTGTTGAATTGACCATTTCTTCTTGCAGTTTTGTAACTTTTTACTTCATGAATTTTTAGGTTTTGTTATATGCATACATGTTTATAACTCATTTATTTCTGATAAATTTAACCTTTTATCATTATAAAATGTTCTTTTGTCTTAAAGTCTATTTTGTCTGATATTAGTATGGCCACTCCAGGTTTTTGGGTACTCCATACTCTATGCATGTATCTCTTTGCTCATCCTTTTATGTTCAACTTATTTTTGTCTTCGAATCTAAAATTTGTCTCCTGTAGGTGGCATATAGTTGGATCATGGGTTTTTTTCCTCTATTCTTCCAAATCCTGCCTTTATATTTAATCTAATAACTGATTTGGTAGGATTCATATCTGTCATTTTGCTCTTTGTTTTCTACATTATATCTTTCTTTTTCCTCTGTACTTCCATTACTACCTTCATTTTTGTTATTTTAACTTTTCTTTATTATTATTTTAGAAAGAGAGAGAGTGTGTGTGAGTTGGGGAAAGGGGCAGGGGGAGAGAGAGAGAGAATCCAAAGCAGGCTCCATGCTCAGCATGGAAGCCTGACATAGGACTCGATCCCATGACCCTGGGATCATGACCTAAACCGAAATTGAGAGCTGCATGCTCAACTGACTAAGCCACGCAGGTACCCCTTTGCCATTTTCTAGTGTACTATTTTAATGCCTCCTCATTTTAAAATTCCATTTTTGAGTTATTTTCTGTCAGTTCAGAGCCAGACACGGGGCTCGATCTCATGAACCATGAGATCATGACCTGAGCCAAAATGAAGAGTCAAACACTTGACCAGTTGAGCCACCCATGCACCCCATGTTTTTGTCTTTTAATAGTTTAATGTGTCAAGTGTGGATCTACTTGGAGTTTCTTGAGCTTCTTGGATGTGTAGATTTTTGGTTTTCATCAAATTTGGGAAATTTTGTCCCTTATTTCTTCAAATAGTCTTTATGTCCCCTCTTCTCTTTCTTTCTTGTAGTTTTTTAGTTCCATGAATATATTTATAATAGCTGATTTAAAGTTACTGTCTAATAAGTCCAATATTTGAACCCCATCAGGGACAGCTTCCATTAGCTGTTTTTTTATCCTCTTGGTATGGACCATACATCCTATTTCTTTGCATGTCTTATAAACTTTTAAACAAATATTGGACATTTAAAATAATATAATATGGTAACTCTGAAAACGAGACCATCCCTCCTACCAACCAGGGTTTGTTGTTGCTGTTTGTGGTTGTGGTGGTGATTGTTGTTGCTGTTTATTTTCTGAACTTATTCGATAAAGACTTTCCTGAACTAATTCTGTAAAGTCTATATTGTCTGTTGTATATAGCCACTGAAGTTTTTGCTCAGTTAACTTAATGATCAGCTAATGATTGGACAGAAATATACTTAAATGCCTTGAACTGGAAAGTCTCCCAGCCTGTGCTCAGGGTTTTTGTATGTATGTTGGGGCATACTTTCAGCACTGATAGGCAATTTTTACAACTCTTCCTTAGCCTTCATTTTCTGTTTGTACAGAATCTCAAGGCTAGCCAGAAATGGAAAAATTAAGACCTTTCCAGATCTTTTCTGGCATACTCACATCTCTGCATGTGCATGGCCTTTTAGATTCCCAGGAATATGTTGACATTTTCAAAGCCCCTAAGGACTCCTTATTCACTAGCTTCTCCTTTAAAATTCTTTTGATCAGCCTCTTATTTGCGCAACTGTTATTGCTATCTTAAATAGCTGTGATGTTAAATAATTGCCATGCAATTTTTTTTTTTTTTGAAAAGCACTGTTGGGAAAAGGCTATTGCACTCAGCAAGTGCTGAGTTAGATCAAAAAAGAAGCCTTGTTAGTAGGTATTTTCAGGAAGCTGCCACACAGGTCATATGGTGGCAATTCTTTGGGAATGGAGGTTTTTGGGGAGTGCTAAACCTGTTCTGTCATTCCAGTGACTTCTAGGCTACTGGTGTAACAGCTGCTGTGATTGCAAAACTGTTGGGTTTCAAGACTACTATGGGGATGGGAATAGGGCAAATTAAAGACTCCACAATGCTTTTTTTTTAATAGCCATTCAGACTTTTTTCTTGAGAAAAGAAGAAAAATTGGATTGTTGCAAGCCTTTGGTTAATTTCCAGAATTCTGACAAAAGTTGATTTTGACAAATTTTACTGGTGCTCTTATTATTTTTACAGAGAAGTATATTTGGGGAGGTCGTTTCTGCCACATTGGAAGTGCTTCTCAAGATTATTATTATTTTTTTTTTGCAACAAAGACAGTTATACTGAAACTTGTCCAGCAGAGAAACAGAAACTTCCTACTTCCTTATGCATCATCCCCATACCCCATGTCTTTTTGATTTTGTTCATGATAGCTATCTTTGGAAAAAGTGTGGTTTTCTGTCCATTCAATCCTGTAACTTTTTTTTAAGGAAATTTAATTTTTTAATGTTCATTTTATTTTTGAGAGAAAGAGAGAGAGAGAGAGAGATAGAGCATGCATGGGTGAGGGGCAGAGAGAGAGAGAGAGAGAGAGAAAGAGAGAGAGAGAGAGAGAGAGGGAGACACAGAATCGGAAGCAGGCTTCAGGCTCGGAGCTGTCAGCACAGAGCCCGACATGGGGCTCAAACTCACTGACCAGACCGTGAGATCATGACCTGAGCCAAAGTCGGAAGCCCAACTGACTGAGCCACCCAGGTGCCCCTCAATCCTGTAACTCTCAAAGAGAAAGGACCTTGAATTGTAAATGTCCTCTAAGGTTTGATAACTAAGGATTTTAATAATGTTTTCATTACTTCAGTTTGGATTTTAGAGCATTATTGTGTTTCACTCATTTTTCTTAAAAAATTTAAAATCTAATTCCCCCTCCCTGAGTTTACTAATATGTAACCATTGCACAGAGCAAATTAATACACTTATCACTTGCTTTGATGAATAGATATCTTACAGCAAAATTGATAAAGGGAGAAATTTTCAGCTTAATGAATTCCCATCAACTTCTTTTAATCATTAGATTTATGTTTTTTTCTAAGTTTATTTATATTGAAAGAGAGAGAGAGAGAGAGAGAGAACAAGGGAAGGGCAGAGAGAGGAAGAGACAGAATCCCAAGCAGGCTCTGTGCTGAGAGTGCAGAGCCCTACATAGGCGTCAAACTCACGAACCATGAGATCATGGCAGAGATCGAGAGTTGGACATTCAACTGACTGAGCCACCAAGGTGCCCCTAGATTTATGTTTTAATTAAAAAAAAAATCTGACCTAAAAACTCATGAAGGATCAGGCAAGATGTTTGCCAAGTCTTTTAGATAAACATTAGAATATTGTAAATATTTTTATGACTCTTAATTAACATCTTATCATTTTTCAGCTTTGAACCATCCGCTGAGTTCATGCCTCGTCTCTTTTCTTCAAATTTCTAGCCTAATTGTCTCAGATTTAGAGAATTTCCCTATATTACACGCTCAGATCTGACAGCATAACCTTTGGGCCTTGCCTTATTCATTTTTGTCTTCTCCACTGAACCAAACATGTTTCATATTTTTATGTAGTTAAGTTTATCTATTTTTCAATTTTGGTCTCTGGGATTCATGTTGTACTTAGGCAAAATGAAGTCTTTCTCCTGTATTTTCTTCCAGAGTCTTCATAGTTTCATTTTATTTTATTTTATTTTATTTTTTTAAACTTTATAGTTTATTGTCAGGTTAGTTTCCATATAACACCCAGTGCTCTTCCCCACAAGTGACCTCCACCAAGACCATCACCCCGCTTTACCTTTTCCCCTTCCCCTTCCCCCCTCAGTTTGTTTTCAGGATTCAAGAGTCTCTCGTGTTTTTTCTCCCTCCCTCTCCCTAACTCTTTTTCCTCC
>CM053577.1:71194010-71220273 GCA_028646485.1 Cryptoprocta ferox
CCCAAGGAAGAACTCGCCGGCCAGATGGGACGGATTTCTCTCCCGGGTCTCGGCAGCTACATATGGGGATACAGGCGAGTTTTTCCTCCCTTAGAGATGGTTCTAGGTGCGTTTTCCGTCTCTCTTTCTCTTCCCCTGGTCTCTCTGGGGCACAGCGCGCTCTCCATGTGTTGGGCTCAGGGGCTCCTTTCCCCTTTACCACCGGGACCGCCTGTCCCCTAATTTCCCAGATCACAGTCACTCACTCAGGCATCTTTGAGGTTGTCTTCTTTCTGGCGTCTGTTTCTTCTTTCCCCCACTTGCAAATCCACATTTTATCCCTTCAGTCCTTCTCAGTTCAATCCATACAGGCGTGCTCGGATTACAGAGCTCCCTGCTCTTCCGCCATCTTGTCTTCCCCCTCCATAGTTTCATTTTAAATGATTGATCCAACTAGAATTTATTCTGGTCTAAAGAGTGAAGTAGGGATTAACTTTTATTGTTTTCCCAAAAGGTTTGCCAGGTGACTCAATTCTATCATTGAATAGTTTTATCTTTTTTCAATGTATAGATAATGCAACTTTTTACAAAAGAAATTTTTATATGTACTTTAGCCTTGATTATGTTTCATTTATCAGCTTGTCTATTTTGACAGAGATAACAATTATTGTTGCTATTAAAATCTGGTGGAACTCCTAGTTTAGTGTCAAGTGGATCCAGGTTTTGTGTGACCTAATGCTGATATAGTTTAAGAAAAAGAATATAAAATCACAAAAAATTAGTACAAAAAAGAATATTGATTTAGAAAGAGAAAAAATCATCACAAATTACAGAATTTTGAAAGTTGATTAACTACTGCAAACATCATAACAGCTGGAAAAAAATCAAGATTTTTATTTGTTGCCTCTCACCTTTCTATAATAATTCCCCCCTACTTTTTGGCTATCTACTTTTTGATTGTCTCTTCATATGAAATAATTTTATAATATAATTTTCTATATAGAGAAAGGAAAAATAATTCAGTCTTTTTTCTATCATTTATTTTTTTATAATTGAAACATTTTTATAATTGAAGTTTATAATTTCTTATAATTGAAATAAATTTCTTTCACCTTTACACCTTATCATTGGTAATGTCATGTAAATTGGGAGAAACTTCAAGTTTGGCTTCCCAACTTCTATAAAACTCCACAAAATTTCTTTAATATATGAATTATAAGATCTCAGGCATTTAGTGTTTTTTTCCCCATGACTAATATTATGTATTTATTGAAATGATGGCATTCGTTAACAAATATGCTGTTGATATCACCGTCATATTGTACTTTTATGTCCTGAATCAGAGGGAGTTGGCATAATAGACAGTAAAATATTTTTAGAAGCTATTCACATACTGAGATGATTAGCCTATACTTTATACCCTGAAGTGACTGAATACCACATAAATATATTAAATTACATCTAAACTAAATGAATCTTCCAGTCAACTTCCTCTTAGCTGGTTCTCAAAATTCCCATGTCCTCTCCAGTACTATCATCCATCACAAAAGAAAGTATGATGAAGAGGGAGCTGGAATGAAAAGAGACAGGTCTTGGGGCTCCTGGGTGGCTTAGTCGGTTAAGTGTCTGGCTCCTAATCTTGGCTCAGGTCATGATCTCACAGTTCTTGAGATCCAGGCCTGCGTCAGGCTCTGTGCTGACAGCATGGAGCCTGCTTGGGATTCTCTCTCTTCCTGTCTCTCTGCCACCCCCCTCCACTTGCTCATGTGCTTCCTCTTTCTCTTTCTCAAAATAAATAAATAAACATTTAAAAAAAGAGATAGATGTCTTAACCAATTGCAGTTAAAATACCTTACATGTGAAATTTTAACAGAAACATATGAGCATATAAATACATTGCTAGACCCCTCCCAGGGCCTTGAAAGTGATCCATGCAGGTGTAAAACACTGAGGTTTAAGCTTTATTGGCTTTATAGTAAATCCATCTCCATACATTACTCGTTTTCAGTTTATCTCAGCTGTTTTCATTTGTTTATTTTTTCCAAAGAGCTTAAGAATAATTTTATCCAGTTCACAAAAATCTTACTTGGTATTTGGTTAGTGTATCAGTCAAAGGAGAGAAACCACACAATGATTTGAATTGGTAAAGTTTAATATAAACAATTATTAATTTCAACACAGGATTAGAACAACAAGGAATTGACTAGTAAGACAGAACAAAATTCTAAGGAATATAGGAATAGCAGATATAAGGAACAGCCATCACTCCTACACTAAATTAGGTGTCCAAGGAAGAGCACAAAGGCTGGGATACAGATATTGGTAGAAACTGGCTTACTGGATGGTAGAGAAGTTGCTTACATGCTGAGCTGGTGGGACTTGCTGGAAGTATGACCCACAAGGTGCCAGAAAAAGCTTTTCATTGGAAGGTGAACAAAATCTCCTAAGGGCAGTGGTACTAGGAATCTTCTGGTGGCTGTGCACTGAAGGAGCTAGGTTTTGGAGAAGCTCTATACACGGCAGGAGTCTGGAGGGTAAGCACAAGGGAACCAGGAGGCAAAACCTCTTTTCTTCATACAGTTTCTCTTTGACAGAGTACATTCTACTGTTTAGCTGGCAAAGGAAAAATAAAATTTAAAGGGCCCAGATCCATTTTTTGTAGAGCAGCCAAGGAATAATGAATTTGGACAAGAGATAATTAATTGCTATCTGATAATTAGTAATGTATTGGATTTATACATTCATTTAGGGAAAACATATTTTTATCTGAGAAAAAGGTATGATGTTTCATTTGCTCAAGATTTTTCTTAGTAGATTTTTATAGTTTAAAAAATACAGGAGTATTAAAAGCTTATATTTTCCCAAGTATTATGCTCATTTTATTGTTGCTACTGGGAATGAGATATTTTTCCATTATATTTTTTGATCATTGTTCAAGCTGTTGATTTTTGTATCTTAATTTTGCACTGACAGTCTTATTCGTTTATCTTAGTATCCCTAATGTTTTTTTCCCCCAGTTGATTCTTTTGGTTTTCCATACATAAAATTTTATTATCTGAAACTAATGAAAAGTTTTTGGGTTTTTTTCAGATTTCTAGGAGCTTTATATAATTTTAAGATGCTTATATTAATAACATCTATATAAATATAATCTAAGAGGGTTTTCTATTACTTATTGGACAATACTTCCCATGTAATTTAATATACCAAATATTAAGTCTAATTAGTTTCATTTCTTACACACAGAAAAATTTTTTTCTCTGAAATGTTCTATGGGTCTGCTGGCAATTTTCAGTTAGATCGTGGTCAAAAGAACTTTTTTTTTTTTTTTGCTTTGGATAATCTTTTTTTCTTTTTTAGTTTTTATTTAAAACACAAGTAGTTAACATACAGTGTAATACTAGTTTCAGGTGTACAAGTTAGTGGTTCAGCACTTACATACAACACCTGGTGCTCATCACCAGTGCATTCTTTAATCCCCATCATCTACTTCACCTATCCTCCTGCCCACCTCCCCTCAGGTAACCATCAGTTCTTTATAGTTAAGAGTCTATTTCTTGGTTTATATCTCTTTTTCCCCCTGTGATTGTTTGTTTTGTTTCTTAAATTCCATCTATGAATGAAATAATATGGTATTGGCACAGCCTCTATATCTTAGCAGTTGGAGTCAAGTTTGAAAGACTTTCTTCCCTTTGCCCCTTCTTCTGACCCTGGCCTCTATGGCTTCCTTTTTGACAATTGATTTGCTTCCTCATGTACACACCTCACTTCAGTTTCTGAAAGGAGAAGAAAGCTAAAAGGCCTGGCACTCCCACTTTTTGCCATAGGTTCGTAGCCCTTTTTCCCATGCTCATTCCCTCCGGATTGTCTGCTTATGGACACATGCAACTACCAACACAGTTGAATTTGTTTAGATTAATCTCTATCAATAAGAAAACCCTAACTACCTAGTTTGATATTTGCACTTGATGATACCCTGTGTCTGAGGTCAGCAGAAAAATAGAAATCTTTTCTAACACCCCCCCTCCTTTTTTTAAATACACCACATCATAATTAAGAAAGTCTTTCTGGTCTATTAGTGGTAAATCTTAGATCCGTGTGAATGCCTAGTGTAATGGAGAGCCTCAAAAGAAAAAAGTTAACTTTCTCACTTTTGTGCAGTTTCTGAGTTCTCTACTTTGTGTGAGTTGCATTCCACATTGACCGGATGATTGGAAATACCTACCTGGAATATGGAGCAATTTTGTACCTCAAGGTCAGGTAGATCATTCTGTGTTTAGTTAACCTTGTCTCTTACTGGGAATTGATTTTAAATTGCCCATATGTGAATAACAAAGTAAAACTACTTATCAATTTTAATTGGGAAACGTGATTAAATTTGTCTCACAAAGTCAATGTCCTTTTTTCTTTTGGTGCCTCAGTGCTGCTTTGTTCATGCCAACAGTTGACTAAGGGGTGAAGCTTTAGCGTTGGTGAGCAGGGACTCTGCTGACCTAGTATGATTTTAGGGCCCAAGGACTCATAGAACTTTCTAGATAGCCTGGAAGGGAAGGTGCTGTTCCCATAGGCCTCTGTGTTTCTCCTTGCTTATCTTGCTTTTTCCCCTTTTGAGTTTTCCTGAATGATATTATTGTTTGTCCTTAGTGCTCTCCTCCCTGTTTTGACTCGTTTCCTCCCTGCTTGCTGAATAATATTTCATATTTTCCTGAGTTCATTGCCTGGTTGACCAGGAACCTCAGCAGCAGAAAGCACCAAAACAGCCTTTTCACTAAAAGTCTTAAAAACATAACATGAGGGGGACTGAGGTTTTAAAGCTGAGTGCAGACAGAGACTGTACAAATTCTTGTTGCCATGGATGTGGAGCTTCAGTTTTTCTGATTGTGTGTATGTGTGTGTGTGTGTGTGTGTGTCTGAGTAGAGTCTGTGTTTTATGCTCTTTTTTGTTTGTTTTGGTTTTTTAAATTTTTTAATGTTTATTTATTTTTTAGAGAGAGAGAGACAGAGTGCAAGTGAGGGGAGGGGCAGAGAGAGAGGGAGACACAGAATCCGAAGCAGGCTGCAGGCTCCAAGCTGTCAGCACAATGACGCAGAGCTTGAACCCACGAACCGTGAGATCATGACCTGAGCCAAAGTCAGACACTCAACCGATTGAGCCACCCAGGTGCCCCTGCTCTTTTTTTTTCATGTTTGTTTATTTTGAGAGAGAGCGAGAGAGAGAGAGAGCAAGAGTATAAGCAGGGGAGGGTCAGAGGGAGAGAGAAAGAATCTTACGCAGGCTCCACTCCCAGCATGGAGCCTGACAAGGGGCTCCATCCCATGACCCTGGAATCATGAACTGAGCTGAAATCAAGAGTCAGTCGCCTTTACCAACTGAGCCACCCAGGCGCCCGTTTTATGCTCTTTTTGCATTCATTTGTTCACTCATTCATTCTCACCTTCTGTCTTTTACAAGATTTCAAAATAATTTTTTTCTTTTTTAAACAAGTTTATTTTTTCAATGTTTATTTATTTTTGAGAGAGAGAGAGAGCAGGCAAGTGGGGGGTGCAAAGAGAGAGGAAGACACAGAATCTGAAGCAGGCTCCAGACTCCCAGCCGTCAGCACAGAGCCTGACATGAGGCTCGAACCCACAAAACAGATCATGACCTGAGCCGAAGTCAGATGCTTAAGTGACTGAGCCACCCAGGTGCCCCTAAATAATTCTTTTTCTATTACTCTTGCCATTAAAACTGATGGTCAGGCAGTCCACAGTAGTGCAGCTGTGTTGATTATCAAATATGGAAATGTTTCTGTACTCAATGGCAAATAGGTGTTGCTACAGACCCCAGCTGAGTGCTCCTGTGCTACCAAGGGGTCTCCTAGACCTTCCCACAATCCAGCTCCTAGAGGGTTCAGATCTGTCACAGCTGGGGGCAGAATCCTCTGGGAACCCATTTGGGTGTACCCTGCGTGCCCCCACTGTGCTTATTACGTATTTTGGTTATCACCTTCTGAAAGTAACATCCTCAACCTGGAGGCTACATGGCTATTCAGCCACAAGAATTGTGCAGGAAGCATGAGGAATCCCTGAAGGGTAAGAATATATTCCACAAAGTGTTGGCACTAATGTTCACACACTTTTCTCATAAGGACGAACTCAGTGATAACTTAGATGGACCCAGGTATCTTGCTGAAGCGTGGGCTTTCTGTCTAGAAGCAGACTTGAATGACCTCCCAGGTCCCTACCAAGCAAATGATACTTAAGAAGTAGGAAACATTGCAAATTCTCCCACAAAGTGCATAGCTAGTTCATTACAGCAGACCAATGCAAGCTAACTAAGTAAAGAATCAGGTGCTACCTCAAGGCCTCTGTTTGCTAGTCCTGGGTTTAGACACGTGGCTGCAACAAACAACTGAAAGTAGCATAAGCCTGCAATTTTGGGAATTTATCCTGAAACACTGCTCATCCATGTCAACCAAGGGAACATGGGATGAAATGACAAGGATGTGTGTGGTGTATCAGGATGTTTGGAAGGAAAGTGGTTTGATTTTGTGAATCAGCAGTTGAGCTTTGTAAGTAAAATGATGACAATGAAGGGAGGATTTATTTTCTGGGATACACTGAAGTGGAAAAAATCCTTAGTGTCCTGAAACTGATGAGGTGGCTATGGCTGTGAGTCACTCCAGAGGGACATATACTTCTAGCTCTGCTGGCTCTCTGGACTTTGGAGTTCAGGTGCAGTGGCTCTAGTAGCCCAAGGTTAGTCTTCTGAAGGTGGTTGCAGGGGAGAGCCTGGGAGTGAAGGGAGCAGAAGCTGAGAGAGGGGCACAAAGAACTGGTCACAGAGACTCCAGGAGATCCGGGAAGAATATCAGTGTGGCTTCCACGGTGACTTCTTGCAAGTTAGCAATTTCAGCAACTTACAAATTCAGTGACTTCTTGAATGAAGTTAACTTCATTCAAGGTAACTTCAATGTGCTTCAGTTTTCTCCTCTGTAAGATGGGAATTATAGTATTTCTCCTTGTATCTTTTCTTAGTAATTGTAAATTATATGGTTGGCCATGACAAGTGTCAGTAAGATTTTTTTTCCCTAGGGGCCCAGGTAACAAAGTAGCTCTTGGGTAGGGAAACATCCAAGGGGGCTTGCAGCATGAGACCTCCTTGAATCCCACATGACCTCTGACCAAATCTGGTTGAGTTTTGTACTTTAAAATTTAAAAAAATGTTAAATCCCAGGAAAATTGAAAGAATAATAAACACCCATATACTGTCCTCTTAGATTTACCAATTATTGGCATCTTGCCATACACACACATACACACACACACACACACACACACACACTTTCCTTTGTAAACCATCTGAAAGTACTATGAAGACATCATGACACTTTAATCCTATATGATTCTAAATAATACATTTCCTGTAAACAAAGACATTTATCACTTTTCTATTCAATATAATTTCCATAGCTAAAGAAACATTAATTCAATATATCCAACACAGAGTCAAATAAAATTTTCTAAATTGTTTCCAGTATGTCATTAGAGTTAAGGTTAATCCATTGCATTTGCCTGCTGTTTCTTTAGTAGACTTGAGTATAGAGCAGCCTCCCCTTCTCCCTCTTTCTTACGAAATCTTTCAAGTGTCCAGGCCAGATGTTCTACAAAGCCCTCCATGGGTTTCTGTCACTGTTACTTTGCTGGGTTGTATTTCTGAGCCAGCCTTTCTAGGTCTGGTCTTATGAGTCATGGGGTTGGCTTTGATATTGTAGCCTGAGGATCTTGCTAGATGTTTGGGGTAAGCACTTAGAGAACTAAGAGTACATCTTTATACACATTTGAAGGCCTAGCTTCATTAATATGCCTCTGAAGGTTTCCAGGTTTATTCAGTCCCTACTTACCACCACCTTAACCTGTGTTTACCCCAAAATCAGTCATACTTGATCCACCATGACCTCTGGGATCAGTTTTAAAGCATGAAGCAGAAAAGAACAGGGGTGTTTGATTCATTGTATCTCTGCGTTGATGATGTAGGCTCATCTTAAGGCACCAAAATAAAGTGGAGGTTGAATGCAGACTTGGAAGAAGATTTGTTGTTTCTGTCTTGGGTATTTATGAAGAAATCTCACCCTCTAGTTTTCCTGCAATAGATGTCCTGGCAGCTATTAAGTGGCCTAATACTTTGAGTTGTGAAGTGTCAGGTGAGTGGAGTGGCTGGAAAGTGGGTTATCATTGCCACAAGCCACTCCAGCATTTATACACCTCTTCTCTTTTCTCTATGGATCTGTAGTCATGGAGACAGAAGGGATCCTTTTGCATATGAGGAAATAGAGGCCAAGAGAAAGGAAGTGGTTTGCCCAATTGCCACTCAGCTTGCTTCAGGCAGACCTGGGATGAAAGCCTGTCTCTTAAATCCAGTCCTGTGCTTTTCTGTGAGCCGCAATGGTGGAGTCATTAGGTTTTGTACTTAGATGCCTGATGAAATGGTTTTGAAATGGCAAGTGCTGGGGAAGAAGAGAACATGAGTGATTCAGCAGATGTGGGAGAGTCTCAGAGTGGTTAAAAATCAGAGCACAGTGTTCTGCTGCCATGTCCTTGAATCTTGAGACATGGCAAATGTAGCATTCTCTACGAAAGGGCAGAGTGCTTTGCTTCTTTCTGGTCTGCCAAAACCATAGTTTTTTGACCTTCAGAGTTTGAACCAAGATACTATGTATGTGGGGGTAAGTAATTTTTTCTTGGGTTTTCATACTGGATTGTTTGTCTTTTAAATTGCAAGCTGAATCACTATCTTTTTTATAGGCATTTTCCTTCTGAAGTAATTTTGCAAAACTCTCTCGCTTCTTCTTCCACAGGCATATAAATACCCTTTGTAATTACCAGGTGTCTGTCTTCACCTGTCTATTATAGAGGGAGTTTTCAGAAGTTCCAATTATATATACCAAATTTCAGATCATAGCCTAGATTGTACTTTGATCTTAAAAATAGAATTTAAGGTAATTTTTCTGAACCAAGTTGCAAATACTGCAGTGGTTTTATTTTTTTGTATGTAAATTAATCTGCTCAACTAACTTTCTTTTTTTCACTTAAAATTGTATTTTTAGTTCCCTACAGAGAGAAAGGAAGGAAAGAGAGAAGGAGAGAAGGCAACAAAACTTACCATAGGTCATCTACACTTAGTGACTGTTCAGTTTTTTGATCAATTGTCTAGGGTGTCTAGGATTTTTTAAGCTCCTTTCAATGTTTATGAAAATCTCCAGAAACAGTAAAGGAAGAGAGACTCAATAGATACATATCTGTATCAGTTAGATGTTTTGGCTGAAGTAGCAGAAGCAACAAAAAATAAACTTTTAGACTGCTTTAAATAATAAAATTTACTAGTTCATATAACAAGAAATCTAAAAATGAGTTGGTCTACAGGATGCGGTGATCTTGTGACTTGGTGATGTCATTAGGGACCTAGGTTCTTTCCATCTTACCCTCCTGCTAACAACAGTCCACTTGTTCTGAGGCTGAGTGTTCTTGGGATCAAAATATGCTTGTCAGTAGCAATTGGAACCATAAAAGTCTTTGTTCAGGTTTAGTTTGAAAGAGAAGTCTTTTCCTATGGTTCTCTCTAGTGCCTGGAAAAATTTCCAGAAGATTCCAGAACAAGTTTCCTCATATCATAGTAACCTGATTTGAATAATGTACCTGTTTTTGAACCAGTTCCTGTCATGATGGGAAGGTCATGCTTAAATCTAGTATCTTCGGGGAGGTTCCCCAGGAGGTAAACTCTGAGTAGTTTATGTGCAGGAGGTTTATTGCAGAGTGCTCTCCGATCAATGCTTGTTGAGGAGTGAATGAAGTAGAATTGGACAAAGGAAGGAGTTAAATGACAAACTCAGTTTCATGGGGAACTCTTGAGCTACGTTTTCCCTTCAGAGTTGTTCTTCCTTGCATTAAGACTGTCCAGCTTTGCACTTTCATCTTGACCAGTCACTGGATGTGAGGTGACTCCAGGCTATCATGTGGCCTTGGGCAAAGTGTCTTTCTTTGGCTTGCCTTTCCAGGGCAATTTCTAGAAAAGGACTCAGCTAAGAGCCATCAATACCAACACTCTTAGCTGATGAGGGGATGGATGTTTCAGTCCTGAAGGTGGTGGGGAGTGGGGGGTGGGTGGTGAAGACTGGAGCAGCACAACACAGATTACATTTCATTTCATTTTTTGACCTTTTGGATCCACATTCTTTGTATAATATGTTCTGGAAATATAGTTCCTCCAGGATTCTGATTAGTCTGTGTTCCTGGAACTTAAAAAAGGAAGATTACCAGTCAGGATGAGTTGTTGTCCCTTTGAGGGTAGGAGGAGTTGAATAAAGTCAACTTGCCAACAACTGGCTGGTTAGTCTCTTCAAAGGATGGTGCTTACTGCCCCTCATTTCATCTGCAGTAGCAGGAAGATAAGGAAAGAATATCCAAATTTGAAGAACACCAATATCCAAATTTGAGTTTACTGTATTCTTTCCCTGTGTTATCTTCAGCCTGATCTTAGCACAGTCTAAATCCAAAAGTAAGCATTAAGGAACAGATAGACCCCTCAGAAAATCTCTTTCATTCTGGCTTGAGGGACAGAAAGAAGAACTCTTAAAGCTCATAGACTGAGGGAATCACCCATTTTTTTCCTTCTTTTTCTCCATTCACTTTCATTCCAGGCTTCAGGCAATCTTGTGGTGGGGGAAGAGGGAGCAGCAGTAAGATAATGTGGAAAACAATTGGAGCCAACATTCTTAGGGAAGAGAACTTTCATTTTTTATTTGGTGGTGGAACAGGTCCACGAAGTAGGGCCAAATACTTCTTCCTTCCTTTTTTTTTCATTAAAATCTCTCTGTCCTCTTGTCATTTAGACCCCAGATGAGACTCTGTTACAGAAGTAAGTGATTTTTTTCTGATGGACTGAAAAAGGAGGCTTGAGGAACCAGGACGTACCAGGGAAATAGCAAAGAAGGAAGAGTTGAGGAGATGGATCCCATAAAATTGTTTGTGACTATCTGGGCTAATATCCAACCGTGCACATTGGACATGCTCCTAATTAGCATTCCAAAGACTATGAGAACAGAGCTAACAGATCTCCTCCCAGCCCCAGATTAATCACTGGGTGATATACTCACAGGACAGATCTGAAAGTACTTAAAGCCTTCGAAACCTGAACTGGCATTGTAAACATAAGACATACAAAGTGAGCTGGAATTTATGATTTGAACTTAACCAGGTCAAATCCCTGCTTACACATCAAGATTCTCTCATAGGATCTGGGGATTCTGAAAATATCCAGAATACAGCCCCAAATTACTCAACATATGAGAAACTATGAAACTCTGAACCTGCTTGGGAAAAAATAATCAATAGATGCCAAGGTTAAGAAAACACAGATATTGGAATTATTTGATAAAGACTTTAAAACAGGTATTACGAAAATGCTCAACGGTGAATACCTTTTGAAGTGAGGTTAAAATAGAAATAGAAGATATAAAGAAGAATAAAATGGAAACTTTAGAACTGAAAAACACAATAACCAATATTAAAAATTCACTGGAAGGACTCAATAGCAGAATGAAGATGACAAAGGAAAGGGATAGTGAACTTGGTGCCAGCTTAATGGAAATTATCCAATCTGAAAAACAGAGAGAAAAAGATGGGAAAAGTAAAGAACAGACTCTCAGAGTACTATGGGACAACAAAATGTTCAATATTTGTGTCATTAGACCCCAGAGGACAGAGAAAGAATGTGATGCTGAAAAAAGGTTTGAAGAAATGATGGCTGGAAACTTCACATATTTAGGGAAAGACACATACTTACAAATTTAAGAAGTAGAGAAAACCCCAAATAGGATAAAATCAAAGAAATCAATGCCCAAACACATTGCACTTAAATTTCTGAAATATCGAAGACAAAGAATTCTTGAAACAGCTAGAGAGAAACAATCTGTTATCTGTAGAAAACAATGATTCAATGACAGTGATTTTCTTATCAAAAACCATGGAAGTAGAAAGTAAGTAGAACAACATTTTTCAAGTGCCACAAGAAAAGAATTGTCAGTCCATAATTCTGTTTACAGCAAAAATATTTTTCAGAAATGCAAATAAAATACAGGAATCCTCAGATGAAGAAAAACCAGGAAACCTGCTTTGAAAGATTTGCTTAAGGGAACTCTACAGATGAAAGGGGAATAATACAAGAAACTTGATACTTCAAAATGAGAAAGAGCAATTGGTAAATATTTGGATAAATAGACTATTCTCCTCCTGAGTTCCTTAAACTATGTTTTATTGTTGAAAGCAAAAGTACAACATTGATGAAATGTTCAGCATATTTATTATATAATTTTTAAGGCACTTCAATTGAAGTGCAAAATACTCATTCTACATAGATTGTGAAAAGTTAAGTATGCATTTTGTAATTTTTAGAGCAACTACCAAAAAATTATATGAAGAGATACTATTATAATAATAGATACAATAAAACCTTGGATTGTGAGTATTCTGTAAGTATTCTGAGAGTATTCTTGTATTTGCAGACAAGCAAATATTTCTAATAAATTTTAATTTGATAAATGAGCGATGTCTTGCAATATGAGTAATATGTGATACCGAATGTCACATAATCACAACTGAGCCAGTGGTTCTTCTCTTTCTCTTCCTGTGGGATTGTGGGTGATCATCTCCCATGCTCAGACACTCGGTCTCAGGCCACGGTGTTTGGCAGAATTCAGTGATTTTTCAGAATGTTGGAAGGTGCCCACAACTGGCACTAGTGTATTTTTTGTCACTTCAAAGTACCTATAGGCAGTCCTTTGCTTTTCCATCCAAGGGTAAGCCTTGGAATGCTTTGCTTCATTCTAGGTCAGGCCGCCAACAGATACAGACCCTTTCCTCTGCTGCCTTATTGCCAGTTACATTAAATACAGCATGTGACAAAAGTTTATTAATACTGTACTGTAGTTAACATCCATGCAAGCGTATACAATGGCCCCTAAACAGAAAAAGGTTGAAAAGAAAGGTGGTAAGAAGAAGAAGAAGATGATTACAGTGGAAATTAAAAAAGGAAATTAGAAGTACAAACGAGGTATTCAAGTGAATGAAATTGCAAGATTTTTATAAGAAGGTTACATTGACCATTTGCACAATATTAAAGAAGAAAGAAGAAATAAGGAGGCTAGATGCAGCAAAAGAAGTCACAAGAACATCAAAGCAATGGCCACGTTTTCTGGAAGATGTAGATAAGTTGCTCTGGTATGGATAAATGAGAAGCAACTAGCAGGTGATACTTTGACTGAGAGCTTTCTCTGTGGAAGGCAAAGGCTTTGTACACTGACCTCGTAAGTAAACTGTCAGGTACATCAACAGAAACCAAAGAAGACTCCAAGGCAAGCAGGGGATGGTTTGATGACTTAAAGAGGAGAAGTGTCATCCATAGTTGTGAGGCATGGAGAGGCTGGGAGTCCAGACGCTAAGGCAGCTGAGGCATTCCCTACTGAGTTCCAGAAGTTCATGGTTTCTGAGTGTTACCTGCTGGAGCAAGGTTTTAAATGTGATGAGATGGAGCTCTTTTGGAAAACGATGCCAAGGAGGACCCACATTACAGAAGAAGAGAATGCAATGCCCAGGAACAAGCCATGAGACTGTCTCACCTTCTTGTTTTGTGCTAACACAAGTGGGGATTTCAAAGTAAAGCCCCTGCTTGTGTATTATTATGAGAATTCATGAACCTTCAAGAAACACAAGGTGCAGAAGAGCCAGTTAAATGTTATGTGGAGAAGGTCCAATGGCAAGGCTTGGGTCACTTATATTTTGTTTGTTGAGTGGATCAACTAGGTCTTCAGACCTGCAGTGAAGAAGTACCTTTTAGAAAAGAATCTGCCACTCAAGCCTTGCTGGTTATGGATATCGCTCCTGCTCATACTCCAGGCTTTGAGGACGACTTACTGGAGGAATTTGAGTTCATTAAGGTCAAGTTCCTTCCTCCCATCACTACTCCAATCCTTTAGCCCATGGATCAGCAGGTCATTTCAAACTTTAAAAAGCTTGGGGCGCCTGGGTGGCTCAGTCGGTTGGGTGTCCGGCTTCGGCTCAGGTCATGATCTCACGGTTAGTGGTTCGAGCCCCGCGTCGGGCTCTGCGCTGACAGCTCAGAGCCTGGAGACTGTCTTTACATTCTGCGTCTCCCTCTCTCTCTGACCCTCCCCTGCTCGCGCTGTCTCTCAAAAAACAAAACAAAAAAAAAACAAAACAAAAAAAACTTTAAAAAGCTTTACACCAAAGTAGTACTTCACTGATGCTTCGAGGTGACTGAAGGAACAAACCTTACTCTCTGAGAGTTTTGGGATAATTATTTCCACATCGTGAACTGCCTCAAGATCATCAATAAATCCTGGGATGGAATCACCAAGAGAACCTTCAATTTTGCTTGAAGAAAACTGTGGCCTGATTGTGTTCTTGGACATGACTTAGAGGGGCTTGCTCATGAACAGGAACTGCCAGTTGTCAAGACAATTTGTCCTTGTGGAAGACCATGGGACTGGAGGTGAATGAGGATGACACTCAAGAACTAGTGGAGGAACATGGCCAGGAGCTGACCACTGGTGAACTGATGGATCTGCATCGTGAGCAACAGCAAGAGGTTCTGGAGGAGATCTTATCTGCAGAGGAGGAGGGGAAAAGGGAGGAGGACTCCATCACTTAAAATGAGATTAGGGAGATGTGTAAAATGTGGGAAACAGTGCAAAATTTTATAGAAAAGCACCACCCAAATAAGGCTGTAGCAGCGCGAGTGATGAATCTGTTTAACGACAATGCAATGTCACATTTCTGCGAAATCTTCAAAGGGAGGCAAAAGCAAGTGTCATTGGATAGGTTCCTTGTTAAAGTTTCAGGAAAAGAAAAAGATTCCACTGAGCCAATAGATAACAGTGATTCTGTTAGTGATAGTGAAAGTTGTCCTACACAATAACCCTCCTCTCTCTTGTTTCCCTCACACCAGCCATGAAGGTTGTCAAATGTAAGTGCAGATTTATTTATTTATTTTTCCTTATATTTTGTATTTTCTTTATTATTTTGTATTATATTACAGTATTGTAATCATTTTATATGAATATTTTTGGGTTGTGGGATGAATCATCTGAGTTTCCATTATTTTTTATGGGGAAATTTGCTTTGATATACAAATGCTTTGGATTACAAGCATATTTCCAGAACATAGTATGCTCACAAACCAAGGTTTTACTTAGAATAATGTGTTCATATGTCCCCACCCCACCCCCCCAAAAAGGCAAGAAAAGCAAAACAAATAAATGAGAAATAGCAAGAACAAGCAGAAAACAATAGTAAAATGCTAAACATAAATATAAAATATTAATAATTTCACTAAGTGTAAGTTCTTTCAATACATCAATTAATAGAGATTGTTAGAATGGATGGGGCACCTGGGTGGCTCAGTGGGTTAAGCATCTGACTTCAGTTCAGATCATGATCTCATGGTTCATGAGTTCAAGCCCCATGTAGGGCTCCGTGCTGACAGCTCAGAGCCTGGAGCCTGCTTCGAATTCTGTGTCTATCTCTCTCTCTCTGTCCCTCACCCACTTGTGGTCTGTGTGTCTCTCTCTCAAAAATAAACATTAAAAAATGGATAAAAAACCCATGTCTTAATTGTATCTTTAATAAAAATAATAATGATAATGTTAATGATATAGGTAGATTAAAAGTTAAAGGATGGGGGAAGATGAATCATGTAAAAACTAATAAAAAGAAAGCTGTAATTTTTATATTAATGTCAAAGTATACTTCCAAGGAAATAAAACTATCAGGGGTGGAAAAGGATATTACATATTGATTATATAATGATAAAAAGGCCAGTTCACCAGGAAGACTTAAAAGTTCTAAGTGTGTATGTATGTAACAACAAAGCTTCAAAATACATGAAGCAAAAACTGACAGAACTAAAAAGAGAAACAGACAAAAAACTAATTATAGTTGAAGAGATCAACACCCTCTTCTCAGTAATAGGTAGAACCAATGAACAAAAATCAGCAAGAATATGGAGTTGAAAAACTCCCTTAACCAACTGAATCTAACTAACATTTATAGAACACTTCATCCAACAGAGGACTATACATTCTTTTTAAGTGCACATAGAATATTCTCCAAGAGAGACCGTATTCTGGGTCATAAATCAAACCTTAACAATTTTAAAAGGATTAAAATTCTCAGTGTGTTCTCCTAAAAAGCAAAATGGAGAGACATAATGTTTCATGGGTTGGAAGATTCAACATAGCAAAGATCTCAATTCTCTCCAAATTGATCTATAGGTACTTTATTAAATAAAATATGAAGATAGAAATAAGCACATGAAAAAATGTTCAGCCTCATTAGCTGTTAGGATATGCAAATTAAATCATGAGAGATATAGCTACACACAGTAAAATAGCTTAACATAAAAAATACAGATAATACCATGTATTGACAAAGCTGTGGAGTAACTGGAACTCTCACACATTGAAAGCAGAAAATGGATGTGGCCCTTTCTTATAAAATTAAAACATACGCTTATAACTTGACTGTACCCCTCCTGGGTATTTAGTCTAGAGAAATGAAGCTGTATACAAATATGCATAGCATATTTATTCATAATTGCCAAAATCTGCAAACAATTCAAATGTCCTTCGGTAGGTCAATGGATAAACTGTAGCACATACATAGTATAGAATGCTACTCAGCAATAATAAGGAACAAATTTTTACTAGCAAGACTCATTTAAAAAAAGAGAGGGCCCAAATAAACAATTATTAATGAAAGAGGAGAAATAACCACCAACACAATAGAAATACAAACAATTATAACAGAATATTATGAAAACCTATATGCCAACAAATTGGACAACTTAGAAGAAATGGATAATTACTAGAAACATATAACCTACTAAAACTAAAGCGGGAAGAAATAGAAAATTTGAACAGACCAATTACCAGCAATGAAATTGAATCAATAATCAACACCCCCCCCGCCCACACCCAAAAAAAAAAAAAAAAAAAGTCCAGGACGAGTTGGTTTCACAGGCGAATTCTACCAAACTTTTTTTTTTTTTAAAGTAAGCTCTACACCCAACATGGGACTAGAATTCACATCCCTGAGATGAAGAGTTGCATGCTCTACTGACTGAGCCAGCCTGGCAACCCTCTACCAAATATTTGAAGAGTTAATACTGATTTCTCTCAAACTATTCTAAAAAATACAAGAAGAAGGAGAAGTTCCAAATTCATTTTATGAGGCCAGTATCACTCTGATACCAAAGCCAGATAAAGACACCGCAAAAAAGGAGAACTACAGGCCAATATCTCTCATGAATACAAAAATCCTCAACTACGTATTAGCAAACCAAATCCAACAATACGTTAAAAAAATCATACACCACAATCAAGCGGGATTTATTCCCAGGATGCAAGGGTGGTTCAAAATTTGCAAAAAATCAACATGATACATCACATCAATAAAAGAAAGGATAAAAATCTACTATCATTTCAATAGATGTAGAAAAAACATTTGGCAAAGTATAACATCTATTCATGATAAAATCCCTCTATAAAGGAGGTCTAGAGGAAATATTTATTTGTTTACTATTTCATTTCTTTTTTTTTTTGCATAGTCGATACTTAAGCAAAGATCATTATCATATCAAGGCTTACCTCCAAGTGTAACATTAATAATTTAAAAATGAGAAATCTCATATTTTCTGGGATAATAATATGTGAGAAAATGTTTATTGTTTGTAAACTTGAGATTTTCTGGACATTTTGCCATTTTCTCTACCCTTAGATGTTACAGAATGGTGAAAGCATTAGTACTTAGTAAGATCTTATCAAGTGAGGGTCCATTGAAGTAGAATTTGGAATTGGGATAGTTCATTTGTGTTTTGGAAGGCTAGTTGTTAGGGAGGATGGATCATGGTGGAGTCAAGTAGATGGACTCCTGAGTTTCTAGCTCATTGCATTGTTCCTGGATATAAGTTGTTGTCATGGCCCTAGCTGTGGCCCATAACTTGCCTACTTATGGACACTGAGGACTGAAGTGGGGCACGTGGCCACACCATGCTGTCAGCTCTTAGTCTTGCTTTTGCTTTTAAATTTTGTGCATGTAATATTCTGATATTTTAAAAATGCCATATGCCTTAGTTTGGACTGCTGTAACAGAATGCCATAGACTGGTTGGGTTAAACAACATATTTATTTCTTATAATTTTGTGGAGGCTGGAAGTCTGAGATCTGGGTGTCAGCATGGTCAGGTTTTGGTGAGAGTTCTCTTTTGG
Source organism: Cryptoprocta ferox (assembly GCA_028646485.1). Taxonomy (NCBI): domain Eukaryota; kingdom Metazoa; phylum Chordata; class Mammalia; order Carnivora; family Eupleridae; genus Cryptoprocta; species Cryptoprocta ferox. The sequence goes on from CM053577.1 coordinate 71,212,309, forward strand.
GTTTGCAGTGCCTTCTTGCTCTATCTTCACATGGTCAAGAGAAGGAGAGGTAGCAAGCTCTATGTTTATAAAGGCACTAATTCTATCATGAGGAGTCCATCCACATGATCTAATTACCTCCCAAAGGCTCCATCTCTAAATATCATCACAGTGCAGGTTAGGATTTCAACATACAAATATGGGGGCGGGGAATAAATACTCAGTCCATAGCATCATATAAGAAATAGACCTTTGCACTCTGATATCATAGGGACAGAGGTGATTTTGTTTTTTAATTCTCTGTTGCTATTTCAGCATTTTATTCTGGGCACTTCCATAATTCATTGCATGATGGATATGGAAACACTACTTTATCTACCCCATCCTCTATTATCATGAACATTCTGGATATGCCTAATTTCACTTCAGAAGCAATGACATTCTCCATGTGCTGGGATCGACCCTTTCTAACTTTGTTGCACAAGCTTTATTACTTGGTTTATTTGTCATTCCTGGCATGGTGGTTTGAAAACATATTTTTACATTATTAGCAGAGAATGACTTGCCTTGACAATTAGATTAGTTTACTGAGACATAAACTATGCCTGCCATTTTCTCATGCTCCAGTAAATGCTGAGAGTATGTTAGATAAATGCTGACAAGCTGGAGATTGTAGACATTCAGATATAATTCCTCTGCCAGGACTCTGCCCATGGCCCTCTAGTCTCCTCAGTAGGGGCTGCTTCTATCCCAGGCATATGGACAGGGCAGGGGGTGGGGGTAAAGTGTGGTATTTTAAGGAACTCAATGTCAGTAGCTGAGGTGAAGTAAAACTCATGCTCAGTAAATTTGATTAAGTTAATGAGTCAGAAATATTAGGAGGAAAGGAAAGATGGTATGACCCAAAGGGGTGTCAAAGGGATGCTTACAGAGAGGTTCCTTTGCTTAACAGATCCAGAACCTAGATATTTTAAAAATACACTGCAGTTTTAGGTTCATAGCAAAATTGAGCAGAAAGTACCAAGATTTCCCACATGCCCCCTTGTCCTTGCACATGTATAACTCTCCCTCACCAGAGTGGTTCATTTGTTAGAATTGATGAACCTACATCAACACATTTTTATCACTCCAAGTTCATAGTTTACATTTGGGTTCATGCCTGGTGTGATACATTCTTAATGTTTGGACAAATGTATAATGTCATGTATCCATCATGATAGCATCATATAGAGTAGTTTCACTATCCTAAAAACCCTCTGGACATTTAAGTTTCTTTTATGCCTTTTATGGCTTGAAAGCTCATTTCTTTTTAGTGTTGAATAATATTCCACTGTCTGAATGTATCACAGTTTATTTATTCACTCAGCTATTGAAGGAAATTTTGGTTGCTTCCAAGTTTTGGCAATTCTGAATAAAGCTGCTATAAACAGCCATGTGCACATTTTTGGATGGACATGTTTTCAAGTCATTGAGTAAATACCAATGAGTGTGATTGCTGGATTATATGATGAGAGTATGTTTAGTTTTGTAAAAAATCACCGAAGTGTCTACCACAGTGTATTCCCACCAGTGTGGATAAGAATTTCTGTTTCTCTACATCTTCACCAACATTTGCTATTGTCAGCATTCTGGATTTTGATCATTCTAATAGGTGTGTAGTGGTATCTTGTTGCTGTTTTGATTTGCCTTTCCCCAGTGACGTATATGGAGCATCTTTTCATAAGCTTATTTGCCATGTGTATATATTATTTGGTATGGTGCTTTGATATGGGTCTTTGACCCATTTTTATTTTTATTTTATTTTTATTTATTTATTTTTTGAGGGAGGGAGGGAAGAATGGGGAGAGAGAGAGAGAGAGAGAGGTTGCAAGTGAGCAAGGGGCAGAGAGAGAGGGAGAGAGAGGGGGTGGGGAGAGAGAAGCGGGGTTCACCCAAAGCGGGGCTTGTGTTTTTACCCAAAACAGGGCTCAAGCTCACCTGAAGCAGGGCATGAGCTCACTCAAAGTGGAGCTCGAACTCATGAACTGTGAAATCATGACCTGAGCCAAAGCCAGATGCTTAATGATTGAGCCACCGAATCTCCCTGCTCCATTTTTACATAGGTTGCTTATTTTCTTGTTGAGTTTTAAGAGTTCTTTGTATATTTTGTATAACAATCAGTTATGTCTTTGGCAAATATTTTCTTTCAGTCTGTGGCTCCTCTTTTTATTCTCCTTAAAAGTATCTTATACAGAGCAGGAAATTTTAACTTTGATGAAGCCCAGCTTATAAATTATTATTTTCATGGATCTTGCCTTTGGTTTTGTATCTACAAAGTCATCACCAAACCCTACACATTGACTTTTACTTCTACCTTACCTTCTTGGTGTTTGTCTGTGATGCTTAATTTTTATGTGGGGATGTAAAGTCTGTGTCTAGATGTATTTTTTTGCATGTGGTTGCCCAGTTGTTTCAGCATCATTTGTTGAAAACAGTACCTTTTTTTCATTGTTTTGTCTTTGCTCTTTTGTCAAAGATCAGTTGACTATATGGGGTCTATTTATGGATTAAGTTGGGAAGAACATCTGGACAATATTGAATCTTCCTATTCATGAACATTTATTTAGTTCTTTAATTCCTTTCATCAGAGTTTTGTTATTTTTCTCATATAGATTTTGTATATATTTTGTTAGATTTATACCTGAGTATTTTGTTTATGGAGGTGCGAATGAAAATGGTATTCTGTTTTTAATTTTAAATCCCACTTGTTCATTGTTGGTATATTGGAAAGCAATTGGCTTTTTTTTTTCTAAATATTTATTTTTGAGAGTGAGGGAGAGAGAGTGAGTGCAACAGAGAAGGGTCAGAGAATCCAAAGTGGACTCTGCTGGCAACAGAGAGCCTGATGCAGGCTTGAACTCACAAACTGTGAGATCATGACCTGAGCCGAAGTCAGACACTTAACCTATTGATCCACCCAGGCACCTGACTTTATTAATGTTTATCTATTTATTTTTGAAAGAGAGAATGAGAGCAGGGGAAGGGGCAGAGAGAAAGGGAGACAGAGAATCTGAAACAGTCTCTGCGGTGCCAGCACAGAGCCCAATGTGGCTTAAACTCACAAACTGTGAGATCATGACCTGAGTCAAATTTGGAGGCTTAACCAATTGAACCACCCAGGTGCCCCTGGAAAACAATTGACTTAAAAAAATTGAAGTATAATTAACATGCAGGGCTATATTAGCTTTACTGGTATAACATAATGATTCAGCAATTCTGTATATTAGTCAATACTCACCATGATAAGTGGAAGCGCCATCTGCCACCATACAATGTTATTACAATATTATTATTGGTTGTATTCTCTATGCTGTACTTTTCATCTCCATAGCTTATTTATTTTCTAATTGGAAGTTTGTATCCTTTAATCATGTTTATCAATTTCACCCACCTCCCCTCTGTCAACCACCAGTTTGTTCTCTGTTTTGTTTGGTTTTTATTCATTTGTTTTGTTTTTTTATATTCCATATATAAGGAAATCATGTGGTATTTGTCTTTCTCTGTATGACTTATTTCACTTAGCATAATGCCCACTAAGTCTACCCATGTCATTGCAAATGGCAAGATTGCATTCTTTTTGAATGGCTGGATAATATTCCTTCATATACACCACATCTTCTTTATCTGTTTATCTATCAGCAGATACTTGGGTTGCTTCCATATCTTGGCTATTGGAAATAATACTGCAATAAGCATAGGGGTGCATATTTTTTTGAAACAGTGTTTTTGCTTTCTTTGGGTAAATACCCAATAGTGGAATTACTGGATCATGTGGTATTTATATTTTTAATTTTTTTGAGAAAACTCCATACTGTTTTCCACAGTGGTTTTACCAAGTTACATTCCTACTATCAGTGCACAAGAGTTCCCTCTTTCCACATCCTCACCAATACTTCTTATTTCTTGTCTTTTTGATACTAGCCATTCTGATAGGTGTGAAGTAGTATCTTGTTGTGCTTTTGTTTTTATTTCCCTGATGATGAGTGATGGTGAGCATCGTTCATGTGTCTGTTGGCCATCTGTATGTTTTCTTTGGAAGAATGTCTATTCATGTCTGCTGCCAATTTTCTAATTGGATTTTTTTTGGTGTTGTATAAGTTCTTTATATATTTTGGATATTAATCCCTTGTTAGATAGATACATTATTTGCAGATATCTTCTCCAATTCAGTAGGTTGCCTTTTTTGTTTTGTTGATGGATTCCTTTGCTGTTCAAAAGCTTTTTGTTTTGGTATAGTCCTAACAGTTTATTTTTGGAAGAGCAATGGACTTTGAATATTAACCTTGTATTGTGCAACCTTACTATAACTGCTTATTAGTTCCTGGAGTGTTTTTGTTAGTTCTTTCAGATTTCCTACAGAGATAATCATGTTACCTGTGAACAAAGTCAGTTTTATTTATTTCCTTCCCAATCTGTATACCTTTCATTTTCTTTTCTTATCTCATTGCAGTAGCTATGACTTCCAGTACAATGTTAAAAAGCAATGGTGAGAGGTGACATCCTTGCCTTGTTTCTGATCTTAGTGGGAAAGTTTCAAGTTTCTTATCATTACATGTGGTGCCAACTTTAGGTTTTTTGTTTATATTCTTTATCAAGTTGAGAAAATTCCTCTCTATTCTTAGTTTACTATTTTTCTTTGGAATAGGTGTTCGATTTTGTCAAATATTTTTTCTGCATCTGTTGATAGGATCATGTGATTTTTCTTCTTTAGCCTGATGATGTGATGGACTACATGAATTGATTTTCCAATATTGAACCAGCCTTACATACCTGGGTAATTTCACTTTGTAGTGTTATGTAATTCTTTGTATTATTGTTAGATCTGATTTGCTAATATTTTATTGGGGATTTTTACATCCTATATTCATAAGAGATAGTGGTCTGTAATGTTCTTAAAATATCTTTGGTTTTGGTATTAGGATAATGCCGATTTTATAGAATGAGTTATGAAGTATTCTTCCTGATTCAGATTTCTGAAAAAGATTAGGTAATGGGTATTCTTTCTTCCTTAAATAGTATAATTCACCAGTGAACATGTCTGGGCCTGGTGCTTTCTGTTTTGAAGATTATTAATTCTTTAATAGGTATAGGTCTATTCAGGTTGTCTGTTTCTTGTGTGAATTTTGGCAGATTGTGTCTATTAAGGAATTGTTCCATTTCATCTACGTTGTCAAATTTGTACGTACAGAGTTGTTCATGGTATTTCTTTATTGTTCCTGTAATGTTCATGAGATCTGTAGTGATGTCCCCTCTTTCATTTCTGATATTAGTAATTTGTGTCCTTTCTTTTTTTCTTAGTTAGCTTGGCTGGAGGCTTATTGATTTTGCTGATTGTTTTTAAAGGACCAGCTTCAATTTTTTTTCTCCATTGACTTCCTATTTTCAATTAGATTGATTTCCGATATAATTTTTATTATTAATTTTCTTTTGTTTACTTTGGATTTAATTGCTCTTCTTTTTCTAGTTTCCTAAGGTGGAAGTTTAGATGAATGATGCCACAGCTTTCTTTTATGTTGTACACGTGTCAAGATTTTATTCAATTGATTAATGAATTGTATAGTGTTATAACCAATTCAGAGGAGGTTTTGAATAAAGTTTTTAAATGCTTAGTCAACCAAAGGAATGTTGAAGAGAGATAACTAACAGATGGAAGGCAGGTTTATATACCAAGGGTAATAAACTGTGATTTTTAAGGTTATGGTTTTTACTCTGTAGTATTTATTTATTTATTTATTTATTTATTTATGTTTACCAGGGAAAGATCAGGTGGATCTCTTGACAAAATTTATTTGTATTGCTCTAAACAGCAATCTCTGGCCTTGTTCTCAGACAGAAACTATTTGCAGTGATATCGGTTTTTAACAAGTTAGTGTCTACCCCTATAGAATTGCAAAATAGCCACATCAATCAAAGGTCTCAGTTAATCTACAAAAGATCTGCTAGAAAATGCTAAGCACTCCACTGTAAGTTCACCTAGCATCTAAAAGAACATGAGCTGGACAGTAATTAAAGTGGTAAAAAGATATTTTACTTAGAAACTATTGCAACAGGGGATATGAAACCTCATATAGAACTGGGATCCGTTCCAAATACCGCAATGACAAGTGAGGATTTATAGTCGAGGAGCCGGGTGAGAGTCAGTGTATGGAAAATGACTGAGAAGAGATATCAAGGGTAAGGAGATTCTTGCTATACTGACCTAACAGGAGTTCTGTTGCAGTCAGGCCAGTCATCAGATATCACCTGGAGGTTGGTAGGGATTGAGGAATTTGCTTAGATATGAATGGTGATCAGATATCAAGGGTAGGGAGATTCTAGATAAATTGACCTAGCAGGATTATTAAAATTAGACTCAAGGATGGACATGGAAGCCCAAAGTTGAGACCTAGTTGAAAAGAGGGCTCAGAGGAACCTACCTAAAGTTTAATCAAGGCAAGTGTCTTTGTCACTAGTAATCTCTTTTGTCTGTTTCCAAATTTTGGATAATCATTTCTTGTCACATTGGACCCATGACTGAAAGGAAGACATGAACATTGGGAGACACGAAGGGGTATTTTCTATAATCCTCACAATAATATCCGAACTCCTCTGGTGATCTACTTGGCCTTCAGAATCTTCTGGCCAGCTTAACACTTCACAGTCTCTTATTTGCTTTAGTGACCTAGCCACTTTTTCTTCAACATGCTCAAATTGCCTTCATTCCTGTTGCCTTGTCCAGAAAAAGCCCTGGCTCTACCTGAGCCCTTGGAAGGTGAGACCAGCATACATCCCACAAATATTGATAAATTGTGTTTTCATTTTAATATATTTCAAAGTAGGTCTGAGAGAAATAAAAAGAATGGGGGAAGGTGCATACAGTGTGAGCAGATGCATGAAGGGAGGAACAGCATGATGTATAGGGGAAACAACAAATTCCTGCATGCTTCTGGAGGGTAAAATATGACAATAGGAATGGTGACAGATGAAATCATCATGCAAGGAGGAGCCAGATCAAAGACACTTCCTGTGCCATGTTAGGTTGAATTTTATAGCATTTATATCATAGCTAGGTAGAAGCACGGAAGCATTTGAAACTTCTGAGAAGTTCAGTGACATGAAGAAATGTGAGCTTTAGCTAGGTAGCTCAAATTTCCCTGGCCCCTCCAACCTGGCATACATGACTTAGTGATTATAAGAATAGTTAGGAGGCTTTCTTCCTGACTTCATCCAGACAATATTTATTGAACTACTGATTCCTGGAAATGTTCTAGGTGTTGTAAATAAGTAAATGGTAGACAAAATCCCTGGTGTAGTGGGGAAAGCAGGTGATAAGCAAACAAACACATGAAGCATGTTCAGGTAGAGGGGCTGCCCTAGTATATGGCAAGAGATGGTGGACTTATGAACCAGGAAAATGGGAATAGGGATGTAACAGAAGGAACAGAGGTCACTTGTCCTTTGATCCTAAAAACATTCCATGTCAACCTGTGCCAACCCAGCGGTACCTATTGCAATTATTTCTGTACTTATCACAATTATTTCTGGAAGACTCTATGCCTACAAAAGCAGTATTAGACAATGTGGTGATCTGTAATAGAGGGTTTCACTGATTATCCTATAGCAGAAACATAAAATCTCTCTGTCTCATGCACCAGAGTGAGGAGGTGATGATAGACTGGAATTCTGTGGTTGCATAGCTCATGAAGGCAGGGAGAAGAAAGAACATCCTGGGGAGGAGAACACAACATGAGCCAGTTTCCAAGGTCAAGAGATCATGTCAAGTTTAAAGAAGAGGAAATAGTTCAGGATTGTTATGCCTTGCTAAGATTTGGGGAATGGCATGAGCAGAGGTAATTTTAGAAACATTCCACTGATGGCAGAGTAAAGAATGATTTGAACAGTGGAGACATTAAAAGCAGGAAGAAGGGTGCCTGGGTGGCTCAGTTGGTCAAGTGTCCAACTTTGGCT
>CM053577.1:71220773-71274544 GCA_028646485.1 Cryptoprocta ferox
CAATTCAGATCCTCTGTCTTCCTCATTCTTTGCCCCTCTACCCCTTGTGCATGCGCTCTCTCTTTCTTTCTCAAAAATAAATAAACATTAAAAAAATTTTTTAGGGGCAGCTGGGTGGCTCAGTCAGTTAAGCGTCTGACTTCGGCCCAGGTCATGATCTCATGGTTTGTGGGTTCGAGTCCCACATCCAGCTCTCTGCTGACAGCTTAGAGCCTGCAGCCTGCTTCAGATTCTGTGTCTCCTTCTCTCTCTGCCTCTGCCCACTTGTGCTCTGTCTCTCTCTCTCTCTCTCAAAAATAAATAAACATGAAAAAATTTTTTAAAAAGTTAATTTTTTTAAAAAAGCAGGAAGAAATTTAGGGCAATGGTAAGGAAGGAAGGAGATCCTAGAGGGAAGAGATGAATGGAAATAAATGAAAGGTTAAAGTCCTAGATACTGCCATGATGTAGAAGGGGAGACATTATGGGAATGAGAACATAAGACAGCCAAAAGTTAGGCATTTGTTAGTGGGTAGGATATTGAGGTACCTTGTGTAAAACTTAAGGAAGAGTCCTGGGTGATGGAAGATTGAAGACATGACGCTGAAAGTGAGAAACCAAAGTCTAATGGCTGGTAAGAGATGATGAGGATAAGGATGAGGATAAGGATGTTAATGATGTGTGACTTGCTTTTAGCTTCATAACTGGAGAATATAAGAGTAAAAGCCTTACTTGGAGGTGAGATCGTCACTAAGAACATGGCCTGGCACATAGAGACACTCAATAAATAAATGAATGAGGTACTGGGTTTCATATACCTCCCCTTGACATAAGTTGTACTGATGCCAGAATAAGCTTCAAGTTGCAGTCAGTGTCTGGCATAGTTTAATATAGGTGGGGAGGCTCTCTGATCCAAGTGAGGGCTGTTTTACCCCATTAAAATTCTCATTACCCTCAGGGATTTGGTTTGAATGGTTCTTTCTCATGTGCGCTCGTAGAGCACATTTTTGCCCCACATCTATACAGTACATATCGTGGGTTGAAACATTTTATGACTTGTTTTGCCAGTTTGCCCTCTAGTCTTTCATGATAGTGACTCAAAGGATCTGAAAAAGTAAAATGGTGTGAGAAACCTGGGGCTGGCTATACTTAGATGTGTATTACAAGGTTATGCTGTAAGTAAAGGGGTACTTGCACATCCTTGCAATATCAGTCAGAGACCCAGAAGGAAACAGAATAGGATAACTTAAGGTTTTAGTTAAGGGACTACTTACAAAGGTGTGGGCAAGGTTAGGAGGGATGACTGGGGAATTAATAATGGTGCTAGAAATAGGGTCTGAAGAGGGAGAGAGGCAACCAGGACAGAGAGCCATATGGAAAGGCTGCCTTGAGAGAAGCTGGGACCTGAGGAGCTTTGCTCTTTGGTGAAGGCCATTCTGCAGAAAGGAAGCTAGGGGAATAGATACCTATACTTTCCTGTTCCTCTCTCTCTCACCTCTTGTCATCCCCAGACACAAAGTCCACTAGTAACTCGAGGAGGGGGTTCCATGATGTGGCCCATTACCTAGCCTCCAAAGCAGAGGAGAGGAGAAAAGGAAAGAGGATTTCAGAGCTGCTGACAGGAGTGCTCTCAGCACACTGCCTTTCCTGTTGGCTTGTCAGGGCAATGACACTCTCCCAACTTGTCTGGAAGATTTAGTCATCTCTAAAAGACATGGTAAACTATATCTAGGTGTAGATAAGGGATGAGTCCAGTTTGTTTATACATGCCTTGAGTTTTCCCACAATGGCTAAGAACCCAGACCATAGGCAATAATGGGTAATACATAAATGAACATATCACAATCAGGCCCAGTGGTACACTTAAGGTACTCAGAGAGAGTAAATCAATATGGCAATATAGGAGGCCCCTGAACTCCCATCTTCCCATGGATACATTGAATATAAGTGACACATAAAGCAGTTACTTCTGAAAGAAATCTAGGAACTAGCTGAGCAACTCCTCCACATTAGCTGTATGAGGAAATATCCACATTGAAACAGGTAGGAAAGGCTGAGACAGTCTTGCCATAAACCACCCTACCGACATAGCACCAGACAATTGAGAGGGAATTCATAATTGCCAGCTTCTTCTTGAGGAGTAAAGGGTTTGACCCAACTTTTAAGACTTCCACCAGAGGAATAGCCCTTCAAAACATCTAGCTCTGAAAGCCAAGAGAGCTTGCATCCCTGAGATCCACAAGACTATAACAAACAAAGGAGCAGTTGCTCACTGGTGGGCATATGGAGCACTCACCAGGGCTATCCCCCCACCCTCCCCGCCCAGGGCTCTGCAGAGAGAGATCTCCCAGATATTAGCACACATCTAGGGGCTAATTGCAATCCTCCCTGGGGACTGGGGAAAGTAGCAGACACCTCTTCTGCCTTCTCCCCCTTGCCTGATCCAAGTCTCCAGTATTTCCCTGGAAGAAGCTTATGTACACATCTGGCACGCCAGCTTTTGCAATTGTTCTCTGAGAAATGGGCCCCCTGGATTGCCTGGCTCTGATAGCCAATGGGGCTTGTAGTCACAAGTCCTACAGGAAGTAGCAAATAAAGAAGCAGTTCTTAATGGGCAAAAGAGCAGCTCCTACCCCCCACCCCCAGGGCTATAAACCAGACTGGCACAGAGGAAGCAGGCAACAATACTCATTTTCCAGTTTCTCCCTGAAGGAGTCTTAACTACAAACTTTCCCAGCTACTGCCTGGGGGTCCAGCTTCTAATTACCTAGCATCTAGGTGCTGAATGCAATTCTCTCCTTTGGAACACTGATGGGTCTTGTCACACCTTCAACTACTGGGAGCTACTAAGAATAAAGAGGGTTGTTTGGACAATCACAGAGGTTTGAAAGACAAAAGCTCAGGCAGGACTGATTGATGAGGTTCATCTCCTATATAAGAACACTATTAAGACTGGGAAAGGTAACTATTTGATCTCATGCTCAGAAGCCAACACAGAGAGTTAAGGAAAATGAAGAAACAGAGAGATATGTTCCAAATAAGAGAACAAGACAGATATCCAGAAATAGATCTTAGTGAAACAGAAATAAATAATTTACTTGATAGTTCAAAATAACAGCCATAAAAATGTTCACTAAGCTTGGGAGAGCAATGCATGAACAAAGTGAGAATTTCAACAAAGCGATGGAAAATATAAAAAAAGTACCAAATAGAAATCACAAAGCTGAAGAATATAATAATTGAACTGAAAAATGTAATACAGGGGTTCACCAACAGACTAGAACAAGCAGAAGTAAAGATAAATGAACTTGAAGACAGGCAATAGAATTTATCTAATCAGAGGAGCAAAAGAAAAAAGAATGAAAAAGTGAAGATCTTAAGAGCCTTATGGGACATGAGTAAGCAGACCAATTTATGTATTATAGGGGTCTCCAAAGGAGGAGAGAGAGAGAAAGGGACAGAAAACTTATTCAGAGAAATAATGGCTGAAAACTCCCCTAATCTGAGAAAGGAAATAAACATCCACCAGGAATTCCAGAGAGTTCCAAAGAGGAACCACACAAAGTTACATAGAGACACACTATAATTTAAATTGTTAAAAGCTGAAGACAAGGAGAGAAGTTTAAAAGCAGCAAGAAAAAAGCAGCTTGTTATGTGCAAAGGAACCCCCATAAGACTGTTTTCAGTGGAAACTTTGTGGACCAGACAGAGTGGGATTCAAAATACTGCGGGGGCGGGGAAGCCCTGCTAACCAAAAGTTGTTTCCCTTGAAAAGTTGTCATTCGGAATAAAAAGAGGGTTAAACTTTCCAGACAAACAAAAGCCAGAGTTCATCACCACTAGGCTGACCTTTAAAGAAGGCCTATTTTAGAACATTTTAGTGTTCTTCAAGATGAAATGAAGAATACTAATTAGTAACAGAAAAACATATGGAAATATAAAACTTAGTGATAAAAGTAAATATATAGTTAAATTCAGAATACTCTAATGCTATAATGGTGGTGGGTAAGTTGCTTATAACTCTAGGATGAAGATTAAAAGACAAATGTATAAAAATAATTATAACTACAATAATTTGTTAATGGGTGCCCAAAGTAAAAAGATGTAAATTGTGATATCAAAAACACAAAATATGTATGGGAGAGTAAAAATGGAGAGCTTACAATTTTGTCAATTGTACCTTAGTAAAGCCGAAAGGAAAATGAAGGTTTTCATGAAGGTACCTTCATGGAAGGTACTTCCATGAACAGGATGCTATGCAGTCATTACAGTGTTTCAAAAAAGTTTTAAATGGCATGGGGAAATAAGTATGCTCCATTATGCAAAAAAGCCCCAAATTTCTATTCAATAATTTGAAAAAAAAAAAAAAAAGAAAGAAAGAAGGAAAAAGAGAATAGGCTTTTGTGCTCTCTACAATAAACTGGCATTGCTTTAAAATCATAAACAAACAATATAAAAAACAGTGACCAAGAGAGTAGAGCCCAAGTTAAGGTTTTCTTCTTAACCACTTATAAGTAGCATCTAGTAAGGATTAGGTTAGGAAATTGTCACCTGAGGCTCTTTGGGAGTGACAAAGCTCCAGATGATCTGGGACATGGCTCAAGGTCATTCCCATGTTAGGTTATGAGTTAGAGTTGGGGAGGAGAGTGAAGACAGGGCTATGAGGCATATATCTGTGCCAGCCTATGCTCCTCAAAGGGTGAGGGGAGCACTAGCAAGCTTTCCAAGGGCTTCTTCCTGCTCCCTCAGAAGTGTCATCTGTCAGTCATATGAAGGGACCCAATAGGCTGGTGGTTTCTCTATAAGGGAGCATCTCGCTGAAGAGAGAACAGGTCGATAAAGGAGCATTAGAGTGGGTGATTCAAATGGAGAAAGGCCAGAAAACAGGGGGAGTGTTGGGAGTTGTCCTCTAACGGGCAGGATCCACCCAGGTCACAGATTTCCCCAAGTCAGAATCAAAGCTGGTCTGACTAGAGCTGGGGTAGTCATCCATCCTGGACTTTGCACAGGCTTATCAGGCATTAAACTTATTAAGACAAATCCGCCCACCTGTAGAAAGAGGAAGTTTTCATATTTTATAGCATTTGGCTTTTAGCCCCACCTTTCCTCTGGTTTGAATTAAAGTTGTATGCAGTCTTTCCCTTAACAATAATAACTGATTTTCTTTTCCTTTTTTTCATTTTCTTTTTCTTTCTTTCTCTTTCTTTCTTTCTTTCTTTCTTTCTTTCTTTCTTTCTTTCTTTCTTTCTTTTTTTTTTCTGTGCAAAGCTTTGTGGCTCTCAGAATCAGCACTGTTTATTTTGAAATCCTAGCCACAGCTGCACTAGGTGAACTGGACTAAAAGGAAATGGTTTGGAATACAATTTGAGGGATTGTGGTCTGGAGAGATGTATTGTTTTCATTTAGAAAATGAAGTGGCATTTTCTCTTGTAACTTAGAGTGAGTGTTTTCTGTGCCCAGTAAGGACTGACACCTGTGATTCCCTTTCATCAGCTAGGGTGCACCAGGGAACTCTCACCTGTGTTGTGGTACCTGCGACCCCTTCACTCAGGTTTGCCAAACAGAAGACGGGGGAAGTAACTGGGTTTAAGTCATCTGCCTCAGATCATACTGTGACTATACTTCTCTGCCCATCATTTTTAGATTCATTCCAATTTTGGGAGATAAATGAAAATACCTCCTATTTTTTTATTTGCATAGCATGGACAAGCCTCAGCCAGTCTCTTGAACTGTGGCCAACTTGACTCACCCCCACCCCACACCAGTAATGCCCAATTATTCCATAAAGGCTGGAACACAGGGGCAAATTGTGTGAACATAAAAGGATTATATTGTTATTTCTTTCAAAGTTATCTCTGGGTTCAGAGTTTAGATCTCTATAATTTTCTGCTGCAGTGATAAAAGATGCTCTTAACAACATAACTTCTCTTTGGTAGCTCGTTAATATTGTTTTTTTAAAACCAAAGTTGCTTAAGGATAACACTACTCATGCTATTCCTAAAGCTAATTCCCAGACTGATTTTGCTTTCTTCATTTATTTAGGTAAATTGGTAACCACACTGATTAAGGGAGCTAAATTAAGCCAGGCTTCCTTTTGTTTGGACAAACTCCTGGCCACCAATATAACCCATCTGGAATCAATAACAGAGCATACCTGTCTCAGGGCTTCAAGTGTTTGGTTAGAGCTGCATCAATCTGATGAGTCAACCAAACCAGCTTCATTTCTGAAGACATTTCAGAGTGCTGATTTACTCAGCTGGTTGTACTTCCTGAGGATGTGATTCATAATATCCAGGCAAGGGGAAAGAACAACATTTGAAAGCACACTTAAGAAGGGGTGGATAAAATGCTATTCTTTCTAGTAAACCTATCTTATATGATACGCTGTGACTATTTCTGGCATGATGATGCTTTTGAGGCCTCATACAGGGTGTGAGAACAGCTTGCTCCTGCCCAGTCCGAGGCCCTGGGAGAGGAGGGATTTTCTGTTCACTGAAAGACTGGCAAGTAGGCCCTTTTTGGTGTTGGGAACATGTGACCTGACTGTGAGGATTCACAGATAAAGCCACATTTCTGTGCCTTGCTCCAGCGCTGGCCATGGGAAGGGAGGCTGCTCTGGTGACAAGGATCCAGTATGCTCACTGTTACCCATCTTGTCACTGTCACAGCACTCTGGTCCTTCTTTTACCAAGGAATCTTCCCTGGCTCCCAGCTCCAGCTTTGCTTTTCCTTCTTAGGTATAATTTTTAGAAAACATTCTTCTGTTTAGAAAACATTCCAGCCTCTTTGCCATATAGGTTTTATTTCCTCTGATCACAAAATTTTGTGGGAGTCAGATGTCTTGTGCTGACTTGTCCATTTTGATGTATTTTTCAAGAAAACTTGATTCCACCTCAATCTGGAATGCAGCTTGATTTAGAGATATATATGACTAGGTTCCACTCATTCACTTATTCATTCGCTTCTTTATATATTCCACCAGTATTTATTAAGTGCCAGCTGTGTGGCAAATACTCAATTATTCTGGCTTCTGAAAACCATGACATGGACATGGGTTGGCTCTGTGGGAAGAGGAGGAGGTAGGGTTGGGTCCTATGTAATACTGGGACAAGTGCCCCCACCACCACGGTCCTTTTAATTATCAATCCAACAACCATAATCATGATATTCCTAGTATGACTAAGTTTCTTCTTTGGAAAAAAGAAGACTGTTGATTTTGCTTCTAGGTTGGCCTAGGGATGGAACTGGCTAAACAGAGGCAGGAACAGAGACAAAGGTGTCTCAGGAAATAGAGTTGGATGCCACAGCTCTCAATGGTGAAGACAAAATTTATCCAAGATGGTGCAATTGGAAGGTTTGAGCCACATTCATCAAACTTGTCTGAGGGCAAAGAAATCCTTTAGTGGCATCTTCTGAGTTTCAACAATAAGTTATTCAGCTTATAGCCTCAGACCATGATGAACTTTCACACTCTAATTGGACAGAAAGACACATAAACAAATAAGCATGATATTGTATACTATTTGCTATGAAAATACTATAACTCTGAAGGAGTAGGAGCTCATTATCTATGGGTCTCTGAGAAGGGCTCATGGAGAAGGTAGCAGCTGAGCTGGGGGTAAATTGCTAAGACACTTGACAAGTGGTGAAGAGAGAGAACCTTCTATTCCAGTTGCAGGTAATAAGAAATACAAAAGCAAAGCATTTTTATTAGTTCAGTAAGGCTATGTGTGCAAATTTAAGGAGCAAGGCTGGAACCAGTGGTGAAATGCAATATCAAAAGAGAATTCATGTAGGAAACTCATAGGTAAGTTTTGTGGATTTCCCCTGTGGTGACCATGGAGATGTATCACTTAGATATCTCTTCAAGAGAGAATCCACCAGAAGTGCACTTAGCTGACAATCTCCTGTGCTTGTAGTGCATGTGGGGTCCACTACTGTTGGAAGCCATGCTATTCTTGAGTAGCTCTCATGGATGACTAGCACAGTGGAAATCCCTGGCCCTAGCAATTTCTGCCCACCAGGGACTCCCACACCTACTCTTTACTCCAGACCCAGTCTCCATACTGGACTGGTCAAGACTCTTCCAGAGCTGCACCTCACTCTCAGGCTCTGTTTACATGATTCTTTGTTTTCTGCTCCTTTCATGGTGTCAGACTTGCATTGTGGTCTTGAGCCTTACTTGCTTCTGCTTTCCTTCATAGTTTCCAGATATCACTCCCAATTAATCTCTTATATTTCTAACCATCTTGCATCTGCTTCCCAGAGAACTTGAATTGACACTATTGGTACCAATAATAGCCTGAGAAATCAAGTGGCAATTTCGGGGCTGAATCCATTCATCATCCAACTGACCAGGAGGACCCTATCCCAAGTGGTTTATGGAGCACAGGTGATCTCTGGCAAATGGTGGTGGCCCAATTGCTAATTTTTTTAAAGTCAGTCCTGACTTAGAAAAACATCTTGGAGAAGGAAAATGCCTTTGAAGTACCATGATTCAGCATTTGAAAGGTATGGGGGAAAACAAGGCACACAAGGAAAATGAAATTGGCTTGTTATTACTAAGTAGTATCGATGTCCTACATGGGACAATACGAAACCAAGAATAGTAAAAATACAGTTAAAAAGTAGGTGTGAGAACCAGATGGGCTTCTTGGTATCTTACAAAGAAGTCCTTGTCTCCTACAAGGAGAGAGTTGACAAAGCCAGGGAGCAAACTCATAAGACCGTTGAATGCTCAGCCAAGGCAGGTTTATTATTAAGATTAGGGCCCAAGATTGGAAAACCTGAGCCCTGAGTCATGGATGAGGATATTTGGATGGTAACCTTGAAGATTGTGACTTGCACCTTCCTATTAAGACCAAGCACTTATCTCATGTGGGAGTCACTGCTGAGGCCTATCCCCAGCAAAGACACAGGTGCTCCCTCAGGAGGTATGCCCTACTCACCTTCTGACTCCAAAGCTGATAAATAGGGTTAGTACCAGCATAGCCCCAGCAAAGTTGGGGTTGCAGGACCTTAAAGGGGAGGAGATTATGCTCTAGAGGAGCTTCAAGAGTTAGCATTCACCAGTGCGTGCCAGGGGAGTGCTTAATTGGATTGGATTTCAGGGACACTTGATCAAAGGTTGGGGATGTAAAACTGAATAAGCAAGGGTTCATTTATTTGGGGGACACTCTTTCAGGACAAGTCATTTAATATCCTAGCAAGGCCCTTGGAGGATGGGGCAAACTCAATTCTAGAGTAGCTTTGGGAAGCCTGAGGAAAGTAATGGTCTATGTTGGCTGAGGTTGAAATGTCTGAGTTGCAATGGCAGGTGGTAGGGGAAGAGATTAGAAGTTTGAGGAAACTGGGCATGCTGAATTGTATAGGAGACCTGAATACCCACAAAGTTTCTGTGGGAGGACCCAGAGGACACTCCATTCACAAAGGCCATCAGAGTTCATACTGATGAGAGGGGAACCCAGTCCGCTAGAAGTTTAGTAGTTGCCTCCCCTGTAGGCTGGGGCTGATGCTAGGAGAGGTGGTTAGAGTTAGGCTTGCAGTGAACATGCTGGGCCCTGAAGCAATGATATCCTTGGCAACAATAACCCATCAGAAGCCAGGGGGCCATAGTTACCATAGGAATGGCCAAGGGGGCATGGCTGCATTCATTATAACCATGAATGGACACTTGACCTGAAAGATGTTTGGCATCAGGCCTTGGGCAGAATTATGTCACAGGTTTTCAGTTCCATTTTTAATCCTTAAGATCTAAGAGGTCAGAAATTGTCAATTCACAATACAACTCGGGATGCACAGAGATTTAATTTATTTATTTGACTGTAAGTGATCTTCTATTCCACCCAATTCCCTATGTACTAGTTAGTGGGGAAAAACTTAACCAAATGTCAATTCAGTTTAAGCCTGGTGTGATTGTATGAACCACGTTTCTAGAGGTGTTCATTCTCTCAGGTGGCTCACTGTCTCTGACTGCTTTCCTTCAAGCTGGTATCTCTCTACTTTGAGAAAAGAGTTTGGCTCATGAAGATTGGGAATTCCATATTATTATTAACTGATTCACAGGAGAAACAAATCCATAAGTTTAAGGTGCCAACTAATTATTATGACTCCCAGTCCCTCTCAGGGCATTTTTTTTTTTTTCTCAAGGACTCTAGTTGGTAAATTCATTCTTCTTTACCTTCTGTTTTATTGGTGTTTTTCACTTAATATTCTTCTGCATATGTAATATCAATTTTGTATTTATTTTAATGGCCACATTGTTTTCTATTGTAATGGTCTATTGTAATGGTAATTTCTTTAGAAATTACCCCCAATGTCATTTTGAATTCCAATTTAAAGAAAGCTTCAAGTTTTACCAAACCTAAATTCTTTCTGTCAACTTAGAGTTGGGGAAGTATTCAGACCTAGAATTAATTGGATTTGATGCTTCTTTCCCAAGAAAAGTAAGAGGAACAGCAATATAGAGGGTTTTTTTGTTCATGCAGTTTCTTTGTGGAGGCTCACAGGATGGCTTGTCACAGGGTCTCAGTCTGTCCCTCACGTCACCATCAGCCCCCACAAGCAAACTGAAATAAGTTACAATCTAAGGCCAATGTTGTGTGCAGCAGCTTCAAGCCAGTCCCTAATCAGTATCTACATGGAACACCCTCATGGTTAGAAATTCTCAAACTTTCTTTCAGCACAAGGGCAAGTATAACTTGGCTGGGTGCCTCCCCAGTTTCGCTTTACCAATGGGCTATTCCATAATAGCTATTCCATAATTGCCCTCCTGTCCCGCTTTTTCCCTACCTGCCCCTACTCTGTCTTTTAGACCGTTGTTGTCTTTAAATGTTTTCCCAAATCCCACCAGAGTGTGAACCCCTTAAGGGCAGCTGTTTCAGAATCTTAGATCTCCTCATATTTCCCAGGATGCCAAGCAGAGTAGCTTGCACATAGTCATTGCTTAATGAGTTTGACGGATGAATGAATAAAATTGGGCTAATGGTGGAGCAGTAGAGAGAAATGAAGTGGAATGCTGCATAATCCATACCTGTTGAGTAAAATTGTATGGGTGGCTAAGGCCATGAACTCAAAAGGAAGAAGGGAAAGAAATGTTGGGAGTCCCAGCCTGGCTCTTGGAAGTCCCAGCCTGGCTCATGCTGCTAAAGGATTGTGGTGCAGGTCAGGAGAGGGTTATGGGGTTGGCAGAATTATTGGGGCTGGCATTGCTTTTGAGGAGGAAGTAGAATAGAAATGGGAGGAGGTATGTAAAGACAACTTAGGGCATTGGGCATTTTAGGGGTTTGTTATTCCATCATTTAAAGGCCAGAATTCCATCATCCATCCATATGCAAAGATCCTGAATCTGGAGATCCTGCTGAGGGCGTGGAAGACAAAGCAGGGCGGTGATAGGCCTGAGCCTTTTTACTTCAATTTTGAGATACAACAAATCCTATGAGTCATTTTTAGATTTGGGTCAAATGGTTCACACTGGCTATGTGTCTTTCTGCCCTGAGAGGGCAGAAGTGTTCAGTAAGTATCTGTGTCTTATAGCTCTGGATTTTCATCAAGGACAGTTATGCAAGTTCTCTAACCTCTCAGTCTGTATATCTTGAGATAGATGGATGTTGTAGGCAGGTGGACACAGCCCAGTTTATATCAAATATTAAGACTGGCCTGTATTACTAAGGTACCTGGCCTCATTTATGCTCAACAGAAATGATGCTTTTTTTGGCAAAGCTTTAGTAAAGCCAGCAGAACTTTCATTCTGCTTTTTCTTTCTCTCAGGCCAGGCTCTCCTCTTCTCTGCCTTGCTGTATACAAACTATATCTCAGGGCTTAGTCCAAATCCTGTGCCTTTTTTTTAAATGTTTATTTTTGAGAGAGAGACAAAGACAGAATGTGAGTGGGGGAGGGACAGAGAGAGAGGGAGACACAGAATTCAAAGCAGGCTCCAGGCTCTGATCTGTCAGCACAGAACCCACCCGATGTGGGGCTTGAACTCACAAACCGTGAGATTATGACCTGAGTGGAAGTCAGATGTTTAACCAACTGAGCCACCCAGGAACCCCAAACCCTGTGCCTTTTATGACCCCTTCCTGGATGCCCAGCCCCCTCTGGGATCCCACCCTCCTCTGAACCCCAGAGTACTTGTTCATCATACCAAAATGGCTGATATTTTTTTGTACTAATTAAAGGAAGGTGCCTTCTCCAGGGCAGAGGAATTCAAAAATTATTTTTTGAGGTTTCCACAGTGATTTATTGTTCTTTAATTTTACAAGTTTTTCATGAAGGTAACTCACATATTTAAAATATCCTAGGGTGCCTGGGTGGCTTAGTCGGTTAAACATGAAGCATCCGACTTGGGCTCAGGTCATGATCTCTCGGTCCATGAGTTTGAGCTCCGCGTAGGGCTCTGTGCTGACAGCTCAGAGCCAGGAGCCTGCTTCAGATTCTGGGTCTCCCTCTCTCTCTGTCCCTCCCCCACTCACACTCTGTGTCTCTGTCTCTCTCTGTCAAAAATAAACATTAAAAATTTTTAAAAAATAAAATATCCTCAAACATCAAAAAAGCATTATTGCTCTAAATAACTGCCATTTTACTAGCAGAATTATGAATACCTACATCACTGAAATTTTCTCTTCCTACTTTTTATTTTTTTAATACCATTGACCAAAGAGTGGAAGCAACTTCCCTTCTTTGTGAGGTCTGTGAGAAGGTGCCTTCTCAGCACAGAGAAATTAGAGAATGTTTCCTCCTGCAAGCAGCATAGCTGCATGGACAATGGGCTTTTCTCCCAGAGGCTCCTTCATGCAAAGAAAAGTAAGGCTGAAGCTGGAGTCACTCCACCATATTCTTGGCTTGGGAGTGGTGTGGGGCTTGCATACTACAAACCACCTCCATTGGGCAACTTTGATCTGAACATACATTGCCTATTTCATCAGTCTGCTTCTATTATCTTCCAGTGGACACTAGGTATAAACAGGATGGTTTCCAAATGTCCGTTGCTCATCTGCCTGCCATGAATAATGTTGACTTTTTGGGAACTCAGCTTCAGTGTCTCAAAGAACATTATCTGTGGCAGTTATAGATTGATGGTAAATAATAAACATCCATTTAATCATGAAGTATTTAGTGTCCATAAGTACTATAGATAATAATAGAGAAGTGGATTTCAGTTCCAGGGTGGGACTCACAAAGCATTGCCCTGCCTTTCAAGAAGATCTTCCTCTAGGAGATACTACTTAAAATAAAAACAACAATAATAATGATAAAAGTAACTGTTTAGTTAGTACTTACACTGTACCACCAACTTTATAAAATAAAACTCTCATGACACACTGGGTTACTCTTGATAAGGAAATGGAAGCTCAGAGAAAGTAAATAATGAAAAACAGGCATCCGGTCTTTCTGTGGAGGTTGGAAAAAGTCTCGCTGAGCAGCTGACTCCTCCTCCCTTCTGCTCCAAGCCATGTTGGGTCTGGAAGTCTGGCAGGGTGGGATTGCTTGGAGGTGTTTATTGTCTCTTTCTGAAGGCATCAGTCACGTCCCCAGCTAGGTTGTAATTGCTTTGAAAGCAGGGACAGAAACTTCTACTTTGCCTTCCCAAACTGCTAGCTTGGTCTCTCGAAAAGAGTCAATACTTACTTATGGGTGATTGAGTTATTGATTTCTAAATGGGCCATCCTGGGTCTTGATATGGTCAGGAGGAAGCAAAGATCCCACGAGGTAGAAGTCTGTATGTCTTAAGTGTCTGAGTATATTCAATGCAGTATTTGCTGTTTTCTCCCCATTGCGGCACTGAACACATTTCTTGTTGGTGGCTGTGACTTCTATTTTCAAGCACCTCCAAAGATCCTACTGGTTGCTGAGGACAGTTCTATACTCCTGCCTTCATAGCCCTCAGGCCAGCCTGGATCTGCAGCCGGTACATACATAGTTTTTTGTTTTTATTGTTACCTCTTTGTGCTCTCTGGTCTCCCTGCCTCTTTCTTCTATTTCTTAAAAACATAGCCAGGGAAAAGGTGCAGTTGGTACGCTCTTTGCCAGAGCCTTTTTGGTTTTCATGTGACTTTGAAAATTCTGTTTTTTGAAGGTAGTCATAAAGCGTGGGTACTGAGAATATTTGGCATTAATTAGGCAGTTTTATATTTGTGACTAAAACTGGCAGGGAATCACAGCTTCACTGAATAAAATGATCCTCCTCTTAGCTTTATTTATTATGAACCATAATAAAGTTAAAAAGTAATAAAGCAAAAGAAACAGTTCAAACATGAATAATTTAAAAGTTTAATCCTGAGCAAACTATTTACATTTTTATTTTGCCCCAGAATAGTAGCTTATAAAGATGGTCATCTCTGGTTTCAAAGTCAATTTTGACAATATATACAATTTTCCCAGAGTTACTTATGTTTATTCAAGGCCTCATTCTAAGCAGGGGTCTGTGCTAAGCTCTGGTCAAATTTTAATGCATCTTTAAGTCTCTGAGCTTAATATGAGAACCTTTGCTCTAATTTAGGATATTAAATGGAGATATTACAAAACAATAGGACTGGAATTGATAAAAATTAATAAAAAACTCTATTTTATTACTTTTTGACATTTATTTATTGGTTAATTTTAGACTAATTTTATCATTAAGTAGAAATGTAAGATGTAAATGTTGACATTCCCTTAAGAAATTTCTGTGGGAATTGTGTGGCCCGATTAAAAATATTACAGGTTGGCACTAAAATTGTGGGCCTCTATATTTACCACCCACAGTGTTTGAGGAAAGTAGTGAGGGATAAAGAGAAGCTATTCAGAATCATGGAGTTGTTTGTACTACCATGGGCTTCCTGGAACAGCAGTTCTGTGGAAATATAAAGTCATGGTATTTGTAGGAGGAAAGAAAAAATGATGGAACCATTAATGGAATGGTTAGCTAGAAGGGAGAGTCAAGGATGTGGGCTGTATGAGTGGTTAATTGCTTGTCTCACTTGATTGGGCTTTTGGAAAACTTGAGAAATTCCAAGTTGTTTTTCTAGTCAATAAGAGCTGGCTTACTGTTTGGATCTGGATAAGTCACTGTACATTTTATAAAGAATATTTGAGAAATGGTTGAGAAACGTTCTTGATAGCCATTAGCTCCCATATTCCTCTTTGTCTTTTACAGTGCTCAGAGACTTTGACAGAATCCCAAACAGAATCAGAGAACAAAATATCCATGACCTCTATTCTAGAACACTCCAGAATTAGGCTTCAGAACATTATATATAATGTGGGTTAAATAGAATAGTGACTTAAAAACTATGTGTAACTTTTTTTAGGTAGGTGACTTTGTATGAAGATCTAGGCAATGTTTATGCAGTGTTTATCTTTCCATTTATTCAATACCAACTAGATTTTTCTTGAGCACTATTGCAGATGGTATGGATGCCCTGTCTCTGAGTTTACTTGCTGCCACAGCAGACAGCTCTTATGCACACTGGCAGCTTCTCACCTTAAGGGTCCCTGTCTCTTTGCTTCTCCCTGAAACCAGATTTTGTTCAGCTCACATGCTCACATGCAGTACTGCTGGAAATTAATGTTCCAGCAGTCAAAAAATCAAGGTCAAAAGATGTTACCAAGTAGTTTTTCAGAAAGAGGTTTCACCTTCCTGCCCAAAGAACCAGACTTAGGGTGTAGGGCCACAGGAGACCTCGTTGACAGAACACTTGTAGTCCCTGAGGCTACTTCTGTGTGTGGGCAGGCCAGTCCAAAGGAGACTTTGATGAGCACAGGCTTTCAGGAGGACTGAACCACCTTGCTCCTATAAGTTCAAATGCTAAATAAACCTCTTGTCAGTCTTATAGCTCAGAAATGTTCCCCTCTTGGGCCCTAGGGAGCCCATCTCTTTGAAATGTAATCATCAAAGAAGGTAAAGCCCTATCTCCTGGTTTTCTGGGACAAGATGGGCTTAATTACACTGTTCCCTCACTTCAAATGGCAAACGCCACCTTTAGTCATAAATATATGATACAATTAGCAATTCTATCTTGAAAATTTGCTGGAGTGGATAGTATCCACTTAGCTATATGAAAGATTTTCTTCTGTCTTTGCAATCTCTTTAGCGAATTGCCTATGATGAGCATCACATTCTGGTTTAATGTTTATTCAATAATAAAATTGTTTTCTTTCTTTCTTCCCTTTGTGGGGAGGTTTTCTAGGTTGGGAGGAGATTTTGTTTTTTTTTCTGTTTCTTTTTTTTAAACATTCTTTATTTTATTTTATTTTTGAGAGAGAGAGAGTTTGTGAGTGGTGGAGAGAAGCAGAAGGAGAAAGAGAGAGAGAGAGAGAGAGAATTGTAAGCAAGCTCCACACTCAGTGGATCCCATGACCCTGGGATCATGACCTGAGCTGAAATCAAGAGTAGGATGCTCAACTGACTGAGCCACCCAGGAGCCCCAAGGAGATTTTGTTTTTAATTATGTTTCATCAACATCACCTTGTGTAGACTTTTCTAGGAGACTCTGTAAAACTAAGGCAAAGCTACTTCTAGAAAGGATCTAGGGCACAGGGGAAGATGCGTGTGTACCAGACTAGCTAGGAGGGTTCCTGGAATTGAAAGTTTTGATTGTTTGACCCATTAATTAATTCATTCAGTATTTATTGAGCACCTACTATGTGCATGGCCCTGTTCTAGAGTAAGAATGTCGGAGAAGTACAGTTCCTGATTGCAGCCCAAAAGGGACACAGGTATTAGAAACATATCCACTCCTTGGGTACCTAGGGACAAGAATTAGCTGTGGATTCAATTCCTGGGAATCTCAGAGCTCTGCAAAGTGATAAAGAACTGAAAACCTAAGATCTCTCACTTTTTAAAAAATGTTCATTTATTTTGAGAGAGAGAGAAAGAAAGAGAGAGGGAGCATGCACACATGTGTGTGCATGAGCAGGGGAGGGGCAGAGAGTGAGAGGGAAAGAGAGAATCCCAAGCAGGCTCCATGCTGTCAGCATAAAGCCTAATATAGGGCTCAATCCCACAAAACATGAGATCATGACCTGAGCTGAAATCAAGAGTCAGACATTCGACCGATTGAGCCACCCAGGTGCCCCAAACCTAAGATCTATTAAAGGAAGTTTAAGCATGTCTTCTTGGGATTGGACCTTGAAGATGGCCTGGAGCTCTTTTTTTTTCTAGGCTGGCATTCTTAGATGGTACAACTCCTATGTTAATCATCTTTGCATAGCCAGTCTGTATCTGAGTGTCTGACATGTACTAGGTAGATTATAAATGGTTCTTGACTACATGAAAGAAAGAAAGTAAATTTTTCTTTCTGACCAGGAAAGACTCAGAGAAAAATTTCATTACTACCTTTACTGGTTTTCATGAGTATGCATTTTCACTGTTTCCCTCCTGTGTTTTATAATAATGTCATAATGTCATTCGTTGTATTATTGTTCAACCCTTAAGGGTTATAATTTGCATTTTCCTGAATGACATCCCCCTTCTCCCATTTTCCCAGCTCTTTGTTATTCCCTTTCTCTCTTGGACTCTTTTCTCCTTTTTTCTTTCCCTTCTCACTCAGTAACTTCTTTTCCTGTTGAAGTTAAATAGAACTGAAACTTAACAATTAGCCATTTTAGTGGGATTATTTTTTCCTTTGAAATATAAATAATGTTTCTTCATTACGCAGGACACCCCTTACAATGTCTTCTTGTCATTCATATTTGTCACTTGATAAATTAACAATAGAAAGTACACATATTAGTTGATAAGTCTGAAGTATCAAAGTACCCAACATTAGGTGGCTCAACCAACAGAAATTTACTTTCTTATAGTTCTGGAGTCTGGAAGCCTGAGATCAAGGTGTTGACAGAGTTGGTTTCTTTTAGGCCCCTCTTCTTGGCTTGTAGATGGATGTCTTCTGTTTTCACATGGTCTTCCGTCTGTACATTTCTGTATCCTAATTTCTTCTTACAAGCATAACAGCAATATTGGATTAGGATCCACTCTAATGGCCTAACTTTAACTTAATTACCTCTTTAAAGACCCCCATCTTCAAATTCAGTCATATTCTGAGATTCTAGGACTAGGACTTCAACATATAAATTTTGGGAGAACAAGGTCAGCCCATAACCATACACCTGTGAGTTTGTTGGGGATTTTTGTTTTGTTTTGTTTGTTTTGTTTTAATCATTGGTTTAAAGCAAAGATTGCTAAGAGTAGCTGATCAAGAGAATTACCTGGGGAGATTGAAAAACGCAGACTCCTGGGAAATACCAGGAGATTCTTATTCAGAGCATCTGAAAAGGGAATAGGAATATGTATATTTAAAAAACACCCTAAGTAACTCAGATAATTAGTGAGATTTGAGAACCACCGTTGTTAGTAATTCCTGGCATGTTTATTATCGTACTAGGAAATATCAAGTTCAATGAAAGAAGAGAAGGTGACTTGGAGAACCACAGAAGGATTACCTTTGATGAGTACTTCTTTGAAACTTTGCTGTTTCTTTTCATTTGGTTCCATGGTTATTGTGTGTTTTTTTCTGTCTTTTTCATTGCATTTCATTTCTGCATGTACTCAGTAATGTAAGATCTTATAGTAAACAACAAATTCTGGTCTAAGTCTTATGATTTCATTAGCTGCAACTTTTGAACTTAGGTTCCAAATAATTTCTGACTCATATATTCCTATCTCAGCTATGAGCATTAGTTAGGTATCTAATTTATTCTATGTGTGTCCAGTCATGTTTGAAGATGATAACATAAACAGAGAGATTAGTAAAGTCTGCCCTCAAGAACTTCAGGGACTTTCATGATTAGATTAGCAAAAACATTATCTCCTAATGGTACCATATTATTACTTTAAGCAAAATCATATCATTGGAGATTTATTATATTTTGGTTTGTTTTCACTGGATTCTTTTATTACCCCAGTTCTGGTGCAGCACACATTCACTGGTAAGGATGACTAAACCAGGGGTCAGTTGCCTAAGTTTTATGCCTTGTGGCTGCCTTGTTGAGAGACTTAACATGATTTTTTCAGCTGCCTTTTCCCCAGAACAGTTGCAGCAAAGGTGGTAGAACCATGACTTAGCACAATTCTCCCTAGAAATTTTGTATCTGATTAAAAAACCTCACCAGAATGCTACTAGGGTTCCTGTGAAGTTACACCTCCATTTTGATTGAAGTAAACCCAACAGCTGTTGTCAAAATAGAAGATAACATTGCTATACAGCCTATGAAGAGATAATTTCAGCATTTAAACATGAAATGTAAACTCTTGGTTAAAAAAAACCATGCAAAGTCAACAACAGTGATCTTTCTTTTTATAGAAAGTCATTACCTATGGTCCCTTGAGAGTAACATACAAAAACTGACTACAGGTTTTTAAATTTGCATCATGTTAGAGGAAGAAAAGTGAAGGAGGCAGAAACAAAGGGGAATGGATTCTGTTATTTTGATTGAGAGTTACAGGTCAGCTTGCACTGTGGGCCTCAGAATGTTAGTGCGAGTTATCTACTGCTCTTCAACTTGTTATCCATTTGTTTCTTCTTTTGCTCATTTCTGAAATCATTTATCAAACTTTTATCAAGTATCTGCATAGAGTTATAGAGATAAATAAGAAACTATATGTTCTCAGGAGGCTCAAAGTCCTGAAAGAGGTGGACACATACACCAACAGAAGAGTAGGTATGTTGGGTGTACAAATGAGCCATACCCAGGGGAATGAAGAGCCTGGAAGATGGATGACCAATCACCTGGTTGGGGTAGAGTGTAGTTTAAGAGGAGGAAACACTGGGTTGAGCTGAAGAGAGGAGAAAGGTGTTTCATTCAGAAGGAATAGCATATGCAAATTCAAATGCACCACGAGTATGCTTGTAACTTTTCATTTTGAAGGCAGGGTAGCTGGGGCAGCCCATCCTGCTGAATATCATTCTTGAGGCTGCAACACTAAGAACAGCAGGAAACATTCTGCACTATCAGATCTAATGAAATCTGGGCTGGGCGGGGTCAAGCATGGGGGAGGAGGAATACACCTTTCCATGTCTTCTTTATTTCCAGGGACTATATTCCTGGCACTAAATAGGCACAAAATACATTGCTGAATTCGATTGGATTGATTGAATAGTTTTTTCCCTTATGAAGATAAGGGAGTAATAAAGAGAACAATGCATATCTTATTTGCCATGGGTGAATCTATGGTAATCAAATCTCACCTGTAGTATTTCTCTTATGGAAGTGTAACTATCATTATAAAGTGGTTTTTATGGGGTCAACATTCCATGTCAATATATGTTATATCCACGGAACAGAGGAAAATGACAATCCCATTGAAAGCCAAAGAAGAAATATATCCACTCCCCCTAATCATGTGCACTAAATTTGTACTCAGCAGTAACTCAACTGATTCTTCACCAGTAAGACATCTAATCTATATCACTGTTACTTTCTCCTAGGATGGGGAAGGACCCATAACCTTTGCAACTAAGGACCTACATCTTTTGAACAAGTGTTTACTAGGCACATGCTTCATGCTGGGCTAGAGATGCTGCCTGTGATGAGTGTGGACATTAGTTTACAAGGATGATTGCAATATCCCTCCCATGCCCTTACTCACTCCCCCATGCTATTAGACTCTGCCACTCCTCCTGTCCATTGGTGGAGTCTGTTTCTCTTCCCCCTTGAATCTGGGCTGAACTGTGGCCCGCTTGATGGGTATAATACAGGGGATGACATGGGAAGTTCAACATTCAAAGTGATTCCTCAAGAGGCCCTGTGAGGGCCTTGTGCTCTCACCCTCTAGGAATGCTGCTGTCAAATGAAGAAGTTTGATTAGCCTATTGGGAACACATGATCACCCATCAGACAATACCAAATTTCAGACATGTGACTTAATGCTGTCTTAGGCCACCCAGCCCAGGGGCGCTCTTAGGTGGTCGAGCTGTGTGATAGACTCCAGGCAAAACCAACAGACGAACCTTTTAGCTACATCTAGGCCCAGTTTAGACCCATGGAATTGTGAGCAAATAAAATGGTTGTTGTTTTAAGACAATAACTTTTAGGGTTTGATGCCCTAGTGATTTTTCTCTGCAAATCTTAGCATCTCATTCTGGCATCGGGCTAGAGTCTGTGACCTTGCCTTCTCAGCACTTGGCCTCCTCCCAGTGGGTGAATAGATGGCAGCTGCTCATTTATTCTCTCTCATGTTTATTATTTGCATTTTGCCTGAAAGGAGCTCTGTTCTCCAGGACGGAACTAACTCCAAAGCTTTTCAAGAACAGGAAAAGGAGTCCATCACACACAGCCAAATCGAGCTTGTCCTAAATAGAGGCACACAGACTGAGAGTTGAGGGATCTGTGAACTCATTTAGCCTCACTCCCTCATTTTACATTCAGACCAGAAAGATAAAATGACTCACTTGAGTCCTCACAGATCATTAGTGCACTGACAGGACAAGGGACCATCATCTCCTGACTACTAATTGTAACTGCTTTGAACATTAGTTGAACATATAAATTTGAACTTTTAAACTTGAATGGCTTCTGGAGAAAGGGGAGAGGCTATTCACTTCAAGGTATGATTTTGGAGTTACCAGAAGGCCTTCAAAGACAAATTTCCTCTGGAATCCAGGGCCTGGTAACCTGGGAGAAAGTGGGCCTGACTTTGGTTGTCTCCTGACTCCAAATGGCAAATCCTATTTACAATCAAAAAGACAAAATAAACTTAGCAATTTGATCTTGCAAACATGAATATAAGGGGCTATGTCTTTTTAGCTATATGAAAAAGTAAGATTTTCTTCTCTCTTTGCAACCTCTAGCTCATTGCCTGTGATTAGCATCATGTTCTTATTTAATGCTATTCAATAAGTTTTTTTTTTTCTCTTCTATCTTTATGGAGAGGTTTTCTGAGTTGGGAAGGGTTTTGTTTTAATTTATATTTCCCCATCAACTGTAACAACTATCTCCCTTCCTTCTTTTCCACCTTCCCTCCTTCCTTCCTTTCTCATTTTTTCATTCACCTTGGCTTTGTGTAGCCTACTCATTTTCCTTTTGTTGAAGTGTGTCCTAAAGTAGGTTTTATTAGTGAAGGTCTCTGGAAAGTTATGTTCTTGCCTTGTATGTCTGAAAATGCTTTTATTTCCTCCAAATTCTTGGAGTATAGTTAAGCTGGATATAGAATTCTAGACTGACAATTATTTTCCTTCATCATTTTTGAGATATTTAGCCACTGTCTCTGGCACATCTGGTTGCTGAAGAGAAGCATTCTATTAGTCTTATTGTTGCTCCTTTTCAGGTAATCTGTCTTTTCTCTTTTGTAGCTTCCACGATTTTCTGTTTATTCTTGATGATTGGTAGTTTTGTGTATTTTCATCTGACACCTCCTAACTTTTTTCAAATCTGGAAAATTCTCCACTATTACCTAAAAGGTTTCTCTTACCTAGTCTCTTTAGTCTTTCATTCTAACGCAGCTTTTAAACATATGTTAGGTCTAGCTGTCATATTCCTAGCTTCTTTTTCATATTTCCCACATCTTTTTCTGTCCATGTTGTGTTCTGGATGATTTACTTAGATCTTGTTCCAATTCATGAATGATTTCTTCACCTGAGTCTAGTCTATCGTTTAGCCTGTTTGGTGAGTCTTTCTGTTTCCTCTACTATATCTTTTACTTTTAGAAGTTTCTAGTTGGTTCACTTTTAAGTCAGTCTATTCTTATTTTTTCTGCACCATTTGAAAAGTTTTATTTACATATCCTTCTTTCTCTTTGTACAATTAAAGTACTCACTTGAAAATCTACTTAATACACACTATTAAGCATGAATTCTCCTACTTTGGGGTCTTTGGACTTTTGCTTTTTGCTTTGTATTTCTTCCTGTGTTTTATAACTTATGTCTACAAGCTTGTCTTCAGGAGGAGTTATCTTTAGAGGAAGTCCTGTCCATATCCTGGGTTGTAGAGGTCTCTTGATGACAAGACTCACTTGTTCTCCTGCTCAAGTCCTACTGAGTTCACTGTTTCCAAACCACATTTGATACCGTGTTTTCTCCTCCAGGTCCCCATATTATGTGGGTAATGGAAAGGTGATTGTTTCTGCACTGGTGCATGGTATAGACTCAAAATTCAGCCTCACAGTGTGTGTGTGTGGGAGTAGCTGTCAGAATCTCTGTTTCTGAGAACGTGAGAAAGCCCACTTTTTCCTGTAACTGTGTGCATGCTGAAGAAGATTTTAGGCAAAGTGTATAGCTTTTCAGCACATTTTTGGACAATCACTGCTAAGCAGAATGCCCATTCCTCCTCCTTGATGTATGTGGGGCGTGAGTCTTAAATTCCTTTCTCACAAAGGTATGAACATGCCAGCCTTTAGGTAGTCCAGTTTCCCTTAAGGACAGCATGGTTTCAAAAACCGCTTATTTTCATGGTTCATTCTTCATTTCTAGCACACGAAGGTATCTGTTTCTTTTGAGCTCAGCTGTGTCTTTACCATGGAACTATATATACATATATATATATATATATACACACACATACATACATATATAGTTAGTTGTGTATATAGTTCAGTTGTATTTTGAAAGTAGAGTTTTCTACATTTAGTCTACTACTATCTTGAGGAAATTTTGTTTATATTGTTTATTTTCCCTGAAATGTACTTCTTGTCCCTTTTATATACTTATTCTCTATCCCCCAGTGACTTCCTCCTCTCTTTGATTTTAGTTCAAACATAACTAATTCCTGGCTCCATAGATCAGGGACATGTGTATTGCTGCTCACTGTAGTATTCTCCATTTTCATGATACTTGGCACACAGTAGGTGCTTCATAAATGTTGAATGAACAAACTAATATTTCACTTTTGCAATCAGAAGAAAATGTGTATTGGAAACAAATCAGCTGTAGTGGGTCATAGTCCTACCTGCCCCCATCTATAATTCCTAGGAAAAGAAATATTCCAAATAAGATAAATGGATAAAATGCAATGTCAGTAAATCCAAGTCCATATTTACAATTTTTGTTTTTAAATCTTCGACAACTGCAAAAGAACTATACAATGTTTATGACACAGTATTATCAACATATCTTTTTAAGTGTGTTTAATTGTAATGCTTAAGAGAATTACATGTAATTCAAATCTAATAGCTTCCAATTTCCCCACATGTGAAACTGAGGAGTGGCTAACCTATTCTAGGTTGAAGCCAGGTACCCTCTAGGAAATGTAAAGGAGCAAGGGGAAAGGGATTCATTCAGATCTAGCCCACAAAATAAAAACATGAACAAGTCTAAGAATATCCTTATGTGATTCCACAAGCCTTTTTAAAAGCTGGCCTAGGTCTTGGTGGAATACATGAGTTGAATTTAGACTCAGGACTGCACAAAAGTAGCTCCTGAGTTTAGGAACATGTTTTAAATTAGGTCATCAAAAGTTATTTAGCTTTGTAGCAAGGAGAGATGCTAAAATTGCCTCTTGGAATATACTGAATAGCCTAATTAAGTTAAGTACCCAGTGCTCCAATTAAGCATTTACTGCTGAGGTAATCGTATGGGGTGCTCCTCCAGGAGAGCTGTTCTCACCTTCTTCACCAAAGTCTCCTCTTACCTTCTTTGGGCAGTTTCTTTCAGGAAGTGTTGCTTTGATCAGCTTTCGGAAACAGGACATCTACTTAGTGTTTGGGAGCCATGGGGAGATCAGAGCTCCCTTCCAGCCCTCAGAGTTATAAGGAAGTCTGGAGACAAGACAGATGTATAAGAAAAATGGAAAGATATCTTATTTAGATAAGCACAGGGAGACAACACAAGAGAAGTGGCAGTATTGCTCGTGGTTAAGAACTGAGTGTTTTCGATGGTGTGCACAGGGAGTTTTGGATATTACCTTCTTTGGCTTTCATGAAGTCCTTCCCTCTTGAAATGAGAGACCATTTTCTTTTCTAGGTTGTATAGCACTAAGTTTATTGCCCCTTCTTAACAGAACATATATATTTTTAATCACTTTGAATTCTCTACTGAGAGATTAAATGAGATAACATGTAAAGCATGGCCTAATGCTTGGCACGTAATACCCTTAATACATATTTGTTGATGCCTCTGACACCTTCTTTCTACATATTCTTTGAAAAGTGGTCACTGTAACTGGTAGCAGGGCTTTTCCTCAGTAGGTGAGTTGAATTAATGTCAAGGGGGACACCTCTCTGAGAGAGTTTGGAAACCCAGAAAGGAGAGATGGTGGGGCTGAGGGGAAAGTAATAGCTGGGAGCTGTGTGAGTTTAGCATGCGATTAATCAGCTGGCAGACATCAGTAAACTAGTGTCAACTTAAGGCTGTCACACAGCCTCAGAGGAACTGTGGCATGGGTTGAAAGACAGGGAATTAAGCTAATGGGTAGATTACAGGGGAAGCAGGCCAGAATGCTTCCAGACTACAGGCGTATGGCTGAGATATGAGGCACTTAAAATCTTATCTTTAAGCACGTCTGTTGATTCTGTATGTGGATTAGGGGTTGGAGGCTTAAATGTAAAGAATTTACTTACTGGTATTTCAAAATCCAGTAAAAAATAAGGGTTATGTTGCTATTTTAATTTTTCCTTTGATGTCAGGTCCTACTTGCATTTAAAAACATTTTTAGGTAGGCCAGAGCTGGAGGTTTAATGGATGTTTACCTTTGGTGAGTTTCTTCTTTCTTCCCTCTCCTTTATTCTTAAATTCAAAGAAAATTCATTTTTTTCAGTATATTTTTTTAATTTCTCAAGCATTAATTATCTTGGATTATTTGAAGCAATCTAGGAATAAATGAATAAATCCAGTAAAATGCTGGAAGTACAATACTAAGTTACTTGGGACAAGTTGCTTGGTCTTTCAGGGCATCTATTTAAAAATTGATTTAAAAAAAAAGGAGTTTGAATTAGATGACCCCCAGGTTTCATATAGTTTTAATCTTCTGTTTCATAGAATATTTACAGTCAATATATTTTGGCCAATAACACCTGTCATTCTTAAAACGACAGTCAGAAATTTCAGTGTCTCTTGGGAAACGGTGATATAGGCTGATCCCACCCACAAACATTATAAACAGTGTTTATAGCAGGTGTTGTAGCAGGATTCTCCATAGAGAGTCATGATACTGAGGCTTTTCTTTCCAGGAAGCAACTTTATTCCTGTCTGCACCACTTAGTTGGGTTCGTACAGAAGAACTGAGCCCCAAAAGCCATGTGGCGTAGTTTTTTTAATCTATATTTTACTTCTTTGTCTCCTATATATGGTAACACACAAACATGTAGTCTGACTAACTGGTCTCATGTTACAAGGTCGTGAGGGATGTTGTCACATAGGCAAGCATATAGTCAGGTTGCCTTGAGGCTTTTTTTCTTTCTTTAGGGAGGGAACCCTATCACAGTATGATTACTAAGAGCTTTGAGAACTTTATCAAAAATATCTATGGTGCCAAAAATTTATACCATTGACCTGGCCTTTATTCAGAAAGATGGGAAAAACTGAAATTGACCACCCTAGTCTGGGATGGGAAATGTCAACAGAGGAGAGTTGGGGGTGGGGCAGCAGATGGACCCAGGTAGATAGAGGGAGGCTATGTTCTTTTCAAAGAAGGGAACTGATGTTCACATCAAGCCAGTTTTTGCCATGCAGGAATATGGGTTTAGAGTTCCTGGATTGTCTAAATTTTCAAGAGGTGCTCAATATTCTGATCATCTGTGGAATCTCCTAGCTTTCAAATGTTAGATCAATGTCCTTTGGGCCAAACAAACATGTCTTTGACCTAAGTTACCTATGGGCTGTCAGTTTGCAATGTTTATTTAGGAGCAGCTAGCTAAGAAACTCACGCCTTTGAGAGAGACTGCATGTTAAGGCCATTCTTCTGGTCTCAGTGTTATGAGATTACAAAAGGCTTGATCCATCTGTATGTGGAAAGGACAGCTTGGGAGTCGGGGTAAGGATGAGCCTTTGGATGAGAGTGCAGGTGTGGTAGCCAGTAGAGGGCCTGGATTCTGGGGATGGGAGGACTGGTAGTTGGGGGCCTTGGGGACACTGAGTTTATCTCACCTCAATTCCAGCATTTACTGTGCACTTCTCTGGAGTGAGGAGTAGGTCTTTCAGACTGACTCTTTCATAGTTGTGGTCCTTGGGCAGAGATGCCCAGAATCCAGTCAGGTGACATTTCCATCCCTAGGGGAGGCTGACGGATGTGAAACATGTTCCTGTGAATATTGATCCTTGGCAAAACCAATGGGTGGGGAGTTGCTGAGATATCAGTGTGAAATTCACCTTGTTAGAGAGACTCAAATGACGTTCATCTGCCATATGGTTATAGAAAAATCAGTAGAAAAATCTGTATATATTTGGTATTTAAAGTGTTTTTGAATGTTTAAGAAAATTCAGTATATTAGGGTATCTATCAGATTAGCTTTCTGACTCCAATTTAAAATATATACTTGATTTTTTATTTATGCCAATGTTTAAAATAAATTAAGATGAATTATACTTATGTGTTTAGTTTTATTAGATTTTATTAAACTTGTTTAAGTACTTGAGAAGCATTTGCTTAGGCATTTGAAAAGCTTAACAATTTGAATATATTACTTTGGTAAGTTCAGTTTAAAATATTGAAGGGAGTTAACAAGTTATTAACTTATTACAAATTGGACCAAACATGAATCAAAGTTCCCCTGAGTGAATATTAAAATTTGCCAAATTATAAGTAGAATCATAGGATTTTAAAATTGAACATGAAAGCTTAAGAAAAAAAGTTTGAATGTGTAGTTTTAACAAATTTAATATTAATTTGTGAGAAGAACATAGTAACCATGTTATAAAAAATTCTTTTTTAAAATGTTTATTTTGAGAAAGAGAGCACGAATGAGTGAGAGCACGAGTGGGGGAAGGGTGGAGAGAGGGAGAGAGAATCCCAAGTGGGCTCCCAGCTGATGGTGAGGACGCTTAACCCACTGAGCCATCGAGGTGCCCCCATAGTTCTCCATTTATGATTGGAATCTTATGCGAGGTGACTCAATCAGTTAAGCATCCCATTCTTGATTTTGGTTCGGGTAATGATCTCATAATTACTGATATGGAGCTGAGTTGAGCTCCCAGCTGACAGTGAGGAGCCTGCTTGGGATTCTCACTCTCCTACATCTGCCCCTCCCCCATTTGTGCTTGTGCTTGCTCACTCGAGCTTTCTCACTCAAAATAAATAAATAAACTTAAACAAAAAAGCATCTTTAAAAAAATGTTTAATGTACTCAAAGCTGTCCCACCCCAAACCTCTCACCCTCATATCCTCAGAGCCTGCAATAGCATCTGGCTCTCAGAGGCAGCTGAATGAATGTTTGCTGAACGGGTTGAAATTGAGGTTAGATCTTAAAATGGGGAGAGTGGTGCTCAAAGCGGGGTGAGAGATGACTTAAACAGACTGTAGTCTTTGTTTAAACCCTTTAGTGACAGGAAGCTGATACAATGGCTCTGGAACCAAACTGAAGTTCTAATCCTCCCTCTGTCTCATGACCTTGAGCAACCAAAGTACTCATTACTAGCATTAGAAAATGTAACATTGATTCATTTCTATTATCTAATGTGGACTGTATTTCTATATTCAGATTTCTCCAATATTCCCAACAATGTTCTTTATAGCTGTTTTTTTTATCAAACCAGAAATCAAGAAAATATTTTGCCTTATATTTCCTTTAATGTAGTCTGTATTAATCCAGTTGATGCAATTTCCTGTAGTCCAGAATAATTTCTCTGCTTATTTTATTTTTTCTTTTGCAACTTTGACATTTTTCAAGAGCCCAGACAGGAGGTTTAGCAGAACATCCCTTAATTTGGTTGTGTGTGAACATGAACTTTTTGACAGCTCTGAATTCTGAGAATTCCTTCCTGAAATTTTGTTGTCATTTCTACCCATTGATGCTAATTTTAACTCTTCAAAGAAAATAAAAGTAATCTGCATGGTAATTATTTGTTGAAAAACAATGAATGTTAATGAGCTTTTAGTAAAAATATCCAGGTGTTGAGTAATAGACTTGTGGTGTCTGGGAACAGGGGACCTGGTGCTCACCCAAGCCAGAGTATTCTGTTTAGGTGTCTGGCCCAGCAAACCACACAGTTGTATTCATAATGGAAGGAAACAAAAAACAATATTAAACGAAAACGTTTGTAACACATGGCATCCGTTGTAATTTTCTTCTAGTTAAGACACAGGGGAGCTTTGCTTGGAAAAAAGGAAGAGATGTGTGTGCCACAGAAGTGAGGTGGAACAGTTTGTAACTCTAGCAGCTACTTACAGTGCCAGGAAGGTTTTTAAAAAAAGGTTTCAGCTTTTTTTGTTTGTTAAAGAGAAAATCATACTACTTATGATAGGGAAAAATATGTTATAAGATGGCTGACAGGACTGCTAGGGGAATTCCAGTCCCTGCCCGAAGCCTCCCATTCCAGGTTTTCCTTCCCACCCCGCTTGCCATCGCGAACAGACTATAAATTGTCGCCTCTGCTTATGCTCGGTGCTCAGACCTCTGGAGCGTGATCTCCTCTGAGCCCACCGGTATAAAATAAACCTCCTGCCTTCCAAGATCTCCAAGTGCTGCTTGGTTCTTCTGCTGGGTGATCCAGACCAGATTCCATAACACTTATGTTTGGTCTTACTAGAATCAAACATTATGCTTTCAAATTTACATTTTAGTGCATATTATTGGCAAACAAGCAGTTTAGTGATTCATACTACTAGGAATGTACCTGAAGATCTCAAAGTCTGAAGGAACATTCTTGATAAAAACAAATACTCCATTGGACACCTGGGTGGCTCAGTCAGCTAAGCCTCTGACTCTTGATTTAGGCTCAGGTCATGATCTTGTGGTTTGATTCATGAATTTGAGCCCATGATGCACTGAGAGTGCAGAGCCTGCTTGGGATTCTCTCTCTCCCTCTCTCTCTCTGCCCCACCCCTACTCTCTTTCTGTCTCTCTGTTTCTCTGTCTCTCTCTCTCTCCCTCTTTCTCTCTGTCTCTCAAAAAATAAACTTAACCCCCTCAACCCAAAAAACAAATACTCTGTGAGTTTGGCAGTGTCCCTCAGGAGTTGGGAATGAATCAAGTTAACATACAATAACTGAATACTCTGAGCTAAGGCCTCAGAGAATTTAATCTAAAATTTGAGAATGAGGCTTAACCACCCAGGATGAAATGAAAGGCAAATGAAAGCAAAAGGCCTAAACACTTGCTTTAGTGGAGAAGGTGTCACAAAGCAGAATGTGGGTGATTTCCAAGTGAACTGTAAAGACCATGGTTGTCAGAGAGAGGCAGAGGAAGAAGTCCAGTTCTGCCTTTAACTTTGAGAAAGTTCATTGAATGTTTTTCCACATTGATTAAAACAGGAGCCTGGGAGTCCATGACTTCCCGTATGAATGCTTTTGAATTCCATGACTCTCCGAGAAGGCTCTGTGAAGGAGGTATTTATTGTGGATAAGATTTGGTTGGGGTGGGAAAACTTGCAATAGGTGTAAATAATCTACCTCCCGCTCTTTAATAAATGATGTTAGTGGCACCACCTCCACCACTGTCATCCCTGATGGATTCCTGTGAGGTGTCTATCTTGGGGATAAGAAGTATTTTAATTCATAT
This sequence comes from Cryptoprocta ferox, assembly GCA_028646485.1. Taxonomy (NCBI): domain Eukaryota; kingdom Metazoa; phylum Chordata; class Mammalia; order Carnivora; family Eupleridae; genus Cryptoprocta; species Cryptoprocta ferox. Next base: position 71,251,318 of record CM053577.1, read on the forward strand.
CATATGTGGATGCAGGGAAAAGATTGATTTAAATCAATGTTAGGGCTTTCATTCTGTTCTGCAATGGGAGGTTTCTAGGTTCTACTCATCAGTACTTTAATCTGCACAAATCATGTCCTCCCAAATCATAAACTGGACTTCCGGCATGGTCTTCACCCAAATCTTTTTGTTGTCAGGAATCCTCTCTGGATTAGCTGAACTCCTGTCCTCTGGTAGTTCAATGCTGGGTACCTCGATAAAACTAACCAAATAGCCACCAAACAGTTTCTCTACATTCACAGGATCACCTCCACTGCCCAAAATGCTGACCCCCGCAATCTTTTGCCCACATTGGTTCACCACCTCCTTTCCCACTGCCACTCATTTTTGGATGTTTAACTCCGTTGACAGAATATGTGGAAAGCTATGAACTCTCACTACCAGGAGGGAGGTGGAGGGAGAAAGCACATACGTGTGCTTATTATACTAATTTGTGTAAAATTTCAGGGACTTATTATAACCCTTATTTTAAACTGCTCATGAAATTATTTTTGTTGTTGTTGTTAGGCCCATGTGAAAAAATAATGAAATTGCCTTATTACATGATTCAATTCACTAATTTCCTCCAAACTTCAGAATGGTATAGTCTCAGGGATGTGGTTGTGTCACCGGAATTTCTGTCTGGCTGATTTCCAGGTTTTCACTTACAACACACACATTAAAATCACTTTGCAAACCTAGCTGCAGGAATAGAAGACTCATTTATCTGAATCAGGCTGTGTCTTCTATTCTGTGTTGGATAGTCTTTCAGTCACTTATTTTTCTTTTGTTGCTGTAACATTTGTAATTGCTACCTCATTTGCATAGTTTCACCTGTTAGGTGCATTTTAATCATAGGGTAGGGGCCTATGATCTTTGCTCCTTCCACAGAGGAGAGGCTATCTCTAGCCCCTAACCTGGGGTGTGGTAAGTCAGTGATGCTGCCATGTCGTCAGTCACAAAGGTCATTTTGTGGGTCAGTTTGTTTAGGGACAATAGGTAATAAGAACTTCCTATAGGAGTTTTGAACTTTTTTGTTTAATTTAGGTTTATTTATTTATTTATTTATTTTGAAGAGAGAGAGGGGGAGAGAGAGAGACAATGTGAGTGTGTGCATAACTGGGGAAGGGGCAGTGAGAGAGAGAGAGAGAGAGTGAGTGCAGTGGCAGAGAGAGAGAGGGAGAGAGAGAATCCCAAGCAGGCTCCACTCTGTCAGCCCAGAGCTGGATGCAAAGCTTGATCCCGTGAACTATGAGATCATGACCTGAGCTGAAACCAAGAGTCAGATGCTTAACCACTGAGCCACACAGGTGCCCTGAGTTTTGAACTTTTTATACAGTTCTCCAACTACCATGTATAACCTATGTTTTTGCTGATTTAAAAAAAAATTCAATTTTTTCATTCATGAATCTAGGTCAAATTTATTTTCCTTGGCTTCTTTCCTGCTACCCCTAGTTACTATTTTCTCTCTCTTAAATGAGTAGTACTGGAGTCAGCCCCCTGTCTTTCAGTTTAGCCAAAGACAAAGTCTGGGCTTGGTGCTCCCTATGCTGTGTTCGGGAGAATCTGTCCTCCTGACAGACAGAGGGGGTAGCCTCTGACCCAGAGAAGAAAACCTGAATTAGCTCAGGGGTTCTGAGTTTCCTCATCCAAAGCCCTGTTTATTTGAGTGGGGGCTTTGGGAAGGGGTTTCCCTCCCTCTTTCCTGTTTTGCCCTAGGCTATCCTATCATTACCTAGTTGCCTATTTAGACAGATTCTCAGGCAGTTTGGCATTGATCAATGTCTTCCTCTTCTAAAGTTCAGCTTTACATTTTTCAGTAGCCTCCAGCCTTTGAAACGGTGGAGGTAGGGAGCACCTGGGTGGCTCAGTCTGTTGAACATCTGACTTCAGCTCAGGTCATGATCTCGTGGTTCATGAGTTCGAGCCCTGTGTTGGGCTCTGTGCTGACAGCTCAGAGCCTGGCGCCTGCTTGAGATTCTGTGTCTCCCTCTCTCTGCCCCTCCCCTGCTCACACTCTGTTTTCTCTCTCTCAAAATAAATAATAAACATTTAAAAAAAAAAAAGGCGGAGCTAGCTTCTCTGAAGCTTCATCTGAAAATCTGTTCTCATTGGTCAGTGACAATTTTGGACTCAGAATTTGGGTGTCTGTTTACATGTGGTATGGACTTTACCCAAATTTGTCAGCTCAAATAGTGGGATTCCCAGAATCCCAGAGTTACAGAAATGGAGGGACCTAAAATAGCACTGGATCTAAGTTTTTTAATGTTACAGATAAAAGATTTGAAACCCCAGACTTGTTAAAATAACATAGCAAGATTTGAAAATGGAAAGCAGTTTTCAAAAATGATATGGTTTTCATTGGCACTTATTCTTTAGCTCAAAATGAAAACATAATGAGTGTTATAGAAAAATATACAATTCAGATGAAAATATAGTGAGTCTTGCAAAAAAAAAATTCACATTCAACAGTTGTTTTCCAGGAAAGATAATTTTTGGAATTAAAAATCTTTAAAATGTATTTACTGTGACATCAGGTATCAAATAGAAACTCCCAAAGAAGTATCACAGAAGTTGCTGAATGATTTGTGATGTTTACAGTAGATACACCTTGTTTCACCAAGTTTGAGTCTAGGGAGGGTGGTCGAGGATGGGATCACAGCCAAAAGAGATCAGAAACTCAAGCCCCAACCTACAGACATCAGTGCAGTTATAGTCCATTTCTGGTCCTCCAGGAGGCATCCACGGTGTCCCCTACTCTGGACAGCAGGCTATTGCTTTACTGCCCCAATGTTAACTGTGTAACACTGTGGCCCAGAAAGGCTATTGCTGCCTCTGCTTATGTTGCTGTGTTCAGCATTTTCTTCATAAATGCAGAACTTGCCCCCCCGCCTTTTTTAGAACTTGCCAGTTTTTACTGGCTCCGTATAAAGATATCTTGATACTTGGTTTAGCTTTCTCTCCCAGGATCTTGATAACATCAAGAGCATTGTTGAATGGCATTGATTAAGGTAACCTCAAAATACTATGTCCCCATGAGGCACTGAAGTGTCTGGTGGGGACACCAGAGAGAGATTAGTAACTCTCTTCACTGCCTTGCCCCCAGTCAGCTTTTTCCATATACCCCACCCTGAAAGGGAGCATGCATAGCAGCTTGACGCACAAGCCCTTGACACACAATATTTTTTTTTGTCTCCTCTGGCCTCCTATCCTGAAGCAACTGTATATACCAACGCCACCCTTTGCTCCAGCCTCAGTCAATGCTCCTTCTTTATGGATTTCATATTTATAAATTTGCCTACTCCATGAAATATTGGTAACCTAAATCATACTTGGGACACTTCGGTGGTTGTTGTGGGCATACATGTGCCCAGAGTGGTGAAGAACTGGAATGGCTCCAAGTGCTCGTTCCCAACTGAGGTCAAACAGGGTGATACTCTGCTTTCTTGTTTAAGCTGTCATTCTGTAAATACGTGTCTTTCTCATGGTTTATTTTGTGCCACATTTTCTGTGTTTTTGTGCTATTTGTTGATGATTTCACTGTTTAAAATGCCCCCAGGCATAACGCTCAAGTGCTGTCTAGTGTTCTAAGTGCAAGAATTTCCTTATGGAGAAAATATCTATGAGGTAAGCTTTGCCTAGGCATGAGCTAGGGTGCTCTTGGCTGTGGGTTCAATGTTTGTGAATCAATGGTATATCTTAAATAATGTGTCTTTAAACAGAAACACTGATAAAAGAAGGTTAAGTGTTGATCAGTTGATGAAAATATTGTGACTAGAGGCTTGTAGGAACCTAACCCTGCATTTTCCCCTAAGAAGGAGTAATGGTTCAGTATTTGCTAATTCAGTGTTTGCAGAGACTTTATAGAACATAACAGATGCCAATGACTGTAAGTAAAATACAGCAGTCCCCCCTTATTTGTGGTTTTCCTGTCTAACATTTTAGTTTCCCTCAGTTAACTGCAGTTTGGAAGTAGAGGAGTCTTGTTCTGACATATTTTCAGAAGGTCAATAGTAGCCTAAACCTAGGTCTCACGTAGGTTAGGCCTATGTCTTTCACTTATCTCACTTCATCTCATCACGTAGGCATTTTATCATGTCACATCCTCATAAGAAGAAGGAAGAGTACACCACAATAAAATATTTTGAGAGAGAGAGAGAGAGAGAGAGATCACATTCACATAACTTTGATCATAGTATATTGTTATAATTGTTCTATTTTATTATTTGTTGTTGTTAATCTTACTGTGCTAATTTATAAATTGAACCCTATCAGAGGTGTGTATGTATAGGAAAAAATAGTATACGTAGTGTTCGGTTCTACCCATGGTTTTAGGCATTTACTGGGTTCTTGAAACGCAGTCCCCTAGTCCCTGTGGCAGGGGACTGCTGTATTTGCAATTTAAATACTTCCAAGTATTTAAATACTCCACCTAGTGTCTACACCTGAGGCTATCTTTCATCTATAAGTCTGGCAGCTTTTCTCCAGCTTTTCAATCTGCCAGCCCCCTTTCATCCTTCAAGAATTCATTGATTCATTTGTCCCTTTGCTTAGAGTGTGCTTCACACATGACCCATTGTGTGTATTCACATAAATTATTTGCATCTGAATTTAAAGGGTAATTTCAAGGGGAAGCAAAATCTCGGATATGCAGGTGGAGCTAATGTGGAAGGAGGGACAGTCCTATAGCTCAGCCTTGGCCATGAGGTAGGTCTCATGGGGAGGAGAAGGATGGGTGGATAAGGTAGGCTTCTTTTCTTCCTTATTTTTGGATAAATTCCCATACACTCTCACACTTTCTTCTGCCTCTTTGGAGTTGGCTCTGATTTGGAAAAATTTGAATGATTTATGATGGAAAATACTTGAGAACAAAATATATTGCTATAAATATATGTAGAAGACCTCAGGTACCTGGCTGAAAGTTTCCAGGGGAGAAAAAGAGATAGGGAAACCTCAAGAACACAGAGATAAAGTGGGTTCATAGAAATAGCCATATGTCCCACCCTCCTGCCTGAGTCCTAGGAGGCAACAAAGCCCTTAGTTGGAGCTGTAGGATTCAATAATGTGGTTGGGGGGCTGAACCTTGTTCTCTTACTAGAGCATATAGAGGTGGTGGGACTTCAGAGCAAAAATGACCACAGGGATTGTTGAGCCTGAAGGGGCCTTAGCAGCCCCCCAGAGTCACCTGCACCACACTGTGGAACATAATTGCAGAATGACTTCCTTAGATAGAGAAGCAGAGCAAGGCATGCATCATCCCTGAAGGGACCATGATGCTGAGAATGAGGGATGTGTTTTCAACAAGCAGGTGGCTGATGGGATCCGATCTTAACTGTTGCTGGTGTGTTCAGATGCCATGTGTGGTCGTACTATTCCTTTTTTTCAAAAGGTGCCTCCCCTCTCCCTGGACTTAGGCACACCCTAGAGAACTACAAATTCATGGAGACAGTTTCTGCCACCCCAGTAGAATAGAGGATTTACATAGAAAAATCACAAAAGCTTTGGCACATTTTTTACAATATAGACACTCCATACTCTGGGCCAGGATGTCCAATCACATCTTCTGCCCCTTCCTGACATCCCATAGGTGGTCAACAGGAACCAAGGAATGGGTACAAAGAACACATACCTGTTCACGAAATCCTGGAAAACTGACATTGGAGGACACCCCTTGGGGCCTAAGCCATACTATAATTGGGAGACACCAGTAGTTGTTTACACAGAATCTGTTCCCTCCTTCATGCGGCTGATGTGCTCATCCCTAGGTGACAACCATTACTGGTTAATCCAATCAGGAAGTGCTGTTTTCCTGCTTTCTCAGCCTATCTTACAGCTGTGATGAGGCTATGACTCTGCTGGGTATTCCCAGATACTAATACAGTAAAGGGTTTATGTCCAGAGTGTCTTCTGGAAGTCTTGTACTTTACTGATAAAAGGGACACAAGTATTAGGCACAACACCTATTTCCACTTCTTTCTGACACTCCTTTCCTAAAAAGTTTATGTTAGCAACCTTTTTACAACCAAGAGAGGAAATTAAATAGCAGTGTAGAATACTAGCTCTGACATTGTTGAACTGCTGAGCCAAAGCTAGAAGCTATTTCCAGACTGTCTGTTATGTGATTAAATAAACAGTTGCTTAGGCCACTGTTAAGAATCTTGTCACTTAAAGCCAAAATATTCCTAAATGATACACTAATAACAGATTAAAGAAGCTAAATATAAGACAAAGAAATTAAATACAAGTTTACATAGTAGGTAGTGCTTTCCCTATTTTTTTCCTCAGAAGAGATTTTGAGTGATGGTCTTTCTGAAGGAAGTGAAGAGACATGGGGAGGTATTAGTCGGGAGAGGATACCTGGTGCTGAAGTCATAGAGGAAGCCCAACATCTCAGTATGTTAACACTACTAGGCCAGGGTCAATGAACTACTGCTCTCAGGTACATCTGTCCCACAGCCTGTTTTTATCAACAACATAACCTCAGCACTGTGGGAAAGAGACTGACAAATGCTATTAGACTATTAGTTCCTCAAAGCTCCTGGCCACATGTGGCTCTTTCAATTTAAATTAATTGGATTAAAATAAAGTAATTCTGTTCTTCAGTTACTGTCCAATATGGTAACCACTAGTCACACTCTTCCAAATGCTCAGTAGCCATGTGGCTAGTGACTAATGTATTGGACAGTGTAGATATAGAACATTTTCATCATCATAGAAAGCTTGGTTGGACAGCATTGCTTTATAACAGGGATTGGCAAACATTTTTTTTTGTAAAAGACTAGGTAGTATGTATTTCAGGCTTTGCAGACCAAGAGGACAAATTGTAGATACCTTGTGTCTCTGTGGCAGCTACTCAACTACTCAAAAGCAGCCACAGATGCTGTATACACAAATGGTCATGGCCACATTTCAAAAAAATTATTTGAAGATTAGGCTCTGGACCTATTTGCTGACCCCTACTTTAAAGTGTTAGCTACTTCAGGGGCACATGGGTGGCTCAGTCAGTTGAGCTTCTGACTTTGGCTCAGGTCATGATCTTGCAGTGTGAGTTCAAGCCCTGCATCTGGCTCTGTGCTGACAGCTTTTGGAGCCTAGAGCCTGCTTCAGATTCTGTGTCTCACTCTCTCTGCCTCTCCCCTGCTAATGTTCTATCTCTCTGTCTCTCTGTTTCTCTGTCTCTCTCAAAAATAAATTAAAACATTAAACAAAATTTAAAGTGTTAGTGTTAGCTACTTCAATGTTGGGATTTCTTTGTGACTTCAATATTAACTGTCCTAATTTGATTAACATTCTTATCCCAACTGGGTAGTCAATAGAATGTACCTTTCATATCATTCTAAACATTTTACACAAAACATTATCAACATAGCTTAGAATAAATGTAAAGAATTAGAGCTTAAGTTTTCTTTTTTGGGTTAAAAAATACCCCTGCTTCAGCACAATTTTATAATTTTATCTATTTCCAAATTCTTCATCCCTGGTTCTCTCCTCAAAGTGTTAATATCTTGATGATGAACAAAGTGCCCAGTTGAGCATGTTGAGGGCTTAAAGCTGGCACAAGGGATCATAAAAAATTCAATAAGAAGTACAAATATCACCTTGTTTTAGGCCAATCTGATTTCTTGTGTCTGCTGAATCAATAATTTGTAGGGCTGCCAATAGACCTCCTAGAGTGCAGAACTGGAACGCAGAAGAAGTAAATATTAACTAGCTTTCTGACCTTGGGCAAATAATTCGCATGATCAGGCTTGTGTTTTCCAATTTTACCTTCTAGCACTTAAAAGTTCTGTTAGAGGTCTGTGCCTAATTGTCCAAAATAACTACTCAAAGAAGCCACCCTTACCAGACACACTCTTTTTGTTAGATTGTATCGCCCTCTTCTGGGCTATTTCTTTCCTCTTGCAGCGCACTTACCTGGCTTTGCTTCATTTAATTTAGCACAGCCACTTGCTCAGGCCAAGCTCCTCTGCATTATCATGTCATGAGCTGTGGCATTTCATTCATGAACAATGAGACACAAGTGTAGAGGGGGAATTAAAAAGTCTCTTCACTTCTGTTATTTTACTGAAATAAAAAAGCCAAACTATACCACAGAATTATAGTTACAAAAGACCTTAGACTGCATGCCCCAAATTTGTAATACTGTTTTCAAATATATAATTACATTGCGAGAATATAAAAACACAGGCAGGAACAACATAGCCAACCTCAGGATCGAGGTTGCTTCTGGGGAGGGTGGGAGGGAGGTAAATCAGGAATGGGGAATTTGTATATATAAAGTTTTATCTATTAAAAAGAAGTTTTATCTGGGATGCCTGGGTGGCTCAGTCGGTTTAATGTTTGACTCTTGATTTTGGCTAAAATCATGATCTCATGGTTTGTGAGTTCAAGCCCTGAGTCGGGTTCTGTGCTGACAGTGTGGAGCCTGCTTGGGATTCTCTCTCCCTCTCTCTCTGTCCCTCTCCTGTTTGTGCTCTCTCTCTCTCTCAAAAATAAATAAATAATGTTTTTAAAAAATCCTTTAAAAAGAAGGATCTGAGGGGGCACCTGGGTGGCTCAGTCAGTTGAGAGCGTCCATCTTCAGCTCAGGTCATGAACTCATGGTCTGTGGGTTCAAGCCCCGCATGAGGCTCTGGGCTGACAGCTCGGAGACTGAAGCTTGCTTCGGATTCTGTGTCTCCTTCTTTCTGCCCCTCCCCTGCTCATTCTCTGTCTCTCTCTGCTCTCTCTGTCTCTCAAAAATAAACATTAAAAAATTTTTTTAAAAATTAAAAGAAAAGAAGGATCTGAGGACAACATGGTAAAATATTTATGTAACTACTGAGCTTTGTGGCACAGATATCACAACATGATCTTATGTTCTCACACCACTTTTTTTTCACATGTGCATATGGAAATCTCTCTTTCCTACTCCTGGATGGTATTTTGGACAGATTCTAGAGTTTTTGTTATAACTTTTAGGTATTAATTCATAGTCTGCTTTATTTATTTATTTATTTATTTATTTGAGACAGAGAGAGAAAGAGAGAGAGAGAGAGAGAGAGAGAGAGAGAGAACAAGCAGGAAAGAAGGGCTGAGAGGGAGAGAGAGAATATTAAGCAGGTTCCACACACAACACACAGCCAGACGTGGGGCTTGATCCCATGATCCTGGGACCATGACCTGAGCTGGAATCAAGAGCCAGACCCTCAATTGACTGAGGCACTCAGGTGCCCCCATAGTCTGCTTTAAAAGCTTTGAAAAAGCCCAGTGTAAACCAAAGCTTTAATGTCTCTTTCAAGCACCCCTCACCGTGCTTGGTGCCTGGACTTACAGTCTCAGAAACTTGTGGTATCAGGCCTCTTTTTTTTCTTATTCTGTGCTGTCCCTTGATCAGAGGGACAGCACAGAGCTACACACACACACACACACACACACACACACAGAGGAAGCAGTGGCAGGCAGGAGAGGTCAGGGTGCAGTTTGCAGTTTGGATTGGTGCCCTCTGGTTATGGCAGGTTCCCATATGATGTGGGGGCACATCTGGAGTTATTTGGAGACTTCTCCATGAGAGAACTTCCCACTGTATCTTTGTTTGGCACTGCTTTCTGCTTATGCTTCCGGTGGTGCACCCCACACCAAGCCCTACTGTTGGGGTCACCTAGCCCAGGCAGGTCGACCTCCAGGATGGGGTTGTTTCCAGATGTCGCAAGGCTTGCTGTCTTCCACAAGGCCCCTTCAGGCTGTAGGATACATACCTCTGTCTTATTTCCCAACTCTCTCTTGGAGGTTTCCTCTCCTCCCTTGGACATGAGGGACAGCACAGCCACCTTCTTGACTTTACTAGTCTCTCTGTCTTCTAGACTTCAGGAACTCATGGCAATCTCTCTGTGGAAGCTGAACCTGCCCACTTTTGGAGTGAGGAAGCGGGGAACCTAGCACCTGTGGAGAGAGAGAGTAGAGGAAGCTCGGACTTTTGACCATGCTTTCCATGGGGATCTTCTCTGCCAATCTTAAGGACTCTTTGCCCTCTCTTTTATAGCCTGAGTAGGTTGAGTGTCTGCACCCTTGCCAAAACCTAATTCCAGATGGCAGATCTTTATCTAGAATCTTGTACCTGTAGTTGCCAGCCATAGGCATGGGTGTCTTTGCTTCTCAGGGCTGGTTCTACCTGTGGGCCTACTTTTTTGTCTAGACCTTTTTGGATGAGCCTAGTTCAAAGGTCTATCAGTACATTTGTGAAGCTTGGGTTTTTAGGTACATAATTATTATGTTACTTTTTATTTTCACTTTATAGAAATATGTCTTAATATACTTTAAGAAGTTATTCTAATCTACCCACTGTATTCTACAAATGAAGAGACTAAAGTTCTTAGTCCTAAAAATCCTAGGCTAAAGTCATCTGCCCCAAATCACACAACCCACATGATGTCCAGCCTTTATGACCCTGAAATCTGCTATGCCATTTACCCAAAGCACAGAAAGTGTAGTGCTCAATGTCTTTCAGAATTTATGTGAGTGTGAGGTTATAAATATTCTTAGCTTAGTTAATAGCAAGGGGTTTAGCTGTCAGAGTATTATCAGAGGGCATCAAGTCAGAGATAACATTCTGAAATTTGGGAGTGTCAGGGATCTTAAACATCTTCTAAGGAATAACAATATACTTACAAATAGATCCAAGTCCCGAGTCCACACACACACACACACACACACACACACACACACACACAATGACTTGTTGAAACTGAAAACATATTGTTCCAATTAGCTGATGATTTTGGTAATTAACAATTAAGCCTATTCTCATTTTATAAAAAGTAAACATGTGTAAGTCATGGTACAATGCTGAGTTCATTAACCATTTTATTCTGTCATCGAAAATTTAAACAACAATCTTTTGTCTTCCTGGGATTGTTTTCACAAATGTCTCCATCCATTTGTCCACCTATCTATCCAACTAACATTTGTTTAGAGCCTAGAATGTTTATCTCCCTCCTGTCTCCAGCTCTGACAATCTTCTTTCTGAAACACACTCCATCCAAGGATCAGCTTGTTTGATCAAACTAACCACCAATGATAAGTTTGTCTCTGCTATTACTCTGCCAGAAGAGAACTTCAGGTTGCTTGGATCTGTTTTAGGGTCAGTGATGAGAATAGATCTAAATTGTGAGGATAGTTGAGAACAGCCTTTGGAAGTTTAGAGGTGTACCCAAGTATAATGGAAATTTATTAAATATTACGGGGTTCTGATCATGTTTCACTCCTGCCCCACTCCTATTGCTCTGATCTCGCTAAATGGTTTCACTGATTTCTTTCTTTCTTTCTTTCTTTCTTTCTTTCTTTCTTTCTTTCTTTCTTTCTTCCTTCCTTCCTTCCTTCCTTCCTTCCTTCCTTCCTTCCTTCCTTCCTTCCTTCCTTTCTTTCTTTTGTTACTTTATTTTTGAGAGAGAGAGAGAGCATGAGGAGGGGAGGGGTGAAAGAGAGAGTGAAACAGAAGATCTAAAGCGGGCTGTGTGCTAACAGCAGAGAGTCTGATGTGGGGCTCGAACTCCCAAATGGTGAGATCATGACCTAAGCCAAAGTTGGATGCATAACCAACTGAGCCACCCAGGCGCCCCACACTGATTTCTTTTCAGATGCACTGTTTCTGTCTTCTTACCTATAAACAGATATGCCTGGCAGTGAGGAGGTGGATGTGGCACTGGCCAGGAGTATATGGTATGTGTGTGAGTATGGATGCATATGTGTCCAAGAAGCCCAGAGTCCCAACTTTTCAATGAGGTACACAGAGAAAACTCCTTTTCCTTTAGTGAGTCTTCAAAGAGGTGAAAGTTCAGAATGATGCTTCACAGCAGATCCACATTTTCAAATACCCTTTTTAGGATTTTTAAATTGTTTTAGAAGGTCTTTGTGTTATTTGAAGTATACTCTGCAATTTAATTATGTATTAAGATGAATAATACTTTACTTAGGAGAACAACTGCTTCTTTCAGCTCACTGATGAAGAGAGAATAAATACTTGGAAATTTCCAGGCTCTTGTTAAGAGTTTGTAAGCATGAAGAGTGTGTGCACATTTTGCAGGAGTAGAGGGCTATAGGAAGAGAGTGGGTTGGGGAAGGAAAGCACAGCTGGATGCTTAGGGCAACCGTTCCAAACCACTGCTTTGTGGCGAGGTCCCCATGGGACAAGGATTGGTCCTTAGCTTTGCTCCTCACAAGTGCAGTTTTGTGTGTGGAGCACAAAGCTCTGTATGTGTGTGTATGTGTATACAATGTTAGTTCTATTAACATCCCATAGAATTAGTTTTTTTTTGTGAAAATCAGTTTGAGAAAACTCTGGTCTAGTAATTAATAATGGTTAATTGTAATCAAATCATTTTCTTTCTGGGATGGTGCCAAACATTCCATGAGGTTTTCAGAATCTCCCTCCTCTGGTCTTCTTCGACATCCTGTTTATATAAGTCTAAATGATATAAATAATTGATATTATGCAGCTTACATTGTGGTCTCCTTATTGAGATTTAGAAGATATTCTTTTCCCTACACGAGATGTGGGAAGCATCTCATCCTCAATGGTAATAGTGGGGTACTCCTATAGATAATTCATCTCATTTTTATATTCATATTTACTGGCTTCCCATATGGAGGGTATAGGGGGTTAAATAGTGTCTTCCAAAAATTCATGTCCACCTGGAACCTCAGAATGTGACCTTATTTGGAAATAGGGTCTTGGCAGATGAAATTAGTTAAGAGTCTTGAAATAAAATCATCCTGGACTTAATCCACTAAATCATTCACTTAATCTACCAAATCCAATAATTGGTGTCTTTATAGAAGAAAGAAAAGGGAGATTTAGATAGCAGACAGACAACAGAGAAGACAGCCCTGTGAAGACAAGGGACAGAGAATGGAGTGGCACAGCTACAAGCCAAAGAATGCCAAGCATTGCTGGGGCCACCAGAAGCTGGAAGGGAGGTTCTTCCTTAGAACCTTTAGAGGGAGGGTGGCCCTGCTGATACTTTGCTTTCAGACTTCTGACCTCTAAAATTAAAATTGTGAGGGAATTTAAAAATTTGTCATTTAAGTCACTAAGTCTGTGGTGATTTGTTGGAGCAGCCCTAGAGAACTAATACAGAGGATGATACTTCTTAGTGTTTCTTCCCAAATTATTCTTTAGTTTACAGTTTACTGACATCATTTAGTACAGGGGATCTTCTATTGAACAAATTGTGTTCCCAGCTTTGTTTGGAACTTAGCCTATGTTTTCTAATAGATTACTAATGAAAATATAATGACTGTATTCTTAAGATAATATTCATTTACTTATTTATTCATTTAAAACACATGCATATGTAGGCCTAAAATTGTGAGTCAAGAAATATTTTCATAAGGGCTTGTTTAACTGGCTACATAGCACACTTTAGGAGCACAAGTGGTGGATTAGAATTTTTTGGTGCAGGGAAGAGGAAAAGAAAAGACGTTCCTTCTCCTTTTTGGGACACAGAACCAACTAGACCTAAATCTTTTTTTGCTTTTTCCTTTTTTTTTGTTTGAAGTAGGAAAGTTTCTTCAACATCTTCCTCCCTTTTGTCCTGTCCTAGTCTTCTGGACACATAGTTTCCTCATGTGCCTTAACCCTATCCCTAACCCTGCCCCACTCCAGAAAGGACCCTATGCTCTAAAATTATTACAAGCACACTCTCCCAAACCCCCAAACAAAATTCACCCCCTGTGCACTCTACCTTTTCTAGGATTTGGTTAATCAGATTACTTCTAATTTATATTAATGGATGAATGCTTGACTTTTCTTACAATCCAGGAATATTAGCATTTTAAAACCTGCCTTCCCTCCAGCCACTGAAAAGTTGGAATGCTCCTTAAAGCGTCATCTTTAAAAACAAAATAGTTTCATCACAACCCTGCACTAAGTTTAATGTGTGTGGGTGGGTCTATTGGGGAGGCAAAGTTGCAATATTCATGGGACTGGAGGAGGGGGGATGTCAGTCAGTGGCCTGAGGGCCTCATCTGGGAGACCCAAAGTAAAGGGGAGTAGGGTCTATTTTAAGGAGTTGAGGCAAGTGGAAGAGAGTGAGTATTGGGTCCAAGTGCACTGACTGGGAGGTGCATCTCGTGATCAGAGAGTTGATTTGATACTGGGAACTCAGCATGAGGGTGATGAGAGAGAAGTTGGGCCAGTCACTCAATAGTCAGTTGTATGAGGAGAGGAATAGAAAGGAATGACCTTATATTTTTCACCTTTTTAAATGCAGACTTAGAGGGGCGTCTTGATGGTGAATGTGTGCTCTCTCTCTCTTTCTCTCTCTGTCTCTTTCTCTCTCAAAGAAGTAATTGAAAAAAATAAGTGCAGACTATACAGTGTTTTACTTGTTTTTGAGATCTAAAAAATTAATGCCACCTATATTTATTTTTTTTAAAGACTAGATTAATTTAGAATTAATTTCTGAGTAGGAGCTTAGAGGAAGAAAAGACCAATTCTGTTGGTGCTGAGAAGTAGAGAAAGTTTTCAGAGATGTTGAGATTTTTAAAATTTTTATTATTTTTAATTTTCCAATCTTCAAATTCAAAAAATTGTGGTAATACAGATTATGTAAAATTTATCACCTTAACTGTTTTTTTATTTATATTTATATTTTTTTAGAGAGAGAGAGAGTGCAAGTCAGGGAGAGAGGCAGAGGAAGAGAGAGAGAGAGAATCCCAAGCAGGCTCCATGCTCAATGTGGAGGCTGATGTGGAGCTTGATCCCAGAACCCTGGGACCATGATCCAAACTGAAATCAAGAGTTAGACGCTCAACTGCCCAAGCCCCCCAGGCACCCTCCACCTTAATCATTTTTATTTTACTTTTAAATTTTTATTTATTTTTTTTTAAGTTTATTTATTTTGAGACAGAGAGAGAGAGAGAGAGAGAGAGAGAGAGAACCAGGGAGGGGGAGAGAGAGAGAGGACAGAGGATCTGAAGCAGGCTCTGTGATGACAGCAGAGAGCCCAACGCAGGGCTCGAACTCATGAACTGTGAGATCATGACCTGAGCCGAAGTCGGACGGGTAACTGACTGAGCCACCCGGGCACCCCTGCCTGAATCATTTTTAAATGGCCCTAGGTACATTCACATTCTTCTGTTACCATCACTACCATCCATCCACAGAGCTCTCTTCATCTTGCAAAACTGAATCTCTATACCATTAAACAATAACTTCCCATTCTCTCTGTCCCCAAACTCCTGGCAACTACCATTATACTTTCTGTCTCTATGATATTGATGACTCTAGGGACCTCATGTAATTGGAATTAATTATTCATTAATTATCTGTTTTCTTGTGACTGGCTTATTTCGCTTAGCATAATATCTTCAAGGCTTATCCATGTTGTAGCATGTGTCAGAATTTCTTTACTTTTTTAAGCTGAATAATATTCCATTGCATACACATACCACATTTTCTGTATATATTCATTTGTTGACAGACACTTAGTCTGCTTCTGCCTTTTGTTTGTTGTGAATGATACTGCAATGGAGATGGGTGTACATATATCTTTTTGAGTCTCTGCTTTCAGTTATATGTATATACCTAGAAGTAGAATTGCTAGATCTGTGCTTCTGTTTTAAGGAATAAGAAGTTAATTAAGCAGACCAGTCAGGAAGGATGTGCCATGCAGAGAGAAGAGTGGTACCAGGCTGGGGAAATAAGAAGGTACCGAGCTTAGGGAGCAGAAGATGGCTTGCTGTGGCTGAAAGACTAAATGATGGAAGGAGGTTTGGAGACAGCTGGGGCCAGAGGGTGGAGGCAGGGCCCTACATGCCTGCTCAGGGTCTTGGCTTTGACTCTATAGCTATTGGGGGATGGTCTTAAGGACAGTGTCACTCTGTCAGCTGAACATATGCTCTCGAAGGTCCACAGAGAGCCCTTCCAAAAGAGTTTAAATGATTTTCCCTTAATAAGTCCATTTCAAATAATTTAAAAAGTGTCTAGTATGTTGTTGACACTCGATAAATTACTTAATAATGGTAATTTTATTAGAAGAAAATAGAGGAGAAAATTCCTATGATCTCTAAACTCTGAGTTTCTTTAATGTGCCACAGACTTCCTGCATCCTTTTCCAATTAAATAAAATGCAATATCAGGCAGCTGTTGTCACAAATGGCCAAATTGCTTTTCTTAAGTGGCCACTTTTATACCCTTTTCTGCTGCCAGACAGAACTTTAATAGCATTAAGTACACTCAAACAGAAGAAGAAAGTAAATAAAAATTTCCAAAAGCTGTTAACTTTGGATATCTAGCATGTAACAGTCCCATGCCAGCTCTGCTCACCCAGAGGTTTTCGGGACTCATATCAGAGAAAAAGTTATTAAAATCCTTATAAAGGCAAAAATGTGCCATAGAAATCTAAATGTGCCAGTGCTTTATTAAGAACCAAATAATCTGTGTTAAATGTATACATTCAAAGTGCTTGTAAAAACCCCTTGCTGGAGAGAGAGAGATCTGGTAGTAGTCCAGAAACTGTGTTCTTTGAAATAGTACAGCATTCTCCATTGGCCTTCTTCAGGTCAAGAATTTGTTGGATCTACCGAAGCTGTCCTTTTCAGGGCCTTGCAGTGTTTAAGGACAATGTTTATATTTTCTTTAAAACAGACTTGGGAAAAAAGTAGGTGGAAGAAAACCACAGAGATGTTTTTAAGTGATTTTACCCCAAATTCCTGAGCCAGATGAATAGGCCAGAATAGTCTCTGAGGGGGCTGGACCTTGGGGGAAAATCATACTACTTCTTTTGCAAATCCCCAGCATCTTAGTGGAGGCAAAATGAAATCTAATGAGCAATAATACAATCTTGATGGAGAGAAAGCACCAAAAGCATGACTTGAATTAGAATGTATGTTTTGTTGGTGGTGGCTGGACTTTATGGATTTATACTGATGTTTTTGTTTTTGTATATATTTCTCTTCAGTGAAAGGAAGGACAATGTTCTTTCTAAGCTAATGTGACACTGGGGAGAAAATTTTGGTCCTTTGATTGGAACACTTGTAGCCTACCTTCATAGCAGGTCAGAATAGCTTGATTTGGCCTTACTCCAAAGATTAGGTCCTCTTATCTTTAAAGCATAGTACCATCCTTGTTGTCTATTTGATCAGGATGGGAATATGTAGAGAACAGGGGATATATGACTCTCACCAGTCAGTATAGATGCTGATCAGAAGTCAGTCTTGTGTTATCCTAACCCAGCATCTACCTAAGCACACTCAGAAAGCTGATACATGAGAAATCAAGTCATTGCTTTGTTTTCTGTTGTTTGCTGTTAATATATTAAGCAGGAAGTTGTCCAGGATTTTTAAGCCTCAGCCCTGCATTGAATTAGATGTGGCTTTGGAGGTCCTGATTCCTGTCATTATTCCACTGCTGACTTGTCTGTCAGGGATCTGTTTTCACATCTGTAAAATAGGAATACTGATGCCTGCTGGGCTCACCTCATAACATACAGGTTGTACATGTCAAATAGGTGTGAAATAGGAAGCCCCATGGGAATCTAAGGGATTCATTATGGGATTAATAACATTATTATTGTTATTTTGTCAAAAGTGATAGGGTGATGGGGCGCCTGGGTGGCTCAGTTGGCTAAGCATCTGACTTCAGTTCAGGTCATGATCTCACATTTCATGGGTTTGAGCCCTGCATTGGGCTCTATGCTGACAGCTCAGAGCCTGGAGTCTGCTTTGGATTCTGTGTCTCTCTCTCTGCCCCTTCCCTGCTCAGTCTCTGTCTCTCTGTCTCTCTATCAAAAATAAACATTAAAAAAAAGTGACAGGGTGGGCTTGGGGGGAAATGTGGCTGGAGGGAAGGGAGAGAGCTCAGACAGACTCACTCAGTATCACACAAGCAGTGAAGAAGGCTTGCAGAATGTCTGCTTCCTAAATTGCTATGAAACCTCCCTTTTGCCCTTTAAGCCAGGGTGACTTCACTATGGTATGCCCCCGAACTCTTTGAGGTGACTGCTTTAGATTTCTCTTAGCTAATTCTTTCCCCTCATTCAGCTTTTCTTTCTTTGGTCTTGTCTCTGCCACATTTGATCTCCTGTCTCCTCACTCCTGCTCTGATTCTGCCTCCAAACTTGTGTTTGCATTTAGTTGTCCGGAGGTTTGACCCTTCACTCTCTCTAATTGAATTTAACTTGGATTACCCACGAACACTGCCACAGCCCTCTTGGCTGACAACTGATCTGGTTCAGTCATTGCCCCACCATGAGCAGGGAACTGGGCAATTTGAGTGTCAAATGCTAGAACCAACCTTCTTGTGGGATAAGCCAATAAACATGAGTTGGTCCCATAGATCAATGTGACTGTAAGCCTTGATTTTTATGGGAATTTCTCCAGCGCACCTATTTCCAATTCCCTTGTGAATCTATTCAACCTCAGCAGAGTTGCATCCTCATATGGACAACAGATGCCCATGGCAGCCATCTGGCCTGAAGGTGTGGCTTGAAATGTTAGGTAAGGGCAAGCAGATTGTACCTTAGAGACCAACATTTTATAGTTATTCCTGCAAAATTCACCTTAAATATTAGTGTCTGTAGAGATCTTCCCTAGTTCTTGACTTCTGTTTTGTGGTCACTTGCACTGTTATTCCTTCTTCTTGCCTCTGCATTAAATTCCTTTTCAGTTTCATTCAAATTCACCTGGCATTTATTGAGCATATCCTCTGTGCTAGACATTGTACAGAGATGGGTGGTTCCTCATAGTAGCTGATGGGTGGTTAAGTGTATCTGGTGGGCATTTCCTTCCTTCCTTCTTTCTTCCTTCCCTAAATTGGCCAGCCATTGAATGTGACAGACCTTTACATACAGCTGAGTCAGGATATGATGGGGTAGTGGTGGTGGTGGTGATGTGCAGATCTCATTTTGGGAGAATATGGGAGGGTACATTGCCATTTTGTGTGGTACCCATGGGTGGGTAGTGACATAGAGAAAGAAGAATAAAGATGGCAGTAGAAAGGGAGGGGAAAAGGATAGATGTCTCAGTTACACAATACCTTACTATCTTTACTGTTTACAAAGTTCCCCTAAGTATATTCTGGCACTTTATCACCTCTGCATGAAATGGTATTACTGGTCCCTTTTAACAGAAGAGGAAACTAAGAATTCTAAAGAGCTAATTTAAAGGGCTGTACAAGGTCTTGTAATTAGACTGAATCTTCTACTTTTTTTGACCTTTGCTCACTGTGCTCCAGCCACATTGGCCTCCTGGCTGTCCCAAACAACCCTTGTATGCTCCTGCCTTAGTGCCTTTGTCCTTGCTATTCCTTCTTCCAGGAATTCCTTCCCCGCATTTAGCTACTTGGCCTGCTCCCTTACTGTCAGACTATCTGCTTATAATTGTCATTTTCCCCAGATAGCTCTATCCCCTTTCCCAGTTTTACTTTCCCCACAACACTTTTTACTACCTAGCACACCATGTTTCACTTATTAATTTTGTTTATTTACTGACTGTCTCCCTCCATTAGAATGGAAGGCTGGGATTTTTGTCTATTTGATTCATTGTTGTATCCCTACAATGCTACATCTCTTACTGGAATGGAGGGGATCCTCAATAAATAGTTGTTGAATGAATGAATGAAGGTAATGATCTAAAGGCCAAACCCAGTCCAGCTGACTTCAGGTCCTTTCTTCAGTGTACATTACACAAGGCAAGGCCACTGGATTCTGAATTGGTGTTCAGATTGATGCAGAAGTAAGTTGGCATTACTGCTGGAGGTAGGAACTTATCATCATGGAACATCCTTCAAAATAGGATGTATTTGGATGTATTACTTGAGAGTTTAGAATTCATATACTTGACATTCAGAGCTATAATAGTTCATCTATTTTGTCTTTATGCAAAACAGACAAAGGAGTTCAATGTCCTCTTGGTAGATATAGCTTCATATGAGGGCTTATGACTTAGTGACTACCTGCTCTCCCCTCCACATCCCTTTGTTGGGCAAGGTACAATCTGCATAACTGTACATGGAGGCTCTACTGTGATTCCAACAGGGAAAACACAGCCATGTGTTGATGTGGGTCTCAGGGTCTGTGGGCTGTTGAACTAGGGGGAGGGAAGTCACCTTGCTTTCCTCTTTACAATGTGCCCATTGGTCACCAGAGCTGCCAGACATGATCTGTGGGTGAGAAGGAGAGAAAGGAATGTATTATATAGAAAGGGGAAGACTCCACTCAAGTCTTCTGCCTCAGAAGTGCAGGGAGCCAGGCAACTGTGGGGCAGCATCTGGGAGGATGTGTGTAGTTACCTGAGAGGCTCTTCTTAGACCCCCCACCCCCATCCTGGCTTTCTGTCCCAAAGGACGTTAGGGAACCAGCTTTATGAGTAAGAAGAGTGGATGCCAGGGAGCAGATGCAGAATAATCTCCTTATTAATCTGGGAACTCAAGGGTAAGTATATAAAACCATGTGTAATATGGTGTGTGATTATGGATCCTTGGCGAGGGCCCTGTGAGCTTGGCTGTGCATCTAGAGTTGGGGATGTAGGGAGAATGTTTGCAGGGCCAGGGGTATTTGCTCTGAGGGAATGTGTGACTTCCTGTGTTCTCTGGCCACATTTTTTAATGAATTCTTTCTTTTCTCAAATGAAATTGACTGACTGGAAACAAGTCACTAAGACATTGGACAGAGTATCCACCATGTTCTCTTGCCTCTAGAGTTTGGGTCTTATCCAGAGTTGCAGATTTAGGAGAACATCAACCTTGGAGAAGGTAACAGTTAGTGTTCAGTAGCCTGGTGTCACTCTGGAGAGGTCATATAAGCATCACCCAGGGGTCATGGACTGCTCATAGGCTGGCTTAATGATTGGATTTGATCTTGGATCTGATAAGACCTTTTCTACCCCTTCCTCACTAGAAAGTGCCCAGAACTGGTACTACCTCACAGTGGCACACAGACAAAAGAAAAAAAAAAAAAAGGAACCAATGAGTCTTGAGATCCTGCAAGTACCTTGTATCTTCTCAGGTACTTTAAGTAGTATTTTCTCTTCAGTTGCTCTACATCCTAATCCAGTGTGCATTCTCCCACTTTACTGATGAAGAAACTAGACTCAGACCAGCAAGATGACCTTCCTGAGTGACACAGCTCATAGGGGTACAATTGGGTTATAGACTCAAAGCTTGGCTTCCTTCTGGGAAACACATGGCCGCCTTCTTGATGGGGATAAACTGGAACCAGATAAACACCCTCCAGAAACTTTCTAAGACTGGGCCTGCATTCCCAGGCATACATGTTCCAATCCTGTGGTTGAAATTGAGCTGGTTGGAAAAGACCAGTCACTGACCTTCAGGGGACAGAGTGGCCCAAAGGGTCTTGCTTCTTGTCATTGAGGTCTGTTTACACACAGTATGTGGTTCCAATGAATAAACATTTGGGGATTCACAGTATCATTGTATCTGTTCCTCTCTATTTCTGTTTGCCCTTTTCTTGCTAGGACCCAGAATGAGCCACCAAAGGAGGCTAGATTCAAAGATAGCATCTTTTTGGACTGGGACAGAAGCAGGGATTGAAGCTGGATGTAGGGACAGTGTGGGGCAATGGTACAATGGTAGGTAGTTTAATGATAACTAAAGCTCAACTAATAGAGCAGTTCTCAATCCTGGAGCATTACCTGGTGACACTTTAGTATATGTGCTGCCGAAGTGAGCACTACCTGCTGAAGTTTTAAATAATACTGTTACCTAAGCCCCACCCCCAGAAATTTTGGTTTATTTAATTCCTTGGGGGTGAGGCCTGGGCATTGGTATTTGGTAAAAAAAAAATTTATAGTAGGGAAATTTTATCATATGTATAAAAATAGACAGAATATTATAATAAACCCATGAGTACCCACCACAGGTTTTTGTTATCAACTCAGGCTGTCTTCCATACCCATACCTACTTTCCTTCACTTTTCTGAATTATTTTGAATGAAATATCTAATATTATATCATCTCATATGTAAATATTTCAGAATATACACTAAGAAAAGACACTTAAAAAATTCAGAACTCTGGGAGAGCCTAGTCCTTCCAGTTCAGCTCAGGTTCTTTTCCCCAGTGTTAACTATTTCACTAGATTCAGAATAAGATTTCTTACCTGAGTCTTGGGTCCATATATCCGACTAACCATAGAAATGTCCACCCGGATAGTCCATCTCAGTCTCTCTCCTTTTATTCTCTGTCTTGAACTCCTCCAGGCCAGCAATCAGGAAGTGACCTTGTGATTCTTCCCTTTTCTCACTCACACGTCTACTATCTAATGAGTGGCCAAGCTGCAAAGAGATTTTCTATAGTGAAAAGACTCCCTTCCACCTCTGTCCCCTAGAGGCTATCAGAGTTACCAGTTTCTTGTATATTTGTACCAGGATATAGCAGCATACATAAACAAAAATATATACATATCTTCCCTATGTGACTGTAGCATATTATAGGCAACTTTTGCCTCCTTCACTGAGTTTGTCTTGAAGATCTGTCCTTATCAATACAAAGGAACTTCCTCATTCTTTTTTATGAGTTTGTAAATGTTTCATTATAAGGCTATAGTAAAATCCACTCATGGATGTTTAGGCTGTTTACAGTACTGTTGCAAAGACTATTGTTAATATGGCATTTTCAACATTTAAAAATATATATATAGGATAAATTTCTGGAATTTAAAATATATCTATAGGATAAATTCCTACTCAAAGGAAATGTACTTTTGAAATTTTTATAGATTGCTAAATTATTGTTATATTTGTATTTTTTAAAAAGAAGGGTATAGGAGGGCAAGATGGCGGAGAAGTAGGGAACTCTGTAATCTTCGCCTGCCCACATCGATTGAACTGAGAAGGACTGAAAGGATAATACTCTGATTTGCAAGTGGGGGAAGAGAAGAAACAGATGCCAGAAAAAAGACAACCTCAAAGATGCCTGAGTGAGTGATTGTGAACTGGGAAATTGGAGGACGGGCCAGGCCCCGGAGGTGCAGGGGGTGGGAGCCCGAACCCAACACAGGGAGAGTGCGCTGTGCCCCGGAGAGACAAGGGGAAGAGAAAGAGAGACTGAAAACGCTCATAGAACCATCTCTAAAAAAGAGAAAAAACTCACCCCAGGATGGAGAGAGACATTGTCTCCCCATATATAACAACTGGGCATGGGGAGAGAAATCTGTCCCATCTAGCTGGCGAATTCTTCCTTGGGCGCAGCGACAGCGGCGCCCATTCCAAG
>CM053577.1:71275044-71307871 GCA_028646485.1 Cryptoprocta ferox
TTATAGCATTTGCATTCTTAAAACCTTTTCAAAGGCCCTATCTTTGCCTTTAAGATGAATGCCTTACACTTCAACAGGCTTACAAAGTCCCTGAGGATATGGCTCTTGCTCACTTCTCTAGCCTCCTCTCCTCTGGCCAACCTGAAACATTTGTCATTCTTGAAAGTTCCATGCTATTTTATCTATCTGGGCCTTTGCTTATCAGGCTGGTCTGCTGGGATGCCTTTTCTAACCTTATCTGTCCTAGTATCTCTCACATTTCTTCTTACCTTGATTATTGCTTTTGGAGAATAATTCTTGAAGCTTCAGTAGAAGCCCCTCATTCCTTTATGTCCCTTACTGAAATTTTATGAGCTCCATAACTTCTCAGCTAGGAAGACAGGCTGGAGCAGCTAGCATTGCCTTTTGGGACCATATACATAATGAACATAAATGTTTAAAATAGCATGCTCAATTTCATAAATCCCAAATTCTTCTCTGACATTCCTATAAACACACACTGTTTTCCAAGTGATTAGAGTGTTAAAAAGATGAATTTCATGATATCCATTTGGGAGCCATCATTTGGTACACAATTGGCCTGTTCAGGACTGTCAGCTTATAGGGATGAACAGGGAATTGGTCTCATACAATCATCTCCCTGGCAACTTTAAGAAAGGATAGTTAACCTAGCTCTGGGAATCAGAGTTTGAAAACTACTGAGTCAATACTGTATATGAATACAATGACATTGAAGGGTATGAACAAATCAACCGTCTGGCTCACACAAAGTTAAGGGAGACTGACTCTGACTTCTTTTGCCTTTGGCTAGACATTAATGGCTACATCTGAGTGGTGTTGGTTGATAGGCAGTATGGAATTCTTGAGTAGCAGCAGGAGGTCAGGTAGGGAAAACCTCTTAATAATATTTTATTGCACTTATTTGCTTACATGTCCATCTTTTCTTTCTATCCTTTCTTAATCTCCAGGTGAGATTTAACCCTGAATACCCTAAGGTACCCATTGTATGTAATGAATGAACTTCCCTCCTATCCATCCAGTTATATCTCATCTTGGGAAAATTGAGAAAATAGCCACTCAAATTGTTTTCTGTAGGGCATGAGCAGGACTCTTGTTGAGAAAGGCCATAAACTGCTTGAGGGTTATGTCTCCCTCTTCCTTATCACCAGCCACCAAGAACAATGTCAGGGAGTGGATATTCGATGAATGTTTGTTAATTAACTGAATGAATAACTGAATGAATGAACATGAAATATCAACTCTAACTATGCTGATCTGTTTCTTTCTTCCTCTTTGTAAAAAATACTCTCTGCTCATGCCATTCCTATGCCCTTTCCAAAGCCCTTGAGAGACTGAAAACTACAAAGAGACAATTGCTAGACCATATATAAAAATAGAACTCTGACTCACAATCTATAGCAACCAGTCCAGGAAGCTAACTTACTATCCACAACTCAGACTAGTAGCAACTTAGACCACTGCTTTTAACAAGCAGTCTAGGAAGCCAAATAATAATACCCTGTGACCAATAGGCCCCAAATCTAGGACTTGATTAATAATTCCCCTAATTTTGTCCCCACTTCTAACCTAGGAACAACTGGAGAAAGCCTTATCCAATCATACAGGATGCACCACTTTTAGTTAGCTTACCTACAGCTTCCCCATGCCAACTGCTTCTAGTCAGGGCTCTAGAGCCTTCTCTTTTCTTCATTGTAAAGGTTTCCCACTCCTCTGTCTGCTTCTGAGTCTCTGACAAATGCAAGAGATGGTGGCTGTCTCCCTTGGAAGCCTCCCTTGGAATAAAAAAACATTTTCTTGTTCTCATTTGGGTAATCTTTATTTATTCCAAGTCTCCCTTGGAATAAAAAAACATTTTCTTGTTCTCATTTGGGTAATCTTTATTTATTTCCAGTTTTTTCTCAAATACAAGTTCCTGCATGAAGTTTTCCAGATCTCACAATGATATAGTTACTTCCTTTGATACTGATCTTCCTGGTGTTGGTGTGTCTTTTCTCCACAAAGAAGCACTAAGCTTTCTAAGGGAAGGTACTGAAATATTTTCTCTAACCTTTTCTCAAAGACCAACATGGTCCTATGCTTATTGGACCTAGTTGACCCTCATCAATATTTAGTTGATGGATTTATTGTAGGCTTATTGGACCTAATTTATGCTTATTAATATTTAGTTGATGGACTTATTTTATTTCCATGGAAGCTGATATTTTCTGTGGCAGAGTTAAGCTAGGTGTGGACCAATTCACTGCCTTTTCTTGAGCATACAAGGAAACTGTATTTCCCAGCCTGTATGAGGTTAGGTTGGGAATATTGGATTGAGTTCTAGTCAATGAAAATATGAACAAAGGTAGTATATCACTTATGGTCTGAAAAATGAGGAGGGTAGGCTTTCCCTACTCTCTCTTTACTCCTTGTGACTAGAAGCAAAGAACACTAAGGTAGTGCAGTTGCAAGATGGAAGGCTTCTGGGCTGCTCAGAGAAAGCCTCACATAATTGTTGATTGACCAGCCTCTGACAGTGCTATGAGCAAGAAGTAAACTGTGGGTAAGCCACTGAGATCTAGTTTTCCCACCAGTCTAAAACTTTAACTAATATTAATAGTTTCTTCCCTTCATAGGTTATTGTGGAGGTCTGTCACTTGTGCCCTGCACCCTCCACTAAAACTTTGACCAAAGTAAACAATTTAACAATATTTTTACCATTGCAAAAGGTATATTTGGTATGATTGCTGCATATACACTGTATTCAGGGATGGCTTCATGTGTATGTAAGCTGTGTGATTGCACAGGGCTCTGCTAAGAAGGCCCCTGTACTTGATTTAATGTTCTGATGTTGCAGTCTTAAAATTTATAACAATTTTTGAACAAAGGACCCAACATCTTCTTTTTTTATGTACTGTTCCTTTTATTTCCATGGCTTATTCATTATATAACAGAAGCCTGTGTCTCTCACTTCTCTTCACCCTTTTTGTCCCCCCCACCCAAACACTCCACATTTTCATTTTGCACTGAGCCTCACAAATTATGTAGCAAGTTCTGACTGGTGACATGAAAATAGGATTAGGAGCAAATATTGGCTGTGATGAAGGTGGGGGTGGATTGCTCTTTCAGCAAATGACAAGATGTACCATTTAAATCCTAGGGCTTAATGAATTTGAGAATAAAATATCCATGTTTAAACTTTTCCATGCCCTCCATGACTTAAAATTCACCCTGACTTCAGAAAATCATGACCAAAAGAAACAAAGGAAATTGTCCTGCTTCTTTGTTCTTCTCTAAGGGGCTGGTCCTCACTACCATGGGAAGCATCTCTTCTGGACGGCTCAAGAGCATGGGAAAAGCTGGCCAATGTATTTTCTAAATTTACTTTTCCTGTTAATATATGCACATGGTTATTTTAAGTCCTTCCTAAAGTGAAGTAAGATATAAAAGTATGAACATGGTATGTATTACGGGTTGAATTGTGACCTCCAGTGCCTAAAAAGTTATGTTGGAGTCCTAACCCCGAAGACCCCAGAATGTGTCCTTATTTGGAGACAGGGTCTTTATAGAGGTAAACAAAGTAATTATGGTGGATCTTGTTCAATATGACTGATTCTTTATAAAAGGGAAATTTGGACACAGAGACAAACATCCATAGAGAGAAGATGACATGAAGAGACCTAGAGAGAAGATGGCTCTCTACTAGCCAAGAAGGGCCTGGAACAGATCCTTCCCTCACAGTCTAGAAAAGGAACCAACTATGTTGACATCATGAATTTGCTCTTGTAGCATCAAGTACTGTAAGACAATAAATTTCTGTTGTTCAAGCCACCTAATCTATGGCACTTTGTTGCAGCAGCCCTAACAAACTAATACAATATATACAGTAAAACCTTGGTTTGTGAGCATAATTTGTTCTGGAAACATGTTTGTAATCTAAAGCACTTGTATATCAAT
Organism: Cryptoprocta ferox; assembly: GCA_028646485.1. Taxonomy (NCBI): domain Eukaryota; kingdom Metazoa; phylum Chordata; class Mammalia; order Carnivora; family Eupleridae; genus Cryptoprocta; species Cryptoprocta ferox. The sequence continues at coordinate 71,278,999 of CM053577.1, forward strand.
GTGAATTTCCCCATAAGAAATAATGGAAACTCAGATGATTCATTCTACAACCCAAAAATATTCATATAAAAATTATTACAATACTGTGATACAAAATAATAAAGAAAGTACAAAATATAAGGAAAAATAAGCAAATTAACCATCACCTACCTTTGAAAATCTTCATGGCTGGTGTGAGGAAGATGAGAGAGGAGGATTATAGTATAGGGTGACTTTCACTATCACTAGCAGAATCACTGCTATCTATTGGCTCAATGGAATCTTTTTTTCTTCATGCAGCTTAACAAGGAACCTATCCAATGACATTTGCTTTTGCCTCCCTTTGAAGATTTCGCAGAAATGTGACATTGCATTGTCATTAAACAGATTCATCATATGCACTGCTGCAGCCTTATTTGAGTGGTGCTTTTCTACAAAATTTTACATTGTTTCCCGCATTTTACACATCTCCCTACCCTCATTTGAAGTGAGGGATTCCTCCTCCCTTTTCTCCTCCTCCTCTGCAGATGAGATCTCCTCTAGAGCCTCTTGCTGTTGTTCACAATGCAGATCCATCAGTTTGTCATTGGTCAGCTCTTGGCCATGTTCTTCCACCAGGTCTTGAGTGTTGTCCTTATTCACCTCCAGTCCCATGGTCTTCCCCAAGGAGACAATTTCCTCAGCAACTGGTGGCTTCTGTTCATGAGCAAGCCCCTGTAGGTCATGTCGAAGAACACAATAAGGCCACAGTATCTCCAAGCAAAACTCAAGGTTCTTTTGGTGATCCCCTCCCAGGCTTTATCAATGATCTTGAGGCAGTTTATGATGTGGAAATGATTTTTCCAAAACTCTCAGAGGAGGTTTTTTTTCCTTTGGTCACCTCGAAGCATCACTTAAGTAGTGCTTTGGTTTAAAGCTTTTTGAAGTTTGAAATGACCTGCTGATCTATGGGCTGGAGGATTGGAGTGGTGATGGGAGGCAGGAATTTGACCTCAATGAACTCAAATTCTTCCAGTAAGTTGTCCTCAATGTCTGGAGGATGAGCGGGAACATTATTCATAACCAGCAAGGCTTTAAGTGGTGGATTCTTTTCCAAAAGACATTTCTTCACTGTATGACTGAAGACCTACCTCACAGATTCACTCAATGAGCAAGATATAAGTGACCCAAGCCCTGCTGTTGGACCTCCACATAATGTTTAGCTGGCTCTTCTGTACCTTGCAATTCTTGAAGGGTCTGAATTCTTGGAATGATACATGAGCAGGAGCTTGATTTTGAAATCCCCGCTTGCACAAAACAAGAGGGTGAGATGGTCTTTCATGGGCTTGTGATCAAGCATTGCATTCTTTTCTTCTGTAATGTAGGTCCTCTTTGGTATCTTTTTCCAAAAAATCCCCAATCCAATTGCAGTTAAAAACTTGCTCCAGCAGGTAACACTTGAAAACCATGAGCTTCTGGAACTCGGTAGGGAACGCCTCAGTTGCCTTAGGGTCCAAACTCTCAGCCTCTCCATTCCTCACAACAGTATGGATGATACTTCTCCTCTTAAAGTAATTAAAGCATCCCCTGCTTGCCTTGTAGTCTTCTTCATTTTCTGTTGACGTACTTGGCAGTTTATTTACAAGATTGGTGTACAAAGCCTTTACCTTCTTGCAGAGAAAGTTCTCAATCACAGTATCACCTGCTAGTTGCTTCTCATTTATCCAAACCAGAAGCAACTTTTCTTTTTTTTTATATTTTTTAAAATATTTATTTATTTTTGAGAGGGAGGGAGAGAGAGACACAGAGAGAGAGAGAGAGACACAGAGAGAGGGAGACACAGAAGCAGGCTCCAGGCTCTGAGCTGTCCACACAGAGCTCGACGTGGGGCTCAAACTCATGAACTGTGAGATCATGACCTGAGCTAACGTCAGTTGCTTAACTGATTGAGCCACCCAGGTGCTCCCAGAGCAACTTTTCTATATCTTCCAGAACATGTGGCTGTTGCGTTGATATTCTCATGACTCATTTTGCTGCATCTAGCCCCCTTCTTTCTTCTTTCTTCTTTAATATTGTGCAAATGGTTGACATAGATTTATTAAATGTTGAAATTTCGGCCACTTGCATACCTCATTCGTACTTCTTGATGGTTTCCTTCTTAACTTCCACAGTAACCATCTCTTTCTGACTGCCTTTCTTTTCAATCTTTTTCTGCAATGGAGGCCATTGTATACACTTACACAGATGTTGACTACAGTATAGTATTAATAAACTTTTGTCATATACTGTATTTAATGTAACTGGCAATAAGCAGCAGAGGAAAGGGTCTATATCTGCAGGCAGCCTAACCTAGAATGAAGCAAAGCATTCCAAAGCTTACTCGTGTATGGGAAAGCAAAGGATTTCCCATAGGTGCTTTGAAGTGACAAAAAACACACTACTCCCAGTTGGGGCACCTTCCAGCATTCTGAAAAATCACTGGTTTCTGCCAAACACTGAGGCCTGAGACCAAGCATCTGAGTGTGGGAGACCAGAACCCACAATTCTGCAGAGAGAGAGAGAGAGAGAGAAGAACCATTGGTTCAGTTGTGATCATGTGATGTTTGGCGTTACGTACTACACATATTGCAGGACATCGCTCATTCATCAAGTTAAAATTTATTAGAAATGTTTGCTTGTCTTGTGGAACTCACAGAATAAGCTAATTGCAATCCAAGGTTTTACTCTCTATATAAAATAATAACCTAATAATAATTTTATCATTGCACGTTTATCCAAGTTTTCCAAGATGAATATACTAAAGAAATCTAACTAATTCTATAGGGAAAAAATGGAAATCAGTTTCATTTTTTATAATGAATGCTTTATAATCATACTCTGTATAAAGAAAGAGATTTGGATCGATGCCATGATACATACTTGCCTTCAAATGCCTGAATTATGCCATGAAGTAACTACAGTATTGTTACCTGTATTCTTTTGTGAATGCTTATGGGCACTTATTTTGCAATTCATTAGTTTGCTATTCTCCCAGAGTCTCAAGATGAATTTCGATGTTACATCTTTCTTGAACTCTTTCCTTTCTTCTTCCAGTTTTGATCTGTATTTATAAATTAATTTTGGCATTCACCAAATTGGAAAGATAAGTTTGGATTGGTATCAGTTCAGACTTTATTTTTAAGTATTGTGAATGGTGATGGAGCAGCTTGAGACAGTTGTTGCTATCTCATCATATCTGGGCACCTTACTTATCACACCTCTTCTGTCAGTTGGTCTTAATTGTACACACTGAGCAAAGGCTATTATATTTATAGAGATAGGAGGAAAGGAGGAACTTCAGAAACAGCGGGCACCCTGAAGGAAAGGAAGAAAATTTCTAGCTATGAATTTAAGTGATCCAACAGCAATAGCAAAATCAATCCAAGCAAAACTCTAGTTATTGGAGAAACAAACTTCATTAGGGTGGGGTTGTTTGACTCAGAGGTGGGTGATAAATTCAGGAGCTGAGATTTTGGATGCTGAGTTGTTTAGTTTTGCTTTAAAGATCTCTAGATGTAGAGCCAGATGAACAATTCTAGGCACTTAAGAATTTGGAAAGACCATTTTCTACTGGCATCAAATAAGAAGTGAAATCTCAATTGAGATTATGGGGTCCAAACTAAATTCAAATGTGAGAAGTCCATAAAGTACCATGCCAAGACTTGGAACACAGGGAATGCTGGCCATAGCCTGTGGTTAGAGACTTCAAGCCAATGTCAGGACTGTGGCCACAAGACAGGAAGTAAGATCAGGAAACCAAACAGGGGTGCAGGCATTCCTACTGGAGGTACAGCCGGGTCTGTAAGCCAGGAGTGGGACAGCCAAGAGCATCAGGCCAGCATGTGGACAGGACTTTGGTCAAGCAGGAACAGAAGTAGACTCTGTGCTTTGGAAAATCAGAAGTAGGCTCTGCTCCAACAGTGCTCATGGCATGTCCCTCCTTTGTGACACAGCAGTCCAAGGAGATGGTGAGTGGGCAAAGGCAGCTTGAAGAGCCAAGAATGGGCTATCCTTGGGCTAGAGGATTGTGAACAAGTAGGAGACCAGGTAACTATGAAATATTATTTTCTGAATCATGCCAAAGTTAGGGCATTCTAGGTCACCAGCCCTTTAACATGGACCCATATGGATTATGGGACTAATGTCATAATTATATACTATAATATATATTATGCAGTATGTAATAATTCTATATGGATTGTTGGAACTACACCAGATAAAAACAGAATCTCACTTAGCTGTCTTGAAGTACTTACTAATTGTGGGAAAAAGCCAAGGTACCTTTCATTCAACAAACAATTATTAAATGGTTTTTATGAACCCAACACTGTATGTACAAGGCCGTATGCCTACCACGATGAAAGAGATTCAGTCTCTGACCTCAGAGAGCTCACAGACTAGAAATGCAGGTAGAAGGCAATAATCACAGTGCAGCAGGATGTGCAAACTAGAGCTATATGCATAGTTGTGGCTTAAGAGTATAAGAGAGACTTAAGGATCACAGTCTCATCAGGAGGTGGTGGTGGCTAAGAGAGGACTTGTTCTGAAGATGTGTTTGCATCTAATCATATTATATGTCACTCAGGTTGTACACTGGGGTGATAGAAGGATGGGGTTTGGTGCCACCAGAGCTAGGCCTATGATAAGATATGTGAGTCACTTGTATTGCCTTGACTGTACAAAAAAAAAAAAAACCAGTTGTCAAGATAAATAATATTTTAATGCAATATTTTTGAAAATAAAAATTAATGCCAAAAATCCATGACAAAATAACAAAAATTTCAATGAAGACTGGATTAATGCTAAGCCACATTGGAGCCAGAAGCAGCAGGAAAAATCAGTGATACTGATCCTATATTTGTCTAAAACTTTAGTATTTTGTTCATCATGAATTTTTGTGCTACCCATTGGAGACATAGACTCTACAACTAGATAAAAAAAAAGGACTATTGGTTGAGTGGCTCTGCTTTTCGCTAAGAAGAAACTATTTGGAATGATGGTGCCGAGTTTGGTTTTTGGAAGCCACGCTGTGGTTCTGCCACTTACTGCTGAATGGCTGAGTGACTTCAGGAAAGTTTCTCATCTTCTTAGTTCTTCAGTTTCTCCATGTAACTTGCAGATAATGTTAATAACCACCTCATGACATTATCAGGGGGATTAAATGACTTACTATTTGTGAAGCACATAGACCTCATCTGGCACATAGTGAGTTCTAAATGAGTGTTGAAATATCAGAAATAAATAAATAAAATAATGTCATAGATTACCTTTCTGAGGCATTGTCAAAGAAGACCAGGGTAAAATTCTGGGACTTTTTAGTGTGGAAACTATTACATACAGGAAGGAAGTCTAGTGTCTGGGAAGTTGAGAGATCCAGGTAAATAGATGTTGTCCACATAAGGGAAAACTCTGGCGCTGGTACATGGTGCAAGAAGCTATCAGTACGTGAAGATACCCAAAAGGTCTCTTGATTTTATAAATCCATAGGGATTCCTTTGGTAGTAAATGGTTTGGGTGTTTGGAAGCTGATTTCAGACACATTGTAGATTATCAATTCCAATCTGAAATCAGCTTTCTTGCTGCAGATGAAACTCCAGGTTAGTAAGCTCAGTGGCACAGTACCAGGGTCTGTCATCTCAAGTGGGCTGTCCTTGTCCTACTGTGGTTCCTGAGGGACCACTTGGAAGATCACCAGTAGTGCTGATCTGTTGCCTGGAGTGGGAGCATTACATAGAGGGGGACATGTTGAATCCCTCATTGTTTTGTTATACACCATTAGTAATAGGGAACAATGCCACTGAGATGTCATCAGGTCTAATGTGGCTGGCCGAATTAAATGCTAGAAATAATAATGGAAGAAACGTGAGCCTCTCTTTGCTGCTGTGTGCCTTGTTGAGGAAATGAAGAACGTCGCATTCAAAACCTCATTTCCTCTCTTAACTACAAGGGATTTTAGCATCAAAGGACATCATACCCAGACTTCCACCTTGTAAAAACTCAGCCTGTGAAGGAAACCAGCAGGGGGTGCTGCTACCCTTCCTAAGAATCCTTTGGCTCTCACTGTAAGATAGTGACATCTGGATTATGAACCAAAGATGATCAAGTCTGATATTTATGACACTCCAGTTACAAACCTGAAAAGAGAAGGGTTTATGATGGTATAATTTATATGCTTTCTTTAAAAGTCACATGAACTGAGTTTGTGTAAGCAATCTGTTTGCCATGTAAAAATGTCCCCATTTCATCTGGGAAAATCATCTTATGAAAGAAAGGATGACCCAAGCTTTGGGAACATTGATTTAATGCGATCCAAATTCACACATCAGTTTAAGGTCATTTGAGCTATAAGGGGTTGTAGGAACTTGGATGTGACTTCTCAGTGAATGTGGAAACCAGTAAGGGAGATTGAAAAATAATTTTGATAAATGAAAGGAGGCTTTTAATAGTTATTACACTAAATATCAAAATCTGATTGCAGCTTGAGTGAGGCCTTTGGAGAGAGCATATAACAAGCAGGAATTTAAAGGGAAGCGAGTGGTCTTATCTGCAGAGGTGTAGCTGGTGTATCTAACTCTCTGGGATACAGCCTTGGTGTGAAGGGCCTGGGTTTTTAAAAATCTGTGCCACCTGAGAAGAGTTTGACCCTGAAAGGCTCTCCCTTTCCAGATGGTTTTGGGTTTCTCTCAGGCTCATGTCATTGTAGACTGGAGTGGACAGCCACAACAGTAACCGCAAACCTACTCTCTTCTGTTGCTGAAATTGAGGCAGTTGATCAAACAGAATCAGCCTCTCACAGTGGGGTGATGGCCCTTCATCCATCTCCAGGGCGGTCTGTCTACTGAAAGCTGGTGGGATGTGGTGAAGGCCCCATTCTCCTTATGTGATCTTGGCTGCTTTGATGGATGCTATGGACAACTGCCATATGTTTCTCTCAGGACATTTGATGACTAATGGTGGGGTGGAGTGAGACCTTAAAGCACTGATGGAGAAAATGGAGGAAAGACATTTCAGGGGCCGCTCTGAAGTGGAATGATACAAGTGGCAAGGAAAACGGACATTCCTCTCAAGGTTGCTGAGTGTTCTTCATTCACGTTTCTGGCCACAAATATTTCCTGGGAAACATCACTGTTAGTACCTGTTTCTTTAGTCCTGGGGCTATTTCTAGCGCTTCCAATTCTTTTATATTAACGAGGAAGACAAGTTTACTCCCCTGCTGTTTGAAGCTAGCAGAGTGGGAATTTTGGTAGAAGTCAGCCCTGCGAAGCTTGAGGCTTGACTGGGAGTTTGATTTGGGGAAGCCAAACAATTATCAATCCACTGTTAAAAGATGGGGGAGGGGGCAAATATTTCATATGTGTCACATGCAGCCTCCCTAATAGAAGATCTATGAATCTTTTTTCCCCTGTGAAGAATGAAACACTCCAAGCCTCTTGAGTATTTAGGAATTTGCCTCCCCTCACGCTGGCCTCTCAGAAGCCGAGGGCTGCCAGTGGCCATGTGGGGGATGGTGGGGGGCCCTGGCTGTCTGAGACCCACACCTGTGCCTTAGCCCCCACGGAGATTAGAACAAGACTGTCGGCTCAGGGGCCAGAGCTTGGTGACACTGCACACATAAGCGGGGGCAGATGTTGGAATGTTTAGAGACAAGGGGGCTGGCCTTATTTGCTGGGGTGGGATTGATTAATGGAGGTGGGGCCAATGCAAATTCAACAAGCCAAGGAGACTGCTGGCAGGAGAGCTGGTGTTTGAACACTTTTTGTAAAGACTTCGTGGAGGTCTTTAAAAACAGGGTAAGTCCCCATGTGTCTGGAGGTTTAGTGGGAGGTCTTCCCATAAGCTTGGGTGTGGATTCGATGAACCCTCAAAGTCTTTTTAACATTCTGATTCTGTGGTCAAGATTAGACAGACACATGTGGCCACAAAAGAAACAAAATAGAAATCCAATGGAAAGTTTTATGTTCTGTATCTTTAGTCCCTGACTATTTCCAAATGGAAGATAATCTCTTGTATGCTGCAAGACTGATCCTGTTCTGTCTCTGTTTCAAAAGCTCAGTTGAATTGATTCTCTTCATCTTGACCTTGGCATTCTGCTTTAATGTAGAAACACTTATTCCAAATCCTTTTTTAAAAACTCAAAGCAAAGGGTCTGAGAAAATGTACTATTCTAGGATATGACAGATGTACCTATTTGAAATCATTCATTTAAACCTCTCATTCCCAATCCCATCAACATAATTTGTTTTTTTCTGTTAACATTTACAATTTGTCCCCAAAGAAATAACAACCATCCAAAACAAACCAAAAATCCAACAAGTGTCTTATAGAAACTGTCTTTTTCTTTGTTGGTGCTTTTTGCTTGAAACAAGAGGATCTTGTGGTGTGATAAAATATGTTTTGAATACCCAAGGAGGGCCTCCTTTTGAAGGTTTATGCACTGCAGTCTCTCCAAGATTTGAATTTACTCAGAGAAGAAAGGTGAACTGCATTTGTTCCAAGTCAAATATACATCTGTATTATTCACCATCGCACCCCTATTCCATTATAAACAAATACTGACCTTGTTCTTCTGATGTGAAGCCAGAGAGGGTGTGAAATATAGCAAAGAGAACAGTCTGATGCAGAAATATGAACGTTCCAAGCAACAGAAACACAATATTTAAAAGGAGTAGGGAAGGTCCCAAGTTGGTCTTTCTAATTCCTATTCTGCTGCTGACCTTGGGGAAAGTAATGCAATAGTTATCAGTCACTTTGGGAAAATTGCCTGTTATTTCAGATTGCCAGTGGATTTTTTTTCCTTAGTATCTATTTCTTGGAAGTCCTTCTGTTTCTTTCTTTTGGCCTTAAGAACTTCTTTTGAGAAACTTTTTTTTGGTGAACTTTTGGCCTAAATACTAGAAACGAGTTTCCATTTGGATGCTGAGCAAATCCCCTCCTTTCCATGGGCCTGGGAGCTACTCCCCTATTCGTGACTTTTCTTAGCATGACATCCTAGGAAAGGCCCTTGAATGGTGGAGGTCCATGGCAAACATTATATTAGAAGAAAAAAAGGGAACACAGTTGGGAGAAGAAGCTAAAGGTGTCAGATTTTGACATTGAATGGAAACCACATTCAGTGTTCAGTGCTTTCTCTTGTAAAGTAGGGATAAGAGGAGGATTAAATGAGATAATACAATTATTTCTGCTACAGTGTAATATATGTCTTCCTAGGAATCAAGGCATTATAGAATTTCATGCAATAAAACTGATGGGGCTTATGGGAAAAATAGAATTGGGTAGAACATTCAACACCTGTATAGTCTAGTAAGGAATACCCTTCCAAAAACCCAATAAAACTTTTAAACATCTTAAATCCCTAATAAATTAAAAAAAAAAACTATGATATAGATAGCACTTCACCTTACAGAAAGCATGAAGTTTGCTTGGTGGTATCATACCGTGAAATGGGGTGAGTTCTGGAGGAAGAGAGGGAAGGAAAAAAACAGGACAGAATGTTGTGACACCAAAAGTGTGGTGCTTTGTCCCATTTTCCTTCTGCATGACCTTTAAAACAGAATTCCGGTCTTTGTTGTTTTGCCACGTCCTCCTTTCTTTATGAAGCAGCCAGTATGGCTGTTAAGTGGGATGGGAAGCTGAGACATGCTGGCCGCTCTGCTTGGTGTTGGAGGCGTTCCCATCAATCCATACAGGTGTCTGTCAGCCCAATTCCAGCAGGCGACAGTTCTGGCATTTTCAGCTCTAGTGGACAGTGACCTGACCTCATCATCAGTTCTGCATCAGCGGCCCCAGCATCATTGCTTGTAACATCTTCAGGCTTGTTAAGGAGATGCTACAGCTGCCACAGTTCCTCCTGCTAAGCAACTTTCTCTGATGTTTGCTGCATCGTCACTGATGGTGCACGAGGCCAATTTCCTCAGCCTCTTGCTCTTGTGATATCACAAGTTCTCTTGTTTCTTTTTATGCTTTATCATTTTAAGCTTCTCCTCAAGATCTGAGGCTTTCCCTTTTCATTTGCTACTTGGGTTCATCTACTTAGGATGCTTATTCATGTTGGGTGGTTGCAGTAAATACTTTGAGCAAGAAAGTTACGTGAATTTGGGAAGAACTGTATACACACATCAGGCAAAGCATGTAGGTCAAGTGGGGAAACAGAGAGATGAGGGACATATGTTTGTGTTTCCCCCATGGTCACTGCATGCAGCTGTTCGGCATTTTTGAATTTACTTGGTGTTGCTAGGTCATATAAAGAATAGTTATCTTATGAAAAATTAGATAGCTACCACCATTTTGTGTCTGGGGGACTGTATCACCTATTTTTCCATCTTGGTTTTTTAAAAATTATTTTTAATCTTTAATTTTGAGAGAGAGAGAATACAAGTGGGGAAGGAACAGAGAGAGAGGGAGACACAGAATCCGAAGCAGGCTCCAGGCTCTGAGCTGTCAGCACAGAGCCCTATGTGGGGCTCGAACTCACGAACCGTGAGTTCATGACCTGAGCCAAAGTCGGACACTTAACTGACTGAGCCACCTAGGCACCCTGGTACTTATCCATCTTGTATGAATAAATAGGTACATAACAAACAAGTTCTGCAACTAAAAAGATTGTGCATGAAAAATGTTTACAGCCATACCATACATATAATACAGCAAGTACTCAAGAATTGTCAGCTAATGATATGTAAATGAACAACATTTTTGAATTACCAGCCCAGGCACTTTCAGTAGTATGGTTGATATGTGTGCATGGTGAGATTTTCTGTTGTGTAATTAGTGAAGACAAGTGGATGAACCCCTATGGAATAAAGTATGAAGTGGTACATGCTCACCCTGGCTCCAAGCCTTAGCTTTGCCACATACTAGCAGTATGACTGCAAAAAACACTACTCCACATCTTTGACTTTCTATTCTCACATATGAAACCTGGAGCTATTAAAACCTGCCTTCCCTTTGTACCTGCTGCAGGAATTTCTACCTGTGAATTTTAAATGGGAGAGCGAATGAGAAGGCTCGCTGAAAAGGGTGAAGCGCTGTGAAAATATGCAGTCTTCATTCAGTCACTGATCTAAGAGATCACAATTCAGGAAGGTGAAAATTGTTTGCGGGTATAAAAAGGGCATTTTCCAATTCATAGGGGCATACTTTTTTGCTTTCTCATTCCTACCTCATGGGATAGCTGGCCACATGCCCTCCGTAATTTGATAGATGTTGTAGAATTTCTGCGTGTATGCATGTCTTCCTTTTTGCTTGTATCAGGACTGTGAAGGGGAAGTCTCTACATAGGGCCTATTTCAAGCTAAATCAGGGTAGGCATGGAGGAACACTAAAAGCTGTGCCCCTCATCCCCAAATCTCTTCCCAATGAGGCTTTGGAGTATGCCTGAAATTCTTCCACGAGGTTTATTTTGTTTTATTTTTTTAATTTGGGCAATAACACAGACATGGTGCCAACGTGGTCATAAAGGCAATGCAGTGTCCACATTGTCCACATTGTCGTATGGAACACTCACACTGGAGTAAGAAATTCAGCTATCCCAAGGCCATGATGGTGTGAGGAAGCCCCAGCCTCAGAGAGAGGCCATGCAAGGTGCTCTGATTGACAGTCCCAGCTGAGTTCTGCTGGAGTCAGTGTAGCCCCAGTGCTAGACATGTAAGTGAAGGAGCTTCCAGATGGTTCCTATCCTCAGCTATTGAGTCACCTTCAGTGTTTGAGTCTTCTCAAGTGAGACCAAAAGATAAACATCTCTGCTGTACCCTGTTTGATTTCCTGTCATAAACAAATGGTTACTTCACACCACTGATTTGGGGGGTGGTTTGTATTGAATAATATTAACCAGAACAGTGGACATTCACAAATGTCCACCCCAGGAAAGTTCAGTCCCATCGTCTAAACATGTTCACCTCACTCCACAGAACAGACAGATTTAAAGTTGTATATAAGTAAAAATAAATACAGCATCTTTATAGTTATGAATATAACCTAAAATATGAATATAAAATGTTAAATTGAATCATGTTTTAAAGGACTAGTGTGTTTGCTCCTAAACACATGTGTAGGTCAAACTCTGGGTTAGCTATTTAAAAATAAGGATTCCAGAGCCCAACCTCAGTCCATGCTCAATCAGCCCCTCCAGGTGTGGGAATCAGCATGTCAGTGTTCAAAATCTCTCCAGGCTACTCAGAAGCACACCCCTGGCTGAGAAACATTGATTTAGACATTCTACATGAGCCATTAATATCAACATGCAGTTGGTGTCAGACTGATAAATTATTGATGAAAATATAAAATGTGAAAATGTGTGAATCTTAAAGGTTGATTAAAAGTTTAAATTGGCCTTGTACTCAACTCTTTCAAAGCATATTTCAGGTACGTTAACAAATTGCCAATTCTGCATGACTAGTTGAGGTAGGAAGGCCAAAATGTGGCATAATTCAGATAAGTTTATTTTTCCAATGCATTCATTCTTCCTAATGAATTAAATTAATTTAAATTGCTATGTGTTGAAGGGTAATGGACCCAGAAATACCATTATGAATGAATTAGGAACCCCCAAAAGATTTTGAAAATAGCATGTTTTGAAACTAAATTGACACAAAACATTAATGTACCATTTGGAATCCTTCTGAAGTCATTGGCACACCCAAACACAATATTACTGCTTGGAGTTCCCTCTAAGATCCCTCATAGCTCCATCTTGAGTGTTTTCTCTCCATTTGGCAAGTGTGGCTGGTCACATGGAGGCCATTCACAGCCACACCTGGTCCTCGTTAGCACTTCATTGCTCCGCATCACAAAGTCTAATACCTAGGTGATTAATTGGATGCTATCAGCAGTAGACTTACTGAGAAGGCAGGACCACTAAATGAATGCTGAAGGTGCCTTGGTGTAGCATAACGGCTCTGTTTAGGATACTTGTATTTTACGATGACTAAGGTTGAATGTGTGGATTTTCCCCCAGAGTGGTAGGTGCCTGTTTAATGATTCCCTCCACTTAATATAATTGGAAAACACCTTCTCCATTTAGAAATTCATATTTTGAGGATTTTTTAGAGCCCACGGCAAAAAAAGGTAGATGTTGACTTTATGTTCTTTGAGTGGTGAGGAGGTAGCTAAAAAGAAGTAGTGTGAACTCCCATTTTTTGCCAACTTCACCAATGATTTGACAGTTGGTATGGATTATGAGAAGTAAAGAGTTTGGAATTTGGGAAGTTCTAAGAACTTTATGGAGAGAGACTATGTTGTTTAAAAACATTTTGGATATAAAAAAGAAAATTTGATTTTCCAGTTCATGGAGGGCAAAGTGCTTACATTTCAGTGTTCTGGAGAAGCTCAGGACATGTCTAACTACAATTAATGAGTAGTAATGGATTACATTTGAGTAGGCACATATGGCTTACCAGCAAAACAAAAGGCAGTATCATTTGGATATATGCAAAGCAGCAGCTGGCCAGTTTGAGGACATAATAAACATAGCTACAGCATTGGGGAATACACGTGGATACCATCTCAGCTGTGTGTGTGAAGGAATGTTCTAGATCTTTGAGGGTGTATGTACTGTTGGCTTCAGTGGAAGATGAGCTGGGCCTGGGGTGGGCCAAAGTCTTGCAGGGTTAGCTCTTGAGATGCACATGCTGTGAAAACAAATCTTGCATTCCCAGGGGTGGGTAGTATCAACATCCAGGAGACAAATACTGGTATTTGTGGGCAAAATATCATACTCTCTCTTTTTTAATATGTGAAGCACTAATATATACATGGTACAAAAACAGATGTACAGTATATCTGCGACACTACATTTTTATTGGGGAGGGTGGCTGGCTTTAAAAGTGCTCATTGTGGGAGGGCAACAATGAAAACAAGTTTAGTCTAAATGAAGAGGAAAAGTTATCCCTAACACAAAAGTCCAAACAAGTCAAAGCATTTCCATTGTCTGGAACATTCTTTCCAAGTTCATGTCCAGAAAGACATAAGCCCATAGGAGGGAACATCATCAGATTCTCATGAATAGTTCTGCTATTTCCCTTCTGACATCCCCAGAGATGTTCCATGTATATTTGCACCGGTGACTTACTTAGAATTGGGCCTTCCTTTAGGACCCTCTCTTAGAAAATATGTGCACTAGGCTTTTCCATATTTCTTCCTAGGAGATTGCTAGAAATAATGACAGTGCATCTTAATCTTGGGGTGAATGGGTGAGTACAACTCAGAACGATGCTCCCAAGCTTCACTAGTTCTAGTGTACTGCAGTCAAGGAACAGCTGGGATGTTTGTACCTGCTCATGAGGGGCCACAGCTCCCCCCAAAAACCCTTCTAGTAGGCCCTAGGTGAGTTTCTCTTGATGTTCCTGGGACTCAGGCTATATATATATATATATTCTCCTTTGGAGTCTCTGCTGGTGTCCACTGTTCACAGGGCAATTAAGGGAGGGACCTTACACCTTTTGGACCTTACCCCTGGCCTGTTGCTGGTGTCATCCACCACAAAGGATCACTGGACTCCCCACCTCTTCACTGCAGCCCAACCCCAGGGCTGTCTTGGAGAAAGGGAGATTGTCCTCCTCAGCTGAGGGGTCTGATGGAGCCTCTAAGTCGGTCTGGAGCCTATGCTATTATCTTTCCCTCCATGACCCTTGTCATCTCTATTCCTCTTCTAAGTTCTTTTTTTAAATGTTTGTTTGTTTGTTTAGAGAGCATGCACACACACGTGCGCACATGAGTGGGGGAGGGGCAGAATGAGAGGGAGAAAGAGAAGCCCAAACTATCCCAATCTGTGCTATCAGTGCAGAACCTGACACAGGTTCAATCTCATGAACCTCGAGATCATGACCTGAGCCAAAATCAAGTCAGTCACTTAATCAACTGAGTCACCTAGGTACCTCTCTTCTAAATTCTTAACAAGATGATTTTCTTCCCACAGGATCCCTATGTCCCCATTTGTGTTAGGCTGCCCAGGCTACTGTAACACAGAACCACAGACTGAGTGGCTTATAAACAACAGAAACTTATTTCTCACGGTTCTAGGGGCTGGAAGTCTGAGATCAGAGTAGCAGTATGGTTGGAGAAGAGCTCTCTTCTCAGCTGCAGACTTCTTTCTGTATCCTCACATGGCAAAAGGGAGCTTTGGAGGCATCTCTTTTATAAGAGCACTAATGCCATTCATGAGGGCTCCATGCTTGTGACCTTACCTAACATAACCCACCTCCTAACACCATCTCATAGGATTAGGATTCCAGCTTGCGAATTTGGGGAGAAGACAAACATTCTGACCACAGCACCATGTAAATGAGCTCACTCATTAGAGTAGGAGAGCGAATACTCATAACCTCCCATCCAGCCCTCTGTTAGTGTAGGCTCCATGAGACCACCTAGCTACAACTGCATGCTAATAATGATCAGTGGGGGCACTGTGTAACTTAGCAGGGGTTCCTGAACACTGAGTTGTCCTTTACTTCAAGGGAACTCACAAATGAGTTAACATACTCACCCTCAAATTCCTAGAATTTTCATGGGTTGCATTTTACTGGGGAAATGCTGATAAGTACCCTTGCTTATTGAGAAACTGTAAACACCCAGAAGAAAGAAATGGGAAAAGAAGGTTCTAGGAACTTTTAGCAGAGTATGAGAGATATTTTTAAAGAGTGGCAGGGTACAGCCTGGGTGGCAGAACAGACACCCTGGAGCTGGGAAGGGGCTAGCTAGGGAAATGAGCAGGACCTCACAGGACCAGGAGAACTAACATGGCAGACATACAGTGAGGCCCACCATGCCTCATTGAACACAAGCCTAACTTTCTTTTGGCATCATTGGTTTACAACTCTATGACAAAGCCCATTAGAAGCTTTTCTTCAGGAATCAAAACCTTCAATTTCATAATGAAAATCAAAGTACAAGTTGGGTTATTATTACAACATTCTTTTTTTTTTCCATGCCAGATTTGCTTTACTATATCTCTGTGGAAATATAGAGTTATTTAAACTTTGACTTCCTACCTTCTTTAACTGTGAAGTTAACCCACTTGCCCAGGATCTAGAGACAACTGTGATGACCCTAAAGGGAATCAGAAGATAGCTGCTGAAAATAGAATAAATGCAGTTTGCCTATTTCTGAGAATATTATATCTGTGTATTTCTCTATGTATTTCTATCTCTCTCCCTCTGTGTGTCTCTGAGAATCTTTATCTCCATCTCTGTCTCTCCATCTCTGTGTTATGACATACAGCCTAGGCATTCACCAGTCAGAGTGGATGCCTCTCTAGGTGCTAGGAACTAACCTTTTATTTGCTAGATTATTGATGGCTGGAGAGGGAGAGGGGCACTCAGGTGGTTTAGAAATATTCCAGCTTTTAACCAGATGGGACAGGCATCTTGATGGATATTTGCTTTTCTTTATTAGATTTCCCTTTAATTATCTTTACCTTTAATGAGCTTTTCATTTGTTTATTATGATTTTGTAAGGGGCTGGTGCAGGAGATGAAAATGATGACAATGTTTTATTTTTTCTTTATACTAGACATATGGGAAAATATGGAAACTTAGGGAGACCTGGGTTGGTGAATATGGCCAGGGCCAAGGAAGCCATTGCAAGCCAAATGGTTTTGCTTTTGGAGGCCTTCTGATTTTTGAAAGCTGTTTGCAAGAGTGATTTATTTGCAAAGAGGTACTGCAGGGAAAGGTTTCTTTTCTTCTTTTTTTTTTTTTTTTGTATCTCTGCTGTTGAAGGCCACCCAGTTCAACAGTGTAAAAGTTCCTAGGATCAAGTATGATTCCAGACTCATAGTTTAGTTATTCAAAGACTCATTGGTCTTCTTAAGAGGGTGAATGGAATTTAAAAAAATGGGTAAGGCCTTTTTATGCTCCATTTAGTTCAAATAGTCCAAAAGTGCCAAGAAAATGTTCTCAAGTTCATGTCTTACATGGTAGACAGCTTTGAGCTTGCTGGACTATAATGTTTATCATTTCACTGTTTTTATGTTACTGCTCCTAGTACCTTCACTTTTCCAAAGTACTAACACATAGCTACTTTTCGTTGCTAAACTTTAATTAAATCTGAGAGATTGAAAAATATAATGATACTTCTTTTCTCAGAATTGCACTATAAGTCTTTTATCTTACAATTCTTGGAGTCATATATAGGTTTATGGTTTGAAGTAGAACAGAAGTATTATTCATGGTTCAATTAAGGTAAGAAACTCTATTCCTTTTCTTACTGAAAGTGCTGTAGTATACAGCTGGATCCCACCTGTGAATACTGGGAAGAGTGGTTCTAGTAATAACATTTCCTTTTGTGGGCCACCCACCCCTCCAGCATCAGTTCCAATCCATATTCATTATTTTTTCCCCAAATCATCACTTCTGTCCAAAGTTAGCTTTCCCCGTTTAAATTCACCCTAGCAAGTGCCTCATACTTGCAATCCCTCTTTCAAGTTTGTACCATACCACATTGTGATTATAGATTATTTTCTCATTTGATTTTGTCCTTAAATGAACCATCATATAGCACTTCATTCATTCATTAATTCAACAAGTATTTCTTGAGTGTCTAGTATGTGTACCATGTCTCTTATATTATAAGGGCTACTAATTATTGGCTGAATGAATGAAAGAATGAACACCAGTAAGTCCACTGGTGCTGATTATCCAACAAAAAGCAAAAGAGATGAACTTCTTAACCTCATGGAGCAAATAACTTGGTGGAGAAAGAAGGTAGATATTAAAAATTACATGTAATTACATAATTAATATTTTATATTATATAATTATATAAGTAATAATTTAGCTATCACTACTATACAAGCTATTAAGGAAAAGCATATGATGCTAAATATGTTTAGTAGAGGGAGTGAGATAAGCTCTCCCTGAGGAAATAGCATTTTATTTATTTATTTATTTATTTATTTAATTTTTAAAATAATTTTTTAAAGTTTATTTATTTATTTTGGGAGAGAGAGAGGAGGAGGAGGAGGAGGAGGAGGAGAAAGAGAGAGAGAGAGAGAGAGAGAGAGAGAGAGAGAGAGAGAGAAAGCGAATAGGGGAGGCAGAGAGTGAGAGAGAGAATTCCAAGCAGGCTCCATACTAGCAGTGCAGAGCCTGACGTGGGGCTTGAACTCAAGAACCATGAGATGGTGACCTGAGCCGAAGTCAAGACTCAGATGCTCAACTGACCGAGCCACCCAGGAGTTCCTTAATTTTTATTTTTTGAGAGAGAGAGTGTGCATGGACACAGATGAGTGAGTCAGGGAGGGGCAGAGGGAGACAGAGAGGGAGAGAGAGAATCCCAAGCAGGCTTGACGCTGAGCACAAAGCCTGACTTGGGGCTCAATCTCACAACTATGAGATTATGATCTGAGCCAAGATGAAGAGTCAACACTTAACTGACTAAGCCATCCAGGTGCCCTGGAAGTGGCATTTTAAAATAAGGCCTGAAGGATAAGTAGACATTACACTGATAGAATTGTAGTGAATACTTACAGCTCTCCAAATGTTATGACATCTTTGCATCTTTTGAGTCAGGCACAGTGCCTATGCCAAATAGGTACTCAATACATGAGAATAAGTAAATCTCCATAGTGAATATTAAACTTGTCCTTTTATGAACCAGTCACTGTACTGGGTGTGTTAGAGAAGGGGTGGGTGGGTGCCAGGGATGTGGTGTAGGGCAGGGAGGAATTCCCAGCATCATCTTCCCCAACCATCATAGGCTGTCTCCCCAGTGCCCTTCCTCATTGTTCCCCCACCTTCTCTCTGCACAGATCCTTAGCTGCTTCTTTTCAGACAAATTGTGTCCATTGGTATGGACTTCCTCAGCTTCCTACTACCACTCTATGAACTTCCTTTCTTTGCTCTCTCCCTTGCCAGCCTTATCACCAACCTCAGAGGTATCTCTTCCTTTCCCCAAACTGATTTCTTCACCTGTGCTCTTAATCAGATCCTCTTAGATCTGTCTTTCAGGAATGTGCTCAAATTGTTGAATCCAAAGGAATCTTTGTCATTTCTCATTTTTGTCTATGTCCTTGGTAGAATTTGGTGCTTTTGAGCATCTTCATTCTCGAAGTGTTCTCCAGCTTCAGGACTCTTTTCATTATACCATAGCCCCTTGGTCTCCCTCCAACTGGAGAATATTCTGCTTTTTTCAGACTTTTGTACTGGCCCCTCCTCCTCTATTTGCTTCTAACATGGTGGAGGAACACAAGCTTCTATCCTCTGCCTTATTCTCTTTCTCTACACACTCCTTCATGGATCTTACCTACTTCTCTCACTCAGTCTGCCACCTATATGCATATGGTATCCAAATCCATAGTTCCAGTTCAGTCTTCATGCCCAATCTCTAAAACCATTTATCCAACTGCCTTCTGGATGCCTCCCCCCTTTGTATTTTGTACAATTGCTTCAAATTCAGTCTGTGCAAAATTGAGCTCATTCTTTTCTCCACAAGCTGAACTGCTCTTCCCATTGTAGTTCTTGCCTTGGTAGATAACACTGTCCTATACCCTGTCATTCCAATTGAAAAGCTGACAGTCAACTTTGACTCTGCCCTTTCCTTTTTTCCTAATTCTTAATTGGTGAATAGGTTGTGTGCATTCTCAAAGTCTCTCCTTTATGTTCTTCCTGTCTCTTCTGCCACTAATTTATTTCAGGCTTTCTGCTTTTTCACCTGGATCATGGCAATAGCCTTCTACCTGGGATGCTTCCCTTCAGTCTCTGAAATTTCCAGCCCATCCTTCATGCTGCTGTTAGAATGAGTTTTCCAATACAAATCTGACCATGTCTCTGTCACTTTAAGCCCTTCAGTGGTTCTTCATTGCTAACGATAAACTCCAGACTCTTTAGGTATTTTTAAAGGTCTTTCATATCTAGATCTTATACCTGCTCTGGTCTTACTTTTTCTACACCTCACCATACGCTGTAGTTTTTCATACTATTTCATAACTCCATGCTCTGCACTTATGTTTTACTCTGTTTAGAAAGCTGTTTTCGGGGCACCTGAGTGGCTCAGTTGGTTAAGCGTCTGACTTCAGCTCAGGTCATGATCTCACAGTTTGTGGGTTCGAGCCCCACATCGGGCTCTGTGCTGACAGCTCAGAGCCTGGAGCTTGCTTTGGATTCTGTGTGTGTGTCTCTCTCTCAATAAATAAACATTAAAAGAAATAAAAAAACAATTTTAAAAAAAGAAAGCTGTTTTCTCCTTTGATTGCTATGTAAAGATTTAGGCCCTTCTTAAAATATAGTGCATGGACCAAATGTTTCTCAGGTTAAAGCATATGCATGTCTGTATGTGTATGAATGGTGTAACTCATTCATATACACCCAGCACACAAACACAACTAATTTAAGAGTAGGAAGGGAGTTGCACATGTGATAACACTTTTTTGGGGCCTTTGGTTATACATATATTATCCTTTTTAGATCATCAGCAATAGCAACACAAAGGTTCTAATACATTGGTTAGGAATTCTTTCACATAGAAGACTCTCAGTAAAACCCTGATGGTTGGCCAACTATCTGACATTAAATGTAGCAGGCTGAAAGAATTTCCTAGCTCGATGAGTCAGAGGGTGGGTTGGGGGCAGGGCACAAAGCTGCAAAACAAGCCCAGAGAAAGAGTAAAAGAAAAATAGGAGACTTTGGGTCTATTGTTGGTTTGTTCATTCAATGTCTTGGAATGTTGGTAGAGTCAAGTGACATCTGGCCATCAGGTGGCAAATACCTACATTGACAAGGCACTGGGTAGAATTTGGGTCTTCCTGACTATTCTGGGTCATCTCATATTTTGGCAAAGTGAACCCACAAGTCAAAGGGCAAGTTTATTGTATTAAAGCAATCTCTTGGCTATTTCTCTATTTCTCTTTGTGAAAATGAAAGAAAAGGGGGCAAAAAATGAAAACAGATAAATCTCCAAGTGTGAGGATGCACAGCCTCCTGAGAACAAGTCTAAGTGACTTTGAGAATTGCCTGCTGAATCCCAGTAAAACCCCAGAAGTATACTTGGTGTTTCTTTCTAACTGGCAGAATAAAAGGGAGTTGGCATATTGGAGAAAGCCAATGTTAATAAATAGGCTAAGATAATAAATAAATAGGATAGAAAGTTTGAGTCTTTTTAAATGTGCTGTTCAACTTGCTAATAAAACCACTTATTTACTTTAGCAAAGCCATAGGTTTAGGCAGAGTTCAGTTTTATAGATTTAATATATAATTTCAACATCACTTATTATAATCTTGCTCATAAAATTTTTGACTTTCAGAATCTTGAGAAGGAATAACGTAGGAAATATATTGGACATACAAAGGGTGGAGGCAAAATTTTCCTTCTTTTTTTAAAAATGTTTTTATTTACTTTTGAGAGAGATAGAGTGAGTGAGCAAGGGAGCAGCAGACAGAGAGGGAACAGAGGATCTGAAGCAGGCTCCACGCTGACAGCAGTGAGCCCAACACAGGGCTCAAACTCAGGAACTGTGATATCATGACCTAAGCTGAAGTCAGATGCTCAACCCACTGAGCCACCCAGGTGCCCCAAGACAAAATTTTCAATAGAAATTTTATAGTAAAGAGTAATTTGGAAGAAGATTTCAACTTTGTTTTCAAATTAATTTTAGTCTGAGAGAGTTTCAGGAGTAACAAACCTATTTGTTCGGTCCTGAAAAACTTTATACTCCAGCCAGACATTCAAAGTCCCTAATCTTGTTAGGTTTCCTCTCTTGAATAGGAAAAACAAAACAGTAAACAAAGACCCAGGGGTCTTGGTAGGGCTGCTCTGGAGAAGAATTTTACCTTAGTGTGACTTTGAAGTGGAGCTCCCATTGATCCTATTAAATCTCTTCCAGAGGAGACTAGCTGCCACCTATTGCTGAGGTTTTAAGCGTTAAGTAGCCTAAATGCCAGTCATCATAGAAAATCTCTCACCATCAGGGCTCCTTCCAGGCCCCACAATACTTGGATCATTTCCATCATGGACTCGCATGCCTTGCTGTAGGGGTTTCTTTGAGTTTTTTTTTTTTTTTTTAATTCATAGGATGGAGAATCTTGCACATCTAAGGAATCTTCAAGCTCAGCTGGACCATTTAGCATCTCTCTCAGGAACCCATTTATAGGTCCAGAAAAGCCATTTCCTCATCTCAGACCTAAAACAATCTAGGGCTTCCAACACTTTTGTGGCATGAAACCACATTAATTTGGTGTTACTGTTTTTAATCTCCCTCAGATCTCTGGGATGGTTCATGTTCAGCTTGAGAGGTATATGTTAGCACCTGAAGAGGCCTCCTCACACGACTTGTGGGCTGGCCTGCCAGGTTGTGACTGTATTTCCTACAGATTCACTAGACACTGATGTGTATACCACAAGGCTGATTGGTTTGTTTGTTGTGAGAATTGTCCCCGATGGGGGCTGGATACTTGAAACTTGGCAAATACTTTTTCTCCTGAAGGTTGTGCTTGGTAGGTACTGAACAAGAGCCATGAAAATCAAGGTCTTGCAGAATTTTTTTTTAAGGCTACAGGGTAACTGCCCCTCAATGGAGTGTTTTTCTTTAGCCCTCAGATTTATTCTTTTTTTTTTATAATTTAGTTATTTTCTTCCTTGACAAGACTGACTAAACTTTGACAAATTCTTACTCCTTAGTGAAAGACTTAGTTCAACATATGCTTTCTTCAGGTATGTTGAGGCCACTGATAAGAACTAAAGATTTTCTTTACATTTCATCAAGACTAAATTATTATTTCCAGCTTCCCTCCTTCTGTTTTCGATGTGGAAGCTATAAGCCTTTTGCAGATATCCAATGTCATTTGCCACATGCTGCTTTGAACCAATTTAACCTTTGAGGTTCAGGGATTCTTTTTTTAAATTTATTTTTTTAATGTTTTATTTATTTTTGAGAGAGAGAGAGAGAGAGAGAGAGACAGCATGAGCAGGGGATGGACAGAGAGAGAGAGGGAGACACAGGATCCGAAGACAGGCTCCAAGCTAGCTGTCTGCACAGAGCCTGACATGGGGCTCGAACCCACAAATCGTGAGATCATGACCTGAGCCGAAGTCGGACGCTTAACTGACTGAGCCGCCCAGGCGCCCCAAGGTTCAGGGATTCTTAACTCCCTAGGTACTAACTACAGCATATGTTTGCAATATTTAATTAAAGTGAATTACAACATATTTTGTTTTGCGAATTTTACAACAGAATTGGAAATAATAAGATACAAAAAACAGATTAGAGAATTTCCACCTTAGAATAATTACAAAATTATTGACAATTTTTTTTCATTTGAGAAACTCAGAAGGGATGTTGAAACTTGTTAAAATATAAAATATAAAATGGAAAAGAATAACACCTTTATAATAGCAAAATAAACCAACAGCAAGTGCCAAAACATGGATAAGGAAAACTGTAAAACATCCTGAGAAACACAAAAGTGGACTTGATCAAATGGAAATACATACCAAGTTTTTGGGTAGAAAGACTCAACATCATAAAGATGTCAGTCCTAAGTTAACCTATACATGTAATGCAGTTCCAATAAAAATATGACATTCTAGAAAGCAGAACAAAGATGCAAGAATATCCAGGAAACCTCTTAAAAAAAAGAACAGTGAACAGGGTGAATTCTATCAGAATATTAAAACATATTACAGAGCTTCTATAATTAAAATAGTGTAGTGTTGATTCGTAAGCCAAATTGCAAATGGATATAGAGGTTATTATACAGACAGCATCAGAGTTAGTGGGGAAAAGAGAATTTTATTTATTTTGTTAATCTGAATTGTATTGAGAACTCTCGTGTAAACTTTCGTTAAGATTTACATTGTCATTTCCGTTCTATCTCTGTCTCCTCTACACACACACACAATTTATATATATATATATCTATATATATATATCTATGTCTATGTAGATATAGATATAAATATTTAAGAAGAGTTGCACAATCATGTCCTTGTACCTGATAATATTTTAGTGCATATTTCCTAAGAACAAGAGTATTCTTTTGTATATCCACAGTACGGTTATCAAATTTAGAAAATTTAATATCGATACACTTTAATATACAATCCAGATTCTAGTTCTTTCATAGTATCCTTCACAGCAATTTTTTCCATAGTACGATATGCTATCTAGAACCACATACTGTTTTTAGTTGTCATATCTCTTTAGTTGTCTTTCTTTGGTCTTTCCTGTTGCTATAGTTTGAAGAATATAGATCAGTACTTTTAGATAATATTTCTTGGGTTTCTGTGATGTTTCCTCTTGATAGATTCAAATTATAGGGTTTTTTTTTGGGCTGAAATAGAAGATAGAGTTTTAAATGAGTAGTTATAGGATAATAGCATAACCATGTGGAAAAAGATACTATTTACCAGGATAAATTCTAAATGTTTTAGAAATATATTATAAAAAAATGAAACCAGATTAAAACATAGATGAGTTTCTTTGTAAGATGAAAATTATTTCCTATAATTCAAAATCCATGAACAGTATGAGTTGATAAATATAGAAGAAAAAAAATTTTTATGCCCTCCCTCCGAATAACATTCATAAATATAGTAAAATGGCAAGCTGGCAAAATACTTGCAAATTCTCTCACAGATAAAGGATTAATAGCTTATTACTTAAAGAGCAAAAATCCTACAGAAAAATAAATAAGAGAGATTGACAACTAATAGCAAAAGAAATTCAAATGGTTTTTAGAAATGTGAAAAGATACTGTCTTGTTTTTAATAAGAGAAATATACATTAAAACTACACTGAAATACAACTTATCAGCTATCACAAAAGTTTTACATTCAATAGTATCAGTTTGTGGAGACATAGGTACTCTTGGGCATTGCTAGTGGAAATGCAAACTACCAGGATTTTGACAATATCCAGCAAAGTTACATATGCATTTATCCTTTGGTCATGAAGCTCCACTTCTAGGAATGTTTCCCAAGGACACAATCTATCCCCAAAATTATGCCTCTAAGTTATGTCCAATACAATTTATTGAAGTAGTATTCGCAAGAGCAAAAGGCTGGAAACACTGCATGTGTCCACAATAGAGGACTGGTTGAATAAATTATGGTATAGCCACCTACTGGAGTGATATGAGGCTAAAAAAATAAATGAGGGCCACTATGTAACTATAGAAACAAACAGAAATGAACATGTCTATACACTTTCATGACATGATTACTGAGATATATTGTTAAGTGGAAAGAGTAAGGTGGAGAAAAGTGATCAACAAAAGGGGATATGTATATATGTTTTTGTTTATATACATATATTTTATATATATGTATATAAAATCCCTAAAATATCAAATAAAAACACGGCAAACAGGCACATGAAAAGGTGCTCAACCTCACTAATCATCAGGGAAATGCAAATCAAAACCACAATAAGATATTATGTCACATTATATCAGATAGGCTTTATCAAAGAGACAAAAAAAATAACAACTATTGGTGAGGATGTGAAGAAAAGAGTACTCTCTGTTGGTGGGAATGTAAACTGGTGTACCTCCTACAGAAAACAATATATAGGCTCTTCAAAAAAATTAAAAATAGAACCATATGATCCAGCAATTCCACTTCTGGGTATTTATCTGAAGAAAATGAAAATACCAATTTGAAGAGATATATGCA
Organism: Cryptoprocta ferox; assembly: GCA_028646485.1. NCBI lineage: Eukaryota > Metazoa > Chordata > Mammalia > Carnivora > Eupleridae > Cryptoprocta > Cryptoprocta ferox. The sequence goes on from CM053577.1 coordinate 71,304,595, forward strand.
CCCTCTATGTTCACTGAAGCACTATTTACAATAGACAAGGTATAGAAACAACCCAAATGTCCACCAATAGATGAATGGAATAAAGATGTGGAATATATATAATAGAATATTACTCAGCCATAAAAAGAATGAAGTCTTGCCATTTGCAACACCATGGATATACCTAGAGTGTATTGTGCTAAGTGAAATAAGTTGGTCCAAAAAGACAAATACCATATACTTTTAATTACATGTGGAATCTGAAAAATCAAACAAACAAACAAAACAGAAACAGACTCATAGATCCAGGAAATAAACTGTTACCAAAGGGGAGATGTAATGTACAGCATAGGAAGTATAGTCAATAATATTGTAATAACTTTGTACAGTGACAGATGATAACTAGACTTATCATGGGGATCATTTACTAATGTATAAAAAATACAGAATCACTATGATGTACACCTGAAACTAAGAGGATATTGTATGTAATTTATACTTCAATAAAAAGAAAAGGAAACAAATGAATCCAACTAAGTATCAGGTTGGTATTATAACCACGTAAAGGTCTATTTCCAAGAGATTTAAAAACACATCTCTCATGGTGAAGATCAAAATGTGTTCCTTACAGAATTGTCTAACTTCAGCTTTGCAGTACAAAATATGTAAGATGAGCCTGGAACATCTTATAACATAAAATGAAGAATTTATTAAGACTGTGGGATCATGACAAAAGAACTCAGGAGACAACTTGAAGGGATTTTTATTAATTTAAAATGGTACAGATACCACCGCATGCCTGTTAGAATGGCTAAAATCAAAAAGACACGAAACAAATGTTGGTGAAGATGTAGAGAAAAAGGAACCCTCATGCACTGTGGGTAGGAATGTAGATTGATACAGCCATTGTGGAAAATATATAGAGGTTCCTCAAGAAATTAAAAATAGAAATACTATATGATTAAATAATTCCACTATTAGGTATTTACCTAGGAAAAATGAAAACACCAACTTGAAGAGATATACACATCCCTATGTTTACTGCAGCATTATTTACAATAGCCAAGATATGGAAGCAGCCTGTGTCTATCAGTAGATGAATGGATAAGGAAAACATAGTATATACACACAATAGAATATTACACAACCATGAAAAGGATGAAATTATGCCATTTGAGACAATATAGATGGACCTAGATGATATAATGCTAAGTGAAATAAGCCAGAATGAGAAAGTCAAATACCAATATGATTTCACTCATAAATGGAATCTTAAAAAATGAATAAACAAACACACAGCAGAATCAAAACTATAAATACAGAGAATAAACTGGTGGTTGCCAGAGAGGAGGTGGATAGAGGGTTGGGCAAAATGGATGAAGGGGAGAGGGAGATACAGAACTCCAGTTTTGGAATGAGTTAGTCATGGGAATAAAAAACAGAGTGTAAGTCAATGATATTGGAATAGCTATGTAATGGGACAGATGGTAGCTATACTTGTGGTGAATATAGCATAATATATAAACTTGTCAAATCACTAAGTTGTACACCTGAAACTAATGTAGCACTGTGTGTTAACTATACTCAAATTTTTAAAAATGGGATAATATGAGCATCAATAAACAATGGACTACTATCTGCAATAGATAAAATGTACAAAATACTTTTAAATCCATGACTTTATAATGATAGTAAAAGTGAAAACAGAAAAATCCTTTTATGGATGCTAGGGAATGAACTCAATATTTTGAAAATTGATAAAAGGAAAGAAAGATCAAGCATTTTACCTTCTTTTCTGTTCGAAGTATACCCCAGGGCAATGAAATCATTGATGAAGGAACAATTCTCTTTAAAGAAATATTCAAGCTAAATGAGGAAAGAATAGAATGAGAATCATCTCCATTTTGCAACTAGTAATGAAACAATTCATCCAGTGATCTTCAATGGCTACTAATATCACAAAAAGAGACAACCAGGTATAATGACATAATGTGTTTCTTGATGCCTGCATTTAACCACTCATGGAGTATTTTTGTCAAAAAAATCAAACCTGAATTTAATCAAGCCTATAGACCTAATTAGTAGTTTGCAGGAAGAAATAGGCAAAGAGGGACATGTTAAATGACACCATGGGGATACAACTAGTAAAATTCAGAGTGTGAGAAATGATTCAGGAATTAAAAATCCTGGTTTGTTTAATAACAAACTGTGTGTGTGATAGAGCGAGCACAAGAGAGAGTACTACAGATTGAGTATGAGATGTATCAGTTGCAATATATAAGGACCTTGATTTCAATGAATAACGAGTTTGATTACTACTGGATGTTTGATGAAATTAAATAATTCTAAATTTTCATATGTGTTAATGGCTTTGTTAAAAAGGAGTCCTTGTCTTTTAAAGATAGACTGCTATGTTTACAGATGAGATTGTGTGATGTCTGGGATTTGCCTTAAGGAATCCCGTGTTGGTGGAACAGAGTGAATGAGTTATAGATGCAACATGATTGGTCAAAAGTTGATAATTGTTGAGACTAGGTGATAGGTGATGGGTTCATTATCTTAGTCTTCTATTTTAGTATATGCTTGACATTTTCCATTAAAAAGGGAGAAGAGGTATACTTAGAGATATGACTTTCTCTCATAGGTATGGTGAAACCATGGAAAAAACTGGCCCTTTCTTCATTAAATGGGAAGCTTAATTGCCATTTTGGAATTTTTATTTTTATTTATTTATTTTATTTTTAAAATATAATTTGTTGTCAAATTGGCTTACATACAACACCCAGTGCTCATCCCAACAAGTGCCCTTCTCAATGCCCATCACCCATTTCCCCCTCTTCCCCAAACCCCATCACCCTCAACTTGTTCTCTGTATTTAAGTGTCTCTTGTGGTTTGCCTCCCTCCCTCTCTGTTTGTAACTATTTTTTTCCCTTGCTTTCCCCCATGGTCTTCTGTTAAGTTTCTCAAGATCCACATATGAGTGAAAACATATAATGTCTGTCCTTCTCTGACTTACTTCACTCAGCATAATACCTTCCAGTTCCATCCATGTTGCTGCAAATGGCATGATTTCATTCTTTCTCACTGCCAAGTGTATTCCATTGTATCTATACACCACATCTTCTTAATCCATGCATCAGTTGATGGACATTTAGGCTTTTTCCATAATTTGGCTATTGTTGAAAGCACTGCTAAAAACATTGGGGTATATGTGCCCCTATAAACATGCACTCCTGCATCTTTTGGATAAAGTCCTAGTAGTGCTATTGCTGGGTTATAGGGTAGTTCTATTTTTAA
>CM053577.1:71307971-71481163 GCA_028646485.1 Cryptoprocta ferox
GATGCTTAACCGACTGAGCCACCCAGGTGCCCCCAGAAGTTTTTTATCTTGATGAGGTCCCAATAGTTTATTTATTGCTATTAATTCCCTTGCCTTTGGAGATGTGTCAAGCAAGAAATTGCTGTGGCTGAGGTCAAAGAGGTTGTTGCCAGCTTTCTCCTCCAGGGTTTTGATGGTTTCCTTGTCTCACATTTAGGTCTTTCATCCATTTTGTGTTTATTTTTGTGTATGGTGTAAGAAAGTGGTCCAGTTTCATTCTTCTGCATGTCGCTGTCCAGTTCTCCCAATACCATTTGCTAAAGAGACTGTCTTTTTTCCATTAGATGCTCTTTCCTGCTTTGTCAAAGATTAGTTTTCCATACATTTGTGGGTCCAATTCTGGGTTCTCTATTCTATCCCATTGGTCTATGTATCTGTTTTTGTACCAGTATCATACTGTCTTGATGATTACAGCTTTGTAGTAGAGGCTAAAGTCTGGAATTATGATGCCTCCCGTTTTGGTTTTCTTCTTCGATATTACTTTAGCTATTTGGGGTCTTTTGTGGTTTCATACAAATTTTAGGGTTGTTTGGTCCAGCTTTGAGAAGAATGCTGGTGCAATTTTGATTGGGATTGCATTGAATGTGTAGATTGCTTTGGGTAGTATTGACATTTTAACAATATTTATTATTCCAATCCATGAGCATGGAATGTTTTTCCATTTCTTTGTGTCTTCTTCAATTTCCTTCATAAGTTTTCTATAGTTTTCAGCATACAGATTTTTTACATCTTTGGTTACGTTTATTCCTAGGTATTTTATGGTTCCTGGTGCAATTGTGAATGGGATCAATTTCTTGATTTCTTTTTCTGTTAATTCATTATTGGTGTATAAAAATGCAACCAATTTCTGTACATTGATTTTGTACCCTGCAACTTTGCTGAATTCATGCATTAGTTCTAGGAGTCTTTTGGAGTCTTTTGGGTTTTCTGTGTAGAGTATCATGTCGTCTGTGAAAAATGAAAGTTTGACTTCTTGTCAATTTTGATACCTATTATTTCATTTTGTTGTCTGATTCCTGATTCTAGGACTTCCAACACTATGTTAAACAACAGTGGTGAGAGTGGACATCCCTGTTGTGTTCCTGATCTCATGGGGAAAGCTCTCAGTTTTCCCCCATTGATGATGATATTAGCTGTGGGCTTTTCATATATGGCTTTTATGATATTTAAGTATATTCCTTCTATCCCAACTTTCTTGAGGGTTTTTATTAAGAAAGGATGTTATATTTTGTCAAAATGTTTTTTGCATCTATCGATAGGATCATATGGTTCTTATTCTTTCTTTTATTAATGTGATGTATCACTTTGATTGATTTGTGAATATTGAACCAACCCAGGAATGAATCTCACTTGATGACGGTGAATAATTCTTTTTATATGCTGTTGAATTCGATTTGCTAGTGTATTGTTGAGAATTTTTGCATCCATGTTAATCAGCGATATTGGCCTGTAGTTGTCCTTTTTTTGTGGGGCCTGTGTCTGGTTTGAGAATCAAGATAATACCAGCTTCATGGAATGAGTCCTGAAGTTTTCCTTCCATTTCTGTTTTTTGGAACAGCTTGAGAAGGATAGGTATTAACTTTGCTTTAAATGTCTGGTAGAATTCCCCAGGGAAGCCATGTGGTTCAGGACTCTTATTTGTTGGGAGATTTTTGATAACTGATTCAATTTCTTCACTAGTTATGGGTCTGTTCAAATTTTCTATTTCTTCCCATTTGAATTTTGGTAGTGTGTGGGTGTTTAGGACTTTGTCCATTTCTTCCAGGTTGTTCAGTTTGTTGGCATATATTTTTTCATAGTAGTCTCTGATAATTGCTTGTATTTCTGAGGGATTGGCTGTAATAAGTTCATTTTCATTCATGATTTTATCTATTTGGGTCCTCTCTTTTTTCTTTTTGAGAAGTCAGGCCAGCGCTTTGTCAATTTTATTTTTTCAAAAAACCAACTCTTAGTTTCATTGATCTGTTCTACTGATTTCTGTTTTCTGTATTGTTTATTTCTGCTCTGATATTTATTATTTCTCTTCTTCTGCTGGGTTTGGGGTTTCTTTGCTGTTCTTCTTCTAGTTCCTTTAGGTGTGCTGTTAGATTTTGTATTTGGGATTTTCCTAGTTTCTTGAGATAGGCCTGGATTGCACTGTATTTTCCTCTTAAGACTACCTTTCCTGCATCTCAAAGGGTTTGGATTGTTGTGTTTTCATTTTCCTTTGTTTCCATATCTTTTTTAGTTTCTTCTTTAATTGCCTGGTTGACCCACTCATTCTTTAGTAGGATGTTCTTTACCCTCCATGCATTTGGAGGTTTTCCAAACTTTTTCCTGTGGGTGATTTCAAGTTTCATAGCATTGTGATCTGAAAGTGTGCATGGTATGATTTCAATTCTTTTGTATTTATTGAGGGCTGTTTTGTGACGCACTTTGTGATTTATCTTGGAGAATGTTCCATGTGCACTCAAGATGAATGTATATTCTGCTGCTTTAGGATGAAAAGTTCTAAATATATTTGTCAAGTCCATCTGGTCCAGTGTATCATTTAGGGACACTGTTTCTTTATTGATTTTCTGTCTAGATGATCTGTCCATTGCTGTAAGTGGAGTATTAAAGTCCTCTGAAATTACCACATTCTTACCAATAAGATTGCATACGTTTTGATTAATTGTTTTATATATGTGGGTGCTTCTGAATTTGGTGCATAGACATTTACAATTGTTAACTCTTCTTGATGGATAGACCATGCAATTATTATATAATGCCCTTCTTTATCTCTTGTTACAGCCTTTAGTTTAAAATCTAGTTTGTCTGATATAAATATGGCTACTCCAGCTTTATTTTGACTTCCAATAGCATGATAGATGGTTCTCCAACCCCTCACTTTCAATCTGAAGGTGTCCTTGGGTCTAAAATGGGTCTCTTATAGATAGAAAATAGATGGCTATTGTTTTTTATCCATTCTGATACCCTATGTCTTTTGATTGGAGCATTTAGTCCATTTACATTCAGTCTTATTATTGAAAGATACAGATTTACTGGCCATTTGTAACAAAGTGGATGGACCTCGAGGGTGTCATGCTAAGCGAAGTAAGTCAGGCCGAGAAGGACAGATACCTTATGTTTTTGCTCATAGGTCTAACAAGAGAAACCTAACAAGGGACCATGGGAAGGGGAAGGGGTGGAAATTTAGGGAGAGTGAGGGAGGCAAATCATGAGAGACTCTTGAATACTGAAAACAAACAGGGCTGAAGAGGGAGGAGGAAAGGGAGTAATTGTCATGGAGGGGGGCACTTGTGGGGAAGAGCACTGGGTGTTATATGGAAACCAACCTGACAATAAACTATAAAGGTAAAAAAAAATAAAAATATATAAAAAAATAAAAATAGAAACTTAAAAAAAAAAGAAAGAAAGATACAGATTTAGAGTCATTGTGTTATCTGTAGATTCCATGCTTGTAGTGATGTCTCTGGTCCTTTGTGGTCTTTGCAATACTCAGAGTTTTCCTTAGGATCTCTTGTAGGGCTGGTTTAGTGGTGATTAATTCCTTCATGTTTTGTTTGTTTGGAAAAACCTTTATCTCTCCTTCTTTTTGAATGACAGGCTTGCTTGATAAAGGATTCTTGGCTGCATATTTTTCCTGTTCATCACATTGAAGATTTCCTGCCACTCCTTTCTGGCATGGCAAGTTTCAGTAGATAGGTCTGCTACTACCCTTATGTGTCTGCCCTTGTATGTTAAGGCACGTTTATCCCTAGCTACTTTTAGAATTCTCTTTTTGTCTTTGTATTTTGCCAGTTTCACTATTATATGTCATGCAGAAGAGCGATTCAAGTTATGTCTGAAGGGAGTTCTCTGTGCCTCCTGGATTTTAATGTCTGTTTATGATTTGTTCAAGACACCTTCGGCCCCTTTCTCTCTCTCTCCTTCTTATGGAACTCCTATGATACGGATATTGTTCTGTTTCATTGAATCACTTAGTTCTCTAATTCTCCCCCCACCTCGTGATCCAGAATTTTTTAAAATCTCTTTTTCTCCGCCTTATCTTTTCCCATGATTTTATCTTCTATTTCACCTATTCTCCCCTCTGCCTCTTCAATCCTCACTGTGACCACCTCTAGTTTGTTTTACACCTCATTTATAGCATTTTTAAATTCATCATTACTATTTTTTTAGTTCCTTGATCTCTGCAGCAATAGATTCTCTACTGGCTTCTATGATTTTTTTCAAGCCCAGTGATGAATCTTATGACCATTATTTTAAATTCTTGTTCAGTTATATTGTTTATATCTGTTTTGAGCAATTCTTTAACTGTCACTTCTTCCTGGAATTTCTTTTGAGGAGAATTTTTCCGTTTCATCATTTTGACTAGTTTCCTGTCCCTTTTGTGTTTTAAAAGTTTGTTATGTGCCCTGCACCTGCAAGCACTACTATATTAACGAGGGGTCATACACTGTCCAGGGCCTGACCCTTCAGGAGGTATTTTCTGGAGAGTGTTACTTACTCTCTGTTGTTGTGACTTTGGTTACTTTACTCCCTACTCATAATGATGTTTTGGATCCTCCATCAGGTGTGCTTTGATTTGTTCATTGAAGTAGCCCTGGAAAGGAAAACAAACAAACAAGCAAAAAACAAACAGAAAACAAAAACACACAAACAAATAAAAAAATACAGAAACAAAAACCCATAAACACCAGCTACAAGTAAACAACAGGGTGGAGGCAGTGCTAATGGAAGAGGCCATATCTCATACAAAGAGAGAAAATGACAGGGGCAGGGAAAAATAAAAATTAAAATTGACCAGTATACAACTTAATCCAGAGAGAGAGAAAGGAAAATAAAGAAGGAGGTGTAGAACATGTATCAAGAGAATGGATTAAATGTGTCTGGTTAAACTAACCAACAACCAGAGTAACCAGACTAGAGGAGGGAAGAGATAAAAAGGAGAAAAGGAAGGAAGAATATATCTGGATAATAAGAATTATCTGAGAATTAACCTTGGCAATGCAATAGTGCTGGTCTGGAGGAGGGGCCATCTGGTTGGTCAGCCTCAATCCCGCTTCAGGAGACACACAGTTACCAGGTGCCGAAGGGAATGGTTTGGTGTAGGCAGGTGATGCCTCCACTGTGGGACCTGCTGTCTGGTCCCTGAGGCCCCTCCTTGGTGGTGGTGGAAAGAAAAATGGCGACACCCAGTCTCTCCTTCATGGACCAGGTATCCCAAACCACTCTGTTGAAGCTGCCCTCACTGCTGTGGGCGCAAACGAGGCAGTTTGTCTCCCTCAGCTGACTCCCGTGCCCTGGTGCTTGATTGGGATTCAAATTCTCTGTGTGCCCTGGTACTGGGGAAACACCACTCTGTGGTGCCGGATATGTGGTCTTTGGCTGGTGGGCTCAGGCAGGATTTTTCCTGTCCTGCAGCCCTCTAGGGAGGGGATCACTTTCTCCTACTGCAGACTGCACCCTTGACCTAGCCACTGAGCCTGGGGCTGGCTCCCTTCCTTCCCAGGTGCACTATCATGGCAGCTTCTTCAGAGAAAGCCCCACAGTTAGAAATTGGATCTTTCTCCATCCTGGTTGGAGGTTTTTCTCCTGTCCAGATACAGTCCTATACTTCTCCAGCCTCTCTTTCTCTTCCCTTTGTCTCTCCACAGAAGTAGATCCTTCCCCTCTGTTCATTTTATCTTTCCCAGTTCACAATCACTCACCTATGGCCTGTCAGGTTGTCCCAGTGGCTCTCTGGAAGCAACTCGACCTCTTTTCGTCCCAGACTCTTGGGGTTCAGAGTCCTTTGGCTTCAACACTGCTTTGTTTGAGAGATGAAGGAACTTCAGATCCCCGTACTTCTCTGCCATGTTGGCCCCTCTCTCGCCATTTTGGAATTTTTAGAGTATTGTGACAAAAGCAGGTGTATCCCTGTAAAATGCCATGGGTCTTCCTAGAGGTATTATGTGCCCTTGATGACTTCTAGCTCAGTGTGTCCCCTCTAGGACGTTAAGAAGGACATTAATGATTTTGGATCCAAGGTCAGCTCTTGCATCTTGTTCCCAGAAGGCTGCACCAACAGAGTGATTTGAGGAACTTAGCTGTGCCTTGTCTGTGAACTCGGAGTGTGAAGTCTATGCAACTGTCTCTGCTTCTGTTCCAGAAGTATTTCTGACTCCCCTCTGAGTAGTCTGTCACTGGCTGATCAGGTGCTGAATGGGGGTCAGTGGACCCCTTACCAAGATCCATTCTAAGAACTCCATCTTAATTTGCAGAGTGAGGCTGTCAACTGAAATTGGTTTTCTGAAGGGAAAAGTAGATTTCCTGTTACCATTGCCAGAGCCATTGCTCCCACCAGTGGTATTTTAATTGCATACCAAGTAGCTGTCTGCATATTTTGTTGTCCAACATGTCTAAATTTGTCCCCAAATGATTCCAGTGCATTTTCTTTTTCAGCAACAGAATGGAATATATTAAAGGAGGGTGTGTTGCACAGACATTTATCAGGGTGAGGTCCCTGTCTGGAATTGATACAATGACTTACTTTGACATCAAAAATTTAATTCTTAAAACGGTACAGTCCCTTCTTTCACACATTTGGAGATGATATTAAGACTACAAGAGGTATAAATCATTGCTATGGTACAGTTGAGAAAATTTTTGTCAAATTTAGACTATTTCTCTCTGGAAATAAAACTGGGTATGTTGATCTCACCACATTTTATTACCTGTTCCCATGGGTAGCTGAGGGCATATTCCCACAGATGAGTGCTCTCAAAATGTCCCCTTGGCCTGACTTAGTTTGAGAAATAAGGCTTAAAGCTATTGGATTATCTTTGGGTTGGGAAGCAGGGGGCTAGTTTAGGACCAGAATTCAGACCTTTTCCACACCCATCCTGGTTGAATCTGTTGATGTTGGCCTGTGTCTGTCTCTGGCTCTGTCACACATTCAGAACCTTTTTATCCCCCAGCAAGTGTGTACAGAAAGAATCAATGTGAAATGGGGGACAATGACCTACCCCAAGTGTGTGAGTTGTCACTTGTCAAGACCTTGTGTCTTGATATGGGGCCAGAGCTGAGTCTACTAAAGTGTCTGAAATTCCATTCTGAGCCTGTGTTATTTCTGGATTTTCTGTCTTAGATACATCATTTCAACTTGAAGAAGGAATAAGTAAAAAAGAAACCCTCATGGGCTGTCATGGGGAAACCATGTGCTTCAATATCTGACTTAAAAATAAAAGCAGAGTTTCTTGGCCAAAAGTAAACTGCGATAAGTTCAAAAACACTCATTTAGTTCACAATGTGGAAGTGTTAATACTTTTTAGCATTTGGCCAAGTGTGGGGAAACTGAGGAAGACATCGTTTCTTTCTTCAAAGAATTGTCAGCATAAGAAACCCGACAGTTACAAAACTGGACTTTTAATGTTCATGGATTTGATATTAGAGATTTCGACTCTTCTCAAGTTATCCTCAAGGCCTAACAGGGGGTCATTTAGAATGTTACTGGGACCAGATCATAGTCAGGGGAGGGGGGCGGTCATTGAACTGGTAAGGATAGGCTCCCCCATCCCTTTCCTCCCTCCACAACAGTTCTTTTGGAGCTCAGTTTTGTTGTTATGTACTCCAGTACGAACTTTATAGTGGAGACTATAGGCTTGGTGATACTGAGGGATTTGCTGATATGTGATGATTTCAGGAGTGTTAAGCTGAAGAGAGCTCTCACATTGTGAGAGCCAGCAGAGAAGCACTGACCCAGCCTAGATGGGTCAGAGATGGCCCATGGAAGATAAAATGCCCTCGCTGAGCCCAAGAAAACTGGTGGGAATGAACCAGGGGAACACTTAACTGGCAGTCACTGATCATGTGGAATGAATTTTGCATTCTGTGCAGAGAAAATAGAACATTCATAGAGTAGGGGGGTGGATGGCATGACATATTTTGGAAGGAGAGTAAGCAATTCAGCTGTTCAACATTTGATAAATATTTATTTATTGAGCATCTCCTACATGTTTAGGTTCTGTTGTAGGGGTTAGGAATATGGTGGTGAACAAGACTGATAAGCTCCCGTTTTCACAGAGCTTGGGGAAGATAGTAATTAAACAATCAATAAATAAACAAGATAATTTCAGACAGATATAACTGCAAGAGGATGTACCAGAGTGATTAAGAGTCAGGCTAATAATTTAGTGTAGTACTTCTCCCAGGGCTTTACATTAAAAAGAATGATTATTTATTCATAGGATTGAATGTCTAATTATGACATTTTAGAGGAAGCTTTATGTTATAGCAGAAAATTCCTTTTGATTGTCTCTCAAATCATCAAACATGATATTGGTCTTGTCCATGGGAATGAATGGGGGCATAGGCAGTATCTGATAAGGGATGAGAAGGGAGAAACTAATCGTGTTAGGCAAAGAAAGAAGAGGGAGAGAGTGGTAGAAAGAATGAGAAGACCAGGGTGCATATTGTGGAGTGGATTATTAAAAATAATTGCTGGCAATTTTTGAGTGGTTACACTGATCAGTAATGGTGCTAAGTGATTTAGATATGTTAACCTATTTTATCTTCACCAACACTTTGAAATGGTTATCTGTATCACCCTCATTTTATACATATGGAAACTGAGGTAGAGAGGGATTTGATGACTTGTCCAAGGTCTTGAAGCCAGAGGTGAGAGTCAACCCAGACTGTTTCCTCAGTCCAAACTCCTCCCTGTGAATTTCACTGCTGCTGCTAATGGCCTGGGAGAATTTCCTGGTGCTGCATCCATTTACATGCACACAGGATTGGGAGACTCATCTTTGCAGTTTTGGAGCTGACTCAGACTTGTGATTTTGCAAAAATGATTTTAATCTTTCTAGTGTCCTAGCTTTGGGCTCAACTCTGTTTTGCCTCCTAGGAATGTCACCCTGGTAGACTTTGAGGATCCAGGGAAAAAACATAAAACCCAATACAGGGTGTTATCAGAATCTCTGTTCCCCTCCTACAGGGATACACATGCACATACCTGGGCCGCTGGATGGCCTGTGGAAACCCTGGTGCTTTAGAGTCATGGAAATGAAGCCTGGAAAGGAAACATAGGCGCTGCCTTAGTGATGTTACAATGATGCGAATCTAGAGACAAATTCTAATGCCTTCAGGAAAGATGACTTCACAGCATTCTTGGGTCATTCTTTCCTATGTCTAACCACCCTGCGATCAGCACATTTCTTTTCCTCTCTTAGTCTTATACTTAATTGTGACTTCATTGCAGATAAAGGGGCCAGAGGGTTCTTCGAGGTGGGCTGAATTGAATGCTGTGAGCAGGAGCAGATGTCAGCTTCCTTCCCAGCAACCTCCATGTCACCTCTTTCCCTTTGATACAACAGCTCTCTCCAGAATTTTCAGTTATTTGTGCTAAATACTCATCTTTTTGACAGAACTTTTTCTGGACTCTCCCTGGGAGTTTTACACTGTTATCTCAAGCTTGAGCAGTGTGTTTTGGGAAGGATTATATGATGCATATAAATTTTCTTAGAGTGTCATGCTCAATAATTTAATCTTTGTATATCAATTATTGCAAAGTTGCTTCTTCATATGGAAATGAGCATTGATTTGCATGATGGTAGACAAGAAAAAACACAATATTATTGAAGTAATGCTACATGAGGGACAGGGCTGGGTTTGTGCAGCAGAGGCTGAAGTCCTGGCTCCATTGCTCACTGGCCACCCTGGAACCTGTAGCTTAAATATTCCATACCTCAGTTTATTCAGCTGAAAATGAGAAGTTGAGATGAGATTGTTTTTAAATCTTTCCATTTTTCAAAGTTAAAGACTCCAAACTCTTAGACACCAAAAGTAGGATGGTGGTTCCCAGGGACTAAAAGGAGAGGGGAAAGGGGAGTTGTTAATGGGTATAGAGTTTCAGTTTTGCACTCTGAGAAATTGCTAGAGATGTGTTGCACAATGTTGTGAATACAGTTAACACTACTGTATTATAAATTTAAGTGTTATGTGTTTAAAATTTTTTAAAATATTTATTTATTTATTTGGGGGGAGAGAGAGAGAAAGAGAGAGAGAGAGAGCGTGTGAGTGCAGGTGCGAGTGGGGGAGGGGCAGAGAGAAGGAGAGTCAGAATCCCAGGAAGGCTCTGAACCATCAGTGCAGAACCTGATACAGGGCTCAAACTCACCAACTGTGAGATCATGACCCAAGCTGAGATCAAGAGTTGGATGCTTAACTGACTAAGCCACCCAGGCACCCCTAAATATTATGTGTTTTTTTTTTACCGCAATTAAAAGTGAAGGATTCTAGTGGGTTTCTATGTTTTGTATCTCAGTAAGAATAATTTTTTTTAATTAAAACATGAATACACTAAAATTGTAAGTCATATTCAACTTGAGGTCTACTTGAACTTGAACTCCCAGACACATCTAACTAATTCTCTACTTCAGAAAGCATGCTCTCTCTACCTCTGTCTCTCTTTTTCTGGGGAGTATGTGTAGAGTTGTCCATTTTGGGTGCATTTTAATGGCGAGGAAGTTGTCACAGTGCTCTCAAAGTGAAGATTGCTTGGCTGGATTCATTTATCTTCAAGAACCTTTCCTTCATGATGGGCCTGGAAAAATTTAGCATTTATCTCCAACATGGGAAATATTATCCTGAAATAGTCTTTTTCAAAGCTTGTCCTCAAAGCCAGAGAGTTGGCAAAGGCTTACGTTTGGTTTTGGAGCAAAGAGAACTAAGTGATTGTTGCTTCTGTTCACAGTGTGTGCCTGAAGGAGGTCCTCCACATTGCTTTTTCAACACTTTGGTGGATCCTCTGTGTTGACATGGTAACTTGTAGGAGAGCTGAGCTGCTCTGTGAACATCAGAGCATCAAAATCTAGTGGTGCCGGGGGGTACTTCGAGGTGGGCTGAATTGAATGTTGTGAGCGGGAGCAGATGTCAGCTTCCTTCCCAGCAACCTCCACCCCACCCCTTTCCCTAAACTGTCTTTATTTATTTATTTATTTAGTACCAGTAAAATTTCTCTATTGTGTATGTTGATACAGAATACATTAGTGCTGATGAAGCTTCAGAAAGTTTTAGAAAGGAAAATGTGAATATTATTCTACTAAACATTTAGAAAATTAAGACTACTGTGCCTGCCAAAAAAGGAATAGAAAATAGAGGTTCCACAAAGGGACAAATGCCTTTGGCAAAAGTAAACTTCAAAGGGCTACTCCTTCTGTTGGGATGTTGTGATACCTGTCTTATCTCCTATAGTTTATGGAAAGTTGTGGACTAACTCGAGGCACAAACTCACTCTGCATGTTTCCCTTGTGGTAAACTCTGGCTTTCTGATCACTTCAGGGCAGAAGAGAGGCAGTTCTTGGTGGGCATGTGGCTTTGTGCTGATGGAGCTGGTGGTGGTGGGCTGGGGAGGGGGGATGTGGGATGGGTTCTCCAGCTGAAACCAATAAAATCCACCTTGGAAGAATGCTGCAAAAGTAAGATGATGGCTTGACAGTCTCAAAATGCTCACACAATTCCAACATCTGTGCAGTCCTTAAAAAAAAAAAGAAAGAAAAACAAGTTCCATGGCAAAAAAAAAAAAAAAAAGACAATGGTTCTGAATTCTTCTCCCCACCCCCACCCTATGTCTTCCTCTAGGCCCATGATCATAAGCATTTACTTCTGAGTGATATTAATTCATTAATCATTGCAAATACCCCCTGTTCAGACATTTCTGAAGTTGGCCACAATATTTCTTGATTTTTGGTAGATGTGTGGTCAGCTTCATCCTCATTGATTTTATCTGGGTGGAGAACAGACTCCATGTTAAATTCAGGGGCCACTACTAGCCCCAGGGGTTTCCCATTTTGATATATGGCTAAGAAAACATCCAGGCTTTCTACTTTGCTGGGTCTGGGTTATCTTTTAAGTTAATATTACTGCACACCTTGCAACTTGTAGAGGAATGGATGCTGAGTTGTTACCTTAAAAATGTGTTTCCCTTTGTTTTGCAGTAAATGATTCCTACTTCTCAGAAACTTGTACACTGGTACATAAATTGTTTATAACAGCATTTTTCACATTAGCCAAAAGGTAAAAATAGTCCAAGCATCCATCAATAGATAAATGGGTAACCAAAATGTAGTACATAAATAAAATAGAATATTATTCAGGCATAAAGAGAAATAATGTACTGAGACATGGCATACTGGATGAACCTCAAAAAGACACATACTGTATGATTCTTTTTATGTGATAAATCCAAACTAGGCAAATTTATAAAGTCAAAGAGCAGGTGCAGTTGGGGGAGGGAGAGAATTGTATGGGTGTTTTTGGCCCTTGGACTAGGCACAGTTACTATTTAGCTCATCTCCTTATATTGTCCCCCAGAAATTTATACATTCATGGTATATCATTTTCATGGTGTATTATTCATAATACCATTTTCTTAGTGGCAAATGTATTCTTTTGAAGAGTCTGTACATCTGTGTTCATATCCAGCCCTGATTGCAAGGGAGGAGAACTCTGGAAAATTGGAATCTCTGGAACAGGCAACTTGAGATGAATGATCAGTTAGCTTTGCACAGCCTTTTGGGTCAGACTGCAGCAAATACAGTTTCGTTTTCTCTTTTTCTTTATTTCTTTCACTGAAAATCTTTTTTACTTCTGTTCTTTTATTCAATTTCCTTGGCTGGTTTCCTATGTGGAATGTTTTAATAAAGGAAAGAGTTTTTCTCTTGCTTCATATTCTGCTGGAGCCTCAAAGTAATGGGAGATGCTAAAGTGAGCCTATTTGTAAAAGTTGAACGCCATAAATCCCACTGTCACTGGGCAATGGTAATTCATATTCTGGGTAAGAGTGCCTCACTAGGAGAAGAACGTGACTGGGAGGTGGCTGTGGAGAGGATGGAGAGAGTGAATAGAAGGCAGGTAGAGAAGTCTGCTGGGGCCCATTAGAAGTGGAAGAAAAGGAACAAGAGTGGGCTTTTAGAGTACTGGGGCCTTTGCATGCATTGTGAGGCCAGACTTAAAATAGGATCACTGTGCTCCCCTCTTCCACTTACGATGTTACAAGAACTTCTGGATAGAATTATATTTCAGTTTTGTGGTCTTGCTCTTCTTTTACATCTCTTAGCCACAGGAGACAAGGAGAACAGCTTTTCTTCTAAAACCAAGGACAACTTAATGTTGAGTAAATTTGGTGTTGAATCACTTGGGGGCCAGAGTGACCAACCAAACTCAAGCTGAAGCAGTACAGGGTTCAAGTTTCATATACTGAGGGTGAAAGTCAGTCTTGTTCATAAGGAAAGGTCTGCAACAGCTTTTTAAAGATCTTTGGACTTCAGGTAACTTAGTCAATATTGAGATGAATTAAGTGAAAATTAACACATACATTGAAGTTTATCTTGAAACACATAAGTTTTTAAATGATAGAGGTTAATTAGCATAAAATCCTGAGGAATTTCAGGAAAATTCTTCTTGTATTGCATTTCTAGACATAGAAATTCTTAGACGAGAATTTAGATTATCCAGAAGATTCTGAAACCAGATCAGATTACTTGTTTAAAATACTTATTCTTGCCATATCAATTGGTGGTTCTTTCATAAGAGTTTCAAAATATAGCTAAGAGGGGCAGTTCTTAAAAGAATAAGGTTTTCATTTAAGAACATCATTGTTTTTGGGATAAAATATAAAATTAAGGCAACAAAAGATTCATTTGACCTATTCTTATATGAGAGTTTCATGTTTCTCCCAACTGCATTCTCAGAGTGCCAAAAAGGAGTACCCCTAATCACAACTGATTGGGTCACATGTGGGCATGTGATTCAAGATGGACTAATCAGATTTTATCACCTGGAGAAAATGGAATTCGGGCATGGAGACTGTACCAGTTCACTCTGAGTATCTGCGGAATCATGTTGAAATGGACGATTTAGTTGCCACTGATAAGTGGATAATTAAATTGAAAAGCCAGCTTGAAGAGAGAAGATAATTAAATATATATGCATAGAGACACAGAATTAAGAGAATATTTGGTCCCAGAGAGAAAGAGATAGAGAGAGCAAAGGTGCCTGGTGACTTTCCAGTTTCCCTAAGGAAGGCCCTGCTCTGGTTCCTCTATTTGTTCTCCTTAAGATTCTCTTGTGTTCTCATAATGTTCTTTTCATTCGTGCTTGTTTGGGTGAGTTTCAATTTCTCACAACTCCCAAATGATCCCCAAATAATTCAATCCTCTGCCTATTCCCCAGAGCCAGAACCTCTAAGGCAAATAGTGATTTCCTTCATTTTAAAAGCTTTTCAGGGATGGGGATTCTCTCATAAAAGCCTATTGCAGTATTTAGAAACCTTTAATTAGAGTCTTTCTTATTCCATACCAAACTTTTACAGAGATGAGAGCCCTTTCTTTGTTGTTGTTTCTTTTTGTCCAATGAGATAGGTTTCATTTCTTACTCAAAGTAGACTTCAGATCCTATATTAATATTTCCCAAACTTGTTTCATTATAAGAATCACCCAGGAGGTGTGAGTTAAAAATTCAGATTCCCTGTGTCTTTTTTCTGGATCTGATCCAGGAGGTCTGAGGTGGAGCTAGGAATCTGTGTTTTTAACAAGCATCCTTAGTGATTCCTATAATCAGAGAAGTTGAGAAACATTGTACTTAAAGATAGTTAATAACTTATCCCTTGTGATTTACTGTCCAAAAAATTTCCTCACCTCTAATTGCCTCCCCACCTATGTCTACAAGTTCAAACTCTTCATTCTCCTCAAGGCTCAGAACAAATGCCAATGTCTTCATGATCCCACAACTGGAGGAAATCTCTTCTTTCATTTCAAGTATAGGAAGACAGTTCCTGAACAGTTCCTGGTGCAGTACAATCTATCCTTGACCTTATCTGTGGCTCTTTATGGGATTTGTTCTACTTTACCATTATGCTTTTTCAGCTGCTTTTTTGAATATCCCCTGTCAGACTGTATACACATTCACTCTGGAATTCTTTGGAGCACCCAGCAGAGGGCTCTATAAAAAGTAGATCCATGTGATATCTGTGTATAAAGACTGAGGGAGATCCTCTTTCCTGGAAGCTATTCAGCAGTAGCTCAGGGGTAGGTTACAGTGGAGCATCCCTTACCCCTGCATTGGGAACATTTACTGAATTCTCTCAGGCCAAGTCCAAAGAGGGCTTGCTTCTTAATGTATGTCTCCCTATTCTACTCTATTGAGAGAGGTTCAACAGTTTTGAGATATTTATCAAGAAAAGGGAGAAGAGGATGAGTGGGTGAAAGACCTGATTTTGGGAAGAATGTAGAATTTGTCAAGATGTAGTGGTATCTTTATCTTCTCTTTGCCTTGGAGAAGAGAGAACATTTGATTTTCCCTTTGACTGTCTACAAGATTGGGGAACTCAGAATATTCTTCCCTCTATAGTTAGGAATGGGTAATAGTTTCTTCTCTGTGCCCCTAAACCCTAAACTATCAGAATGTGTAATACTGCTTGTGAGAAAAAGTAGCAGGAAAAAGATGGCAGAAGAGAGGGAGTTCTAGGATGGAGTGAATGGTAGTTCCCACTGTCTGCCGTCCTATTGTTTGACTTGACAAGGAACTCTGGGAGTTCCCTGTGGTCAAATGGAGACCTCAAGTGGGGATTGAGCTTAAGTAGGCTTAATTTTGGTAGGAGCCTCTAAGGCTTGGACCTTGATGCCCATTTTGGCAAAGGGAACTGAAGCCCAAAAGGGTATCGATTGGGCCATCCATTTTGGTGAATGATGGTGGTGAATGATGGTTTGGTGAATGATAAGAGGCAGAGCCGCAGAACCGCAGCAGACTTCTCACCTAAAGGGGCACTATGCAGGGAGAGTACACTGAGTGCCCTCGGAAGAACAACATGTGCACCCCCATGAGACCGTCAGCATTTGGCTGCCTGCTGTGGTGAAAGAAGCAGCAAAAAAGAACCAGCAGAAGGGACAATAGATTTGCTATCTATGATTTTTGGCTACTGAAACAAGAGAGTGCCAAACCTCCCCCAGCACTCACTAAAGAAACTTTTGTAGTGACCATATGCTAGAGGAGGTAAAGAAGGAGGAAGAAAGGAGAGAAGTGAGAAAAAAGAGTGGGAGAGCAGACCA
Source organism: Cryptoprocta ferox (assembly GCA_028646485.1). Lineage (NCBI taxonomy): Eukaryota > Metazoa > Chordata > Mammalia > Carnivora > Eupleridae > Cryptoprocta > Cryptoprocta ferox. Next base: position 71,324,081 of record CM053577.1, read on the forward strand.
ACCCAAGTAGCTTGAATCAAGAGTTCAGCTAGACCTGGAGAGAGAAGGAAGTTTTATACAGAACCTGAGATGGTTTTAACTGCCAAATAAATGATGGAAAAATAATGGAAGTGACATTTTGTCAGAAGTGAGATTTTGTTAAAGGAGGTGGCTACTCAACAGAAAGGGGATTTTGAAATGGTGACACTAGTAGCTGTTAATTAGAAAATTTCAATAATCTAAGCTTATACTTCCTCGTCCAGCCAATTACATATGCAATGAATAGATTTTCTATTGAATTTCATTCTATCATTTTTCAATATGGACCCTAGACCAACCTCTGTACTCAAATAACGGTATGACCAGTACTGTTACAATGGAAAGATTATTTGCCAACTCTTGCACAACAATATCATGTTGCCTTTCTGACAATAATATAAAAATGATGTGTAAATGCAGAGCTGTCTATTACAATGCCAGTTCCTTTTTTGTTCATTTGGAATTACTCTTAAACTTTTATTTTATGTTTATATGTTTGTTTACCATTTTACTGAGGTATAATCAACACAATCAAGATAATGAACATATGTGCTACTCCCCAAATATTCCTCAAGTAGTACGAGGAAGTACTACTTCCTTGTGTCTTTTTATAATTCTTCCTTCCTGTTATTTCTTTTTACTGTCCTCATGCCCCACATCTCCCATCCTCCAAGTGCCCAGGCAACCACTTATCTGCTCTTTGTCATTTTTAGATTAGCTTGCATTTTATAGAATTTTGTAAATGAAATTATGCAATGGGTATTCCTTGTTTTTGGTCACCTTTCACTCATCATATTTTGCAATTCATCCATGTTGCAGTGTGTATTAATAGTTCATTCCTTTTTATTTCTGAGCATTTCATATATGGATGTACCACAATTTCTTTATGCAAACACTTTGTAAGAGCCAGCTGGGTTGTTTCCAGTGTTTGGCTATTACAAATAAGTTTGCTATAAGCATTAGTATACAAATCTTTGTATGGTCATATGCCTTCATTTTTCTTCAGTAAATACTTAGGAATTGGAATGATTGGATCACATGGTAAATATATGTTTAACTTTTTAAGAAATTGGCAAACTGGTTTTCAAAACAAGTACAGCATTTTGTGTTCCTACTAGCAGCGTATGAAATTTTTATTTCATCCATGTCCTTGCCAACACCTCTTATGTTCAATTTTATTAATTTTAGACATACTACAAGGTGTGTAGTGGCATCTCATTATGGTTTTAATTTGCATTTCCCTAATGACTAATTATAATGATTAACATCTTTTCATCTTGTTTGCTGTCTGTATGTTTTCTTTAGTGAAGCATCTGTTCATCTTTTTCCCATTTTTAAACAGTTGGGTTATTTCTTTTCTTACTATTGTGTTCTTTTTAGAGTTCTTTATATATTCTAAACACAAGACCTTTTTCAGGTGTATGACTTATAAATATCTTCTCCCAATCTGTGGTTTGTCTTTTATTCTCTCAACGTTATCTTTTGAAGAGCGGAAATTTAAAACATGTTGAAGAAGTCTATTTAATTTTGTTTCTGTGCTTATTTATTTACAAATCATGCCTTTGATGTTATATCTAAGAAATCATTGCCTCACTAAATTTGTGTTTGTTTTTAATCCATAAGCATTCCTAAAGAGTATCATTTTGGTTTTATTCAGATACCTTTAGATCACCAAACTATCCCCATTTTTTCATAGTGTTCCCAATTTGTTGCTGAACATTCCAGTGACATTGTGTTGCTTATTCTGCCTGCTAAATTGCTGATAAAGCCATTAATGAATGTCAATCATCTCAGTCAATGACATCCCTTAGATTGAGGTTGAGTATAACTAAATTTTGGGTTTAGTCCTCTGGTTGATTGTGTGCTCACACATTAAAATATTCTAGACAGTGTATTCTTCAATTATTCACAAAAATGTCATATTTGGAGAAATCATATTATCTGGAACTATTGTTTTTCCCTTTTTGACATGATCTATCTATTGAAGAAGAAAACTAAATTGACCTGACATAATTCTCCATCTGGGCTCTCCAAACATTTTACACACACCTATCTTTACACTCACCTAATTTATTTATTTTGTTTGTTTATTTTTATTTTTTTAATATAATTTATTGTCAAACTGGTTTCCATACAACACCCAGTGTTCATCCCAACAAGTGCCCTCCTTCATGCCCATAACCCATTTTCTCTTCTCCCCCACCCCCCATCAACCCTCGGTTTTTTCTCAGTATTTAAGAGTCTCTTATTGTTTGCCTCCCTCCCTCTCTGTAACTTTATTTCCCACTTCCTCTCCCTCAGGGTCTTCTGTTAAGTTTCTCAAGATCTACATATGAGTGAAAACATGATATCTGTCTTTCTCTGACTGATTTATTTCACTTAACATAATACCCTCCAGTCCATCCACATTGAAGCAAATGGCCAGATTTCACTCTTTCTCATTGCCAAGTAGTATTCCATTGTATATATAAACCACATCTTCTTGATCCATTTTTCAGTTGATGGACATTTAGGCTCTTTCCATGATTTGCCTATTGTTGAAAGTGCTGCTATGAACATTGAGGTACATGTGCCCCTATGCATCAGCACTCCTGTTTCCCTTGGGTAAATTCCTAGCAGTGCTATTGCTGGGTCATAGGGTAGTTCTATTGTCATTTTTTTGAGAAACCTCCACACTGTTTTCCAGAGTGGCTGCACCAGTTTGCATTCCCACCAACAGTGTAAGAGGGTTCCTATTTCTCCACATCCTTGCCAGCATCTATAGTCTCCTGATTTGTTCATTTTAGCCACTCTGACTGGCGTGAGGTGATATCTCAGTGTGGTTTTGATTTGTATTTCCCTGATGATGTACACTCACCTAATTTAGATATTGATCTACGTTAAGCACAAATAATCAGTGACATGAATGAGCACACTTTCAGATACATGGTGACTAGCAAATATCCTTCGAAGCTCTTCCAGATACTAGTTAAATTGATTTAAATTTTTGGAACCATTTATATCTTTTTTTTTTTTTTAACTGAAGGAAGCACATCACTATTTTTTTTTTTTTCACTTCACCACTCTTCAGGGTCCTCTACTGAATTCAAAGCCCTTCTGCCTCTTCTCTTGACTTCTTTTCATGAGGTTTGTGGAGAGCTCACATTCCATCTTAGGGAATTCACCTCTCTATTAGGCTTTTATTGTTCAGGTTGTGATAAACCTCTTACTTATGGCTCATAATCACTCTTCCTGGGTGTGTTGCTTCCAGCTCCACACATGTCTTAGAACAAAGTTTACTCATACTATTTTCAACCACAATTCAACATGTTTCCCTTTGTATTTCCTGCCTGGCTGTTTTCCATCAAATTTCCAATTCTTATCTCCCCCTTCTTTGACATAGAAGCTCTGTTGGAGACTCAGCCTTATTGACTTTTGTAGAACAATAAGACCCATGATTCTTCCGTGCATCTGTCCACCATCTTGCTACAAAGAGGCTAATTGTCTTGACATGCCAATTTGTCAACATGAAAGTATATTTTATGTGAGCTCTGTCTGTGGCCCCTTTAGAAAATTTGGAGATTTGAAAGTATCTTTTTGCATTCAGGTTCAATATGATCTTGACAGTTCTTGGAGATTCTAAAAATATAACAAATAAATGAATAAATGATGAATAAATAATAACATCTTCATCCCCAGTGGGTTCTTAAATGTCTATAGCTGAGTCATGAATATTCCCTGGATTTATTCAATGATGAATCATTCTGGTGCTTGACAACTGTTAAGCAGCATGCTTTGGACTCCATATTTTTCTACCTGTTTTCCCTAGGTTATTGCATTATTGGTATAATAGTTCTGGAGAGAGGATTTTGGATTGATTTGAAGCAACATGTAAAAATGTGGTCGTGGTTCCTTATAGTCTCCAGTGGAAATTTGTCCACATCAGAGAACCTTTGCATGAGGTGGCATGACTGGTTTTATGTGTTCCAGGGAGGCCTAGTATTTGACAAGCTGGGAATGTTTTGGATTAAAATGGAAGCACGTTGGCAGAATGATGTGGGGAAGCTTGCATAATGTATAATGCCTGTCAGCACCCTGCCCTGATCGAGCCAGTGCTTATGAGTCCCTCAGTTTAATGAGTCCAATATACACCTATGAGTTTTTATAAGCTAACACCAAAGCAAGTTAGAAAGAGTTGAAACACATATGTTTTTTGACCAACTGTGATATTTCCAGGGACTCACCCATGAGACTTTAAAATGCCTATAAAATTTTCTATTGGAAGCAGTTTCTGGCAGCAAAAGTGTGCTTAGGGTCTAAATTTACACAAGCCTGTGAAGGTGTATCACCTTCATGATCTGAAGATCTGTCTTGTGGTGATTCCTTCTTCCCCATTTTTCTATAGTCCTGCATTCATTTATTTTGGCCAGAAGCTAAAACCTTTGGTTAACCTAATGCCCCTTGATCCATACAGTTATTCAAATTTTAAAAGTCCTGGAATTACCAAAAGCATTCATGAGTAGTAGAGTTGGGTGCTTATAATAGAATTATCTGATTATCTGAGGCTTAATAGTGAATCCATTTTTGTTTTCATCCTTATTGATGAAAATCCTATTTGAACATTTTCCTAACCTTAGTAAGTTCAATATAGTCAGCACAAGATATTTTTTCTCTGATGATTGAAAATGTACTGAGGCAACATATCTGAACATTTACTCTCATTTGGAGCAGTCCTTAGCATACAGTAGGTGCTTGGTGAATATTTGCTTAGGAAAAGTGAATGAACTGCAAAGTACTGCCATTACAGAGGATGTGAGAGAAAGACTTAAGTCCACACTGACACCAGGGTATGCACTGCCTGTTTTCCTGTAAAAGATTGTCCCTACTCTTTATTATTTTTTTTCTAAAGGTGGAATGCAGAAAAAATCATTCAGTTAACTGTGTGAAATTTAGATGAGTTTTGATTAACAAATGGTATTTTTCTCCTTGCATCCTTTGTAGAGAAAATATTAAAAAAGACTGACATTATTAGTAAGAAACAGGTTTGCTCAGATGTAGCTTAAGACATTGTAAAGCTGTCTTGAGCATTCAAGAATGTAGTGGGTTTTGTGTGTGCCAAAACCCTTTAGCTTATACCATCCCAACTCCAAGAACAGAAAGTTCAGTGATCCACAGAGTCAAAAGGGGTGCAGCCCAAGCCAAAAAGAGTGACAGGATACACTGTATATATTGTATATTGCCCTCTTTTAAGAGATGCTTTTTCAAAGAAGACATGAAATGAGAATTCCCTAGCCAGGCTCTCTACTCTCATCATTACAGCATAATTGGCACGATGGTTTCCCTGACATCTGTACCAAAGATGTTGCTGATTGCTGAACGCATGATATTGGTGATAGTTGTCAGCTGTTCTGGGTTAGCGTAGCTGATGTAATCACCAAAGTTTCATTCATAACAAGAGCTCATCTTATATGGCCCCTTAACCACTTGAATATGGATTTGTGCTGTATGGGTCAAAGTTCGAGTATATATGCAGCGTGAAGCAGTCCAGAATGTTCTGGTAGGTATTTTATTTGCCAACAATGTTTCTTTCAGTTCTGTCCAATAAAAATAGTTTGAGTGGATGGATGGTGTGGAGAGACAAGGTTCTTATACCTATAGGTCTCTCTGATCTTTCATCTTTCCCCCTGAGATCTCTACTACACTTTTCATCAAAAGCACCAGATACATGCTTCTTCAGGATTGATTCTCATGCCTGTTTCACAGCAATTGATGATGTGTGTTTTCCTTGTGTAGCCATGTGAATGGTGTAACCGATCTTCCTTGTTTAGCAGTTAATAAGCACTTTTCTTTGCCTGGCAGGCTCTTACTTCTCATTTAAGACTTGGCTCAGGAATCCTCTCTGTAAGACTCATTTCTTGACACTTCTCCTGCCCCCAACACTTCTGCTTCTGCTCTCATAACATCATGTGTTTATGTCTGTCAAAGCACTCATGGCACTGTATTGAAATTTTGTGGTATATATCTGTCATCCTCTCTGAAGTGTAAGTTTTCCTAGGTCAGTGGCTGCCTGGGATTTCAACTCCAATTTTTCTGATTTCAATCCCCCCACAAACTCTTCACACTTTGTCACACTTGGGTTACAAAGTGAAGGTATGGGTGCCTGAGTTCTGGAAATTTGTAAGAGCAATACATTTAATTTAAGCACACAGTGTTACATGACTGCACACAATCAAATCCTTCTTTGAAAGAGAGGCCAGTATCTGAGGGTTCTAGCAAAGTGCATACCAGGGGCCAAACTCATTTAAGAGTTGATTGTTCATTGTCTGAAGTTTCCTATTGTGAGCATGATCTTTGCGTAGAGGTAGATTGGCTGGAAATGTTTAGGGTTTGTGCTTTACTTCCCTCTCTTTTTTTCCATGGTTTTGTAAGAAGATGAGAATCCTAAGTGGTCTTACAAGTTGAAAGAATGATGTTGGTTCAGAATGGGTTGCTGTGAGCCCATGATATATGGAATGGAGGAGGGCTTCACCTCTTTCCTGCATTAACTGTGAGGAAAAAAATGCCACAGAATGGGTTCAGAGACTTTTCCCCAAATGCTTAATTACCCTTTTGAGCAGAGGATAGAAGACTTAGGTAATCCCAGTGTTGGAAAGCACTTCAAAGATTATGTTAATATATTGGTGACAGATTGGGTAGATAATTCTAACTTTCCATATCCACAGTGCTCAGTAGTTGGTTAACAAACCAACCATTAGCTCTTTCTCAGACAAATGCTTTACATTAACAAAAGGTGGAAAGACTTAGGTTCATTTGCTTTGTTAGTTCAGATCCATTACACATTTCACTTGATACAATATTCCCAAGTGTTGTGTATATGTCTCTAGAATAAAATTCAAAAAATATTTTACCACTATATGTTATAAGTACACATATCTTGGTCACATTCTCAAGTGTACAAAAAAGTAACTGTCTTTAATTTCCTGTCACTTGAATTTATTTCTATCTCTCTTTACATCTTTGCAGAAAATGAAATCTTAGAAAATGCCAGGAAAATATAGTCATCTTAGGTTAAAACTCAGTCTATTCATGTTTTCCTTCTGCCTCTTTCCCCAGGTCATGCCATCATTTTTCAGGATTCCACGCAGGAACCCTTCGACTCCAGAACTTGTTGGGAGTCCACCCACTGGAGCTTAACAGGTAGGGGACATAGGCCCAAGGATTCTTAGAAGTTCTCATCAGAGTCTAATTCTTGCTGCCCCTCTCTATCCTTCTCTAGTCTTGTCTCATGGAATCTTTATTGAATCTAGACTGACAAACTCATGATAACCAATATTACTTCTGTGCTTACTGTTCAAACCAGGACTCAATGCAAAGGATTCAGGATTTTTCAGCTCAAAAGACTTCTTCACAAACCGATTGTTTCTTCTACAGATTCACAGTTGTATTTGAACCTCAAAAACTGAGTCTGGATCACTAGATGTTGGGCATGTTGGAGTTGATTTTATTATAAATTTTTATGGCTTACATATATATTATATATGTATAGGTTTTCATGAGTGAATGTTTTTTAAAAAGTGACCAGTAACTTTCTGTATCTTTGCAGTAGCAATTCAACTCTGAGGCCATGAGGCTAGAACACCTGGCTGCCTGGACTGGTGGAGGCAGGGATTCTAGGAAACAAGGATGTGCAGGAGATGGAGGCCATGCATTACAAATTCTTCAAATAAGGGGCTTCTGGGTGGCTCAGGCAGTTGGGTGGCCAACTTCAGTTCAGGTCATGATCTCATGGCTCATGAGTTCAAGCCCTGCACCAGGCTCTGTGCTGACAGCTCAGAGCCTGAGGCCTGCTTCGAATTCTGTGTCTCTGTCTGTCTCTGCCCCTTTCCTGCTTGTGCTCTGCCTATGTCTCTCTCTCTCTCTCTCTCTCTCTCTCTCTCTCTCAAAAATAAACATTAAAAAGTTTTTAAAAAACCAAATTATTCAAATAATTATCCTTCTACATATATGAAATCATTCATTTTTATAAATCTGATGAGGCATTAAATGTTATACTTCTAATCTAATTATAATGGACGTTCATTCTTACAGTTTACTGAAGGGCTCAATTTTTTTTTCTTAAAGTTATTAATCACAATCAATAAAATATTGAAGAGGATAATTTTTTAAATTCTTCAGCAGAAAATGTATTTAAACATAATAATTTTAATTTTACATATTTTTCATGTTTTTAAAAAGATAACAGTGTATTTTGAGGGGTGGGGCTAGAATGCTTTATAACTATTGGAATTTAGGATTAAAACTGTCAGCAATATTGTGTTTAGCAGTTGCCCTGGGTGCTGTCTGGCAGGCCCCTGATACCCTGATGAGAGCAGAGCCTCTGGAACCAGGCTGCCTGATTGCATATCCTGGCCTCTCTCTCTCTCTCTCTCTCTCTCTCTCTCTCTCTCACTTTCTCTCTCTCAGTTGTTTCAAGTTTTTATTTAAATTCCAATTAGTTAACATATGGTGTAATATTGGTTTCAGGAGTAGAGTTTAGTGTTCATCACCTACATGCAACACCCAGTGCTCATCCCAGCAAGTGGGATGCTCATCACTCATTTAATCCATCCCCTCCCCACCTCCCCTCCAGTAACCCTCAATTTTTTCCTCTATAATTAAGAGTCTCTCATTGTTTGCATCTCCCCCCCCTTTTTCATCTGTTTTGTTTCTTAAATTCTAAATATGAATGAAATGGTATGGCATTTTTCTTTCTCTAACTGACTTATTTCACTTGGCATAATACTCTCTTACCCCTTATTATCCATCAGTTGATGGACATTAGGGCTCTTTCTATAATTTGGCTATGGTTGATAATACTGCTATAAACATCGAGGTGCACATACCCTTTGAATCAATATTTTTGTATCCTTTGGATAAATATCTAGTAGTGCAATTATTGGATTGAAGGATAGTTCTATTTTTAACTTTTTTAGGAATCTCCATACTGTTTCAGAGTAGCTGCACCAGTTTTCATTCCCACTAACAGTGCAAGAGTGTTCCCCTTTGTCCACATCCTTGCCAACAACTGTTGTTTCCTGTGTTGTTAGTTTTAGCCTTTCTAATAGGTGATTGTAGTTTTCATTTGTATTTCCCTGATGATGAGTGATGTTGAGCATCTTTTCACATGTTTGTTACTGACTTTTTTTTTTAATGGAACAGCCTACCTCCGTGCCTCAACTTCCTTACCTGTGAGATAGCAACAGTAACACTATGGCAGAAGGTTGTTGTAGGGATAAAATGAGCTAATGTATGTGGAGAGTTAGGTCAGGGAATGAAATCTTAACCATTAAACCTTGCCTTTTATGCAAGTCCAAATGCACATTTTTTCCCTCATAAACCTGATGTCTCAGGGACATAATCGTTAGATTGACAGACTTCTCACAAACAGAGGACCGATAGACTTGTTTCAGAATACTCCTATCAATGGATGTTGTCAGGTTACATACCTGGGAAATTATTAGATATTTACCACGTGTCAAGTGCTGTACTTGGGTGGGTGGCAGGAATATGAAGTGGCCTTAAACATGGTCTGTCTTCAGGGAACTTAGAAACATGGCAATAAAATGGTCACATAAAGGACAGTTTTCAGAGCAAGATAGTTTATGCACAGGGTCAGTTGAAACCATAATTGTGCAAGGAGAGTTTAGCTTATGTTGGCATGGAGTGGGTGTCTAGGCCTTTGTGTGTGGTACCCCATTTCATGGTTATTTTATTAAAAATATATCTTTTTCCTCCTTGAGGAAGCTTTCCCTGACTCTACTGCCAGTCTTCTCTGGCACACTGGAAAAAGAATGGGGCGGGCATTCCATGTAAGAGGAACAGTATAAATAAAGCACTGAAAACATTGGAAAGCAAGGAGATCCTACATGGATTTTGTTCTGTGAAAATGTAATGTGTACCATGGGAAGTGAGAGGAATGTTACTGAGACAGGGCGGGTGATGGCAGGCCATCAGAAGCTTTTAGGCAAAAGATAGTTATGATCAGGCTTTACATGTTAGGACATAATCCAACATCAATGTGGAAGATGGTGTTCCCAGGGACAGGACTGGAGATAGTGAAATCATTGGTAGGCTCTTGTGATAGTCCTGGTGAGGCTTGTTGCTGGCACCTATTAGCCTAGTGATCATAGGCGTGGAGAGGAGGGGATGGATTCATGAGCTATTTGGGAGGAAAAATCTGCAGAGGTCAGGAGTCATATGAGTGATTTGGATTCATTAGAAGGTGTCATTGCCTGAGATAAGGAACGTAGGAAAAGAAGCAGGATCAGTCAGATGGGAATCACGAGTGTGAAGAACCCATTAGACATTCAGATGGCAGAGTCTTTTTACTGGCATATGTGGATGAACTGGGCCAGGGCGTATGTAGACTGGGCAGGGTGGTAGGCCAGGATGGGGTCTGGGAAACACTCATAGTTAAAGGTGGGAGGAGGAAGAAGAGACACAAAGGAGCCTGAGAAAAAGCAAAGATGGGGGCAGGGACAGGACTGTAGGACATGGGAAGGAAGTGGGAGGAAACCAGTGTGGCTTACTTTTGAAAACCTGGCTAGTCAGATTTGGAGAGAGAACACTAATTATAAGGGAATAGGCAGAAAATAGGTAAGCAAAGGGAGGTTTGAACAGGAAAACCAGGACAATCCTGCTGTGATGGTCAAGGCATGGGATTGTGACTGTATGAACTAGAGTGACAACAGAGAATAGAAGAAAAGGACACTAGGAGGCTGGGAGACTGGGCAAACAATGATGCTATTGTCAGGAAGGTCATCTCCAGTTGGGCTATTTCCAGGAATATGTTCTTCTAGATTGCTCATAGTGTAGAAATTATAGAATAGGATGTAACAGTGTTATTTAAAATCAGATTCTGTTTGTATATACTAGTAAAAAGTGTTTCAGTGATGTTTTTCACAGGCACTCACTTCTTTTTTTTTTAATTTATTTTTACAGAGAGGGAGAGAGAGAGAGAGAGAAAGAGAGAGGGGGGAGAGAAAGAGAGAGCACGCATGCACTAGTAGGAGAGGGGCAGAGAGAGAGGGAGAGAGAATCACAAGCAGGCTCCCTGTGTCAGTGCAGAGCCTGATGTGGGGCTAGATCTCACGAACCATAATATCATGACTTGAGCCAAAATCAAGAGTCAGACAGTTAATCAACTGAGCCAACCAGGTGTCCCCTGGGCACTCACTTCTTATTTAAATGTGCTGAGACTGTGCCTTAAAGTGACAAGTGAAGAGAATAACAGTTTGTATCTCTCAACGGGAAGGCAGGCAGTATAACATATTGTGTAAACTTCCAGTTTCTGCTAGTTCCCACCTGCTTAAAGATGGGGCAGTAGAATACCTTCCTGAAAATGTTGTTTTGATAACTCAATGAGCTCAGTGTACACATAAGCATAGTGGATGGTGCATAATAAGCACGGAAGAAAAGATTCATTGTTAGTGTTATTCCTATAGAGGAAGTTATTCTTATGTGTGATTTTTTAATGCAAATTGCAATATATTGTACAGTTTTAGTAACTTGAAAATTAGGATGACTATAAGTAAGCTTATATTTGCTTCTAAGATATTAGTAAGAAGGAGATATTATTAGCAAAATAAAATGTACAGAAATTATTAAAAGGAAATATTTACCTACTTAAGAAAGCTGTTTTTTCGCCATTTTAGGAAGGCTCTTCACATACACATGATTGAATTCCATGTAAACGAAAGCTAATGCGCTGATAATTGGAGTACATTACAAGTTATTCAAATCTATTAAGGAGTGAAGAATGTCTACTAAGTAACATTTAATCCAATTTAGCCATAGGGAACTTAGCCTTAAAACTGTATTTGTTTCTGTATATTTTATAGCAGAAAAATTGTATTGAATTCAGAAAATATTTCTTTACAATAGGTAAGAATTACCAAGGGGTTTGATAACTTTTTAATTTGTTTTTGGGTGTGTGTGATTTTATTGCTGAGAGTAGGAAGGGCTTTATTTTATGTTCCCTCTGAAATGTGGCATTCTCTGGGACTGTATTCTGCATATGGGAGGTATTTAATAAATATTACTAGTATTTGTGCAGGAATAAAATAAAATTTTTGTAATAATTTCAGAAATTGGTTCATCATTGCATATAGTATATTGGAACATATTAGTGTTTATTTTAGTCATCTAGTGTTAGGATGGGAAGCTATCTTACTTTAATTAATGGTTTGATTTTCTTCTGGAACATGTATTTAAAAATTATTTCTCTTTCTTTCCTAGAGAATAGACTAATTCATTGTGACTAGTCTTCCTGAAAATTTGATGCTTAGCATCAGGCTGTGGTTATTATATTTATGAGCAGCATTAGTCAGGTTTCTTCTTCTCATGGACGTAATATCAAGGAGTATTTTATTTATCAATCTCATTTCCTTCATCAAACTCTGTGAGATATATATTTTAAGCTCAATCTGAAATACACTAAGATTTGTAACAGTCTTGAAGTAAAATTGATTCCTCAAAAGGTTTTTCAGTTAGCTATTGATTTCCCTTTTTACATCTGTGGTTTTGGTCTTCACTGTAGAATGAAAAACAGAGATGAGTTTCGGCTTCCAATGGCGGATGCCTATCAAAAGTACATTTGTAAATAAGAGACTGCTGGACTCCTCATTGTCCAGGGTGAATTTTAGGCCTGCTTCAGTTAAATCAAAAGAGAAAATTATCATAAAATCTTTCACTTCCATTGTGGGTGAGATTGCTCATCCATCTTGATGAAGATATATATTTCCCCCTATTTGACAATATCTGTTTCCTGTCATCGGAGAAAAGCCATACCTTTTCATTAATGAATCTGAAGTGATTCCAGCATGATCAGTATGGCCTGACTTAGTTGGAGGTAGGGGTTCAAGTTTGAGGGAAAGTGTCTGAACTGGGGAAGAAGATCCCCAAGATGCCAGAGTCCCATCTTGACAATGTTTTGGGTCTTTCTTCTTTGAGGTCTCTAAGATATCTATTTCAGTGGGTTATACTGAACAAGATATTCCAGTGAGGTAGTCTAATTGTTTATAGCACTTCACTAAATTCAATAATTTATGTGTATCTATAACTTGATATTTAGCGACTTGTGAAATGGCCTAAACCTGATTGGTGAAGTCAGATAAGTTTAGGTCTTACCAATCACTGTTTTAGTTTCTCCAAAAAAATATGCATTGAAAAATGGGCAGTACATACCAAGAACAAAACAAACAAAAACTCGTTTTAGGAGCCTGATGCTTGATGTGACTTGACAAAAGAAATGAATTCAGTGACAGATCCTCTGATTATAAGTCTAAGGAGCCCCTTAGTTACCATTATAAGCAGTATGCAATTAAAAACACTCTTGGTGAATCCTTTTTTTCTTAAACCTATTGTGATTTCCCAGTCCCTTATTTTTTCATATCTATTTCACATCTATTTCATCTATTCATTGAGGTTTAAAATTCCCTTAAAAACCAGATAAAGCCTCCCCCCCCCACCCCCACCAGTGGTAAGATTTCAAGCACAAATAGAGTGTGGGGGTTGAGTAATTCAAATTTACCCTAAGGTATAAATGACTAACACCAGAGTCTGTTCACAAAGCAGGGATCATTTGCTCCTCAAATGAAGGGCCTAAAACTGGTATGTTCTAGGAGCAGGCATAATGCAAATTGGATGTGTTGTTCACCATTTCTTCTTGTTTCCGTGTGGCTCTGTTTATGTCTTGAATCACCAGATTGACTCTATATATCACCAATAACACATTCATCACTTCTGCATGTTATCTCTTGGCTTTTGGATAGTGTATAGAATTGGAATAATTATAACTCAGGCTGTTCATAGATTAAAAACATATGATTTGAAGCAAACATACCTTTAAGAAAAGACAGCATTTGGAACTTGTTATCTTTGTAAGAATAATTTTTTTTTGAAAAGACAATTGTATGAGATTCTAATGCTCTGGCTGACCTAAGAGAGGAGCAGTAAGGGGCTTAATGCTTTTCTTTCCTCACAGTTTTCCTGGCCAGTGCCTGCGATCTGAATGATTGGCAAGCTCTGTAACTGAGTTCTTGGGAAAACAAATGATCTCATAGATGGAGCTGCTCCATGTTAGGAAGTGCAAGAATTATGAAATGCAGTCACAGCAGGGAAAGAAGTTTGTTTGCATTTGGATGGTGACCTTTTGTTTCTAAGGTACCGTGGGGTGGATGAGGCTAATAAATGCCATTACTGGGGTCCTGGGGAGAAATTCTGGTTTCTTTTCCCTACCCTCCTCTCATTTATTTCTTTTTTTTTAATCTGGGTTTTTTGGCAGCACCTCTGAATCATGTGATATACTTGAGGCTACCAGGTGAGAATACCTTTCGACTTGGATTTGATTCCAGGAAGCAGAGTTTCCTGGTTCCTGGCTCTTTTAGAACATTCATCCTTGTAGCCCCTCAGTGGTTTATAGTCATTTGTCTATGTTGAAGTGATGTATATTATTTCCTATATGTTATAGGAATTCAACAAGTTTAACTAGTACCTTTTTACATCTTCTCATATATTCAGGAAGTTGTAGACAAGGGGAAGAGGTGGAGACCTTGCCCTGGGGAAGGGCTTGTTCTGTGTTGGGACTCAGGCCAGGAAGCAGAGGTCTCAGTAGTCTCAGTCACCAGCACATCTGGTCAGTCCAGACACAGAATCAGTCCTCTACTCTACCTGTATCTGGGTAGCTCCTAGCAACCTAGCTTCAGCTTTTATCTTTCTGTTGTCTACTCCTTAAGTGCTTCCCTGAACTCTTGGGCTCAGAATATTAACAGAGAAGAATCTTCCTTCATCCTTCTTGTTTTGATCTCCAAGCCTGTCCTGATTTTCCTCCCTTCTAAAATAGACTTTATTTTTCAGAAAAGTTTTGGGTTCACAGCAAAATTGAGTAGAAGTACAGAAATTTCCCATATACCTCCACCTCCCTCACTATCAACATGTAGCACCATAGTGGTACGTTTGTTGCAACCGAGAACCTACATTGACTCATCATTATCACCCAGAGTCCATAGTTTACATTAGGGTTCACTCTTGGTGTTGTACATTTTGTGGGCTTGGACAAATGTATAATGACATATAGCCATCATCGTATCATGCAGATAGTTTCACCACCCGAAAAATCCTGTCTGCTCTGCCTGTTCACACCTCCATCTTTCCTAACTCTTGGGCACCACTGATCCTTTTACTGTCTCCATAGTTTTGCCTTTTCCAGAAGGTCATATATTTGTAATCATATAGTAAATAGCCTTTTCAGGTTGTTTTTTTCCACTTAGTAATATGCATCTAAGTTTTCACCATGTCTTTTCATGGCTTAATTGCTCATTTTTTTAGGTGCTGAATGATATTCCATTGTCTGAATGTACTACAGTTTATTTATCCATCCACCTACTGATGGGCATCTTGGATGCTTCCAAATTTTGGAAATTATGAATAAAGCTGCTATAAACATCCTTGTGCAGTTTTGTTTTGTTTTAAGTAGGCCTCATGCCCAACATGGAGCCCAATTTGAGGTTTGAATTTATGACCCTGAGATTAAGACCTGAGCTGAGATCCAGAGTCTGATACTCAGCCGACTGAGCGACCCAGGCACCCCACATTGTTGTTTTAATATACAGTTCTCTAATGACATTTGATATCAACAATCTTTTCATATGCTTATTTGCCAGCAGTATATCTTCTTTGGCATGGTGTTTGTTCAGGTCTTTAACCTATTTTAAAAATCAGATCATTCATTTTCTTATTGGTAAGTTTTAAGATTTCTTTGTATGTTTTAGATAGCAGTCCCTTATCATATAGATCTGTTTTTTGTAAACATTTTCTCCCAGTCTGTGGCGTGTCTTTTTATTCTTTTGACCGTGTCTTTTGCAAAGCAGAAGTTTTTAATTTTAATTAAGTTCAGCTTATCAAATTTTTCTTTCATGCCTTTGGTGGTGTATCTAAAAAGTCATCATACACAAGTTAATCTAGATATTCTTCTATGTTGTCTTGGATTTTTATAGTTTTCTGTTACAGTTAGTTTTCTGATCTATTTTGAGTTAGTTTTGTGAAGGGTATAGAGTCTGTGTCTAGATTCACTTTTTTCTCTGCTTATGGACGCCTAGTTGTTCCAGTACCATTTGTTGAAAAGACTATCTTTTCTCCATTATATTGCCTTTGTTCTTTTGTCAAGGATCAGCTGACTGTATTTATGTGGGTCTATTTCTGGGCTCTCTGTTCTGTTCTATTGATCTATGTGTCTGTTCTTTCACCAGTAGCAGACTGTCTTTCTTACTATAGCTGTATAGAAAGTTTTGAAGTTGGGTAATGTCAGTCTTCCAAACTTCTTCTTTTACTTCAACATTATATTGGGTGTTCTAGGTCTTTTGGCTCTTCATATAAACTTTATAATTTTTGTTGATATCCAAAAAACAACTTGTTGGGATTTTGACTGGATCTACAGATCAAAGTTAGGAAGAATTGACTTCTTGGCAATATTGATCCTGATTATTTTTTCAGTTCAGATTTGTTCAGCCATGCACAATTTTATCTATACCATATGATAACCCCATGATGAGCAAACTGCAGAAACTAAGGTTCAGAGAGGCTGGATAATTAGTTCAAGGTCACCAGGTGGAAATGATAGAGACAGGATTTGAGTGCAGATCTGCCAGGCTTAGAGTCCTTGCTTTGAGACATTTTCCATGGTAGTATCATGGAGTGATTCAGGAAGCAAGCTTTGGTGTCAATATAGCAGGATTTAAACCTTGGCTCTGGCACTTGCTGGGTGTGTGACCTGGCATGTAACCTCTCTTGCTTCAGATTTCTCATTTATCAGATAGAGTGATAATAATTGTACCTGCTTCATAGAGTTGTTTTGAGGATTAATGGAATTGGTCATGGGCAGTGATGTGAACGGTGCCTGGAACATAGTAAGAGCTTAATGAGTTTGAACCATTGCCAGTATAACCACTCCCTGTTGGTCATAATGCTCTTTGGAGCCTGGGTGTTGGCATTTGGGCAATGCAATCTAAATATTGTAGAAAGGGCAGTGACCATCTGGCATTTCTGAAAGAATGCCTACGCACTCACTAGTATAAAGAGAGCTTTGAACCTAGTAGGAGTGAGCCCATGTGATAGTGCAACATCTTTTATTCCAAAGTTTGATAAAAGACTTATAATGAAGATATATCTGCAAAAGACAAATCTTGCCTTAAGATTCTTCTAAGGTAGAGATGATTGATTATAGCAGATATTTTCCTCAGTACAAAAAGACTGTGTACCAGAACTTGGGATCAGGGGCAGAATAGAAAGGGAAAAGAATGCTAAAATTGGAAACCAGAGACACTAAAGGCAGTCTTCATTACTAAATATATAAGAAACATCATTAATAAAACCAAGTCTATTCTAGATCTAGACCAGTGTATCTTAACCTTTTTTCATTGCTCACATGTTTAAAGAGAAAACTAAATGAAATCTAAATTAATGAATTAACTGAATTAAAATTAAAATGAGTTTGATTTCTCCCTAATAAGAGAAGTCAAAACCCAAATACTAAAAAATGATATTTTGTTATAGATATTATCATCATAAATATGATTACAAACTATTAAATATCTAAAGATATTTTTCACACCCTGCTTTCTGACAAGAACCAGTTATTATCCCCTTGGGGTGATAAAGCCCTTGTTGAAAAGGTATACTCTATACTATAGTTGCCTCATCTCTCACATGAATTACTATGATAGGCTCATAACTGGGCTTGATGACTTTAAACCTTTTAAATTGATCTACAGATGAAAGGACTTTTGATGGAAGTTTATTTTTGGTTTGAGACTGGTTGGAGAGGATGGATTTTGGGATTCTCCTTAACATTTCCTTGCCACTTTGTTTTCAGTTGCATCTAACACTTGAATTGAGTATGATTGCCATTAGTATGTCATAAGATTATGCCTAAATTTCTGTAGCATCTCATTTTAGGCCTCTGTCAAGGGCCACTTGGTGCCTAATACCTCTGGCCTCTTAGGATACATCCTTAATAGCCAAGCCTATCCCTTTACTTTGCTCTGCATCTCAGGTACCATTCTTGTCTCAGATTTCTTTTTAGTGCTTTTCTGTCTATTCAGAAAGCCCTCTCTATATCTTTTCAGTCAACACAGATATCATTCTTCCTTTAACGACCAGCTCAAGAATAATTTCTTGTGTTACCCACCCTATATTCGCCTTTTATTTCTCAAGAGGTCATTTACTCTTAGTCCGTGCCATACAATCTTGCCCTTGGCAAGATATGTATGTATGTGTGTGTGCATGCGTGAGTGTGTGTGTGCGTGTGTGTGTGTGTTTGCTTGGTTTCTTTCTAGTTCACATGGGTACCTGTTGTTTTACAACTAGACTATAAATTCTTTTTAAAAAATTTTTAATTTTTTTTTATTTTTGAGAGAGAGAGCAAGCAAGCATGAGTGGGGGAGGGGCAGAGAGAGAGAGAGAGAGAGGGAGACACAGAATCTGAAGTAGGCTACAGGCTCTGAGCTGTCAGCACAGAGCCTGACGCAGGACTCAAACTCACAAACCATGAGATCATGACCTGAGCCGAAGTCAGATGATTGACTGAGCCACCCAAGTGCCCCTAGACTATAAATTCTTTACTGACAGGGACAGTTCTGTCTCTCATCTTCAGGAATTCTAAGATCTGTACTGAGTACACAGAAGATGCTCAGGAAATACTCCTAATCTTCAAAACTCTGGTATCTTGAGTAAATCATTCATGTTAGAAGTCATCAAGGAAACCTCACATTCATCTTCTGTTGCCATATGTAAGATGCTTGTTGCAGGAGGGAGATTGGACTAGCTTAGTATCTCTCAGACTTTTGATTCAATGGACGAGTAGAATCTTTAAAAACATATTTTGGGGCATAGAGTAGAATTGTTAGCTTTTTTACTTTGTCAATTATCGACAAAGTACTAGGAACTATCTTGTATAGTTACATTATTTCATAAAAGGAAGGACATTTATACATCAGAAGAATAGAAATAACACATCTCAAATTATACAGTCATTTAAATTAAATAAATTTAATTCCACAAAAATCTCATTGTATTTTCCTACCCACGAATGAAAACTGGTCTACACTAACAGGGTGCGCTGATCAGATCCATCCTTCTCTTGTTTGGGCCTTTATAACATCTCTTTCTAACTAATTCTGGAAATGGCTCAGTGGCCC
This sequence comes from Cryptoprocta ferox, assembly GCA_028646485.1. Taxonomy (NCBI): domain Eukaryota; kingdom Metazoa; phylum Chordata; class Mammalia; order Carnivora; family Eupleridae; genus Cryptoprocta; species Cryptoprocta ferox. The sequence continues at coordinate 71,343,310 of CM053577.1, forward strand.
TAAATAATATTTAAAAATCCACTAAAGTGGAAAAAATTATTAAAAAATTAAAAGTCATTCTTATCATTTGTCTATCCATATTATTACATATAGTTGAGAGTCAAGTAGAGAATGTGCCCTAGGGCAAGTATCAAATTGACTTTCGGATCACTGATGTCATAAGTCCATCTATAACTTAATTGTGGGCTTCTCTAGTTTTATCTAAAGGCTTTTGTAAAACAATGATATAATGAATACAGTATTTGTAGCAGTTGACATTTTGTTCAAAAATTTAATTTATGAAAACTGAATATACTCAGAAGAGTTAGATAAAAGCAGTTATTTGTCTGTATTTCTGCACCTTTAGTACTGGGATTCTAGAGCAGCCAGTGTCCTTGAGAATGTGGAATCCGAAGGCAGAGTACGCGATAAGCTCGTGCCCAATGACAGGACATCAGCTCTGATGTCCTTTAAGGAAAGATGATGCTTATAAAATTACCACAGAAATTTCATATATCAATTCTGGTGAGCAAGACAAAGAAAGTAGGAGTTGGAAGGTGTGATCAACTGTCTTCCCACTTTGCTTTCTGGAGCCCATTGTGGTCTCTGGGATTCTAAGTTACACTTGTTTGTGAAATGCATGATACCTCTCATAGACAGCTGTGTGTGTGTGTGTGTGTGTGTGTGTGTGTGTGTGTGTGTGTGTATGTGAAGTTTTTATACTCTGCATGTAAGAAGTTTCAGGTGCAAGATATTTACTTCTCTAGGTGGATTGTGTGTGAACAAGACATCATAGATAACATTCTCTTTGTATGAGGCCATTTTAAAGTTCTGTGCAATTTTGTGGGTACCCCAGAAGCTCAGTTCTATGTCCCCAACTTAGAGGTCTTCCTGTCCTGGGGAGTTTTACTGAATAAATTAATTAACTCTCAGCCAAGTGGACATGCTTGTCACCTGTCACGTTATTTAGGTGTGAGTTATAGAAATATTTGTGCTTTGCTGTATATAACTTTTAAACGAATTCTGCAGTTATTACTTCCCTGTTTCTGAACATTGTAACATGAATGTTTTTTATAGCAAAACAGCAAATCCTGTAGTAGTTTTTCTTTCTTTCTTTTTTTTTTTTTGCTAATCTTTTGCAAGATTTGTCTATGCGTTTTTGTTTGTTCCAAATGAAGAAGACATACTGAATGTTTGATTTCTGTTCTGTCTTGCTGACAAAGTCTATTATTGAATAGGCAGTATGGAATTGTTTGAGGGGTTTACAAAATAGCCAGCATAACACAGAAAGTTATGGCAGATTGGAGACTCACCAAATGGGTGTGCCATCATGATATGCATTTGAGAGGTAAGGGAGTAGTAAAGGGAGGCACTCTGTGAATGGCATATTGGGAGAGACCATCACTTTTATTGCAGGTTGTGGAAATGGTCAACTGGAAGAGGTTAGAGGTCAATTATTCAGAAACTTCTTTAAGCATTTTGCGTGTTTGAGGAAGAATACAATGTTGAGGTAGAAATGTGTTCCAGTTCAGATTCTTTGCTGCCCCTTATTATCTAGGATTAACTTCTCTGTGACTTAGTTTTCTTATCTGTAAAAATGTAGCTAAGGGGAAGTCTTTACTGTCATTCAGGAGTGTAGGCTGACAGAGGTTCTGCTCTCACAAACATGTGGTCTTCAACCTTGTGTGACTGCCTCATCCAGTTACCTGGAAGGGGAGGAGCACAGAAGATTTCATGAGAGAGACTTGGAAATGGCTCATACTACTTACACGCATCCTTCTTTGGCTCCCATCTCATCACAGGGCCAAACCTTACTGCAAGGAAGTCTGCAAAGTGGGAATTAGCTGTGTGCTCAGGGAGAGGAAAAAAACAACAAGGATTTTGGTAAAGATTCAGCAGTCCAATACCACATGTATTAGCACTTAACAGAGTGTTTTTGTTAATATGACCTCTCAGCTTAGTGTACTCTGTATGCTCAGAAAACATTCATTTATTTACTTGTTTATTCATGTCACAGATTTTTGTTAAGATCTACTATGTGCCATTCATTATGCCTGGTTTTGGTAGCTAAAATGGAGATGACTGATTATTTATTTATTTATTTATTTATTTATTTATTTATGGTAGCAAAGAAGAAATATTCCAAAATTTCAAAACATATATATGTTATGTTGTATCATAATCTATAATTGAAAGCAGAAGTCAAGCAAAACCCTAATTTCTTTTGCATCAGTCTTATACATCTTCCAGATCTCTTTTCTGACTTGGCACAGTTCTGACTGAACACATAATAAACATTCAAATATATTTGTTGATTAACAGTGTATTTATTTGATCAAGGAACAAGTGTGCCTGAAAACTATTAATAAATATGAGTCACTCTTTCCCCTATGTTCCCTCATAGGATTTGAATTCTAAGAGAATATTTTGGTTTTTATTAGAGATTTTGGCTAAATTCATTGACCACTTCATTTAGTACTGTGTAGACAGGACCTTTAGTGCTTCGGGTAATAGATCTTATGGGACCAATTTAGTTTTATTCATAAAAGCAAATTTCCCTCCTCAGAATGAGATCTGATTTTCATTAGATGGGTTTTCTACAAGATTATTTAGTGAAAATAATGTCCAGAAGCTTCTGACTCAATTCAAATTTAGCTTCTTCTCATCCATGTGCATCCCTACAGTGCCTAAGTCTGAAAGCAGGCTGGAATTCCATTTGGGAAGTTACCATTAGCACAATTTTGGCTGAAAGCTTAGCTCTCTATGGAAGACAAATGAAAGGATACTTGAGCATGACTTCTCAGAAGAATAAATTGAAGATTAATATTGGATTCCAACTAGAGTTGGCCAGTGACTATTCTTTGCACCATGCTTTCTCAAATAGCATAATCCTTGGGTGAATCTCAGAAATAAAAGGGATAAAGAAAAGACCTAGACCAGCTCAGGGGGGACAAATTGCAAGGGAAATATGCTGAACTACCTAAAGTGTATTTTAATTAGCCACAGTGGAGAAAGCACTAAATTAACTATGCTTTGGACTCAAGACACCTTGAAGCAGCTAGAGGGATTTGGAGGGATGAATAGCTTTAGTTTTGTCCAAAGGAAATCATTATATAACACATCTGTTGGTGGTTAGCAGATCTTCAACCAACATGTCTGAAAGATCAAAAATATTGTATATTTAAGGGATATAACTTTGAATTCTCTGCTTTTTCATGAATTCAGTGGTAGAAAGAAAAACTTATTAGAAATTGGGCTTCCAGACTTATGAGAACTTTTAGAAATATTCTAAGAAAAAAAATTCCATCAAAAAAAGGGGAGCACCTGGATGGCTCAGTCAGTTAAGTGTCCAACTTTGGCTCAGGTTATGATCTTGCAGTTCTTGAGTTCAAGCCCCCGTCGGGCTCTGTGCTGACAGTGCAGAGCCTACTTGGGATTCTCTCTCTCCCGCTCTCTATGCCCCATCCCTCTCTCTCTCTCTCTCTCAAAATAAATAAACTTTAAAAAAATAAAAAAAGGAAAAAAAATTCCATAGACCTTCATAGCACCTGGAGGTTGAAACCCAGCAACCTAAGGACACTTTAAATCTCCCCTCAGCCTAGGCACTGTGTCAGTAGAAGAATATGCTTGTAAGATCTGTGCAGTCAAAATTGTTGATAATTGTTGACTCTCAATTCTGTATCATATACTTTCTCTTCTCATTTGGGTAATTATCTCCTAAGAAGATCTTTCAGGAGACTGGAGCTGGGGAGAAAGTTGTGTATGGATTGGGAGTGAGAACACATGGCAACTCAGAATGTCTTCTCTGGATAGCCTGGGTTTTCATAACTGCTGGTTTTCTAGAAGCAGTTTTCATAACTGCTAGGGCTGCTGCCTCTAATTACCCTGTAAAACCATGTTGGTGTTTCTTGTCTTGCAGTTGGGGGTTTTGGGCATTGGAAGGTCCCTGGAAGAGATGAAGTAGTTCTCAGTGTTGGGTGTATGTTTGAATCTCTTGAAGAGCTTCTAAGAAATTATAAAGGTGCCAAGACTCATTCTTAGATATTTAATTCAATTGATTTGAGCCTCCCCTGGTGTCCTCAAGTGATTGCTATGCAGTCAGCATTGAAAGCCACAGAGACAGAGGAAGCTCTACATTTGCCAAAGCCCCAGAGGACAGTCGTGTGCTAGATAAGTTGCTTTCTTCCATAGTCACTTGCAACTTGTTTTTTTCAAACCCCCATTCAATGTTTCTGCCCTTCTCATGGACTCTTCTGTTAATAGACATTTTTAGAATAGATCTAGCATTGTTTTTTACCATTGGATACTAATCAGGGATAGTTCCCACTTTTTCAGTTGATCTACATTGCTTGTAATATGCTACTTCAACTACCACAATTAACTGGAGTAAACCATACCCATGACTGATTAGGACCAGATTAATTTCTCTTTGATGCTTTGAATTATTTTATAGTTTAGTTGGTTTTCCATCATTCAGTGATGTGAAATAAAATTTGGTGTGTATCATACAGAATGTATAATAGTAAAGTTTAGCATGAGAAGTTCAGTGATTCTACAATGAAAATATCCAAACACATCTCTGCCTAAACCTTTCCTAGTTAACACTCCCATTCTTTTTAGGCTAAACATGCCTGTTTTTGTGATACAGTTTATGCAAACCATATTTTGTGAATGAAATTGGAATGGGTTTCTGTGCAGTGCTAAATTGGCTTATTGATCTAACCTTGAAAGTTTGCATTAAGTTATAGTCTTAGTTTATAGTCCTATAGTCTCAGTTCCATATAGACTAAGTAGTCTTAGTTCCCTATAGGGTAGAGACACTTCTTTGCTGGATCTGAAGTTATGGAAACATTCTCAAGAAAATCCAGTTGTAAACATCAATAATTAGCAGTAAGTTGAATAGACTGGGAACCTATTATTTATTTTGCTAAAAAGATTATTATAGGCTTTCCTTAGGGATTCAGTTTACTTAGATATTAAGGTGGGCCACACTTACGTAGAAGAGTATGATAGCTTATTGATTCCATTCCACAAGGAGAACCCACACAGCCTTCCATGAGAAACTTCAGTGTAATTTTACAAAAAACCACAAAGCTTGTAAGGGCATTAATCATGATTAGTAGGTGAAATTCTTGGCTAGTTTGTATCATTCTAAAGACAACAGACATGGGGAAGCTGGGGGTGGCAGAAAGAAAACCTAGAGGGAGTGGGGAGCATCAGATAGCACTAGACTGAGAAGGAGGAGATAACCTGGGGTTGGTTCTGTCACTTGCTCCATCTGATAAATGACCTGGCTGAGCTTGATTATGCCTCACTTTCTTTCCAGTCCTAACAATCTAAGTTTTGGTTCGCTACCATGTTTTACATCTTTGTTTGTGTGTGTCAGGTTATTGCCTCATCGTGATTAGGACCGGCATTGATATGGTTGTAAGTGCTGATGGCATGTAGGGCGGTGCTTCTCATTTTCCTTATTAAAGACATGATGGTCTTTAAAGGATTATTATTTTTTTGTGTTTTTAATAAAAGCATGCTTCTTGCAGTCTTCTCAGGACACCTTAGGAGGGGCTGATCATTGAGTGCCTTAGAGGAAGGGTTGTGGGTCAGGGGAATTTTAAAGGGATGAGGGAATTAGTGAGTAGTTGGGTGAGTGGGGAAGTGTATGAAAGAACATGGAAACATGTGAAAGAAGACAGGAGTGGGAGAGGTTTTATTTAAAAGTTTCTTTCCTTTTCTCTGTTTGCAGTTGAAATTCACACAGATGCCAAATCGGTATTATTATTTTTTAGAACAAGTTCATGAATTGTAGTTGTTACTTTGAAGCTTTTCCCAACCACTTGAAAATAAAGATTACTGAGAACAAATCCCCTAGAAGTTAATCTACCTGAGTAAAACTATGCCAACTATCCAGACTGTAACTCTGGGCTGCTGTCAGATTGATGACCAGAGCAAGAACAATGATTTCTGTTTTTCCTAATACCTTACTGGCTCTCCGGGGCATTACCAAAGCCAAACTGAGGCGGTCTTAGGAGATGTGGCTGCAGAGATGGCCTGAAAAAGGAATCCTATGAAGTTCCTGTGGGTTTTTTTGTTGTTGTCTCCACATCCAGGATGAGACCTAGCTCTCTGTAAAGCAGCAGGTAAGAAAGGAATTCAGCTAGAAACATGGACAGGCCTGGCAACCCCATCACTGAGAGAGCAGGTCTGGGGACATTGTTGTCTGACGTTCTATTAGCATTGACTAAAAAAATTTTCAGGACTCCTAGATGGCTCCATCAGTTAAGCATCTAACTCTTGATATTGGCTCAGGTCATGATCTCACGGTCTGTGGGATTGAACCCAGCATCATTCTCTGTCTCCCTCTCTCTCTGCTCTTCCCCTGCTCATGTGCATGTGTGCATGCTACATCTCTCTCAAAGTAAATAAATAAACTTAAAAATTTTTTTCACAAAACTGGAAAATGTTGTATTGTAATGAGACAGCTTGCCCTTTTAAAAGTTCGTTTTAAAAAAGCTATTTTATAAATGACTCTTTTTATCAGTTTGTTTTACTTCAATAAAACATCAAAACCACTGGATATGTTGACAGGTTGGGAGAGTTGGGACTAACTCAAGGAACATTTTAATTTTTGTGTTTTTTTTTTTTTTTTGTTCTTCCCTTTTGTTCACTGACTACTTCATCGGGCAAGGCATCCTTCTTCACATGCTTCATGACTTCCTTTGACACTGAGACCCCTCACTGTTACTCACTGCCTGGGGAGTATTACTACTCAGTGTTACTACTGAGCTCTTTGATACTCTCCTTCATTCTGCCTCTCACCTCCTTATTAAAATGGCAGGACAATGTACTGTTTCCTCAGAGCTTGTTAGAAGAAGGGTCAATCTAGCAAATTAATTCAGGATGAAGGGTTAATGGACCACAGTGGTCTAAAACAAAGACCTGAAAGCTTTTTCTTTAAAGGTCTTGGCTGAAAATATTTTAGGTTTTGTGGGCCATGTGGTCTGTGTCACAACTACTTGACTCTGCCATTTTGAGAAAGTAGTTATAGACAATACAGCATAGCTATTTTCCAACAAACCATTATTCATTGAACATTGATACATGAATCTCATATAATTTTCATTTGCCATAGAATACTTTTCTTATTTTGAATATTTTGAACAATTTACAAATGTGAAAACCATTCTTAACTCATGGACCATACAAAAATAGGCAACAAAGCTGGATTTGGCCCATATATATGGGACTTTACATTTCTTTAACAAAAGAAATAATTAGCAATTTCAGGTATAGTGTGTATGAAGGGTAGAGGGGAAGTTGTCAATAGCTCTCAGTTATAGCCTAGGGCCCACTGCTTGTCACTCTTGCTTCCTTAAGACCAGCTGTGGAAAGAGCCCCATTTATCAAGTACATCTGGTCAGCCCTGTATAAATAAGCTCTATGGTTGAGTAGGTTTCACTGAATAAACAACTCATATTTCTCATTTAGGGTCTAGAGCCCAGAAGGCTCTGATTGACAGTGTGTGCCAATCATGGAGCCCTACTGATTTATCTTTGGAAATACTGCTAATTCTTCCTTTTTTTTTTTTTGAGTCCTGCTGTCTTGTTATAACACTAGTCCACAGTGGGCCACCATCCTTGTTTCCTTCTTCTTTAGGGTATGCCAACTCTGGGAGTATGTAACAACCTTAAAAATCCCAGTGGCTTAATAAGTAAAGGTTTGTCACAGTCCAGTGCAGAGTGATGGACAATATGGTGGGATGCAGGTTGTGGAAGATGTCTTTGCTCCATTCAGTTCCTCAGTGACCCAGGTTCATTCACCTAGTGGCTTTGTCATTCTCCAAGGCCTGAAATTATCCAACTGGTCTGCATCTGAACAGCAGACAACAGAATATACAGAGGATCTTGTGAAAGGTGCTTTAGGGGCTAGGGTGGGAGCCCAGCTGAGAATGTTGGCCAGGAGCCTCAGTTCCTCTCCATAAGATCCCTCTGCAGTACTGTTTGAACATGGAAACTGGATTCCACAAGCAAATGCTCTAATAAAAAAGACAAGAATGAGAAACTTTCAGTCTTTTAGAGCCTAGGCCTGGAAAGTGGCACAATATACCTTATGCTGTATTCTGTTGGTCATGTAGTCACAGAGATAATTCCAATTAAAGAGGAGAGTATAGAGATCTTAGCTCTTCCAAATACCAGAAAGTTTCATTGAGGGTTGATAGGAGTGAGTGCAGGAGCATGATGCTAGCCCAGAAGTCCATCTCTATTCACATCCACTGTGAACTATGGATCAGCCATTCTGGGAGCAGCTGGGGCTTCAGGTTGATTGCCTACAGCAAGGTTCAGCAAACTACAGCCTAGGAGTCATACCTGGCCATTGTCTTTTGGCCATTGTCTCTTATTATAAATAAAGGTTTATGAAACACAGCCATTATCAGTCATATATCTATACGTATGTATATATATACGTATAGTTTGTAGCTGCTTTTGGGCTTCAACAGCAGAGTTAATAATTGTGATAGAGGTTATATGGCCTATAAAACCTAAAATATTTACTCTTTGAGAAGGAGTTTGGTGGCACCTGTTCTTAAGAGTCTCAAAAAATCCGCATCATTAGGACTAAGTGCTATCAGCTTGAAAAAGCAGGATCTGCCCTTGTGATTGACATGAGGACAAGCACATTACTGATGGGTCATGAGTTGCTATGGCTTTGATAACTGAGCCCTTTAAAAGTGTGGAGGTTGTGCTTTCTGCCATCAAATCACCCAAATCTCTGGCAGGATAAAATTTTCTGGTAATTTGACTATGTTCATTCTTGGCAACTCCTGCCCAGAACCTTGGCAAGCTGTATGTTCCCTTTTACCATTTTTCTTAGCACTGTCTAACTCCATTGCTTGCAATGATGGTTGCAGTGGGTAGGACTGGGGGGTGTTTTCCTAGCCTGATGGGGCAGATTTAGGAGGCTTATGAAGCTGAGTTGGTCTGGACTTCGCTGTGGGTCTTCTCAGATATTGTTGACATTATTGTTGGTGGAGAAGGATCTCCCACTTGACATCCTTTCTTTTAAAGCAAAGTTTCAAGCACTGGTTTTATGTTTTCTTTTTGTTCCTGAAGTCATTTCTAGATTATCTGTATTACTGGCATATGTGTGTACATGCTGTAGGGATACATTAAAAATGAAGAATAATCTAATCCCTTCTTTAAAATTGATATTTGGAATTGTTTTCCTTTCTTCCTCATTTTCTTTCTCTGTGAAGGAGTTCTTTAATCAAGCATTCACAGAAAATCCACGCTGAAAATTCACATGTAAAAAGCCTAACTATAGGAAGCCTGAGAGTAACTTTTCTTTTTATTTATTTATTTATTTATTTATTATTTTAATTTTATTTTTTTTAACTTTATAGTTTATTGTCAGGTTGGTTTCCATATAGCACCCAGTGCTCTTCCCCACAAGTGACCTCCACCAAGACCATCATCCCCCATTACCTTTCCCCCTTCCCCTTCCCCCCTCAGTTTGTGCCTGAGAGTAACTTTTCAAACTTCCTCTCTGTGTCTCTTTATGTCTCTCTTTCTCCTTCTGCAAGAACAGAGAGGGCTTATGGTCATAGCAATGGCTTGGAAATCCAATTAGATTACATGTGCTGTGTTCTGTTTACATAATGGGTCCTTCAGTTGACATTTTATCTAAAGGCATGTGGAGGAGGATTTTGTTTAACCTATGCTCTATCATCTCACCTTTCAATACAAAGGAATAAATGGAAACCTAAAGACTTCACTCCCCAAGGAAGCCAGATACTTGAAAGTATCCTGAACTGATGCTTCCTGCTTTCTTTAGACTCCACATAAACACAAAATTGTGTGTTTTCCTTTATTATTATTTTGCAAATTCTAACTTGTTTTTTATTTTGTCTCTGATTGGTGTTAATCTGAAACAGGCTGTTAATTCAAAACAGCAGAAACATTCACTGATTTGATTCCTCAACAGTTTATAAATGCTTAGCAGAAGCCAGAATCATAGAGGTGTGTGTTAGGTAGGTTCCCCGCCCCATCTTTGCCTGTCAGGTCAAGTGAGGTCAGTATCACCACAGACTATAACTATGTTATTACTCCTACATTCACTGGCTTCTCTTAACTATATTGGGATCAGTAGAGAGAGTTTACTAGCAAAGGAAGTGGCAGTGGAGAGGAGTGAAGGACTTAATATGAGAACATGGGTTTTGGGAAATGCATCCTCCCCTCCAAGATAAATGTGATATTCTCTCCTTAAGAGACCATGAAAGCATGTTGGAAACTTCTTTTTAGTAAACACAGCTCTTCATATGCTCACAATCAGATATTTCTACCTGCAGACATTTCTATATTTCCCTTTCATAGGCAGCCACCTTAACCAGCTGAATCGGTTTGGGCCACTGGTAAGACAACCAGTGCTAAATCCAAATTACCCTGACATTACTCCCCGGGATGCTATTTGGCACATTATTACAGTTGAGACTTACTAATTAGTGCCCTAATGTAGTAAAAAAGTTTATGTCTCTTTCAAAATACTGAAAATATTGCATAAAGTACTTTGGCTTTGGAAGAATTGGTTTCATCCTTTGTATCTTTAAGTAAGAATGAGGACTTAGTCCTAAGTATAACACTTTTCAGATAGGAAAGTAGGGCAAAGAGATGGCAAATGTCTTGCTTGAGTTTCTGAGCAGGACTTTAACAGTCTGTGAGTAATGGCATTCTTTTCTTTCTTTCTCTTCCCCAGTCTTCCTCTCTCCCTCCCTGATCAACTGAATTATCTCCATTAATCCCTGCCTCACTCTGGGCCAGCATCTATGACAGACCCATGGCCTTACCTATAGCTACTAAAGCTCCTGGCTCTTCCTCTTTCCTTACACAGTCTCCATGACAGAGTTGTCCTATGTATGTGTCTTAGGAGGACAGTTGATCAACTAGCAAATGTCCAGTGGTTTCTCTTAGGCAGATGCTCAGTCTTTTGGGGCCTGATGTTGGCTGGCTTCAAGCTTGAGAGAAGAGAGTGAAACTATTCTGTATGAGGGAGAAAAAGAACTTTGTGGACTGCTGAGGAGTTGTGGAGGACAGAGAGTAAAGGGCCATGGAATAGTGGGATGCTATACAGTACATGACAGGACACTCCCCTTGACCTGTGAAATTACTTAACTCACACATCATTTTGCAAGAACAGATTTCTTTGTGGAAGGTGAAGTAAAGAGTAAGTTTGTGACTGGATTAGTGTGGAGAAAAACAGATAGTTTGCTAAAGACTGATGGCCGAATTGGAAGAGATCTCATGGAAACACATGCTAAGGAATTTTCAGAAACTATGAGGAATTTGGACTTTCATGGACCATGGGACTGAGCACTCAAGTTAAGTGTATATGGGTTCTCAAGGGTTGAGAAAGCCTTAGGTAACATCCAGGATATCTAGTTAATCTATTGGAAGCAAGGGGGTTTGGTAACTATTGAACCAATACATGTAGAAACTTTCATTCCTCTAGTAGGGAGGCTTAACCTTGGCAAGGAGAGGGGATAGAAATTCTCAACCATTTTTTTCTTAGAATTTAAGTTAGGACATATTTGGTGACATCAGCAGAGAGGGACATCTTTGACTACCATATACTAGAGATGGGGTGCCAGGAACAAAGTCAGAGTAGATAGTGGACACTTGGATAATAGGACTGTAACCCTCTGTGTGCTTGTCTTTGCCTCTCTGTCTCTGTATTTCTCACAAGAAGGCAACTCAACATGGAGGGAGCAAGGTGGGCTGTGAAGTCACAGTGTCACCTGGACGGGCATTTTCTCTGGACGGAAGAGGTCCCTCTTTTTCTGATTCCCATCCCCTCAAGGCTAAAATGCCTTGATCAAGTATTAAAGACTTTTGCTCATCAATTATAAACAAGGCCTAAAACAAGTATTCTTGAAAGAGGCTCTACCTTGATTTAAAATCACTCTATGTTGAGCCTAGGTGGCTCAGTCAGTTAAGCATCTGACTCTTGATTTTGGCTCAGGCCATGATCTCATTGTTGATGAAATCAAGCCCCATATTGGGCTCTGCACTGACAGTGTGGAGCCTGCTTCAGATTCTTTCTCTCTGCCTCTCCTCCACATGTGCTTATTCTCTCTCTCTCTCTCTGAAAATAAATAAATAAATGTTAAAAAAATAAAATAAAATCACATTATGGATCACTGGCTAGTATCAAGACCTGGTATGGAGAGTGGGGAGAAAGCAGGGCATGAGGAGGGCTGGAATGCAGGAGGGAAATAAGAGTTATGGAGGGTCCACAGTTTTAGACACTCATACATTTTTTTAAGAAGTTTATTTATTTTGAGAGAGAGAGAGAGGTATAGAGGCAGAGAGAAAGACAGATAGAGAGAAAGAGAGAGAGAGAGAAAGGGAGAGAATCCCAAACACAGCTCAGCTTGAGGCTCAAACTCAAAAACCATGAGATCATGACCTGAGCTGAAATCAAGAAATGGATGCTTAACTGACTGAGCCACCCAGGCACCCCAGACATTCATATATTTTGATCTTTGCAAGAACTCCCTTGAAGAGGGCATTATTTCCTTCAGTTTACAAATGAAAAGAATAAGTATTTTTATACAAACAGGAAAAGCAAGGCACTGAAAGTGACCATTGGATACCCAGCAGTGGTGAGGTGAGGTGGAGAAGGGAGCATAAAAGGGAACATAGTGTTCTGAAGAACAAATTTTCCTCTTTCATGCCTTGCCTTGGGCTGGCTATGATGGTTGTTGGGGCTGGGGGAGGAGAAGGAAAAGATTAGGTGAATCAGGTAGAGAAACTGATCAGATCAGGAGAAGGGCTAAACCTGAGAGAGGAGAGAAAGAAAAGTAACAAAGAAAGGGGTGTGAGGAGGAATGAGAGAAGAGCTCCGCTTTGCAGCAACAGATATTCATATCCATCGGTGGTGTATTTCCCTTTATACTCTATCTGAACAGAACAAGTTCAGTAGGATGTCATAACTGAAATTTAGCAAAAATATTGTGCATGGTCTGGAATTGGTTTAAAAAAATCAGAACAGTCTAGGAGAGATTCTTTATTTTCTAACTTAAAAAACTTGCAGATAAATGTGCTTCTGATCAGAGGGGAAGCAAGGAGAGGGCGTTGGGCCAAACATATGTAGACAGGTGCTGTACAACTTCTCCACACAGCTCTGCCAAAGCACCCCTTGGGTGACCTTGGCATTTAATGGAAAATGTGTGTTTCTCTGTGCACACATCAGGAGGAGGATGCGACCTCCAGCCGATCTGGATTTGATATCAAGATGATATGTGAGCACATCACTCTGAAGGAGTCAGAATGGGCATTCCCTTTACATGTTTCATTCTGCCCCACGCCTCTACCCAAGCTCACTCTAATGCCCTGGTTATAGTTTATCTAGCAACAAATGATGGGAGCCTTTTTATCTCCTGGAGTAATGAGGCAGCTGAGCATCAATGTTGGCAGAGTTTGAAAAAATAACAGAAAATAAGTCTGCCTCCTGGCCCACTCTCCTATCCTTAGAATAAGCAGGATTTGCTGCTTTGTCCCTCAACTTTCTGTGGTTAGCAAATACAGGGCCAGAGGAATGAAGCATAATGAGGTGGAGTGCATTTATATTATCTCAGAACAGGTATGGGGGAGGGTCCCAGCTTCAGCCAGAGTGGGTATCTTGGTTTCTAATGGCTGCAATAACAAATTGCCATAAATTTGGTGGCTTAAAATAGAAGTTTATTCTCTCGCAGTTTCAGAGGCAAGAAGTTCAAAACCAAGGTGCCAGGTACTATGCTCCTTCTGAGACTCTGGATAGAATCCTTCCTTGCCTCTTCCTTGTTCCTGGTGGTGGTCATCATCCATCCTTGACATTCCTCATCACGTGATGTTCTCTGTCACTGTCCTTACATGGTTTTTTCCTCTTCTTTTAAGGATGCCAGTCATATTGGGCTAGGGCCCACCTTAATGGCCTCATCTTAATTTGATTACATCTGCAAAGACCCCTTTTCCAATTAAGGTAACATTTCGGGTACCACAGGGTAGGACTACAACACCTATTTTTTGCTGACATATTTCAACCTATAACAGCAGGTGTTCAGGTCTGATGTGCTGGTGGAGCAGGTGGTAATGTAGGGCCTAACTATTCTTGCTGATATGCATGGAGTTGAGGCAAGAAACTGGGTGGGGGGGGCAAGAAGGGAGACAGGACAGAGTCAATTCAGGTCTGTTACACTCCCTGGTTCACCCCAAGGAGACAAGTTTGAGAGAAGGGCTACCGACTGAGTTGTCAGGAAACTCTGGGAAGCTCAGGCCATAGACAGTCACTGCTTTGGGGCCCAAGTGATACAGCATGCAGAGAGGGAGAGGAAGAGGGACTTTCTTTACTTTTTCAAAGAATACAGTGTGGCTTTGGCACATTGAGAACCCCAGGGACATAGCACTGCTTGGCACCTTGAGGACTGGCATTCTTAAGGGTGCTGGGGGAGAGTAGAGATGTTAATGGAGACAAATGGCAGTGGCAAGATGAGGCCTTCTCAAGATGGTTGGGAGAGGAGTAGAAGGGCAAGGGAAAGAGATAAGCCCTGAGGACTCTCAGAATTGCTGGCTCTTCAGAAGAGTGACCATATAGACAACTGTGTGAACTGGGAAAGTAGGAGAGTAGAAGTGGGCGTTATCAATAATTACCCCTGAATTGCTGGGACTTCTCAAGCAAACCAGTCTCCTGGTCCCCTACTCTTTAGAGACCTATGCAGTGTGAGTAGTACAATCCTTTTCAGTGCTGACCTTAATCATAGGCAGTGAGTCTGTAGGGCAATAATCTTTTTTTGATGTTTTAATGTTTATTTATTTTTGAGAGAGAGAGAGAGACAGAGCATGAGCAGGGGAGGGGCTGAGAGAGGGGGAGACAGAATCTGAAGCAGGCGCCAGGCTCTGAGCTGTCAGCACAGAGCACGATGCAGAGCTCAAACTCATGAACCATGAGATCATGACCTGAGCCGAAGTCAGACATTTAACTGACTGAGCCACCCGGGTGCCCCAGACCTAACTTTTAAAAATGTCCCTTTTTAGCCTGATTGAAATGATACGGATTTTGTCTTTGGACCGAGAGTCCCTTCAGAATAGTGTCCTCTTTTTTTTTGAGACAATGCAAGCAAGGGCTGCAGGAAAATGTACAACTGCTGCTTGTACTAGCGGAGGGCCCTGGCTGGGGGAGGGAATGACCTTACCTGAAACACTGTTGATACTGGAAGGTTGATTAGAGTAGCAAGTGATCACCTTTGACATCAGAAACTGAGGTGTTGAGGGTTGCATGGAGGACTTGCGGACTGGGAAATAAGCCATTAGACACTTGCCTGAGTCCAACACCAAATTGAGGGCTGGGGAATAGAGGCTAATGGGGGATATGGTGGTGCTGAAAGGGCACAAGAAGAACCAAAGATATGCTATGTGTAATTCTCAGGTATCTAGAAGTGATCTCTTTTATACCTGGAGGGAATCACTGGTGGGAGAATTCAGAACCATTTAGTATCTCTTCTTGGTTGAGTAACCCATCCTTCTCTAGGCACCAGGCTGCCTGGGTCCCCTGAAAGATATGGGTTCCAAATATGACATTAATAACACAGATGCTGTTATGGCATTTCAGGGGCTCCCTGATTGCCACTCTAGAGGAATGCAAAGAGTTTAGCTCCCAGAGAGAGTCTTTGTGAAGGTCAGAGAAGTTGACACCAGCTGTCCTATGCAGGCACAGAGAGTATCTAAGCCTGAGTCTGGCCCTGCATCTTTACCAATAATGCCATGCCATCATCTGTGATACTCACAACTTGGAGATGTATGGAGGAATGATCATCACTGTTCAGTGAGCTCTTACTTGCAAGAGGCTAATAGCTTAGTGACACTCCATTCCATTTATAAGTGATGAGTGACTGTTTTTCCTCAGCTGTATTTTAGTCATGTTCAGCCATGCATGGTCCTTGGGACCTTCAATATTAAAACAGTGACATTTTCTGTAAACATTGCATTTCTCATGAACTTACTCTTTGGTACTGACCTTTGTGACCTCATATTTTCTAGGTCTATAAACTTTATGAGCTGTCTGATAGCATTTACTCTTTCTAATTTTATCTTTCATTGTCCCCTTCTTAAATCTTATGGCTATTTAGTAAGTTAGGGCTGACCCAGTTGAAAACATATTACTGGGCCCAGATTAGAGCTTTTTTTGAATGGCAATAATTTGAAAATTATTAATTTACTTTTCTCTTTTGTTATGGAAATATAAGCTTTGCTCTAGTTAGCCCAAGCCATCTGTTTGTTTCAAGGAGAGGAGGGATTGCCGCTGGCACAATGTGAGAAGAGAGGATATTCAGCTTCTTTCTCATTCCAGGTCACTCATGAAGGCCAAGCTGCTATGAGAAAGGTGGGAAGAGGAATTTAGTGTTGGAATTAGACCTGACACAAATGTGGGAGGAACTGGGGAAGGGGTGGTCTAGGGGAAGGTTTTGGGACACTAGAGAGAGAACCCCTCCCGAGGCACTGGTGCTGGTGAACTCGTGAGAGCCTGCAGGGAAGCCGAGCACGTGTGGCCACTGAAGTGAGAACATGAAGGGAACTCGTGGAGAGGTCTGTGGGAAGCTGATGACCTTGATAGCTGCTGCCCCGCAGGTTTGTGTCCAAGTGTCTGGTGGTACTGCTGATCAGCAAGGTCAGCAGTCTGGAAGACGAACATTTCAATCTTTTCTCACCCTTCCTTTGGACAAAGATATATTCTGTTGGAATTTTTTGTTACTTATTCAAAGGTTGAATAGAGAGTAATCCAAAATCCTCTTGCTGATCAATTATTGCTAAGAGGAAGTCTTATGTTGAAAGAACAGTACAGCTGGGAAGGAGATGTGAGATGAATGGCAGTGCAGGTGGATGGGGAATGGCCATTGCGGCCCCTGCATTGTCAGGATGTTGATTTGCCGTGGTTTGTTTTATAGTCCTGTTTGAAAGATTCCCAGTTCATTTTTCCAGATACATAAATTCTCCATAGCACAAAATGAAAATTTCATCACTCAAATCAATGTTGTATAAAATGTGTGAACTTCTGGTCTGACACCTGTCTTACATCGTCTCTGCTGTGTAAATTAAAATGAACAAGAAGAATAACAAGAAGAAAATATCTTTATGACTTTTTAAGCTTAAAAGTCTGGGTTAGTTGTTTTATTCTTTTGCTCACTTTCAAGGTTATGGTCACCTCTACTTGGTTCATTTTCTCCTCTCTTTTTGGGGCTCCCATTATGCACGTATTGTTATGTTGATGGTAATTTACACACCTCTAAGGCTCTGTTTATTTTTATTCATTTTTTTCTTTCTGTTCCTCAGACTGAATAAGCTCTATTTACCTGTCTTCAAGATCACTGATTCTTTGTTCTACCAGCTCAGATCCATTTTTGAGCCACTCTAGTGATTATTTATTTCTTCAGTTGTTGCACTTTTTCACTCTGGTATTTCTATTTGGTTTTCAAGTTTATAGAATTCTACTTCTTTATTGATATTATTTATTTAATGAAATATAGTTGTCAGACAACTTCCCTTTAACTCCTTAGCTGTTTAAAAAATGTTTTTCTGGTAAATCCACATGATACCACTTTAGGGACAATTTCTATTAATTGCTTTTTGTCTCCCTGTATATGGGCCACACTCCCCTGTTTCTTTGCATGTCATGTGTACCTATAGTTTCCCCTAAATATTGGACATTTTAGGTAATATGATGTGGCAACTCTGGAATCAGAGTTCTAACACCCTGCCCCTACAGTTTATAGTTGCTATTTTGTTGTTGTTTGTTTACTGACTTTTTGGACAAAATCTGTAGAGTCTGTATTCCCTTCAGTATGTGGCCAAAAGTTTATGCTTGTTTTTGTTTTTTAAATTAATTTATTAAAATTTATTTTTTAATATTTATTTTTGAAAGAGAGAGAGAGAGAGACAGACAGACAGACAGAGTGCAAGTAGGTGAGGGGAAGAGAGAGAGGGAGACACAGAATTGAAGTAGGCTCCAGGTTTTGAGCTGTCAGCATGGAGCCTGACGCAGGGTTCGAACCCAAGAACTGTGAGATCATGACCTGAGCCGAAGTCGGACACTTAACTGACTGAGCCACCCAGAAGCCCCTAATTAATTAAAAACGTATTATTTTTATTTTTAAGACTGGTTTTACAGGGATTGACCCTTGGGGTCAGGTCATTATAGCTTATTGGTGAGCAACTGATTGGCCAAAAGTTTTCTTAAATGACTTGACCCAGTAAGTATTCCAACTTTTGATAAGGTGTGTGTGTGTGTGTGTGTGTGTGTGTGTGTGTGAGATACACCTTCAACTGGTAGGTAGTTTATAAGTCTAACTTATTCTTTACTTCCTACTTGTGCAGAACTTCAAGGTCAGCCAGAGTTGAATGATTGACACCTTGTCTGGGCCTTCTTGGGCATGAGCACAGCCCTACACATATGTATGATTTTCTAGATTCCCAGCAATATGTCAGAGCTTTTCAGCATCCCCTATAGAAGTCTCATTCCCCAGATCTTCCTTTTTATGTTTTTTGCCAAGATTTTATTTGCCCCAACTGGTATTGCAGTCTTAATCAAATGAAATTTAAACAATTGAATCTGATTGTTTTCATCACTATCCTGGGAACAGGGCTTTTCCTGTGGACCTGAACTCTGAGTCAGGCACATAGCCTCCTATGCATGTGGCTATCCAAGGGAACTGTGAGTCAGGTCAAATAGAGAGGAGTTCCAGAATTTGTCTTTCCCTCTGGTGCCTCTCAGTCTAGAGGTTTTCAAGGCATTGGTATGGAGCTGAGGAGAAAGGTAGATAGGACTAACTCAAGTTAAAATGTGTGCTTACCAAGGTTTAGTAGTTTTACTTGAATAAACTCTAGATTTTTGCAAGCCTTTCATTAATTTCACAAGTTTTTAAAAAAGTTGATTTAAATATTTTTGCCAGTATTCTTGTGGTTTTGATGGAGCACTGGATTTATGGAGGTCCTGATCCTGCTATTCCATAAGTCCTGCCTCCCCCTCCACTGGTTCCATTTTATATTATGTTTTGGGTGATGCACTCTCCTTCATGGACAGAGTGACCAGGAAGCATCATTTTTCAATCCAGGGAATTCAAATCACAATTTACATACAACTCTGTTCAAATACTCTGTTTGCACTAAACTGATTATAATTCCATGGAAGAAAAAAGGTATACCCATAGTGAATGTCCTTGGACTCAGGTCTTTTGTTTTCAATGTCTAAGAATGTGGCAGTGGTATAAACATTCCAAACATTCTGGATATTATTCAGCAATATTAAGTTAAACAGAAAGAATTTAAAACAAATATTGGTGAGAGGGAATCTAACATTTACTGAGCATTTAGTACATGCCATTTCATAAGAAAAATATTATCTTAGGTATCTAATACATAGTAGTTAAGCAATGAATTCTTCTTTTGGGTTCCTGCACCAGAGGTAAGGGAGAATTACAAAAAAGTGCTTTGAGGCCACTTTAAGATACTACATTCTTTCGGCACAAGTCTTGCTTATTTCTGTGTGTAACTGACAATGTTAGATGTATATGCATGGCAAATAATAAACATTGAGTGAATATGTTAATACATATATATATTTAAGTTTTGCTCATTTTTGCTTTTGCAAGTGCCGGTAAATTTGTTTTTGATCCCCTTTCTCTATTAGATCCTAAGTAATTTGCCTATTTCTTTTTAATTCATAAATGTTGTGGGTATAGGCCCATCCCTGTGCAACAACACATGTTCAGAAGTTGCTGGCTTACTGACTGTCCACTTTGAAGCCCAATTTGAGACTGGGCGGTGCCATACCTATACCTTGAAAGAACTCCATCGAAGTTCCCCCCAAAATTTACGCAATTCTTGTCTGTAAAAATTGACTTTACATTTTATGCTGAGATATCAGTGCCTAAAATATGTCAAAAATGAAGCAAAATTGAAGCAAAGATTTTTGTTCTTCTTTGTTATTCATAATAATCAAATCATATGCACTTCCAGATCCATGCACGTACCCAGAGGAAGAAAAAGCTTCTAGTGTAGATTGAACACTACCTTCTATCTCTCTTTCTTATCCCCTTCAGTTTAGCCTAGCATACTGAAGTTAGACATCACACTGAGACTAGATGATGCAGCAGTGAGTTTGTGGGGAACTGAAGAGAGCTGGAGACACAGCATATTGAGGCAGACTGGTGCCTGAATGAGGCAGAGAGCAGAGAATTTTAGGGTTTTTACTGTCTCTATATTCCCAAAATGTGTGACAGTCTTTTCTATCTTAGCAGTGCGAAGGAACTTGAAAGAAGGCGTGGAGAGAAGTCAAGTTCAGATCAAGTTCTTGCATATCCTTTTTCTGTCCTTCTTTTTGTCATATCTCAGAGTAACTGTTAGGGACAGCAGTGAAGATTTACTTCTCTGAATGTAAATATTTGGCTGGTGCATTGCTGCTGAGGGAGTTAACAGTGAGTATCAGATTCAAAGTCCTGGGAGCTACGTACAAGTTCAAAGTGAGCCTCATGTTCTAGAAGACTTTGGAGCTTCTCTGGATGACCTTGGTCATATTCCCTTCTCTGGGCTGGAGGCTGGAGGACAGACTGAAGTCTGGAACAAGTGCAGACCTGCTCTGGATCTGGGCTGGGACCTGTTAGAAAATCTAATTCTAGCCATCCTCAAAGATTGTTGTCAGCATAGATGATGGAAAGGATATAATATAACTTATTAAGTCATGCTGAAATCCCATGTGAACGTTTACATTTAAATTTTTAACTGGCAAAATTAGAAACAAAGGATTAGCATGTCTTTTCAGGATCTTCGGGTGACAGCTTGTCTGTCGTGTATATAGAGATAAATATTAGGTTAAGCACAGAACTGTTAGATGTTTCAAAACTTTACAGGAGTGAAAAATGTTAAGAGTCCAGATTTTTCCAAATTTATACTTGTGGCACCTCTTATCTCCTTGCTGCATTATGTGGAAAGTGAAGAGAGATATGGCGGATAAACCAAGAACTTAAGGATAAACAAAAATCTTAAGGAAAAATGGGAATCCTAGGTTTGACTTTATAATTTAGGCTCCTGACCTCCTTAGCTCCTGTGCTCTCCACCCTACCCCAGGCCCGTTGGCTTCTGGCAATGTCATGTTCTCATTATACAAAATCTTTGGGATCGTGAATTATTTGTCTGTCTGGGTCTGGAGTGGAAGAGATGACTCTGGGAGGGTAAGACCTGTTGGCTTCGTGAACATGTTTTTGTTTTCTTAAGTTTATCCTTGTCTTTTTGTAGTTAACAGTATTTCTGTGTATTTCTTTATGCTAGTTTGGACTTCCCTCTGCAAAGGAGTGCTGCTGTGGGTGAGGTATACAGCTGGTCAG
This sequence comes from Cryptoprocta ferox, assembly GCA_028646485.1. Classification (NCBI taxonomy): domain Eukaryota; kingdom Metazoa; phylum Chordata; class Mammalia; order Carnivora; family Eupleridae; genus Cryptoprocta; species Cryptoprocta ferox. The sequence continues at coordinate 71,364,689 of CM053577.1, forward strand.
GATTTACTGGCCGTGAGTAGATACGATTCCTTTGGCACCTTCCATGAGGTTCTACTCCAGAATTTCTTTTTTGATACATTTTTTTTCTCGGGGTGGGGTGTCTAAATCTGGGCACTGGGAAAGTGGTGGAGATTCAGTCATTGTTGCAGTAGGACCTCCCCTCTTCTGGCCCTGCTTTGCTGGTGTTGGGGGTCTCTTGGCTTTCATGATGTGATTTAGTCTGGAGTTGTGGGGACACACGAGGGTCATTCTGCTGCTCCCACCATCTTTTGGAAAGCGGGTTGGCACCTTTTCTGGGTCAGCCCAGGAAGGGGGCACTATGGGGAGACGTGATGGTGTGACCTTGCAGGGGGCTCACCTGCTGCGCAGCATCTTTGGGAGATCTGAGGAAGAGGCCACGTCATCTGCATCCCTGAACTCTTTCCAGTTGCAGCTTGAGGGTGGCCACGGGAAATCTGTTCTCCATCTTAACAAACAAGATAAGGTAATGTCTGTTCACACCAAGGACAGATAAACAGAGATGACTTACTTAGCAGAGGGAATAAGGAATAGGGTTTGTCTGACTTCACACAGGCACCAAGTGAAGCAGAGAACTGAGTCAAGAACTAGACCCTGCTTTTTTCTCTAATTGCCAGGTGTTTTCCATTATATTTCCAGGCCATCTTGCTACGTACAGCAAAAAAATGTATATACCTCATTGTTCACTATTTATTTACTAAGCTTTGTATTTGTGGTATGTGAAGGAAACTTTAACATGGAAGTTGGCATTTTGTGGAATAAAGTTTGTAAGTCTAATTGACTGAGGCATCAAATAGGCTAGCATTAATATCAAACCTTTTCTTGTATATGTTCAATATCTTCCAGTACAGTTTCTTTTGAATTTCAGTGAGCTAGTGGTTTGTAGTATAGGAGCTATCCAGTGAAGAAAAAGCAAAGCTTTTCTTGATGGACAACTCAAGAGAACTCAGGTAGAATAGAAAATTGTATCACCTGAGGCCCACAGAAACTGAAGCTCATATTTAGAGTCTAGGGCAGCTTTCTTTATTATGTAGAAATGTGAGAAATATGAAAATTAAAATGAGCTGAAAACAATGTTAATCTTCTGTCCTTACAAAATTATAGGTTTGACTGTTTGTAATTTAGTCTCATGACCTCTGCTAGCTCCTGTCAATGGATTAGTCTTTTCTCTGTGCTCTCTTAGCATGTTTGGCCATTTCTGTAATATTATTTACCACACTTTAGGGCAAATTATCCATCTGCATGTTCTTCCCACTACATTTTTAGGGCCTGGGTCTTAGCCAGCACTTAACACAGAACCAGGCCTCAGGAAGTGCTCGATAAATGTTTCATGAGTGGAGTTGTGTTAGTGACTGCCCCCACATAAATAAATCCTCTTTCCTCTCTTGGTTTTCTATTGTTCAGGCCTCCTGCTGTCTTGCTGCCAGCTCACTTCACAAGTGCCTGTTGTTTTAATTACTCCATCAAAATAATTGCAATCATCACATTCCTTTCTGATATTTACCTATTGTTTTCATTCCCACTAAAATGCCAAAATTAGAGCTGGAGAGGATTTACAAGTTTCTAGATATTTCTCCTTTTGCTTACTCATTGGAATCTTCTCCTTTGGACGTTAAATGTTTATTGGAACCATATCCCCATTGTGCTTTCTGTCCAGTCAGAACCAAGAATAGTGTATGACAAAACCCTATCTTCAGAATCTCCTGGGAAGGAATATCTGGATTTTGACACATTATAGATGCTATAGTGCACACAGTAAGTAGCTACTTTAGGCTATGAAGCCAATTAATAGCAAAGCCAATATAACCAGTAGACTTTAAAGTTCTCAGGTTAGTGTGTTATCTGGGACTCTAAAGATCTCCCTAACTATCCTTAGAAAACTACAAGGAAGGAAGGAAGGAAGGAAGGAAGGAAGGAAGGAAGGAAGGAAGGAAAGAAGGAAGGAAGGAACCAGATCTGTATTCCATACCTTGGTTTTCCAAAGTAATATCAGTTTCATCCCCTTGCAGTATGTCTGCCAATCCTTGGGTTTGTGCAGAGGGTTTGTGCACCATCTTACTATGGTGCTTCTTGAGACTGGCAAATCTGGAGGGTTCATTTTTGCAGAGATTTGGAACTTTTGCTTCTGGAATTGTATGCTTCATATCATCATGTTTTATATCCTATTTTTCCTCTGTAAACATTAAGTAATCATTTGTGAAATTGTTAAAATAGTAAAATGTCATATTTTATATTTTGTAACTGAGTTAGAAAAAGAAGTTACTAGTTGACTACTAGCTTTTTGCTTTTTCATTCTTAAAAGAAGCTACGGCTGTAATTCTTCTTTTGATGCTGCTGGCTGGATAAAATATTTTAATAGCCAACTTCACATTTGAACATTTTTTTCAAAGCAGATTAATTCACTGGGCTCTCCATAGACAGTCAAATTACACATTATAACAAAATAGGTTTCTCTACATTTTGGGGGAAAAAAGTGTCAGTGTTGACTGCATAGATCTTTAACCATCAGATCATTTGGGAATTTGCAGCGTCACATGCATTTCAGCAAGGCGTTCAAACAGTCTCTCAGGATTTCAAACACTCCTGGTTATGAAAACAAATTTTCATCTTTATTTTTCCAAGCTGTCTTCTTATATATGGCACTTCAGAAAACTCACCATTATGGGTTTTATGGCCTGATTGCTTAAGAGTTAATTGGTTCAGCACCTGGGCAGGAAGCTATTTTGGCAGAAACTCTGTTTTCTTCAAGTTCTAGCCATAAAATTCTGGATAGTGAATTGTAATCAGGCACTCCTTTTTTACTACAGAGCACACAAGAATACTAATGTGTTAGCTAACAGAATTGCAGAGCCCTCATTTGGAATATGGAAATCATTTCTTGGTTAGAACGGCCTTAAAGGAGCACATTTCTTACTGGATTTGGGGGTCTGCATTTTTAATACTCATTTAAAACATATCAGTTAATCTTCTATACTTTCTTCTTACTACAGATTCCCCCTGAATGTATTATTTCATGCGCTTAGATAAGAGCCCTTGACGCCTTGGCTTTTGTCTCTGATTCTCCTAGGTTGTTCAAGTGGAAATGAGAGAACATTGACTAGTGTATTTTAAATAAGGCCACCCCTGACAAGTGTCCTATCTGTGCTTCTCAGCACCTTACATGTTGTTGTCACACCTTTTATACAATCTCTGCATTAATGTATGATAGCAAAAATTTGTAAGATGGTAGTGTTCACAGCACACTTCTCCCTACTCCTAATCTGAGAAAGAGAAATTAAATAGCTAGTTCAGTAGTTAGTGCAGGAAGAGCTGCAGTGGTGCAGAAAGGGGTCAGGAGAGGCATGGAGACTGAGTAAGTGTTTTTGAGATCCTCATTATGGTTTTCTACCAATTGTGATCCTTGTTGTGGTTTTCTAGAAATACAGCAAAGAATGGAATTCTTTTTAAATTGCTTTTGGCTTATGAACTGTGTTTCTTGATTTTCTTGATTGCATTACAGCTCTAAGACTGAACATGTGGGGCCAGGTTCCGTTAGGGTTACACGTTTGTCCTAAAAAAGGCAACTTCCTACATATACTTAGCTTTCCCATAATTCTTTGTCCACCCGGACCCTTTGACTCCTGTTCTTTAAAAAGAACAGAGCACTGGCAGGTTGCACATAAGAATTCTGCAGAGCTCTGTGTGTTTATCTAAGCTCCAATAGGAGCACTTGTTTTCCCAGCTTATGTAAAAGAATATTACTTTGACCTCTGAAGTCCACTGTATACTGTTTTCTAATCTTACTGCCTTTTCCTCCCTTTCACGGGTGAGCATGATTCTCAACTGTTTCTTAGTCTTTGCTTTTCTTTATGTTTCACCACATTTTATGCTCCTATGCAATATATTTAATTTGCATATTTGGGAAATTTATGTAAGTGAATCATGTGGTGTATGTCCTTCTGAGACTTGTCTTTTCTACTTAACATTATGTTTCTGTGATTTATGGACACTGTTGCTTGTAGCTGAAATTCACTCACCTTCACTAATGTATATTTCTCCATATGATTATATCACAGTTTATTTATCATTTCTACTGTTTGTGAGTGCTGAGAAAGGGTACATGAGAGGTGAATATTCTAACATTTTGCTGACTAAAAATCTATTTACCCTTATACTTGATTGATATTTAGGCATAGCTTTTCATTTGGAAATAAATTTTCCTCAGAATTTCAAAGGCATTGCCCTAATGTCTTCAACCTCTAGTGATGCCACTGAGAATCCAGATACCATTCAAGTTCATCTTCCTTTGTAGAAAACCTGTTTTAACTGTTTAGAAGCTTTAGGTAATTTCCTTTGATCACAGGGTTTCAAAATTTCATAATGAAATTTTCATCCATTGTGATGGGCATGTGGTGGGATCTTGGCCTTTGGAAACTCAATCTTTCAGTTATGGGAAACTTTCTTTAATGATGTCTTCAATGATTCCTTTATATCTGTTTTCTCTGCCTCTAAGTTTTCCTTGGATGTAGGATTTCCTAGGATAGTCTTGAAATTATTTTATCTTTTCTTTCCCATTTTCTGTCTTTTAATATTTTTATATAGTCTCTGGGAAATTTTTCTCAAATTTTCCAACTGAGACTTTTACTGAGTTTGTCATTTGTACTGCTATGTTGTTGGCTTCCAAGAGACCTGTCTTATTTTCTGAATGTTTCTTTTTAAAATTTAAAAGATAGTTTCCTGTTCTTATTTCATAATTATAATGTCTTTCCTTACCTTTTTATGATAATTATAGTTCCTTTCTACATAGTCTTTATTTTTTACTAGTTTCTTTTGTCCTGTTTGTTTGGGGCCCTTACTTTAAAGCTGGAGACCTTCCCCAGATGTTGGTTGATCTGTGTCTGCCTATTCATATATGAGAGTGGGGCCCTGATAGGCCAGTTGTGCTCATGGATAGGTCATATGGGATAGGCTTCAGTGCAGGATGACTGTCTGTCTTGTTTCCATGGGGAACCCTGACGTTTGCATCTTGAGATTTTTTTCTATTGAGATGGTTAGATTCCCCAGAGAAGACTTCAGTTTAGAGCCTATATACCTGATTGCCAGCATCCCGGGAGGCAAGTGGAGAAGGAGAGTGGAGAGTTCCAGCATTCAGTATTTAAAGTTTTATTTAATCTTTGTTTTCATTCAGTGTTACTGGTTTTTAATTGTGCCTAATGTTCCTCAGTCCAGAAATTTGTTTATCTTCTCCAAATAATAAAATTCCAGTCTACTTTTGACATGAGGGAAGAGATGGGGGTGAATTTTTTTTCTTTTTCTTTTTTTCTTTTTAATTTTTAATTTTTAATTTTTTTTAACTTTATAGTTTATTGTCAAGTTGGTTTACATATAACCCCCAGTGCTCTTCCCCACAAGTGTCCTCCACCCTGACCATCACCCCCCTTCCCCTTTCCCCCTCCCCCTTCCGCCCTCAGTTTGTTTTCAGTATTCAAGAGTCTCTCATGCTTTGTCTCCCTCCCTCTCCCTAACTTTTTCCTCCTTCCCCTCCCCATGGTCCTCTGTTAGGTTTCTCCTGTTAGACTTATGAGTGAAAACATATGGTATCTGTCCTTCTCCACCTGACTTATTTTGCTTAGCGTGACACCCTCGAGGTCCATCCACTTGCTACGAATGGCCAGATTTCATTCTTTCTCATTGCCGTGTAGTATTCCATTGTATAGATTAAACCACATCTTCCTGATCCATTCGTCAGTTGATGGACAAAACCATGAATGAAAATGGGGGTGAATATTTTTTAAATGGACATTCAGCCAACCCTCCAGTTTTTGTCCTCCACCCGCACTTTCCAGAAGTACCTGGCATCTCCAATTCTTGAGCCTTTTGGGTGTTCTTTAGTATAAATTGGATTGAGTCATGGATGTCTCATCTCAATTAGACCTTTACTGGGTCAATTACCTATCATGAACCTGCTTTCTGATTTACAGGTTTTTCTTGGTCTTATCTGTCATCTTCCCTTTTCTCCTCTTCCTCCTCATCCTTCTTTCTTTCTCCTCCTCCTCCTTCTTCTAGATTTTATGACAAAAGAATCACTAAAGAAAATGTTTCATGGAAGAGGATGTTGGTATTTGTTTATCCTAGATTTAGGAACATATAATCTCGTACTACTTTGGAGTTCTGGATTTAGAGGGTCAATGATGATAATTAATATGGTAATTGGTGATTTTGTTTCTTTACCTTTTTTTTTTTACTGAAAATTAGGTAAAGAAAAAACTCTATATTTCCAATAAAGAGCAAAACAACAAATAAAACCTAACTCTATGTAAACAAAAGAATGGTTGCTGCTAAACCGAGAACCACAGAGCATATCCTTTCAATAAATTAAATGGTCAAGAACAGCCCTTGAAAAAAAGTTGCATAAGTTTCCCTTAATCTATTTTCCTTAATATTTCACTTCCATTTAACACTAGCTGGGACATAGAGATTGTATTGGAGTTGTTTCTTTATTTTTGATGATACTGATTAGAAAAGGCAAAAAGGAGGAAAAGGAATAAATATTTCTATAGGTAACTTAAATCCTATAAATAGGCAAAAACCAAAGTTTATTGTTCAGTGCAATGCTTTTTAACATGGACAGTAAAACAAATGGGAAAAAAAAGATTCTGTCTTAGACATCTAGCATAAAGATGGTATCCATTTTTTAGTTTTCAAAATTTAAAGTGGAATTATAAAGGAGGAAAGTGTCCCAAGAGTCAAAGGAACAAAACCTGCAGAATTTCAATTGAGGGGTGAGGTGGGGGTAAGCTCTGTAGTTGAAAATCAGTTCTGGATAAAAGAATAAGAAAATTCTCTAGGGATCAAATCAGCTGTGGGCCAAATTTTAATCTCGATTCTTTTCCAAGTTGAGAAGTTCCCTGTTGCACATGTGCCTTGAATGTTAGAATTGAAACCCTTTCTTTGCCTGCCAAATCGCTGCCTGCCTGATTTTAATGATCAAGCTGTAGAGAAGCTCCAGTTATGATGGTTTTAAAAGAAAAGATGGAAAATCAGTAAAGAGATTTGCTAAGCAAAGAGGGAGTCAGGAAGGGAAAGTTATTTTAACCTCACAGTCTATAGAAAATAAACCATATACCTTGGTTTTTGGCTAGTTTACAGCTGTTGAAAAGATCTGGAATATTGTTGAGACAATGGGAGGTGATGTGTTGGGAAGGCTCTGAAGTGAGAGAGGTACTAAAGGAGCCTGGGGTCTTTTTCATGAATATGTTTTTCTCTGGTTCCTGCCAGGGCTGGAGATGTGGCTTTCACTTCTAGTTCACTAAGGTGTCTGTGCCACCTTGGCAAACCAGGCGACTGCACTGCCTCTTAGGTACCCCAGGCTGTGCAAACATGATCTATGAATGGAAAGAGCCCAGCAATTCAGAATTTGCTACCTTGAATGAGAAATGGGTTTCAGAATCTCTTGAACTGGTGCCTTATACCATCAGTTGACTCTCTAACTTCCCATGTGTTTTGGCCTTGCTTCCCTTTTGAGATCACCAGGAACTTGAGACACAAATCACATTCATCATTCATTCACTCAGCAGTTGTTTACTGAGAATCTGTGACACAGAACTCACTTTGCTAGTGTGGAAAGATTTAAAGATAACTAGCAAGGCCAAGGAGTTTGGATTATATTTTTTAGTGTTTTATCATTTATAAATGATTTTTCTCTTACATACCATTAACTATTTTAATCCTAAATAATAATTATGATACACAACTGTATATCTTCATTATTTGTAGATTTCATATTTGTTAATTGACCTACATGCTAAAATTTAGTTGTAAACCCCAAATCAATAGTCATAGTGCTCTTGTGGACATTCATGGACATGTATGCTCAGAGCAGTCAAAAATCTGAGTGCCTGTGAAGTTCATGTCCAGCTGAGTCGAACAAGGTGACTCTTTGCCTTCTTATTTAGCTCTCTTGCTGTCAATGAGTGTCCTTTTTGGGGTCTATTTTGTGCCATGTGTTTTGGATTTTTGTGCTTTTTGATGGTGATTTCATTAAAAAAATTTTTAATGTTTATTTACTTTTGAGAGAGAGAGAGAGAGCCAGAGTGAGAGCACATGGGGGAGGGGCAGAGAGAGAGGGAGACAGAGAATCTGAAGCAGGCTCCAAGCTCTGAGCTGTCATCACAGAGCCCAATGTGGGGCTCAAGCCCACAAACTGTGAGATCATGATCTGAGCCGAGCTTGGACGCTCAATGGACTCAGCCATCCAGGTGCCCCATGTGATTTCATTTTTAAAATGGTTCCTGAGGGTGTGCTGAAGTGCTAACTAGTGTTCATAAGTGAAAGAAAGCTATGATGTGCCTTTCAGGGAAAATATGTAAGTTAGATAAGCTTCATTCAAGCATGAGTTGTAATACTATTCAGGAATCAACAATATATATTAAATAAGGTGTTTTTAAGCATAAACACACATAAACCAAGGTATGTACTGATGAGATGGTGAAAATGTGACTGGGGATTTTCTGGAACCTAACCCTGTATTTTCCCTAGGAACAATAAGTTAGTATTCGCTTAATTCAGTATTCAGGGTGATTGTATAAAACACTATTACCCTGAATAACAAGAATTGACTAAACATATTACCCTTATTCTCATTTTACAGATGGGGTAATTGAGGCTCCAAGAGGAAATAACTTATTTAAGAATGCCACTTTTTATAGTGGAGCTGAGGCCCTAATCATATCATCTGATTCTAAATATAATTTCCGCACCATAGCACATTGCTGAATATCTTTATATTCACCAAATGCATTGCCCGAGGTAAGCCATCTAATATTGGTAGAATAAATAAACTATGTGAAAACCTCTTGGGCTGGTTACTATGGAAAGGAATATCTTTTGATTTAGGTTCAGTGCCACCAGGAGTATAAAATGTAGTTGCAAAAACTTTATTTTTGGAGATACATCTGTGTGTATGGAGAGGTAAGAGGGAGCAATGTACCCAGTTGTCCTCTTGAGCTATTTTGATCCTGATATGTTGCTCTGTGCAGAATCTAGTCAGCTCCCCCCCCCCCCGCCCCTGCAGCCCTTTAGTTGCTGTGCATTAGCAGCATAAAGCAGCAGATATAGTCATAACTCATGGACAGTCAAGATATTGAGATTGGCTGTGGAGTTTCAGAGGATGATGGTCACGGGGGCATTCAGGGGCAGGCAGGGGCACTCAGGGAGCCGGAAGTCTGTTATTTTCTGATTCTGGGCAGCATAGATTCATGGTTAGAAACACAAAGTTTGGTATCAGACTGTTTGAAGCTGGAATTCTAACTCCGTTTACTAATTGTGTGACTATTTTACCTAATACTCTTAATTGCTGTCTCTCAGAGTTTCAGAGGCTTGTGGGATTAATCTAAATGGATGAATACATATAATATAATATATGTATAACACTTTAGCACAGTGCCTGGAATATGAGAAGCACTCAATACATATTAGCTCTTATTTCTTCCAGCTAAAATTGATGAGCTTAAAAATGCATATATCTTGATAGTTGAAAGAGTTGTTGAAGAGGATAGTGAAGATTTCACTGACTAGCCTTAGAAATAAGATGACCTTGATAGCAAAAATATTTTGAAAAAAAAAAAAACAAAGCTAGAGGTATCATAATTCCAGATTTCAAGTTATACTACAAAACTGTTGTAATCAAAACAGTATGGTACTGGCACAATAGACACAGATCAATGGAACAGGATAAAAAGTCCAGAAACAAGCCCATTATTATATGGTCAACTAATCTTTGACAAAAGAAGCAAAGATATGCAATGGGAAAAAAACAATCTCTTCAACAAATAATGTTAGGGAAACTGGACAGCTATATGCAAAAGAATGAAACTGGACCACTTTCTTATACCACACACAAAAATAAACTCAAAATGGGTTAAGGACCTAAATATGAGACCTGAACCCATAAAAATCCTAAAAGAGAGCACAGGTAGCAATTTTCTGAGATTGGCCTAGTGACATTTTTCTGGATATGTCTCCTGAGGCAAGGGAAACAAAACCAAAAATAAACTATTGGCACTACATCAAAATAAAAGACTTTTGTACAGCAAAGAAAACAGTCAACAAAACAATCAACAAAGAGAGCCTACTGAATGGGAGAAGATATTTGCAAATGACATATCTGATAAAAAGGTTAGTATCCAAAATAAAGAAATAATTTATACAACTCAACATCCAAAAAACCCCAAATAACCCAATTAAAAAATGAGCAAAAGACATGAACAGACATTTCTCCGAAGAAGACATACAGATGGCTAATAGATACATGAAAAGATGCTCAACATCACTCATCATCAGAAAAATGCAAATAAAAACCACAATGAGATACCACCTCATACCTGTCAGAATGGCTAAAATTAACAACACAGGGAACAACAGGTGTTGCCAAGGATGTGGAGAAAGGGGAACCCTCTTACACTATTTGTGGGAATGAAAAGTGGTGTAGCCACTCTGAAAAAGAGAATGGAGGTTCTTCAAAAAGTTAAAAATAGAACTACCTTATGACCCAGCAGTTGCACTCCTAGGTATTTATCCAAAGCAGTTGCACTCCTGGTTCGAAGGGATGCATGCACCTCAATGTTTATAGCAGCATTATCAACCATACTCAAACTATGGAAACAGTCCAAATGCCCATTGGATAAAGAAGATGTGGTATACACACACACACACACACACACACACACACACACACCGGCCATCAAAAAGAATGAAATCCTGCCATTTGCAATGACATGGATGGAGCTAGAGAGTTTTATGCTAAGCAAAATAAGCCAGTCAGGGAAAGACAAATACCATATAGTTCCACTTGTATGTGGAATTTAACAAACAAAACATGGGGTGCCTGGGTGGCTCAGTCAGTTAAGCATTTGACTCTTGATCTCAGCTCAGGTCTTGATCTCAGGGTTGTGAGTTCAAACCCCATTTTGGGCTCTGCACTGGGGGTGAGGCCAACTTAAAAAAATACACAAAGTAAACAAACAAAGGGGGGAAAAAGAGACAAACCAAGAAACATTCTCTTAACTATAGAGAACAAACCGATGTTTACCAGAGGGAGGTGAGTTGGGGGGATGGGTGAAACAGGTGATGAGGATTAAGAGAACACTTGTCATGATGAGCACTAAGTAATGTACAGAATTGTTGAGTCACTATATTGTACACCTGAAACTAATACAACACTGTATATTAAGTATATTGGAATTAAAACTTAATTTAAAAAAAAAGTGAGATGGCCTTTTGTCATTCTGGAATGGTTTAAGGTGCTGTTGGACCTGATTGGCATTGGCCATGGAGGTGGAGGAGCTTTATAAGATCTTTGTGATTCCTTTCAGTTTAATAAGTTGATGAATTGTACTTCTGTCTTAATACACCAGTACCTCTCTTGTGGACCCCTCCATTCACTGGTTACTACTCATGGAAGAAAAGTGCTAGAACTTGAAGGAAGTGGATAGTTTCTCAATTTAACTCAATTTTCCCCAGAATCCATCTAGCTCAGACATTTGTTACCTGCTTATGGCTTTCATAACAGAATCTAGTTTATGAATAAAGAGTATTCCAAAAGGTCATGTATAAATTAGTTGTCTGGAACCTTTACTAATTTATTGATATAATGCTATAAATGGCATTTCAGGTTTTAGACAAGCCTAATCAAATACATTTAATGCCAATCATTAGTAAATTCAAAATTTTTACTATACTACTATGTGTTCTATGTTGTAGAAATTGGAAGCATACAGTACAGGAGAATAGGAAGGAGATAGAAATTTTCTTTACGTGTTATCCTGTACAGTGTATAGATTGTGAGATTTCCAAATCGTTATGCTTTTGGGGGAGTCACTTTCCTATCACCTTTTGTACATCCCAGCTTATTTCCCAGCTCTCTTATCTTTGGGGCTCTTGGGCTGCAGCAATTACATATTTTTCCTTTCTGTGACACTACAAGTTTACCATTGAACATCCTAAGGGCAGCTAATGCCAAGTAGATACTAACAGGAAAACAATCTGATTCAATTTCTTACACTAACATACCCATGATTGGTAATTAACTTTCTAGTGATATAATATTTTTAATGAAGAATCAAGCAAATATTTAATCAGCAGAATTCCAGGGAGTTTAAGAAAGTGAAAATGTACACTTAAGCAGAGTTGGGAGAGACTAAGGATATTTTGAGTAGGAAAAACACTATAAAAAATACCAGTCTATCCTTCAGCACAGACATTGAAGCCTTGCTTCTAAAACTGGGCACTCATATATCAGCCTGGGTGGGGGATGTGGTATATCTTCCTGGAGTGTCAGTTATCCTTACAGTAACGAACTTAAAATATATCAACATTAAAACAAATACAGAAATATTAGTTATAGAATGCTGACTCATTTGAATTAAACATTAGACTTCAGTCACATTTCCTGCTCACAGTGGGCCACTTTGGGCTAGGCTCTCAGACTCTCATTGGGGGACTGGTTTATAGCCTTTGCTCACCTGGATCCTCAGAAGAAATATTTGAGAAACCACGTAGAATTTTTCCTGTGTTTCACAGTTTCTTTGTTGTATGATCTCATAGTTTCTCTAAAGGTTCCATGTTTTCCCCAAAGCTAGGATAGGGGGAGAGGGCAGGCAGTAGATCACTTTGCTGTAGCGTTTGCAAGTTTGCAAGTACTTTACAATATTCCAAGTTTCAGCCTATGGTAGTGAAAATTTCTGAAACAAATTTAGCAAGATCTATTTGACCCTCTAGCATTTCCTCCATTTCAGTCAAGTCATCTCAGAGCTTTTCTTGAGGGAATGTCATTAAAATAAGTAAAAGATGTGAGAGTGTGTCATGTTATTGTTATTGTTGATAATACATTGGAAGGTTTGGGGGTAGGTTAAAAATGAGAGAGAGAGAGAGAGAGAGAGAGAAAGATTTTGTTTTCCCCCTCATTTCTTTAATCTAAAACGCTAGATAAAATCAATAATCTTTCATGAATATAAGAAAATTCTAAGAACAAAACTTTTCTGGGCAGTAGAGTGGATTGTCAGAGGAAGATATTTGATCTCTGACTAAGGTTGATGGAATACAGGGTTGGTTTGTAAATGCCTTAAATATATTATGATCCTAAATCTAGGTAGGAAGAGAAGTGAGATTTGGTTATTTTCTTCCTTTCTTCTAAAAACAAAAAGGATTAAATCTCTTAATCTAGGCTTAGTGTAGAACCTAAACCACACGGTGTAATCAAGAACAGGAAATTCATCCATGTGGATATCTCTATGGGTCTTCTATTTTCAGTATTAAAAACAGACCTGCTCTCAATGAGCCTATAGTAGACCTTTATTAAGGAGGATATTTCCAGTTTGGCTAAAGCCTATCCCTGTGGTACTGAGAAACTCAAAGAAGTGCGTGCGCAGGTCACAGTTAATAAGGGATAGGAAAGGGGAGAATTAATTACCTGTTTTTGTATATTAGAGAACACAGTCGTTTCCGTTAGTTCCTTCATTCAGCCATTTGTCTCTCATTGCTTTTTCTATATCAAGAGGTTTGGCGGGGTCAGGCTCAAGTAAGGAATGTGTGAAATTCACAGCTCCTATACAGCAATCCAGATTTTAAAAATTGAGGGGGAAAACCCTGAGGTTTTATGTATTCATCCATTGATCTTAGATTCCCCCAAGGGTAGGTTGTTTTTTTGTTGTTGTTGAAACAAAACTTGGCCCATTATCCAATTTCTAACTGCAGCACTTAGTTGACTATATAGGCCCAAATTAAAACTCAGGCATGTCTTATGAAGATTTGAATGCCTATTTTAGACGGTTAAATTTTGACGGTCTTCTCTATTCTGGAATGATAATATATGAATGACTGGGGAGAGAGGAAAGGAGGGATAAAGAATAGTTTTGACTCATGTATTATAAACTCAATCATAAAAGACCCCTAAAGATTATTTGTTCCATTGCGAATGTGTCTCTCACTTTCCCAGATTTATATTTCTTATTATGGTTTTCGAGAGGGGACTGGGGCTAGTGAATTTTCCAGGCAATTTTTGCCATCTTGCCTTATACACCATTGGGTGGTCACACAAGTGCACACACAGGCCTTTAAGGATGGAAGCCTTGAGGTGCCTGGGTGACTCAGTTGATTTGGCATCCTGCTTCAGCTCATGTCATGATCTCATGGTTTGTGGGTTTGAGCCCCGCGTTGGGCTCTGTGCTGACAGCTCAGAGCCTGGAGCCCGCTTCAGATTCTGTGTCTCCCTCTCTCTCTGCCCCTCCCCCGCTCATGCTCTGTTTCTGTCTTAATAATAAACATAAAAAATTAAAAAAAAAGGATGGCAGCCTTTTAGAGGTGGTGTGCATTGTAATCACAATTGTTCATTCTCAGTTTGCACAGTCTAAGTACTAACAAACAACATCGACAATGCTTCCTGACTATACTCAGTCACTTGTAGCTTGCATACCAACGAGAGAGACTGGTGGTAGAAGCCTCTGCCTCACTCAAAAGCAGTGGTATTGTTATAATCTCAATCTCAAAACGTCTCAAATGAATATGATGGGTTGCTGTTGTTACCATATTGAAATACAAATGTTCCTAGGAAAGGTTCATACTGAACACTTACAAAAAGGATGGAATGAAAAATTCCCCAAAGTAACTCAAGATATTCTATGTCCTTGGAATCTGGCCATTTTCCTTTCCTGAGATTTGCTACCAAAATTAGAGACTAGAGCAAGTTATTGGAAGAGATTCCAGTGGGATACTGATGGTATTATCATTCACCATCTTCTGATGGAGTTGCTCAGTATGGAGGGCTCCACTGTGAATCACAAGGTGCTACTCAGTATTGCAAACATACTCACCCCTCTGTCAAGAGATAGGAGAGGAGCCAACTGAAAAGAAACTTTGATTTAGGAGTAGAAGGATGCCACAGTCTCTCAGCAAGCATAAGATGCATGATTCTTGCCTAGTTAGTGTCCTACTCCATCTCATAGTGAAAAGAAGAATAATTAAACCACAATCATATTTCTTAAAAAGAACCCTGGAGTTTGAGTCTCCCTAGCCCAGTGAAAGGGTCCCTGGGACTTGTATCTCTAGGTCTTAATGTGTGTCCCTTTGTAGCACTGTCTTGCAGCAGAAGGTTGTTGAAAATGTCTTAGAGGAGGATCTGAATATAGTTCACAAATTCCTAATGGGTCTGGTTCATTTCTTATAAATTTATTTTATATTAATGTAATTTTGTATTTTCCACCCATGGCTAGACAAGTTGAAATCCAAAAACTCATCCTAAAGGAACAGTTCTCCAGGGTTGCAAATGAGTTTTCATTGTGTCTTATAGACGGTCTTGAAGCTGTAGAAGAACAAATTGAGTATATTTTCCCAGGTTCCAACCTCACCTCTTTGTATGTTCAGCTCAGGACCTTGGCCATGTGTATTAACTATATCTCAGAATATTACCTTTACCCAGTGCAAGGGTAGGCTGCTTCCATCTGCCTTAGCACATTTGTGGTTCTTGCACACTGCAGACCCATCTCTACACAGATAATGTTGACCACTCCCAGACGCACACTGCCAACTCTTTTTTGCTTTCAGTGCAGTTCCTTTGCCTTATGCTGTTTGCAAAATGCATTTAGAATTGACCTTCAGATGTGAGCTGACAGTAAAGGAGGATTTACATGGTGTGTGTGTTCAAGTTGGGTCTCTTTCTCTACTGCCATATCCTGCCTTACGTGTGAGTCACGGTCTCCGATTCCATACAAAGCACCCTTTTCCTGAGATTTGAATCGGACTTTCGGGTTCATTTTCATTGTTGAATTTATGTTCTGCTTGTTTCCTTGCTTTTACCCAAAGTCTGGAGATATACGACTGCTCAAGAAATGCCTTTCCAGGAGAGATGCTGGCTTTAAGCTATATGTGTGCCAAAGGAGTATTGTTTTTCTCAGTTACTTTGCCTGCCTGATGGTCAAAACCTGATTCTTTTTGAAACTTTGAAGAAGGTTTATAGCGGTGGGAAGAAGATATGTAAAGTTTTATTCTTTCATGAACACAAAAAATTAGAAACTCTGTGCCAAGTTTCTGAGTTCTGAACCTGTCAGGGGAGATAAGCACAGAGATGAGAGAAAGAGGAGGGGATGAGGGGACTGGTCTTGCCCTGAATGTCTCATAGCCCCTCTGCTGGATGTATTCCATTTTCTCTTTTGTTTCTCCTCTCCACCCCTTCCCAGCCTGCTTTCTGTCCTGAGGCCTACCTTCATGGACTATACTGATGGACTCTGGAAACTTCTGGTTCTCTTTATGCTCAGCCAATGGAGGTTAGAGGCAAGGGCGAGAATGAGGCCAAGGTTTTTTATTTCCTGGCCCTGTCTCACTTTGGTTGTCTTGGACTGGACATTCCCCTTGACATAAGGTACTTTATCCTCTCTAGAAAGCCAGTGCTCTGTGATTCTACTTCTATTTCAGGTACCTTCTTACTCCCTTAATCCCTTTGTGCCTAAGGGTGATGGCATCTCTGTTGCTGTTAGCTCCAGATTCCTGCATTATCCCTTGTGGTTACCATTCATCCACTTATGACTGTGTGATCAGTCCCTTTGAAAATAATCTTTCCTTGAATTATAATTTTTTAATGCTTTTTTAAAAGTTTATTTATTTTTGAGAGAGAGAGAGAGAGAGAGAGAAAGCATGAGTAGGGCAGGGAGAGAGAACTCCAAGCAGGCTCCATGCTGTCAGTGTAGAGCCTAACATGGAGCTCGAACACATGAACCATGAGATCATGACCTGTGCCGAGATCAAGAGTTGAATGCTTAACTGACTGAGCCACCCAGGTGCTCCTCTCCTTGAATTATCTTAATTTGAATATGGATCTGGTCTGTTAGGACTCTGGCTAATAGAACTCTCTTTGATTTAAAAAAAATTAAGTTTATTTATTTATTTTGAGAGAGAGAGAGAGCCAGACAGGGAGAGAGAGCAAGGGAGGGACCGAGGAAGGGAGAGAGAATCTCAAGCAGTCTCTGCACCACCAGCACAGAGCCTGAGGTGGTATTCAAACCCACCAACTGTGAGATCATGACCTGAGCTGAAATCAAGAGTCAGATGGTTAACCGACTGAGCCACTCAGGCACCTCAGAATTCTCTTAACTTAGCAGTTAAGTGGCTTATTTGGCTAATAAACTCTTCACTTACAAAGCAAGTTTATCTTGGTAAGATTAAGTCTGTATTCATAGTAGAGTATGAAGGACAAATCAGGTTTTTGGGAGTCTGGTATTTTTAACTTGACGATTTGAAGGGAGAAAAAGAAAAGGAATTTTTGAAGCATGGTGGAGATAGAAGGGGTGAAAAAGGACAAAAGCCAAAGGTGGGCCACGTTACCAAATATCAGCCCTGCCTGTGGCAATGTGAGGGAGGATGGACAGTGCCTGTTGTCTCTCTACCTTTTCTCAATAAACGCTGCTGTCCCCCTGGACCCACCCTGTCTGAGTGTGCATGCCCCTCCGGCAAGCAGATTAAGCAGCTTGTCTAAGTGCACACAGTTAGGAATTAGCAGTCGGGATTTCAGCCCAAAGAACCTGACTTCATAGTCCAGGCTTTAACCCACTAAAGATATGTTTTTAGCTGTGCATGGTTCTTAGTGGCCTTTATGTGTCCAGGCCACAGAATAAATGGAGAAACCATTCCTTTGGTAGGAATCTTGGGATTTCAAGCATTTCAACCCAGTGGGGCCAGAGAGTTTAGAAACATATGAAAACTACGCAGACTTACAAGAAAGTGGAACAAAATCCATTTGGAATTTGTGACCAACATTCAAATGTTCCTCAGAGATATTTTTATCATCCTGAATTTGTGAGACTTCTTGTAAAGGGACCTAGGGAAGGAGCCATAAACCACAGGGAATGTCAGGCCAGAGAAGACCTGTAAGGCAGTAATAATGACTTCCACGCTCCCCATCAACCAGGATTTCCACTCGCTATCAACCAAGTTTGTCACTGAATCAGCCACCTAGAGCCCAAAAACTCTTTATCCCACTAATAATCCTCTAAGCCACTTAAGCACTGGATTTAAATATTTTTCAGCTGTTTTCCAGACAGAGTTGCGCCAAAAAGCTATTTTGAGGTGGGGGCAGTGGGTGTTAATATTCAAGTGAGGCAGCACTTCTGAGCAGGTTGCTTGCATAAACCTGGGGGTGTTTTTAGTTTGGGGCTTAGATTTAAGCAGTCAGGCAGGGAGATCTGCACACTGTGGAATGCCTGGGAAATCTTACTCTGAAAACAAAGCGCTCGGCTCAGTGGTCTAGTTGCTGCCTTGGCCATCAGCATTGTCTGCCGAATGCGCAAATCTAGTTGAGGTGAGTGGAACACAGGTCTCTGGTGCTTCCCACACACCTGCCAGAATATTAATGCTCCAAAGAAGAACTAGAGATAAAGGAGCAGCTGGGTTAGACTTACACAGGCAGTGGTTCAAAAGGTGATACACATAGTGTGTTTAGTCTGATGATTGTGAATTTGAGATTTAATTTTAACTGAAACTCGATGATACGTTAACTTGAAAATTTATTAGCTGTAGCAGAAAGCAACTCTTCCACTCCACTGAAATCTCTGACATGCTTTAAAGACAACAGCTGGTTTATTAATTTAGTCAACTTATGTGAGGTTTAATCATGCCTCAGCCCTCCAAAGGGTCTTAAAACTAGAGGCACAAAAATAATGAACAAGCACAGTGACTGTGTTTCCTTTTAGTGGAGTTTTTGTGTTGAATGGAAATCAGAGGTAATGTGCACTTTGGTTTCCAAAAAACAAAATAAAGAAACACCCCCCCCCCTCAAAACCTCACCATATTCTGATTGTTCATTCCCAGAAGTTAGGCATGAAAAGTATTTAATCAAAAGCCAACCAAATAAGGAGGCCCGTTAACTTAGTATGTTTTTTTAAATGTGTGAATTTAAAAGTAAAAATGTGTCCTTTAACAAACTCTCCAAGTCTAGGATGAAATTTAGTGGGATCCAAAAATATCTGGAGAAGATGTGGTAGGAAAAGTCTTTGGGCCACCTCTGTTACCTTTTTATTTTTTTTTTCTTTCCTTACTTATTTTTAAACCACTAAAACTATATTTTGGTTCAGTGTTTTTTCATATAATAAAGTGTTATTAATTTAGACTTTTCTAGATTAGACTTTGTGGCATTTTGGACACAGTGGTTCTAACACCTTCTTTGTGTCATTCATGAAGAAAAAGACTTGTTAAAAGAATAGAGTTTAATCATGATTTCCAAGGGGAGTTTTAAAATTAATTAAGATCAAATCCTTTGCAGACTTTCTACATTAACTGTATGCTACTATGGATAATTGAACCTTAGGTTGTATTGGGGAATAACATGGTGAAATGCTTGTAGAACCTTTGCATATTAATTCATCATGTTTTTCTTCTTTAAAGCAACCTCATTTGAAATCTTAGCCACCATTTGTTAATGCCAGTATATTTTAGTACAAATTTTAAACTTGAGCTCTGTGATTAGAATGTTCTGCTTAAACTTTTAATGACTGATGGAGGATGAATGGCTCATTAACACATCTAGATAATTCAAAGGTCCATCCAAAAAACAATTATGAGGTGGCGCATGGGTGGCTCAGTCGATTAAGCATCTGACTCTTGATTTCAGCACAGGTCATGATCTCACATGTTACGCTCCTCACTGATAGCACAGAGCCTGCTTGGGATTCTGTCTCTCCCTCTCTTTCTGCCCCTCTCTCTGTCTCACTCTCAAAATAAATAAACTTTAAAAAATTATAAAGTCCCTATTAAGCTCCCCACAGTGTGTAGGTGCTGTCTCTGCAGTGATGCCCCACAGCCAAAGGACAGTGACTCCTCACAGTGGTAAGCACTCCAGCCCAGGGGAAAACAAAATGTGGAAGGCACCCAACCCTCCTGGTGTGAAAGGCAGGAATGTCTGAGATGGCTTCATGGAAGACATGACCTTGGACTGGGCCCTGAAGAATTGATCAGGGGGACTGCAGTGTGTTTCTTTCAAATGCTTACGGCAACTTTGGGTTTGAGAGTAAGGTAAAAAGTTGACCATGAGACCACAGAGATCACATCTTCCCAGATATCCCACATTATAAGATTGTGAAACTGTGCAGCAGCTTTGCAAAGAGGTAGGTGATACATGTGAGTGATTTCTTAAACTTAGGGTGGGAAAAAAGTGCTTTCTGTGACACCCTGTCCTCCTAACTGGCCAGGATTCACATAGCTCTAAATCTGTAGGGATTATCACTCAGGGTTCCTAACCTGACATGGGAGTTTAGTGATTTACGTCCATGGACCAGCCGTCCACTTTTGGGCTATATTTCTGTTGAGCAAGCAGTTCAGGGGCCGTGTAGGCAGGGCCTCCACATTGAGTGCTTAACTGCTCCTGAGAAAGACCCTCCAACTTCATGGTATTACTCAATATGATGTCTGAAAGATTTATAAACAGGCAGACCAAAAAGTTCACCTCCAGCCGAGAAGACTTTAATTCTTCTTAGCAGCAGTTGGATAAAGAGGGTCTATGAATAATTTGATAAAATATCCGGTAAAGGCATATTTTATAGCAACAATTCTCATGGGGATAAGGATGCAGGGAAGCAGGTTGATACATCGTCTTTATGTAAAATCACTTGGTTTTTGGCTTTAAATTCTTGGGTTTTTCTTTTAGCCAACTCTCAGGAATGTTTTCTTTAGCTTATGCCTGGCATTCCACTTGTCATTTACATTATACTGTATTGTAAAGTTTTGTAAAGTATTGTAAAGTATACTGTATTGTAAAGTTTCTTCTTTGATAGCAGACCCTGATGGGGCCAAATAATAGCTGGCCTTTTAACCCAAGCATGACTCTCCAGTCAAATGCTTACTATCCCTATTGCCTTGGGAACCTGACTCACTTTTGTTTTCTGCCTCCTTTTCCAGGGTTGGGATTGCAGGTCCCCTTTTCTGTGCCTCAGTCTCCTCATCTATAAACCAAGATAATATTAATATTGACGTCATAGGGTTTTATATTGATTAAAAATGTTAATCTAAGTTAAAGGATTAGCACATTAGTGCTCCACTGGTATCAGTTGTTATTGTTATTTGTCTTACACAATTTGCTTCCTACAAAGCAAGGAAGCAGAACAGGTTTTGACAGTCATGACAGGTAAGGGGAAAGGACTGTGCCTGCCTTACGGCAGTTATGGTTCAGCAGGAGAAAGCTGTCCCCTGGTTCCATCTGGACAGCCCAGGTTCAGGAACGGTAAAAGGACAGAGAGGCCTTGAGCTGGCCCTGAAAAGTTTCCCCTAGAGACAAGGTTGGCTTAGGAAGAAATAGAGCTTTGCTCTCTGGGATCTTGGTCTATGCAAGATCACCCCAGTGAGTGTGACTGGCCTGGAATGACTCAAGGCTCGGATCCATGTCATGAAAGCTGTAAATCATCAGTGAAATCACACAGTGAGATCTCGAATCTCCCAGCTCCTCTGAGAGACTGTACTAGAGACCTCTAAGCTGCAACAATGTAAGTTGTTTTCAGGGTGTTATTACTTTATAATAAGAGTCACTCTGAATTCAGTTAGGAATTGTTGAAAAGCAACAAACATTTTTTAAGCATGAGGAATTTTTCCTTCCAAGATTATTTTGTCAAGCTTATTTGGAACGAATAACATTTTGAGTAAAATCACAGAATGGTTTCACAGAAAACAGAGTGTGTATTAATGTCACATGTGACTGTACTCAGAAAATGCTATATTTAGATTTTTACTTGAACTTCTACCACATTTTAAATGAGGCATTATTTTGGGGCGCCTGGGTGGCTCAGTCAGTTGAGGGGCCGATTTTGACTCAGGTCATGATCTCACAATTGTGGGTTTGAACCCCGCGTTGGGGTCTGTGCTGACAGCTCAGGGCCTGGAACCTGCTTTGGATTCTGTGTCTCCCTCTGCCCCTTCCCCACTCGTGCTCTGTCTCTCTCTGTCTCTCAAAAAATAAATAAATGTAAAAAAATAAAAAAGAAAATAAATGAGACATTTTAATTCATATACTACATGGTAGCTTAATATGATAAGAGACCCTGTGTATCATACTTTTCACCTATGCTTCAACTATTAACTTTCCACTGTAGTTTGAAATAGTATCTCTCCACCTGGAGAAAATGCCTTAGCTCTTAGTGCTGTCTCTTGAGAGCCTTAGGTCTGTGTTTCAAAGTCATAGTCAGCTGGATTAACAAAATACACATGGACATTTGTAGTTCCCAACAATTTTGATATTGTTGTACTTATCCAGAAGAAAAAATTTCTGTCTTCAAGTCCCTAAATAGACCAAGAAAAGTAAATGTTATTTACTAATAGTAGCATCTTATTGTTTTAGAATATTGTAGCTGTATGCTAAAGAGGATTCTTTCTTGATTTGAACCTCAGAAGTGATAATGGACTTAATTCTTTGAGTTCCCAGAAAAAAAAACACTAGCAAGCAGGGTGATATTCTTTCAGCTTTCTGTTCCTAGCTTTGAGCTGATATTGATGAGCTGTTAATTTGGGAGTTGTCTCATTTTAGAATGGGAGACTTGCCAAGCAATGAATATAAGCAGTAATTGTATGAATCATTCAGAAATTGACCAGACAAATGGAGTTTCTCTCTTTCTAATCAAGCCGTGGTTGGAAAGAATGCAGTTAAAGTCACTAAATGTCTCCTAAGCAGAGTATTCTGTAACTATAGCATTATTTTCAAGGTTGCCTCTTAGAGGTATGGGACTTAGGATAAATCATGCAGAGGGCTCTCCTCCTGCCCTGTGTTTTAGGAAGGTGAAATTTGCCTAAAGTGGATGAGCACCCTAAGTATCTGAGAAGGCTCTCCTCAGGAGTCTATGTGGAAGGAGAGAGTTGTCATCACATATTGTAGGAACCACATCCCCCCCACCTTTTTAACAATAAGCTGATTGTGGGGTGCCTGGATGGCTCAGTTGGTTAAATGTCCAACTTCAGCTCAGGTCATGATCTCGCGGTTCATGGGTTGGAGCCCCACATCAGGCTCTGTGCCGACAGCTCAGAGCCTGGAGCCTGCTTCGGATTCTGTCTCCCTCTGTCTCTGCCCGCCCCCTCCGCCATGCTCTGTCTCTGTCTGTCAAAAATTTAAAAAACATTAAAAAAACAATAAGCTGATTGAAAATATAAAACCTTTCTAATTTTTTCTTGGCCACATAATTATGTGATTCTTATAGCAGGACAGAGTCCCTTAAGCATAGTCCCAAGGAAAGGCACCTACTTTGCAGTACGTTTGGGAGGCATCAATGACAGTATGGCCAACTCCAGGTATCCATGGTAATGCTTCATAGGAGAGCCAAGGGCATTAAGTAACATGATAGATTTGCATATTCTCCACTATATACTAAGATAATGCGTGTGGTAGGTGATCTCTGTATTGTAACCAGAAATGTAACCAGGGAGAGGAGGGCAGGGCAAGGATTAAACCAAGTCATTTAAATATGTTCATTAGAAACAAGACCACATGTTCAGACATAGTTTGTGTCTTTCCCCCCACCAAACATTTTATCGAGCTGTTTGTTCTCCTGTTCATCTTTCCTCTCTTGGGGATGCAGTTGAAGGGAAGAGTGATGGTGCAGGTGGGTGTGGTGTCTCAGCCAGGCAGAGCAATGCATGGGAGGGTCTCCAAGTGGGTTCTGCTACTGTCTTACGCCTGACCTTGCTGTGAAGAGCATCAGAGTCATGGTGTGTTTACATACCCAAATGCTTTTGAGTGATGAACAGTTTGACAGCCATTAAACAATTATACAAACTAATAAGTCGTTTGCTTTAAAAATAATCAGTTATGCAGGAGTTTGTTGGAAACCTTTCCCTTGCAAGACTTGCAAGACTTCAGCATCCTTGTTTTAAGTCTGTTATCCTCTTGAGTTTCTCCCGTTTGGGGAAAAATAGATGTTTTTTATGCTATGGAAAGGGGTTCTAAGTTACAGAATCGCTGTCTAGCCTCTGGAATCCCACTGCAGAGAGGTGCTGGGAGACAGTGATGTGGAAGGAGCTATGTATAGTTTATTGTATTAGGGATCTTGGGAATAAGTAACTAGGATCGTTCCCAAATCATAAGGCATTTTATAAGGCATTTAAAAAATCTGGCTGGGGGGAGAGAATAGACACATTGTAAATCAGTTAATACTATAGGCTACTCTCAATAGGAGTTTCTTCCAAATCATTAAACCCACAAAAATTTGCAAGAATCCCTCCCA
Organism: Cryptoprocta ferox; assembly: GCA_028646485.1. Lineage (NCBI taxonomy): Eukaryota > Metazoa > Chordata > Mammalia > Carnivora > Eupleridae > Cryptoprocta > Cryptoprocta ferox. The sequence continues at coordinate 71,388,922 of CM053577.1, forward strand.
CATTCATCAGTGCCACATTGCCACATTCCGTTACTTTGAATATTTTGTTCATAAAAAGATACAAACATCTCCCTCTAAACTATAGTCACAGTTTTCACATAAACAATGCTCAAACTAAACACTGGGAAAAGAAAGGATGAGATGGTCATGGTCACATCAGGCTCTGTTCACATATGGATGTATGCGCTGGTGCTTATTTTCTCATAAAGGCACACCTAGTGACAAGCTTCTCAAGGACGCTGATTTTTCCTTTTGCTGCACTTATCTATGGACCCTGTACTGGGCTCACTGTCAGTAATTGATATGTCAAGAGTCTCGTGGACTTGGGAACTTTGGTGGCTTTTCCTCCCTCGGGGAAAGAAACGGCATTATACCTGTGTACAATTCCATGCTGTGCAGAGGTCCCACAGCAGACATGATCTGTCTGGAGAATGTCTTCACTCCCTTTTCACTTAGTTTCTTTTGATCCCAGCTCCTTTTCAGGAGGTTGCAGCCAAGGCATAGCTTCACCACCACAATTTTCTGTCCCCGAAGTTTCGCACAGCTGGGCAATGTTAGTGTGTTTAACCATTTGCTGGATCTGAGATTGGTGCTATGGATTCCTTAGAACATGGGAGTCTTGCTTGACTTTCTTGTTGATGACTTTGATGTCTACCTATGTCACTGGTGATATGATACCCAGTGAAGGTTAAGTAATAAAAATAGCCAAAGTGGGGCAACTGGGTGGCTCAGTTGGTTAAGAACCATGGGTTTGAGCCCCATGTCGGGCTCTGCAGTGTCAGTGCAGAGCTTTAGATTCTCTCTCTCAATAAATAAATAAACATTTTTTTTAAAAAACAGCCAAAGGAAGCTCAATTTTTAAAGCACAAAACAATACATAATACATAGATAATAACAGAAATTTTATAATGTCATTTTGTTAAATTGGGATGTGAGTAAAACACCATATTCTCATATATATCTAAAGCTGAACTTTTAGTAAGTCAGGATGGATGGTAACTACACTAAAATGTGATTATATTTCAGCAGTCTATTGGCCATGCCTTTTTTGGACTTTCCTTACATAGCTGTCAACAAAGCTGATACAGTTGTCCCTTTAGTTTTAAAGAACGCATTTATTAATAAAAAATAATAAGTAGGGCTATATTTTAGAACATATATCAACCGAAACCAAAGGATATAATTGGTTCAGAAATAAAAATAATTAAATATGGAAAGAAATCTTATATATCAATAAAATTAGCTGCAATGCTTTCTAGGAAAACTCACTAAAACTTCTTTTTTTTAATAGTTGTTAGTTTGACAGTGAGAATCTCTCCCTTTGTTTTTAGTAGGAACAGATAAAGAAGCATATTGGATAAGAAAACCAAATAGAAATTATGTTGTGATGTTTGTTATCATGTTTCTCTGGATTTGATTTTATCTATTGTAAAGATGAGTTTAATAGGCATTAACACGCTTAATTGTAACACACACACATTTCTGGACTAACAGATAATCCAAAGTGTAAGATTTTCATTGGATTTAAACTATTTGAGCCTTCTCAAGGAATCTAGATTGTAGGGCAAGTAAGCTTTGCAAAAGGAAGACTTTTCCTGCACCCAGAAGGAAAATAAAGCAGAATTTAATTAATCAAAGTAGTCTCTGCCATTTATGACTACATTAAAAAAATCTTAGCAAAGAAAAATATCTGTAGCTATGAGATCATTCAAAATAGGATGAAATTTATAATTACATTGATTATTTAGCAAGCCCCAAGAGGTGAAAGTGAACATCCTTGTCTTGTTCCTGATCTTAGAGAAAAAGCTCTCAAATTTTCACTGGTCAGGGTATGATGTTAGCTCTGGGTTTTTCGTATATGGCCTTTATTATATTGAGATATGTCCCCTCTAAACCTACTTTGTTGAGAGTTTTTATCAATGAATAGATATTGCACTTTATCAAATGCTTTTTTTTTTGCATCTATTGAAATGATCATGTGGTTTTTATCTTTCCTCTTGTTAATGTGATGTATCACATAGATTGATTTGCAAATATTGAACAGCCCTTTCATCCATAGAATAAATTTCACTATATTGTGGTGGATGAGTTTTTAAATGTATTGTAGAATTGGGTTTGCTAATATTTTATTGAAGATTTTTGCATCTCTGTTCATCAGAGATATTAGACTGTAGTTCTCTTTTTTTGTAGTGTCCTTATCTGGTTTTGTATCAGGACAATGCTGTCCTTATAGAATGAATTTGGAAGCTTTCCTTCTTCTTCTATTTTCTGAATAGTTTGGAAAGCATAGGTATTAATTACTCTTTAAATGTTTGGTAGAATTCACCTGTCAAGCCATCTTGAATGTACCAGAGTTTATGCATTCAGCTACTGAGAGACATCTTGGTTGCTTCTGAGTTTATGCAATTATGAATAAAGCTGCTATAAACATTGATATGCAGGTTTTTGTGTGGACATAAGTTTTCAGCTCAATTGGGTAAACATGTAGGACCATGATTGCTGGATCTTACGGTAAGACTATACCTAGAGTTTTAAGAAACTGTTAAATTGTCTTCCAAAGTAGCTTTACCATTTTGCATCCCCATCAGCAATGCATGAGAATTCCTGTTGCTCTGCATCCTCACCAGCATTTGGTAATGCCAGATTTTGGATTTTAGCCTTTCTAGTAGGTATGTAATGGTATCCTATTGTTACTCTAATTTGCAGTTCCTTGACGACATATGATGTTAGGAATCTTTTCCTATGTTTTAAAAGTTTTTAATATTTTATTCAATTTTTGAGAGAGAGAGAGAGAGAGACAGACAGACAGACAGAGAGACAGACAGACAGAAACTTAAACAGGCTCCAGGCTCTGAGCAGTCAGCAAAGACTGACCTAACTCAGGGTTCTAACTCATGAACTGAGAGATCATGACCTGAGCTGAAGTCGTATGCTTAACTGACTGAGCCACCCAGGAACCCCTTTTTTCCTATGTTTATGTGCACCATCTGTGTATCTTCTTTTGGAAGTTTCCAGGTCTTTTGTCCATTGTTAATTGGGTTGTTATTTTATTGTTGAGTTTAATGAGTGCTTTGTATGTTTTGAAGACAAGTCTTTTATCAGATATGTATTTTATAAATATTTTCTCCCAGAATTGTAGAGCTGGAAACAGGGCTCTTTCACACCCAAAAACATTGTGCTACATACATAGATCAATAAAATGAAATTAGCTACAAACTTGTGGGAAGGGCCTTAAAAGTGCTGAGGATATCCTTAATGCCTAAGGATATATAACCTACCTTACTGCTTTCTATTATAGTAAAACAATTACTTTTTGGAGTCTTTTCTGGAAATATGCATATTTATGGTTAAGCTGGCTTGAGCTCCAGTTAAAAGTTGATGAGATCTTATATCTTAAAAATCCTTACTGACTATGCATGTAGATTCCAAAGGAAATTTGATATTCACTGTTTAAAGGCCTAAGACTGTTTCTCCTAATGATATTCTAAATAAAGAGTTGTATAGTGCAAATCCTTGTTACCATTTTGAAGTGGTATGACATGGAATGTCATAGTGGAAGTGATTTCTTACCTTGTTTTGGAAGATGCAGGGTCCACTGTGGCTCAGAGCTCAGGTTGGATTATATACTACAGCATCCAGGCTTTAGAGGTTTCAAGATCCACAGTCAATTCTGCTACCTTTATTGTATTAGTAAGGATTCTTCTCGTCTTACTCAAAGATATATATATATATATATATATATATATATATATATATATATATAATGTTCTCCCTGAGGAACACTGGATGACATGAGTTTTTTTTTTTTTCTTTGAGTTAGGGAAGCTTGTATTTTCTTGACTGTAGGGAACAAGGTACTTTTTAAAAAGTTAAAACACTCAGCATTTCCCATTTTTCTTAGTTGTCCTACCATAAATGTTCTCAAGAGATTATTAATTTTGATGAAATTTGGCTAATAATTACCCAGATAAAATTTGATGTTTGTTTTGTGGGATGGTGAGAAAACATGACATCTTATGACACTGATAATCTTAAAAAGTGAGTTACAATTCAGGAGGAAACAAATTTGAGGGCAGAATATTAGAAAGGTAAGCAATTATTTTTCTGGAAGGGAAAGGAAAGGTACTTGATATGTGCCAGGAAACCAGGGATTTTATGAAATTTAAAAAATCAGTCTTAATGCCCACAACTTGATGTTCATTCTTTTTAAAAATTTTTTTAATGTTCATTTATTTTTGAGAGACAGAGACAGAACTTGAGCAGGGAAGGGGCAGAGAGAGAGAGAGAGAGAAGGAGAGAGAGAGAGAGAAGGAGAGAGAGAGAGAGAGAGAGAGAGAGAGAGAGAGAGAGAGAATCTGAAGCAGGCTCCCGTCTCTGAACTGTCAGTACAGAGCCTGACACAGGGCTCAAACTCATGAACCATGAGATCATGACCTGAGCTGACGTCGGACACTTAACTGGCTGAGCCACCCAGACGCCCTGATGTTCATTCTTTAAGTCTTTAAATTACAGTACTCAGGGTTATACTTTGTAGAAGTCAAAGCAGTCTGTCTTATTACATGTTAGTAATTTTTATTATCGGAAGAAATATAATTCAGTAATTTTCCAACCATCAAGTATTAGGACACACTCACTGCTGTAATTAACAATTCTAAAGTCTTCATGGCTTAACACAGTAAAAATTTACTTCTCGCTGATGTCATGGTACAATGTAGCCTGCAGGGAGAGTGTGGTGGGGTCCACTTCATATGGTCATTAAGGCCATGGACCATTGATTTAAAGAGTACCCCATCCCCAGGCCTTTGGAATCCTCTTCTTGATCTTCTGCATCTACTCTCCAATAAGAGATGAGGTGGGAGGTGTTTTTATGGATCAGGCTTAGAAGTAGCAAATATCATTTCTGCCCCATGCTGCATTGGCCAATCATATGTCTCCGCCTATCTGTGAGGGAGGCTGGGAAATGTAGTCTTGCTGTATTCCCAGAAGGAAAATAAAACAGGATTATAAATCCAAGTAATCTCTTCCACTTATACTACACCAAAGGAAAAAAGAAAAGAGAATTTTGTGAAGAAAAATATTAGTAGCTATTAAAACCTTCCAAATTAGATGCAATTTATAATTGCATTGATTATTTAGCCTTTCTGTTTACTTTCTGGAAGAAATGACTTTCTGGACTTATACTTGTGTTTTCAGAAGCCAAAACCCTAACCTAAACCTTTCTCCTAATAAATGGCCATCCATGAATGAATGGGAAGAATGACATGTTTCCATTTGACAATGATGATGGATAGTGGGAGAAATTTGTTTTCATATTTAAGGAGCAAAGATATAGACAATGTTTTATTATTTGTTTTATATCAACATTATTTTAGTTTTCTACGGCTCAGAAACAAATCACCCCAAACTTAATGGCTTAAAAGAGCAATAACATTTTATTATTCTATCACAATTCAGAAATTTGAGAATGGCTCAGCTGTGTGGTTCTGGATCTTTGAGAATGGCTCAGCTGTGTGGTTCTGGATCTTTCATGTGGTAGCAATCAGTCCAGGTGGCTGGACCTGTAATATCAGGATGCTGAAGCAGCTGAACAGAGAGACTGTGTGGAGAGTCATTACTCATGTCATCTTTGCATCTCTCCACATGATCTCTCTGCACAGTCTGGTTTGGGCTTCCTGTTCCAGTGGAATCATCAGGGCAGTCAGACTAACATAGCTGTTGAAGGTTTCAAGAGGTATTTTTCTGCCTTGAAGTAGGTTCATTACATACCTTTTCAGTGACAGTACAACCAAACTCACCACCTCTATGTAACAAGGATCCCCTTTCATCTAGCTTCCAATAACATTTTCCTTACTTTCCTTCAAGCTCTCACTGATAATGTCTTCAAGAACCATTAGGGTTCTGCTAACTACTCTCCTTGGGACCCTTTAGGTTTTCACTCACAGCCTTCTTTGGGCTCTCTCACCCACTTCATAGACCCAGAGCCAATGCCACATTGTCTAGCTTATTATAATAGCAGCATCCTACTCTGGGCACTAATATCTGTTTCATTTATGTATTTATGAATAAGAAATTACCAAAAAGTTATTGGCTTGAAAGAACAACAGTCCCTCCATTAGCTCCACAGATTCTGTAGATCAGGGGTTTGAGAAGGGCTCAGATGTCCAGCCCTGGTTCAAAATCTCATGCAGTTGAAATCAAGTCATTCTGGAGCTGGGACAACACTTGGCCACTCAGAAGGTTATTGTGAGGATTAAAAGAGATGTTCATAAAGTGTTTAGTGCTGTGCTTGTGATACCATCAGTGTTCAAAATATATTAGGTCTTGTACATTTTTATGTCCTTCACATGTCCTTCATGAAACCTAGCTTAACCTTTTACATTTAATAGATTATTTGTAACGCTGATTTAACAGATAAAATAATAGAGTTTTAATGGGGGAAGAGTTAAGATGGCAGAGAGTAGGAGGACCCTGGGCTTCCCACATCCCTCAAACACAGCTGTATTGAGGTCAGATCACTTGGAATACCCAGGAGATCAATCTATGGACTGGCAGAAGGATCTCTACAGTTGGAGGGAGACAGCTTGGCAGGTGCAAGGTGCATGGATGCAAGTTGGGGGATACAAAAATGTCAGAGCCTCAGAGGGAAGGGAACCCCTTCCGTGGAGAGACAAAAGGGAGAGAAAGAGAGGTTTTGAGTTAGTGCAGCATCAAGTTAGTGCAAGAGGAAAACCTCTCTGGACCACGGACTAGGGACTGAGAAGTACTGAGTGTCCCAGTTCTTTTTGGCAAACAGCTTTTAGAACTTAATCTCTGAGGTTATGGAAGCACATGACTTTCTCCATCATGGAGCTGTGGAGCACGCTCCTGTGGAGGAGGGAGCTGGCTTCAGACCACATAGTGTGGTGTAGTGACCTATGGGGCACACTGGAAGAGAATAGTACCCTTCCTGGAGTACTTTTGGAAGAGGGTTTATTGCCTCCCCAAGGACAGAAGACCCTGTAGGTGCCAGCCAAAGACCTTTCATCAACAGGGTAGAGAGGCTCTACTCCAGAGGAGGGGAGGAGATCCACACTAGGCCGGGTCCTTTAAGACTTGGGGTTTTGAGTCCCAGCCATGTGCCAAGGAGAGGGTGCAAAATAGTTATGGCACAGGGCAAGTTGACTGCCGTCGCTATTCTGTAAGGGCTGCCTGAACAGTGGGAGCTGAGATCCCCGATCCAGGGATGAGAGTTTGGAGTGTGACCATTTTTCTCCCCAACACCAACACAGTGGGATTTCAGAGAGCCAGCACAGAGGCCCCCATGGAGGTGGGATCCATTTACATGACATCTGGCCCCTCCATGCCTGGCAATTGCTTATATACTGGAGCAAAACTGACTGACCCAGTGCAGCCAGCCTCTCTTGCAGTCCAGCACAGCCACCAGTCCCAGGCACCAACCGACAACTTTTTTTTCTTCTTTTTTTCTTTTGGAATGAGGCTCATATTTTCTGATAATTTTTTTTGTCATCTCCTTGTTCTTTTCTTTTTATTTTTTGTATTGGGCTTTTTATTCTTTTCTTTATCCTTTTTTCTTTTCTTCTGCTTTTTTCCCTTTCTTTTTCCTCAGAATCAGCCTTATAAGTTTTTTGATTCTCTGTTCTGTTTTCTTTTGTTCCCTTTCCTTATCTCTTTTCATGGGATCAGGCTTACCTCCCTCCCCCCCCCCCCATTCCCTGAGTTACTTCAACAAACAAATCAAAGCATACCTAGTTAAAGGTCCAAACACTCCACCACTGCAAGCAAGGAGGAATTGTGAAGAACTGACCAGTGAGAAAAAGCTGCCAAAACACAGCTGCTGAGTGCACACAGCATACACCAGAAACACTTCCTGGTGTTCCAAGCCCGGGAAAGTGTATGACCCCTTTTAAATATAGTAGTACTCTCAGATGCAGGAAACATAAAAAACTTTTAAAACACGCAAAAAAAAAAAAAAAAACACCCAGAAATGTAGCCCAAATGACAAGACAGAGAAATTCTCCCCAAAGGAAAGGTCAAGAAGAAATCACAGGGGTGCCTGGGTGGCTCAGTTGGTTTAGCATCCAATTTTGGCCCAGATCATGATCTCATCATGAGTTAAAACCCCACATTGGACTCTCTACTGTCAATGCAGAGCCTGCTTTGGATCCTCTGTTCCCCTCTCTATGCCTCCCCCACTCGTGTGATCTCTCTCTCTCTCTCAAAAATAAATAAACATTAAAAAAATGAAGAAGTCACAGCCAGAGACTTTCTTAAAACTTATATAAACAATATATCTGAACAAGAGTTTAGAACAACCGTCATAAGACTACTAGCTGGGCTTGAAAAAAGCATAGAAGACACCAGAGAATCCCTTGCTACAGAGATCAAAGACCCAAGAACTAGTCAGGATGAATTTAAAAATGCTATAACTGAGATGCAAAATAAACTAGATACAGTGTAACAGCAATGATTGAAGAAGAAGAGGGGAGAATAGATGAAAAAGAAGATAAAATTATGGAAAATAATAATGCTGGAAAAAAGAGGGAAAGGAAATTACTAGATCATGAGGGGAGAATTAGATAACTAAGTGATTACATGAAACAAAGCAATATTTGTATCATAGGGGTTCCAGAGGAAGAGTGAGAAAAAGGAGAAGAAGATTTATTTGAACAAATTGTAGCAGAGAACTTTCCTAATTTGGAGAAGGAAACAGGCATCCAAGTCCAAGAGGCACAGACAACTCCTTTCAAAATCAACAAAAACAGGTCAACACCAGGACATACCATAGTGAAACTTACAAAATATAAGGATAAAGAGAATTCTGAAGGCAATTAGGGACAAAAGTTCCTTAACCCACAAGGGTAGACACATAGGGGTAGTAGCAGACCTGTCCACTGAAACTAGATAGGCCAGAAGAGACCGGCAGGAAATATTCAATGTGCTCAATAGGAAAAATATGCAGCCAAGAATTCTTTTTCCAGCAAGGCTGTCATTCAGAGTAGAAGGAGAGATAAAGACTTTCCAAGACAAACAAAAACTAAAGGAGTTTGTAACCACTTAACCAGTCCTACAAGGAAATTAAAGAAATTTTAAGGGGGACTCTCAGAGCAGAGAAAGAAAAAAAAGAAAAAAAACCCCAAAGCAGCAAAGACTACAAAGGGCCAGAGAACATCACCAGAAACACGAAATCTACAGATAAAAACAATGGCAATAAATTCATATTTTTCAATAATTACTCAGAATGTAAATTGACTAAATGCTTCAAATAAAAGACATGAAGTATCAGAAACTAGATTTTAAAACAAAGACTGTGACAAGAGATGAAGAAGCGCATTATATCATAATTAAGGGGCTCTTTCCACCAAGAAGATCTAACAATTGTAAATATTTATGTCCCCAACCCCGAACACCCAAATATGTAAATCAGTTAATCACAAATGTAAAGAAACTCTTTGTAAATAATCCGGTAATAGTAGGAGACTTTAATACACCACTTACAGCAATGGACAGCTCATCTAAGCAGAAAATCAACAAGGAAACAATGGCTTTGAATGACACACTGGGCAAAATGGACTTAACAGGTATATTCAGAACATTTCATTTTAAAGTAGCAGAATACACATTCTTTTTGAGTGCACATGGAATATTCTCCAGAACAGATCACATACTGATCACATTCTCCAGAACAGATCCAGAATATTCTCCACACACATCACATCACAAAACAGCCCTCAACAAGTATAAAAGGATAGAGACTGTACCATGCATATTTTCAGATCACAACACTATGAAATCTGAAATCAACCACAAGAAAAAGTTTGGAAATCCCTCAGATACATGGAGGTTAAAGAACATTCTAGTAAAGAATGAATGGGTCAACTAGGAAATTAAAGAAGAAATTAAAAAATACAGGTAAGTCAATGAAAATGAAAACACAACAGTCCTAACCTTTTGGGATGCAGCAAAGGCAGTCCTAAGAGGAAAGTACATTGCAGTTAAGGATTACCTTAAGAAGCAAGAAAGGTTTCAAATACACAACTTAACCTTACACCTAAAGGAGCAGTAAATAAAGCCTAAAGCCAGCAGAAGAAGGGAAATAATAAGGATTAGAGCATAAATAAATGATATAGAAACAAAACAAAACAAAACAAAACAAAACAAAAACACCCCAGTAGAATGGATCAATGAAACTAAAAGCTGGTTTTTTGAAAGAATAAACTGATCAACACCTACCCAGAATTATGAAAAAGAAAAGAGAGAGGACCCAAATAGGTAAAATCACAGATGAAAGAGGAGAGTTCACAACCAACACCACAGATATTCAATTATAAGAGAATATTATGAAAAATTATATGCCAACAAACTGGACAGTCTGGAAGGAATAGACAAATTTCTAGACACTCACACTCTACTAAAACTCAAACAGGAAGAAACAGAAAATTTGAATAGACCCATAACCAGCAAAGAAATTGAATAAGTTATCAGAAATATCCCTCCAAATAAGAGTCCTGGCCAGATGGCTTCCCAGGAGAATTCTATGAGACATTTAAAGAAGAGTTAATACCTATTCTTCTCAAACTGTTCCAAAAAATAGAAATGTAAGGAAAGCTTCCAGACTCATTCCATGAAGCCAGAATTACCTTGATTCCAAAACCAAATAAAGACCACACTAAAAAGCAGAATTACAGGCCAATATCCCTGATGAACTTGGATGCAAAAATTCTCAACAAGATACTAGCAAATTGAATTCAACAGTGCATTAAAAGAAATATTTACCATGATCGAGTGGGATTTATTCTTGGGCTGCAGGACTAGTTCAATATTAACAAATCATTCAATGTGATATACTACATTAATAAAACAAATGATAACAACCATACGATTCTGTCAATAAATACAAAAAAGCATTTGACAAAATACAGCATCTTTTCTTGATAAAAACCCTCAAGAGAGTGGGGATATAAGGAGAATACCTCGACATCATAAAAACTATATAGGAAAGACTCACAGTTACTATAATCCTCAATGGGGAAAAACTGAGAGCTTTCCCCCTGAAGTCAGGAACACGACAGGAATGTCCACTCTCACTACTGTTGTTCACCATAGTACCAGAATTAGTAGCCTCAGCAATCAGACAACAAAAAGAAATAAAACACATACAAATTGGCAAAGAAGAAGTCAAACTTTCACTCTTTATGGATGACATGATACATCTGCAAAGATGACTTTGCACTGACAGGTGGAAAACCTGATGGACTCACTCCATCAAAAAGCTTCTAGAACTAATACATGAATTCAGTAAAGTCACAGGATATAAAATCAATGTACAGAAATAGGTTGCATTTATATACACCAGTAATAAAGCAGAAAGAGAAATCAAGGAATTGATCCTATTTACAATTGTACCAAAACCATAAGATACCTAGGAATAAACCTAACCAGTGTGGTAAGGGATCTGTACACTGAAAACTATAGAAAGATTATGAAAGAAATTGAAGAAGGCACGAAGAAATGGAGAAACATTCCATGCTCGTGGATTGGAAGAACAAATATTGTTAAAATGTCTATGTTACCCAAAGCAATCTACACATTCAATGTAATTCCCATCAAAATAACATCAGTGTTCTTCACAGAGCTGGAGTAAACAATTCTAAAATTTGTATGGAACCATAAAAGACTCTGAATAGCCAAAGTAATGTTGAGAAAGAAGACCAAAGCTGAAGGCATCATATTACTGGACTTTAAGCTATATTACAAAGCTCTAAGCATCAAGACAGTATGGTACTGGCACAGAAACAGGTACATAGATCAATGGAACAGAATAGGGAACTTAGGAATTAAACCACAAATGCATGACCAAATAATCTTTGGCAAAGCAGGAAAGAATATCCAATGGTAAAAGACAGTCTCTTCAACAAATGATGTTGGGAAAACTGGACAGCAACGTGTAGAAGAATGAAACTGGACCACTTTCTTACACCATACACAAAAGTAAATTCAAAATGGATGAAAAACCTAAATGTGAGACAGGAAACCAGGCATCAACCTTTTTGACCTGATCTGCAAACTCTTCTTACTAGACATGTCTCCAGAGGCAAGGGAAATAAAAGCAAAAGGGAGCTATTGGGACCTCATAAAGATAAAAAGCTTCTGTACAGTGAAAGAAATAGTCAACAAAACTAAAAGGCATCTGATGGAATGGGAGAATACATTTGCAAATGACACATAGGATAAAGGGTTGGTATTCAAAATCTCTAAAGAACTTACCAAACTCAACAACCAAAAAACAAATAATCCAGTGAAGAAATGGGTAGAAGACATGAATAGACACTTTTCCAAAGAAGACATCCAGATGGCTAACAGATGCATGAAAAGATGCTCAACATCACTCATCATCAGGGAAATACAAATCAAAACCACAATGAAATACCACTTCACACCTGTCATAATGGCTAAAATTAACAACTCAGGAAACAACAGATGTTGGCGAGGATGTGGAAAAAAGGGAACACTCTTGCACTGTTGGTGGGAATGCAAACTGGTGCAGCCACTCTGGAAAACAGTATGGAAGTTCCTCAAAAAGATAAAAATAGAACTACCCTATCACCCAGAAATTACACTACTAGCTGTTTATCCAAAGTATACAAAAATGCTGATTTAAAGGGGCACATGCACCTTAATGTTTATACCAGCACTATCAACAATAGCCAAATTATGGAAAGGACCCAAATGTGCATTGGGTGAGGAAAATGTGATATATATATATATATATATATATATATATATATATATATATCTCACACACACACACAATGGAATAGTACTCAGTGATCAAAAACAGAATGAAATGTGCTGTTGAGCATCTTTCATGTGTCTGTTAGCATCTGGATGTTTTCCTTGGAAAAGTGTCTATTCATGTCTTCTACCCATTTCTTCACTGGATTATTTGTTTTTTGGGTGTTGAGTTTGATAAGTTCTTCAGAGATTTTGAATACTAAGACTTTATCCTATGGAAAGGGCCCAAATGTAAATGGATTAGGAAGATGTGACATCTCTCTCTCTCTATCTCTCTCTCTCTCTCTGTCTCTCTCTCTCTCACACACACACACACACAATGGAATAGTACTCAGCAACCAAACAGAGTAAAATCTTGCCATTTGCAACAATATGGATGGAACTACAGTGTATTATGCTAAGCGAAACAAGTCAGGCAGAGAAAGACAAATATCATGTGATTTCACTCATTTGTGGAATTAAAGAAATAGAACAGATGAACATAGGGGAAGGGAAGGAAAAATAAGATAAAAATATAGGGAGGCTTAAATACAGAGAACAAACTGAGGGTTGCTGGCAGGATGTTGGGTGGGGGGATGGGCTAAATGGGTGATGGGCATTAAGGAGGGCACTTTTTGCGATGGCACTGGGTGTTATATGTAAGATTTGAATCACAGAGTTCTATTTCTGAAACCAATACTACACAGTATGTTAACCAACTTGAATTTAAATAAGTTATAATAAAAAAGAAATTAAGAACTTTATATCAACAAATAATAAATTGGGCAAATGAATTATAAAACTTCAAAAAAAGATAATGGAGTTTTAGGAATCATTTAGTCCTCATTTCATTGTGGATTTCCAACAATACTTTGGATTGAGTTTATTGATCAGGAGTAGAAAGAATTAACTATTTAAAGATAGCACCGAATGACACAGGCAGAGAGGAGGACATTGCATTCCTGTGACTTAGGCTAATTATCTACTCTGGAAGCCTAATGACTACTTCTAACAAAGTTTAAGTTGCACTTGTGTTTTCTCAGGAAGTTCATGTTGTGTCAGAATTGACTCACCCCACAGAGTAGAGCTTCTAGTTCTTATTTTCAGCTGTTCCATTCAGCCAACCAGGGGTTCCTCATCTGGCCAAGAGAAGATAGAACCTTCTGTACATTTCTAAGATTGACCTTTCCTATGTTTGCATGGATTATTTTTAATTGTCTTAGAAGAGACATATTCTAAGACATATATTCTATTGAATGTACCCAGAAAGCACTGCCAGATCAAACTGCAAATTTTTAGGACAATTGGGAAGAGCTAAAGATTTTGGAGATCGAGGCAAAGATATCCCCTGAGTGGTGCCCCATAGTACTAAATGGTTCCTTTAACCCCTTCCTTCTGCTGATTGTATTTTGAGGTGGTGGTAGAGACAGGAGGACAAAGATACAAGATCTATAATTGAAAAGTATAGTGATGGAGTTGAACATCAGTGTTTACTTTTGGCGTATGTTTGAAGGAAGATAAGGGACACCAACTCTCTTAAAAATGTCGCACATTTTAAAACCTGACGTCTGACTAACCTATGGATTGCTACCAGTGGGGACCAACCCAAATTGACACCTTAAAAACATTTCAGGGTCAAGAAACTTTAAAAACATTTCTTAAAGTCATTCTCTTGGCAATAGAATCTTTTCAGAAAAGAAAATCTGCTCAAGGCAGGTTTTTTCAAATTCTATTTTGTTTTGTTTTTGGTGTGGGAATATTTTACTTATATAACCCCCCCCCCCCAGTCCAATCAGTTGAAATCAATACTTGAATATGAAAGCAGCCATAGGTCCAGGGAAGCAGTTTCATTTCTGGCTGGATTTCAGCTTGTATGTTAATGTGTTGCTACATTGAAAAGGCATAGGAGAACATCACAGATGCAATGCCTGAGAATGGTTTCTAGTCAGTGGAGAATAAATAGACTTGCGGAGAGAGAAGGAGTATTGGAAAGGTACCAGTATTCATAATACAGGTTTTGTTCAGAAAACTGCCTTGCCCAAGTCATTCTTCTGGAATGCTCCTGCCCTTTTAATTTTTTTTTTATATTGAATGGGCATTTCTATTAAGGAATGAAATGAGCTGAAAAAAATGTATGTCATTTCAGAAATACTGTTTTATTTAATCAGTTTTTGATCTAGATGTCAAAGGGATAAGGAGGACTTGCATTTCATAAAAAGCCACCCTCCCCCCTTTTCAGTCCCCTTTAGAAAATGCTAGCTGAAAAGGGATTGACAATGTCAAGACAACTGTAGCAGTGGTGAAAAGTGTTAGTCTCTAAAATTTATAAAATGGAAACAAGAAGTTAATTATCTGCTTTTTGCAAATGTAAAAATGTACGTATTGCTGCTGTCAGCATTTGGATTTTGCATCTGTTAGTAAGATTTAGAAAGCTTTGTTAAGATACATGGCGATATTATTCTAGATGATAAACTTGGAATTCTAGACTCCTAAGGAATTCAGAATTTGTATTTGATTTCAAAGTGCCTTCTTAAAAATAGTATTTCATATGTAGTTTGATGTGAAGTTAACTGGATTGTGAGGCTGTTTCCTTTTTTATGTTGGCTTGCGTCTTCTCATTAATGTCTTAACCCCGTTTCTAATGGTAAGTGGATTTGTGCCTTTAACAGAATCCTGTGTTTAAGGGGGGCAGACTTCTATTTTGTATTCTCAGGTTACCCATTCAAGGCATCAAATGCAGGTAATTTCCAAGAATACGTGTGACACCTACAAATAGTTTCCAGGGATCAGGGAAGGTTCTAGAACTTTGAATTCTGAACTATGAATCTGGAAGACAAATGCCTATAAAAATATATAAGTCTGATTTGGGGCTGTCACATTCCTTGGATGGATCACAGAGTAAAAAGAGTTCTCTTCAAGGAGAACTTTTGAAAATGTATGAAAATAAAATCATTAATGCTACTTATGGTGATCCGGGTCCCACATGGATTGCGGGAAGGCTTGGACTTTGGTCTTAGGCTTTCCTTTTAAATGTGCCAACGTGTTCCATTTTTATGGTTTAAATCGTGTCCTATCGTGTATAATTTCTTACTTTTTACACATTTTTTGGCAAGAGCATAAGTTTAAGAGTTACTGATTCATAGGTGCAAGCTTAATAGTTTTATAGGCTTTCTTTTTTGGGGGGAGTATAATCTATGAAGAAGGTGTAAATTTTTTTGTAAAAGGTTTTTTTGGTGTTTTTGATCTACGAAGCCCCTTCTTCATGATTCAATGGCAACTTGTAATGAAAACATTAACCACAAACAGACACAATTTTTTTCTGTCATATGAATGTCAAAGCATTTACACAAGTGATGCTAACTTGTAGTACAGAGCGTTGTGCAAACTTCTGTGTTGTTTTGGGTGGTAATTCTGGCTTTTATAGAGTTAATACAGAATCATAATCTATATGAGATCTGTGTTAATGCTCATTTTTTAGTTTTAGTTTTTTAGTTTTTAGTTTTTTAGTTTTAGGTTAAAATTAGAAAGCCACAAAGTCATGTTAGAACCATTTAGTGACATTCAAGTTTGCTCTTCCAAGATGATGGAGAAAGTTGAAATGGGAGATTGTCAAATAATTGACAGTTTCTACCCAGAACCTTCAAGTTGTGCCACTAGGAGATACCTGCACCGAGAACTTCATATTCCAATGAGACATTTCCTTTTCCTGTTGGTATTCATTTTGGAGCCAGCCCCATGGGCAGTAACCCTACATTTCTGTGACAATGCTAATTTTTCTTATTAATTTGAAGATTAGAGGGAAGTAAGAAGCAATTTCTGAGGTGGAACAAGGGAGTGTGTGTTTATGTATGTTTGTGGGTATAGGGATAAGTCTAAACAGTACCTAATGAATATTTGATTAAAAGGCAGTAGTCTTTCAGCTGACTACTAATGTTTGATAATGTTGCACAATTAATGCTTGATAGCTTTAAAGAAATAAGCTTCTAATACTTATTTCTTATGTTCAGAGACTCACAATTCGTTTCTCAAAGCACTATTGGGGTATTGTAAGAATGTGCTTCCTTCTCCTTCTAAAACTGGAACAGAGTTAGGGAAGGTGTGGGAAAATTCGGAGACTGTTGCTTTAAACCCATGGTCACTCTTGACTTGCCACACTCCCATGTTTTTTACCACTCCCAACTCTAACTCACCTGTCTTAGGTAGGTCCTTATGAAAGGATTCCCCCTTATTCTCAGAGATGCAGAACTTTTATTATGTTTATTTTCTTATGTTTCCTCAGAAAAACGGTTCTTTCTCATGTACAGTATATAGTGCCAAAAAGTAAGAAATACTGTGCTTTCCATAAAGGTGCATGCATCCTGTCAATCAAACACAAATAACCACCTCAATAACCCATAATTATCACTGACAGTATAGTTCACACTTAACATGTAATCATCACAGACACTGGTTTCATAATTAGCCCCCTGACTAACCTGGGTGAGAAGTATAACAATGGAGAGGGGTGTGTTTTGTAGACCAGTTGCCAATGCTATAGGCGAGTTGATCCACCCCTCCTTGCTCCAGAGAGGAAGGTTGTAACTCCTCCCATCCCCCACTAATAAAACATGCATCCGCAAGTGTTCAGATCCATCATGACTGTGTCAGTGTCTAAAGAATAGTCATCTCTGGTTGTTCTTTGGAGTGAGAGTATTCCCACAGTGCAAAGTTAATGCAGCAAATCACAGGATACATGGCCAATTTGGAAATAAGAATAAAATCCAAGTTGTAAATTCTTGTTCCTTTAGAGTGACAAGTTAATTTTAAATGTATAGACATCATCTTGGATAAGGGAGGTCAGAAGTTTTCCCAGAACCTCCTGTGGTTGAGAATCACTTCTAATGGTAGATATATTCAGGTTGGAGTCATTTTCCCCTGGTGACCATCAGCATAAGGAGCAGTGGGCTGACAAGAAGACTCTGGATAAAGGCTGTGGAAGTAAGTGGCCAGTTAAGCCTGACCCACGTGTTCTAATCTCTGACAGCATTTCTCAGGGCTCCCTGTGACTTGGAACACATTCCTGCAGAGTATGAATCTAGGTTTCCCCTAGGAGCTTCCATCTTTATCTATACCCTCTTGGGCTGCTTCTTCCTCCACGTGTAAACAAAATTCTTTGCTTTTTCTCTCTTCCTCTCATTAGTGTATATTCACTTAGATATATTTACTGTGCTGGGTAGTAGGGACTCAAAAATGACAGGGCACAGCCTCTGCCCACAAGGAGTTCATATGAGGGACACGGACATGTAAACAAGTAAGGTCAACACACGATCCATAAAGCTATAAAAGATACAGAGACAAGGCATTGAATAATGTGGAGGGACAGCCAGGACATGACAGCTTCTTCTGGGACACTTAAGGTGGGGGGATAGCTTGGTAGAAGAGTTGATGCTTGAGATGCATCGTGGAGGATGAGTAGAAGTATGCCAGATGGAGAATGAGGAAAATTAAGGTTCTAATTTGGCAAATTTGGCAAATCTAGAGGGTACCTCTAGAGAAGAGACAATGAGGAGGAATATGTCATAGTCTGGTAGGCAAAAGTGGGGACCTGAAATAAGGTAATAATTCTATGTATATACGAGAAGGTGGATAAAAGGGATTTCTGAGTGGTGGAATTGACAGGTATTGGTGATGGATGGGATTTGCGATTCCATGGCTTTCAATTCATGTATCTGAGTAGACGTTGTACTTATTCATTCAACAGATACTTTTGAAACACCTGACATGTGTAACACATAAAGATAATCAAGGTGAAATGGCTATCTTTAAGTTATTAATTTTAGCTGGGCACAAGAATAATTTGGGAGATTTTAGAAATTCAAGTGCCCAAGCTGCACCTCAGACCAATTAAATTAGATTCTCAGAGGGTGGGCTGTGTTTGTGGGGAGAGTGGAATCCAGCATTAGTAGTTTTTTTTTTTTTAACATTTATTTATTTTTGAGAGACAGAGCATGAGCAAGGGTGGGCAGAGAGAGAGGGAGACACAGAATCTGAAACAGGCTCCAGGCTCTGAGCCATCAGCGCAGAGCCTGACGCGGGGCTCGAACTCACGAACCACAAGATCATAACCTGAGCTGAAGTCGGATGGTTAACCGACTGAGCCACCGGGCACCCCAGCATTCAAAGCTTTAAAAGTTCTCCAAGTTGTTCCAAAGTGTAGCCAGAGCTCCAAGGAATTACAAGTTAGTCAACATAACATTGTAAAATGGTGTGATAAGAGCTATAACAGAAATTGGGAGTCCCCTGGCAGTAGAGAGGAAGACCATCTAGGTGTGCTTTCCAGCTCAGGGCAGCCATCCTAGAGAAGGGGCTGCTTTAGCTGAAACTGGGAGAATGGGGTATTGTTTACAGAAGTTGAAGTGTGGTGGGCATTCTGCTCCATGGAGCAGTCCTATGTCAAGACAGAGACTAGTTGAGGAGGAGCAGGGTGAGGAAAGAGGAAGTACACAACACATTCCATGGGACATCCAGGATGAAAGGTCAGCATGAGTTGGATCTATGAATCTAGAGTTCAGGAGAAGTGAGATCTGAAGGTACAGTTTTAGGATCTCAGGTTTACGGTTGAAGCAGTGGACATGTATGAAATAACTCAGGAACAGTGTGTGCAATGTGTGCAGCCCTAATGAACACTGACACTTACTTGGGGGCCAGTTAGGGAGAAGGAGCCGGGAGGGAGTGCATTTCTCTTTGAAGATGTCTTCCATTCTACAAGCCTTGTTCATCTCCCTGTGATTAATTCCAATCTAGTTATTGTCAGATGTTAGCCACTACATAACTGTAAGTTCTCATTATACATGTGAGTGGGAAAATTGCCAGCAAAGGCCATTTGCTTATTATTACTATTATTTCCTTTATGAAGAGAGCATCATTTGTTCAGACAAAGTCTAAACAAGACACTAGGGGTGTATACCTTCCTTGCCTCTAGGGGCTCGTAAATGTCAAACCATAAAATATAAACATGTTCCTTAACCACCAGTTGAGAAAGTTGAAGCTGCTCAATGTATAATGTATTACTTTTCTTAAATCTTTGTCTTCATTTTTAGTCTTTATTTCCATTAGTTACTATCTTTCCTGTAGTTACTGTTTTGGGAAATGAATTTTAGAAGAGTAAATGGAGAAAAATGGAGTTAAGAAGGAAACAGAGATATTTTGAGTGTAGGAGGTGCTCTTCTGATTAATTCAAAGACATGTATTACATATTAACTATTTGGTCAATAGAGCATAAATTCCTTGGTGGAAGGGAAGCAGTTACATTCACTATTGAATGCCTAGTCCAGTGTCTGGCACATAGTTTATGCTTTATAAATGTTAAGTACATGAATTTAAAAAATGCAAAATGTCCTGGTCTGTACTATTGACCACAGAGAGAAAGACAAATCTAACACAGAGGCGGTTTTCAAGCATTTTTGTAGTCTAATGAGGTTGGGGGGAATAGAAGTCCCCAAATTGTTATAATACAAATTGGAACATAATGAATTCCTTGTGGTCATTACAAGCCCAGTTATAGGGATTTAGAGATGGGAAAGTGTATATCAGAGTGGGTGGGGTTAGGGGCAAAGCTCAGGAAATATATGACAGAGGATGAAGGGTTTAAGATGGTCCTTAAAAGATGAATGGGACTTAGGCAACTAGGAAAGGATCAGGAAGAAATGCCTTGAATGAAGGCTGCAGAACATCCATATAAGAGTAAATCGATGAAAAGCTCAGTGAGACATAAGGCCAGACAGGTGGGTTATGAAAGACTTTACCTGCCTTCCCTAAATACATCATGATCTGCCGCTGCTTGAGCAGCCTTAGCCCTGAGCACCATTCAGTCGAACCACCCAACCCCAAATGGACAAAGAATAAAAGAGGGAACTTGCATGGTAATCCCTTCATGCTTCTCACCAAAGTACCCCCTCACCTCCCCTGCCTGTCCCATAGAGTCCTGAGGAGACTGCGCAGAACTTCCATCTGGGTGAGGAGGGAGCGCAAGAAGGAAGGGTTATGTGTAACATGTAGGTATCCCTGCCCTTTAATACTGTGAGCTCCTGGCATGGAGGAACTGTCTCATTTAGCTTTGCTAATGTCCCCTCCCTTCACCCCTCACTAGAGTCTAATATATGGAAGAATTTCAATAAATATTTGATAAATGAATGTGTGTGAATAAAGTTCAATAAACCTTTATATTTTACTTTTGGAGTCCAGGTATAATGAGGCTAAAGAGGGCTTCTGTTAGAAAGGTGCACAATTTATTTCTGGGAAGCAAAAATGCTGCCACGTCTGGCCAGAGTGCTTTGCGGATGCTTGTGTGGCATGAGCACGGCCAGGTATGGGACTACAGGTGTGAGCCAGACAGGGTTCTGTGTTCTGTGTTCATTCCAATTACCCTGAAAGCCGTATCCAGTGATGACAAATTTATCTCAGTCTTCCACCTAAGAGCTTTAATCACATTTTAAAAATTGTTATTATTTACTCAACATTTCTTCAAGGCTGATTGTACCTTTAAAAAAATAATTTGGAGGCACCTGGGTGGCTCAGTCAGTTGAGTATCTGACTCTCAGTTTCAGCGCAGGTCATGATCTCATGATTTGTGAGTTTGAGCTCAGCGCCAGGCTCTGTGTTGACAGTGCAGAGCCTGCTTGGGATTTTCTCTCTCTTCCTCTCTCTCTCTGCTCCTCCCCTACTTGTGTTCTTTCTCTCTCAAAATAAATAAATAAACTTAAAAAAAACTTTAAAAAGATAACTTAAAGTTTTTATATATTAACATGAGGACTTTAAAATTTTTTTATCTTTTATCAATGAGTAGCTACAACTCCTTATATTTAGTATGATTTTTAGTAATAATACTTTAATTCTTTTAACTTTTGAAAGAAGATAGTATGAGAAATTTAATTATTTTAAACCTCATTTATCCAGAATCTACTCATTTTTAATCCATAAGATATAAAATATAATTATTAAAATACATCTGCTAAGGATATTGCTACCCTAAGGATGGCCAGGCATATTCTACTCAACAGGATGGCAAGCAAACTGATTTGGGGGTGTGTGTTGGCATTCTAAATACTAATAGCGAAAGCGGTAGCAAATGAGTCTTCTCTTTTGTTAGATCAGCTCCAGGCCCTTTGAGCTAAGGGGTGTCCACATTTGGACACAGTGTACCCTTCAGGGCTGTGTGGTGGGGTGGGGACAGAGCGGTAAGGAAGGCCTGCTCTGTGGTCCTCAGCATTGGCCTCTCTAGGACTTCGATCCCAGGCCCCTGGACGGATGGCATAGGCTGGAGGTGGAGGGTTGGGGACATTTCTCCCAAGACAGCACTGCAGTCACATTTGGCCAGAATAGCAAAATTTTCATGAGTAGGAAGGCAGCTAAGACATGTCTCCTTCCTTCCATGGACACCCTCCCACCGCAAGGGAGAGGGGGAATAAGAGCAAGATTGCTAATCCCTACTCTGATAGAGAATTTGCTTTCCTTTCATCCTGATTCTATGGAATAACATTGTATTTTTTTAAAGGCTTATAATAATTTTAAAGTCAGGTTGACCTCAGCCAACCATGGTGAATAATAGCCCTTGTTAAAACTTAAATGATGTATTTATTGTCTTCACTACAGAGAAGATGCATTCACAACTGTAGTTGAATTCATGGTCTGTTCTTTTGGTATTGTCTCTGGAGGTCTTAGAACTTTTTTTTCCAAAATTACCTTAGAACCAAGGTAGAAACTCACCTAAGGAGAAAGGATGCCCCACATCTCAGGAAGGGGTAACATGAACAGACTAGAATCTTCTGTCTCCAGGATGAGACTCATGAGGGTCTGCTGATATGATTTGCTTTATGGCACAAGATAGTTTTCAGATCTGTGTTTCTGTTAATGCTATTCTAGGGTAGAGATTTATTTGCAAATGTTTTTATTGGATTCTCCCAAGAGCCATCTGATAAACTTAAAAGTACTAACATTTCTCTGGTTATAAAACAAGTGTCAGAGTGTTTATTCATTTATTTTCTCAGTGTTATTTCTACTCTGTTTCCTAGCCTTGTTTCCCCCTTAATTCAGAAATGGAATTCAGAATCTCATCATCAAATATTTATTATTAATAGAAAAAAACCATCTTTTTAAAAATTATTATTTTTTGTTTATTTTTGAGAGAGAGAGAGAGAGAGAGAGAGAGAGAGAGTGAGAGAGAGAGAGAGAGAAACAAGAAGGGGAGGAGCAGAGAGGGAGGGAGAGAGGATCCAAAGCTGGCTCCAGGCTCTGAGCTGTCAGCACCAGAGTCCGATGCAAGGCTTGAACCCACGAACTGTGAGATCATGACCTGAGCTGAAGTTTGACGCTTAATTGACTGAGCCATCTAGGCACCCCAGAAAAACAAACATCTTGAAAATGTCTCCCAAATCTGACCAAAATCATTTGAGTAATGTGGATGGCAGTGAACTCTTAACTCAGATTTCTCAGTTATAAAAGCTTGCAGTGTATCTTTCACAGAAGAGAGTTTTGAATCTAATTTTGTATGGATGAACCAATTAAGATTTGGAGAGATTTTGCTGAAGGTGATTAGAGATATAGCTGTTGAATTTTCGTGTGTGTGTGTGTGTGTGTGTGTGTGTGTGTGTGTGTGTTTTAAGGCTCCGGATGGAAAAGAACACATAGACCTTCTCATTTTTTCACCCAGGAATATTCTCCTCTCTTATAATCCACGATTATTTCTCATTCTCTTTCTTCCTACCACATGCCCGCAGGGATTTTCCTGCCCTTACCTTTACATCTGAGCCCCTGAGGGATGCCTCTCATCCCATTTGGAGGCCACTGCTCCCAAACATGCTGTTTTGCTGCTTTCTTTAGTTAGTGACAAACAGTCCATGTGGGCGTCACAGGGATATCTATTTCTCAAAATTATAACCTCCATTACATCAAGGGACTGAGAGGCATTTTACAAAACCTTCTAAAATTGGTTAGATCGGTCATCACTATGATCACCAGCTCTATTCATTGCCATCTTGAACTGTTTCCCACTAATAAGAAAACCCTTTCACTCACTTCTGTTTGTCCTTCATGACAATAGCAGACTCTTGTTGGGGAGAAATGGGCCTTTCTGCTTTTAGGCTTAGGACTTCCTTAAACCTTGCCTCCTGAGTTTCGTGATACATTTTTTTTTCCAATCCGGGAAAATATTTCAACAGTGTTCTGTCTTTTTGTTTTGTTTTGTCTTGTTGTTTTGTGAGGGGACCACATGGGCATTCATGTGACTGGTCTGCTAAGGCCACCGTGCATTTTTCAGTGAGAGAACTCCCAGGGTCCAGTTTCCTACCACCAGCCTAAAACAACAGATCTTGGTTTTGGGGTTAGAACTTCTCCCTGGGATTGCGGCATATTTCTGAGCCATATAATTCATGTTCACTAAAGGAGAAATTCTCCTCCCCCAGGGGGAGGCTCTGGACTATATCTCAGTTAGGCAGCATTTGCTGATTTTAATACTGATGTTCCTGCCATGAGGTTTCTGAGGGTGTCCTGGAGAGATGTTGAAAATTTTCCCAGGTACCCATTGTGATTTTGCTTCTGAGCACTGCTGTGAAGGGTCTCTTGTGACTTCTGATATCTGTAAACTCTCCTGGTACCTCCACTGCCTCAAATTTCCTCTGAGGAGTCATCCTCTCCCCTCCCTTAGTCCCTGTGTCATAGGTGGTGCTGGACATTGGGTCTTGAATCAAGGTATGTGAGGAAATGGATTTTCTCTGTTACGCCAATCCATAAGTGATCTTGGCCACTTGTAGCCAGAACCCTGTCTGATAGACTCGGACGGTAGTCAAGAACTAGCATGTGTGTTGTGCGTGTGCGCGCGTGCACATGTGTGTGTGTTTTCTATTCTTCAGCAATAGAAAAAAAGATGAGGGATTCACCCATTCTAAAAATGCTTATCAGTAGACTAAAAAATGATTTAGAATGACAAAATACGATTAGTAAATTTAAAAAAACCTTATGAGAAAATAGAAAATAGGAAAGAAAAAGAAACAGAAAACAACAAAGACTTCTAGGTACACAGGTCACTTAAAGTCACAGCAAAAGTTCAGCTTTTAATTACTTGTATCATTTAATTACTCTGTTCCAGGTCATGTCCACAGTTTGACCCTTACTATGTCAACTATTGAATAATATGGTACAAAATATTAGTGTGTTTTTGTAAAAATTTTTTAATGTTTATTTACTTTTGAGAGAGAGAGAGAGAGAGAGAGAGAGAGAGAGACAGAGTATGAGTGGAGGAGGGGCAGAGAGAGAGAGCGGGAGACACAGAATCTGAGGCAGGCTCTAGGCTCCAGGCTGTCAGCACAGAGCCCGACGAGGGGCTGGAACCCACGGACCATGAGATCATGACCTGAGCGGAAGCCAGATGCCTAACCGACTGAGCCACCCAGGCACCCCGAGTTTGGTGTTTTAAATAGACTTTGTTTTGAAATGTGGTTAGGTCTTTGACCTTGGGCAAGTTTCTTCAGCTCACTTGTTATGGATACAGCACATGTGAAGTGCCTATACTGGGGGCTGGGATAAAGAAGGCAGTTACAAGTTGGAGTAGCTGTTATTTACTATCGCTGCTCCTACTCACATCACTTGCTAGAAACATGAGTGACCCTCCAGGTGCTCCTGTTTCTGTGGGTCCCAGTCAAGGGGCTGCCTCCTCTGGCCTAAGCTTCCTCCTGTCGCTGGTCTGTCTTCATCATGTGGAGATTTCGCTGCCTTTCCTATTGATTGTAACTACCAACAAAGTGGCCACTCCAGAAAGCCTGTATTTGTCCTCATTAGGTATGTCCGGACTTCTGACTGTTTTCATAAATAAGGAAGAACATAAAATATCCTTACTTAAGACAGAGCTCAGTGATAAAACAACAGGAAATGATGGAATTGACTCCCCTCTATGTGAACAGTTATGTCTGTAATTCTGCTGACCAATATTAACAAATCTGAAATTGCCCAATGGTTAACTATTATTTTATTATATGCTACTCCAAGGGTGGAAAATATACGACTTTGGTGAGGCCATCTCCCAAATCAATTATAGCCCTGTTCTCACTGATTCTTAACTTGGCTTCAGAGTCCTTCTCAATGCAAAGCACCTGGCAGATGCTGGTAATGGGGTGTTAGTACCTAAGCTGTAAACTTTCTCCCCTTCATCCCTGGGCTTTTGCATTCTGAGATTTTATTATTGAAGTTGCTTACATATTTTAAATGTAATGCTTGAACACTTACATATTTTAGTGGTGGTTGGGGGAGACTTCTGGACTTTGCATTTTATGTGGGGATTTAGGCCCTGAGGATAAAGATTCTGACCGAAGGAGAAGAACGACCAGAGTTGAGAAGGGCAGAGGTCCAGAGCGCTGTGCTAGGGGATGAAGGAAACTGACATGGAGAAAATTCTGGCTCCTCAGTGTTCTCCAGAGGGCCAGAGAAAACTATCTGGGAGTTTGGGAACAGTTTTGTTGATGTGTTGACAGCTAAGGTTAGAGTGGCATTTCCTTTTGAAAATCCCAAGTGTGTAGAAAATGAACTCTTGCCGAATATTTCAGTTTCAGTTTAGCTCCTTCCTGCATAACCAAAGTGTGTGCATGTGCATGCATGTGTGTGTTCATGTGTGTGCATGTGCATTATGTTTTGTTTGTTTTTGGCTATGTGGAGTCAATTGTATCTTAAAGAGGGGAAATCTGACAAGACAGAAGAAATGATGCAGCAGGGAGCAGACAAGCATGACAATAGTTTTATATTTGTTGTATGAACGAGCAGTAGACAGAGTCCGGCACATTTGGTTGATTGGGAGGGCAAATGTTGCAGAGGTGGCTATAATGCAATCAATGTTCTTAGACTTTGGCACCATCTCCCACCTCGTGACAGCCATTTGGGGTTGGGTAAAAATTCTAGCAAATAAGGATAGATGGTCACTAAAAACCATCTAGAACCTCAAATGTTCCAAATAGGTGATGTGAGGAAGCATGAGGCGGGGACATTTTCACTTAAGCTATAAAATCACAGGTTATCAAACAAGTACATTAGGTGGAAATATAAAAACACTAGTTAACATTTCACCATCTGTTTTAATAAATATATATCTGACTTTGTTTTTGCTGTCTTCATTTTCCAGGCTCAGAGGTTTTGGGTAGCTTGCCCAAAGTCATCATCTTGTTAGTGACCAAGTTTTGATGAAAACTGGGTCTGACCGATACTAGGGGAGAAACTCTCAACCACTCAGCTATGCCACCTTAAAAAAATGAATCAACATAGTAGTTGTTAAACACACACACCCTCACACACAAACACACCAAGTTAGGAGATGATAGGTGAAATAATATAAAAACATATCTTTTAAAGATCATATCTGTTGTGTAGAGAAAATGCCACACTTTCTAAAGTGTACTGTTTCATTGGAACACATCGATAAAGGGCTTAGACTTTAGTTGTTCTTATTAGTTGTTCTTATAATCTTTTTGGTAGAACAACAGTTGAGTTTCCCTGTTGCTAAAATTCATTTGTGCCACGCAGGTTGTAGTGATTGTATATGGCAGGGGATAAGCTAAAACTCTTCTGGATGACTTCATTGATGGGGATGCCATTCTCAGACAAACTCACCAGGTATAAGCGTCAATGTTCTCGGAGCAGATAATGCTTGCAAAATGTGAAGAGTAGTTTGCTTGTGAGAGGGGGTGGTTTTGGTAACCCTCAGACTGTTTGTCATTGGTACCAAGTGTTAGAGGAAGCCGTGCATCTTAGGGGAGCTGGAAGAATTTTTTAAAAGGGGATCTGTACCACCTATTAATAATCTCTTTGAAAACCCTGTCTTAGTAAAGCATTTTCTCTAAAAAAATTTAAAAAATGAGGGAAGGAGCACACGTGTGTCCTAGATCCTTCTTAAATGAACTCATTTGGCAGAATGTCTGTCTCTTCAGCAAGTATAGGTAACGTTAGTATAGTCAGTTGTGAGGAATGGTGGGCAGGTGACAACACGTAACACTTCTGGGTTCTGACAGTCACAGAAGACACAGGACCCAGACAGGAGGCAGGACTTGCAGCAAGCAGGTATGAGGCTCCTCTAAACCTCAGGATGCGGCCTGACTTTTGTGACAGAGTGGACCAGAACCACGGACAATGGCAGCAAGGAGATTTGAGCCCAGGTCTGAAGGGGTGAAATACCCTACAGGAAGGACTACCTTGTGTCTTCAGAGAATTCTGGCTGACAGCTAGGGGTCTGTGGGCGGGTACTCTGGAGCAGTGATTGCATATGCTGTCTTACAGAAGCCACTTCCTGCCACATCTCCCCAAACTATACCCCCAAGTGAGAGGCAAGCCACTAATATTATGGATTCCTTAAGAACCATAACATTTGCTCCTCCTCTATGGTAATTAACAAAACATGTCATCAGTTTAATTTAGATGGAAAAAAACTTAAAGCAACCCTTTTCATTGTTTGCTCTGGTTATATATTAATATGTAACTGCACAGTCAGCTAGTGTGTGTGTGTATGTGTGTGTGTGTGTATGTGTGTAAACATATGTAGATACAAATGTGTGATCTTATTTAATCCAGGTAACTTTATAAAGATATAGATATATCACCCCCCAGTTTTGACTCAGTGGGAAGCCTACTGACTGCCCCAGGCATGCTTGAGTTGGGACTTTCCTGTGATAGTTAGCCACCTGGCACAAATTCTCAAAATAAGAGAGTGACAGTGCCACATCAGTGCATGTGAAAAGAACACCCCACACCCATGGTGTCTGATTGCTCTGTGCTTGGCTTCATTTTTACAAGACTTGGGCTCACCTTTCACAGTGGGGGAGTTCAGTCGACTGCTCAACAACATAGGAGGCTATCTAGTGTGGTGGAAACAGTGGGGAGCTAAGCTGGTTTGAATCCTGGCTCAAATGAGTGCTTATGTGACACTTAAGTGTCCTTTGCAAATTACTCTGTGAACTTGATTCCATAATCTGTGAAACGAGGATGGCCGTACTTTTCAGAGCTGTCATAAGGTGCTTGGCATGGTGGCTGGTGATTAATCGGTGCTGTTATTACTGTTATCAGAGGCACAAGTGGCTCAAGAAGTAGAAGGTGAGACCCTGACTTGGGGTCTCAAGGACCAGTATTTCGGGACCAGAATGTCAAGGATCTGAGTGTTTCCTCTGACCCTCCTTCCCTGTGAAGCCTTTGGTTCTCTCTGCCTACCTTTCCATTTTGCTGATTGGATTGTTGAGGAGATGAAATGGCTGTGAGGCTTTAAAGAGGTTTTCAGAGTTCCCCTGCTGCTCCAGGATTGCCTGAAACATGCACTTCAGCTGTATGGGCACTCGAGGAGCCCATGGCTATCCTGGGAAGATTTGGGCAGTGGCTCACGGGTCACCCCCCACCTCTTGGGACTCAGCATTGGGGACAAGCTTTGACATTTCCTGGTGTACTGTGGCTGGGAGACAGCAGAGGGCACCTCTCCCTCACGCTGGGAATGCAAACAGACACCGCCCCCACCCCCCCCCACCTCCCCACCGGAGAGCACCGAGATAGATGAGATGTAACCCATCCCCCATGGAGGCCACAGGGACTGCTGCTCCCTCCACAACCCTTGCCTTAAAACTCGACATTTGTTTCATCCACATGTGTTCTTGACTTCACCACCTCCCATGTCTGCTGGGGACAGCCCGTTGGTCTTTCCCTACTTCTGAGTGAAGAGGGAGCTTTGGACTCGGAGGGGGTTGTTTCCCCAGGAAGCCTGGGGACTGCCTGCAGTAACTCCTCCAGGCCTTTGTTGAGAGAGGCCTCCAGTCGTGTGTGGAACTTTGGTTTATTAAATCTGATGAGTTCTATATTTCTGCCACATGTCACAGATCACCCACGTTGACTGAGCCCTGCCAGAGCTGGGCTGCTGTTACCCTGAAATGAAGCCAGATTTTTTAAGTGGGTGGGGGTAATTCCAGTTTGGTGCAGTAAATTATATGGTTCTGCTTGATTTGCTTTGCTCTGGGCAGGGAGAACTCATGATGGAACATATCTTGCAATTTGTGTGGGGGGGGGTGAAGAAGAGGGGAGAGGGAGGAGAGCCAGGGGATGAGGGGAAAGGTTGAAGGGGTGAAGGGGAGGGGAGCAGGGAAAGGGGGACGGGAGAAAGGGGAAGGAGTGAGAGGGAGGGGAACAGGGTGGGGGGAGGGGAGAAGGATGAGAGAATTGTAATTTTCAATAGTGAGTGGGTTGAACAGCAGATACAGGCATATGCCCTGACTTTTCTTTTCCATCTTCCCCAACTCAAGCACTCCTTTCTATTTTAGGCTTTCAAAACTCAGGACTGGCTTTCTAAAATTCCAGGAAGAAACTTGGGGACTCAAGTTACTCATGAAAGGTAACAGAATTCCTTGTACTCCCATATACTTCTCTGTCATGGAAGGAAGCTCTGGGGACTTAGAATATCAAGAAATACGCTCTTTCGCAGTTGATTTTTCTGTTAGGAGGCTTTGAAGGAGGAGGCTGGAGGTCAGCAATTACCACTGGTTCAACCCCACATTTAAGTATGGTTAGTTTCTGGGAAGATGAGTATAGAATGGTATAGATAAGGAATAAAAGGTTTAAACTTCATCTTTTGCTTAATTAAATGGGAGATTAGAATAATCTGAATTTTAGGGGCAAGGGATTAGTATAGAAAACACACTATGGGGGAGTCCAGAGAAGACTAAAGTTGAGAATCTGCTTCCAAATTCTGACTCTATGCTGTTCCTAATCTTACTCTGTTAATCTGTAAAAATGGGAATAAAATCCACCTTTCAGGATTATCATGAGGCTAGGTGACAAGATGTTGGTGAGTTCTAGTGTAACGCCAAGAGAGCTCAGTAAACATTATTTTATTTATTTATTTATTTATTTATTTATTTTATTTAATTTTAGTTTAGTTTAGTTTTACTATCAACACAGTTCTGAGGGTGGAGGCAGGCCATTGTCAGGGAATAAGATCCATTTGTCTTTTGTGACTTTGAAGGGGCAGGTCTGAGCAGTCAGAAACAGCAGTGTGACATTCCTGGACTTGCAGTTCAGTAGAAAGGCTTTTGGTTCTAAGAAGAATTTTTGTAGAGAACTAGGAATCACACTTTGAAGACACTGTATTTATAAATATGCCCTTCGTTTATTTCCAAAACAAATAGATTTAAATAAACCCACGATTGTATTCTTTATTCAGGATCACTCTGCATATAGTTTCAGGTTTGGAAACTTACAAATAGTTTTAAAAAAATTTTAGTGTGATCCAAAAAGCATCAGAAAAATTCCTACGCAAATGAAACACTTTTTTTCCAAGTTCAGAGAATTCTAAGATATATATGTTTTATAAAAATTTGTTTCAAAAATCATACTAATGGAAAATCTTAGCTGACCAATTTGGTGAAAACTTCTTTCTCATTGAAACATTTATTTGCACTTGTACCCACATGGAACTGAGTTGAGTTGAAGGTGGCTGCATCAGAATGACAGAAGGAAATATTGGGCTTTCTTCTCCACTGTTACATGATTTACTGAAAGCTTGGACTCTGGTGAAAATCAGTGCTATCCGAATAGAAATGAATTGACTTTCTTCGTTGATCTCTTTGTTTTGTTCTAGAGGTTAAGCTGCTCCTTGCTGTCTGGTTGGCATCTAAACACCTCTCTTAGGTTAAAAAAATGTTGTGTGTGTGTGTGTTTTTTTTTTAACATTTCTGCCTCTTATAACCTTGTGAATAAAAAGTTTAAGCAAATTATTTAAAAGCCACTAGATTCCAAAGAAAAATTATAATCCTTTGGCAATCAAAGGATTGTTTTCAGGAATCAAAGTATTGAGCTAGAGCGCCTGGGTAGCTCAGTCATTTTGAGTATGTAACGCTTGGTATGGGTTCAGGTTGTGATCTGGTGGTCCTGGGATCAAGCCCCGTGTTGCCAGGCTCTGTACTGACAGCGTGGGGAGTCTGCTTGGGATTCTCTTTCTCTCTTCCTCTCTCAAAATAAGTAAATAAACTTTAAAAGAAAGTGTTAGGCTGGGAGGACTTGTTCAAGATGCCATGTGGGGCTCCTGGGTGCTTCAGTAGGTTGAGCCTCCGACTCTTGGTTTCGGTTCAGGTCATGATCTCAGCAGTGTGGGACTGAGTCCATGTCGTTCCGGCTCCATGTTGACAGTTGCAGAGCCTGCTTAGGATTCTCTCTCTCCCTTTCTCTTTGCCACCACCCCCCCCCGCCCCGCCACCTGCCCATGCATGCACACATTCTCTTTCAAAATAAATAAATAAACCTGAAAAAAAAAGATGCCACGAGGTTGCCCTGTTGGAGAATCCTCCCTTTTGGTCATGCCCCTCTCCCTTCTTGCTCTTGGCTTCTCAGCTGTTCCCCCACCTCCAATCCTCTACACTCCCTAAGCCAGGTGTCACTGAACACTCCATTTCTTCATGTTCTCTTTCTGGGTATGGCCTTTCTCCATCAAACACTCAATTGTCCCAAGATATATTATTACAGGAAATTAGCTAACAATAGTGTTGATAATCTGTTTCTCCCAGCTCTATTTTCTGATTCCCTGACTATACAAATACTTTCCCATTGAAAGTTTTCAGTGATATTTTCTCCACTATTCACCCAGCCAAAATGCAAACCTTATTAAAGGAACTTATTCATTTAAAATCTCTTGAGTAATAGATTTTGTTCTATACTATTACATCGAATCTGCTAAATCTTTCCTGAAAAGCACTTTACTGTAGAATGCCACATGTATTTTTTACTCAGATTTCCTCAAATTGCACTGTTAATAAAACAGACATTTCTGATTTTCTAAGTACTGCAGAGAGTGAACTGGTATAAAAATAAAGAATCTTTTTCAAAATGAGAAAGAAAATTAGATAGGCTTTGAAAGCAATTAGAAGACCCTACAGCTATCAAAAGAAACTGGACTCTTTTAATAGCTTACTGCTTGTTCTCATAGCCACAGGATTTATATTATTTAATTCCTAAATATGCCTCTTTTACACTTTTTTTTTACTTTTTGCATCATTATAACTCAAACCTTGGTGAATTCCCTTGTGCTAGAAGACATTGTATATTCCATTGGGCAGGAGTTGAAATGGGCAAGAAGAGGCACAGGACTTCATTAGCTCTGACCACATCCCTGATCTATTTTTGAGAATTGTTAGCTTTATTTTTTAGCTGGATTAGCTTTGAAGGCAAAAGGGAATTGGGGGAGGTATGCCTCAGAGAGGTTGGCACCTTCTTTGACAGAATGTGTAACTCTATTTTGTCTTCCATATATAATTTTGGACAAAGAGTAATTATTTTCCCGCATCCAATAAAGAACCTCCCTCCTGACTGTTACTTATCCCCCCTATTCTTTCAGTGCATACTTGTTGAGCATCTCAGTGTTCACAGTACTGGTTTAGCCATCGGGGGAAGCAGAGCCATGGAGAGTAGTCTTTTCCCTCTCAATTGGTGTGCAGTTGCAACCAGGGACAAAAGATGTAGAACAGAATATATTAAGTAACAATGAAGCAATAGGAGACAAATTACAATATTAAATGAGGCCCACATCAGTGCCTTTTCAAGGAGCTCAGAGGGAGAAAAGAGCTCAAATGTGAAGATGGCAATTTGGTTGATAGAAGAAAGTTTTATGTGTTTGTTATTCACACACACACACACACACACACACACACACACACACTTACTTTGTGCCCTGCTCGGAGTCTTGGAAGGCTTTCCTTCATGGACTGTATTACAGGCTCCCTGCACTCTGACTTCCTGTTGGTTCAACCAATGGTAGGCAACAGGAGGTGAGTGGAGAGTCTGGAATAGTCCTTTCTCTGGTTTCTCCCTGCTTGGCTATGACTTTGGCAGCAGCTGCAAGGTCCTCTCCGCCTTTGGCCACAGCTCTTGTCTGGGCAGCCCTTCTTCCAACTCCCACTGTTCTCTCTTCTTGCTGTGCAAGTGGAGGCGGTCTACAAATCTTCCTTGCTTTGATTACCTAAGCACTGACCACACCTCTGTAAAGAGTGCTTTCATTTGCCAAGGCTTTTGAGTGCCATCATCCTGCCACCTGCTGGAACCCTGATTGACATTAGAAGATTTCTAGGGGTGGAAAACTGTATGCATTGAGGCCAAGATCCAAAATAAGCATGGGCAGACCCAGTTAGACCAGAGGGAAAGGTTAAATGAGAGGTTGTAGCACACAAGGTAAGTTTGGAGATGATCGTAGAATCAGGTAGGGAGAAACATCAAATACTAAGCTGTTTGGAGTCCTCCTGTAAAAGGAGAAAGTCACAGCAAGTTTTTGGGTAAAGAATTCACATGCTAAAATAGTGTAGAGGAATCAGTCTGGTGGTTGAATATGAATTAGAATAGAGAGACTGGCAGTAAGAAAATTGTTTGGTAAGCTATGACAGAATTTCTGGAATTTTTGTTGAGGAAGTGTCTTGGTCTGTCATATAGAAAGCACCCTTGAGAACTTGAGGTTACAGCCCTCCACACACCTCTGAGCCTGAAGAGATCACAGCTTGGGTGCCAGTTGAGACTCCCAGTATACAAATATAGAGAAATACATTATTGTCTTCTTTGGGTGACTGAAGGGTTAGAGGACACCTAAGCAGCTGGTAACACCTTTACACCGTGAAAATGAATAAATGACACAAGGACTTTGTAGCAAGGAACATTTTAAAGGGGGCATGTTTTTGACATCATGATATGTTTTGAATTAGAGATCCAGATATTACATTTCTTACAGATGTTGGGAGAGCATCTGCTTTTCCCTGATTCATTTCTGGTGGCTGCAGCTATGCCCCACTGTTAAGTTGAAATCTGGGAGTCCCAAAATTTGGATGATGCCAGTTGTGAAGCTGTGAGGTTGTTTGCCCTCTGTAAGTATGTTTAGTTGGGGATTATGGGGACCTTTCAGAGGCAGTTCTCAGCTTTCCTGATAGAGTCTAATTTGAAATTCCATAGGCAGAGATAATGTGGAGCAAGATCTCCAAGTGATAGTTGTGGCTTCCCTCCATATTTTGTGCACAGAGTTGGCCTTTAATATTGTATAGACCTAATTAATAAATTAGGTAAATTAATAAATTATTTATTAATAAATAAATTAATAAATTAATAAAGAAACAAGATGTATAAAGATGTTAAGAGCAGGGTTTCTCAACAATAGCACTATTGACATTTGGGCTAGGTGATTCTTTTTGGTGGGGGGGAAGGGCAGAGTGAGAGTGAGAAAAAGAATCCCAAGCAGGCTCTACACTCAGCATGGAGCTGACATGGGGCTTGATCTCAGGACTGTGAGATCATGACCTCAAGAGTTGGACGCTTAACCACCTGAGCCACCCATGTCCCCTAGATGATTCTTTGTGGCATATGTTGGTGGGGACAGGGGGAGCTGTCCTGTTCAGTAAAGATGTTTACCAGCATCCTTGGCCTCTACCCACTAGACTCCAGTAGCACTCTATCCTGTCCCAGTTGTGACAACTAAAAACGTCTCCATACATTTCCAGATGTTCTCTGGGGCAAAATCATATCTGACTGAGAACCACTGCTAAAAGAGCACAATAATAAAAGTACTGTCTTTGGTAAGTTGAAACAATTCTTTGCAAGTGACCAATGATGCACATTTGCAAGAAACAGAGAGGCAAGAGGTTTGGTGTGATACAAATAAAATAGAGGGAAAATGATTGCCCCTAGACCTCAGTCACACCAGCATTATGCTCTCACTGCCTATGCAATGAGTTAAAGACAATGGGAAGCAATAAATTCTCTAGCTGTGTGGTGTAGCTTTGGATTCGATTGTACCACAATAGCCAATTGTACCACCTATGGCTATTTCACTTCACCTTGGTACTTCCTTTCTCACATTACCCTGGAGGCTACTGAATTGCCTTGCTGTTGTTTTATCATGTCATCATGGAGTTTGAGTATTCATTTAGGACAGGAAAAAGAATCTAGACTTCTCTATCCTTGTAAGATTTTAGAGACATACAGTAGCTAGAAATGTTTAGGAATCTGTAGACTAATGTTTTTCAACACTGGCTCATTAGTTGATTATGTCCCATTTGTTGGTCACAAAATCATTAGTGGGCCATGATCAGTACTTTTTAAAAAGTGAAATGAAATAAAATAGAAAATATTAGATTGTATCATGAGAAGTATGGGTAAATATTGAATTGAGAGGTTGTGATTCTTACAATGAGTCATGGTTAAACTTTGAAAACCACTCCTCTATGTATATCAGAAAAGAGCAGTACTGATTATTCATTGCTGGGAAATCATTTGGTTTGGAATAATCTTTGGCTTGATTTAATGTACCATTCAACCACTTTGCTTTAGTGTATTTCAAAGTGAAGTGATATAATATTCAATTATGAAGAAGTCATGATATGATGCTAGGGGCTGTGGTGAGCTTAAAGATGAAGAGAATATAATTCATGCCTGGAAAATTTAAGAAATGCAAATTTCCAATACTGGCTCATGATGGCAATGAAGTTTTTCAAGGAGTAGTTAACTAATTTGTGGGACAGATAAGAGCTGTTGTATGACTTCAGAGATCTCTGAAGGTTGGGAGCGCTGGTGAAAGCTGCATGGAGAAGAAA
Organism: Cryptoprocta ferox; assembly: GCA_028646485.1. Classification (NCBI taxonomy): domain Eukaryota; kingdom Metazoa; phylum Chordata; class Mammalia; order Carnivora; family Eupleridae; genus Cryptoprocta; species Cryptoprocta ferox. The sequence continues at coordinate 71,425,290 of CM053577.1, forward strand.
GGGGTTCTGCCTGAGTCCATAACCAAAAGGAGATATGTGGGAAGGGGAATGGGGAGGGCAGTCCAGGCTGGTGGTAGAATGTAGCAAGAGGCAGTAAGTGGACTGGTTTGCCAGGGGAGTTTTATCTGGGCAGTTTAGGATAAATTCTGAATATGTGTAGGGGCCAAATCTGGAGGGAATTCCAAGGGGTTTGAGTTTTGTTCTTAGTCCACACAAAATCATGAAAGGCTTTAAGGCAGGGGATTCCTAAATGAGAAGGGTATTTCATTCATTTGTTCATTCACTGAACAGTAGTTATCAATCTCTTGTTATATAAAGAGAAGGGATGAGTAAGGCAAAAAGATGAATAATATTTGGTTGTTTACTTAAATTTCTTTACTTAAAACCCAGAGAGAGAACCATATACATGTTAGCCTCTCAGGAAATACAGACAGAAGGCTAGAAGTAATCAGAGGAAAAAAAGATGATTTTGCTTGATATTTCAAGAACTTTTATTTGTAGAGATGGTCAAGGACTTCATGAGCAAAGTTAGAGGTCCAAATGAGGACTGATTAGTTAATCTGGTTGGGTTTGGGCACTGGTGAGGCTGGTTGGGAGTCCCCAAAGAGTGCCTTGAACACCAATTGGCATGTGTCCTCCCTTTGGCAGGAAGGGCCACCTGCCAAAAATTTGTCAACCTAGAGACATGGAATTAGAGGTCTGCTTTAGGCTGAGCAGTCTAGAGGTCATGTGCCCAGTGGATTAAAGGAGAAAGACTGAGTGATGTAGTATTTCACTATTAGCTTTTAGTGTAGCCCATTTTTCATCATCCTGTGAAGTCAATGGTGAGCCAGGCTTTTGGATACATGGGATTGAGGGCACCAGGTGAGCATCACCAACTTAATAAGGAATAATAAATTATGTTGGTCATTGCTAAGTATATTGTTCATTGAATAAAAAGACAAATAAAAACAATAAAAGGGTTGTTGTGGGGTTTTTTTTTTTTTTGCCCAATTCCTTTGTCTTTGACTTATTTTTTTTTGTTTGTTTAAACACAAAAAAAACACAATAAAAGGGCAATATTCAAACAGCTCCTAAAACATGACATCAAGTCTCCACTTTATTTCTAGAGCTCACAGCCTTGGAAGGCAGCTTGCACAATCCCAGATTCCTAGAGTCTTTGTGTTTCCTTCCCCCTGTGGATCAATAAGTTAAGTAACACGTCAATACCAAGATAGCAGATGAACATCTGTCAGGGAAAACTGGTCCTAGGGGCTTTGTGCTCTGGTATGGAAAGTGTTTGATCTTGGTGTGCCGTCATCAAAGATGGGAGAGAGTTTATTATCTTTTATGATCCTGACTTACTAACAACACCTGACAGGGTGATTGTGTCTCGGCCTCTAGTTGGAACTTGGGATGTTCTCATTGGCTTGTGCCTGTATGAGGCCCAGAACTTGCTGGTGAAATATCAAAACAAGTTATAATGTGCTTCTGGCAATGGGATTCAGAACAGCTGCAGGGTTTGCTCCTATAGCCGGCCCGCAGGAAGATGAAAAATGAAAGTAGAGTAATCAATCTCTAGAGCATTCTATATATTAATAATGTTTGCCAACTCCAGACATTGTCTAATCAATACCGGGTGCAGGAGTTTGCAATGGTTTGTAATACTGGGCATGACTACTCCAAACAGCCTGAACCTGTGGCCTGGGGGCATCCATACCATGTGTGCTCTGGTGTCTGGGCAGGAAAGTGTGGTAAGACCCGGAACTTGACTCAAAAAAGATGAGATCTCTCATACTGAGGAAGCTAATTCTTGAGGTTTTATGACAAGGACTGATTCCCAAAGAGGCTGGACAGCTCAATGGTTTTCCTCCTCTGGTCTGCCTCACACTCCTTGTTTCTGATGTCTTCAGTGAATCCGAAGAGGGATCTTCCCAGAAGACGGGCAGAGGAGAGGCGTGGTGCAGTCACCAGGGGGAGCCCATCAGGCAGAGAGAACCATCAGGATGCTTTGGGCCTCCAAGGCTTGGAAGAAAAACATTGATTTCATGGAGTTTGGGGATTGGAGATGATTGTAAACACTTGGGAGACTCACTGAATGCAGACATTTGTAAAACAATAAAACTATGAACAAAAGTCTTCTAATGCCATTGAAGAATGTTATTTAGCTCAAGTTTGAATGGTGTGGGCATAGAGAAGAATTTCCCTTTCAGGAAGGAAGGTCTAATCTCTGGAAGGGAATGGCGAGCCAGAAGGAGTAAAATGAAGCACAGATAGGGGTGCTGTGAGAGAGGCATTTCAAAAGCTTTAACAAAAACCATCAGTATAATAAATCCATTTATTTTGATGCAGTCGGCTGTCATTGGTAACTTTTTCCAGGCCCATGAGCTATGAGTGTGCCCTAATTTTTTTTTTTAATCATCAAATTAAGTCTTCACTGTAAACAAAAACAAAAGAGCAAAACTCCAGCTCAAAAATTGAGCCCTTTGACTCACGACAACTCCTCCTTCCCCCTACCCCCATGCAACACATTCTGGCAACATCATTTAAAGGCTGAATCCACTGAGAGGCAGCCAGGTAAGAAGTGTGTGCATGCACATACATCTAACAAACTGAACACTGAAGCAGGGCTGGCAGTTTGCTCATAAACCAGATAATTAAGGATGTGCCAAACTACCTGTGGGGGACCCGGGATTTATCAGTGGTTTTTATTTACTGTTTAATAGTATAGCATGTTACATAAACCTTTAAGTAAAACTATTTGATTATTAAAAAAAACACCCTTTTCAAAGTCACAACACCTCCCCTACAGAGTTCTAAAATCAGTGGAAAACGAGCAGCATCAATAAACACGGTGACTTATGTCAATAAATGTTCTGCCCACCCAGGTACCTTGTTACCTAGGAGGTGTAAAAGGGCCAAAGTTGAACTATGAAGATGTTTGCCAGTTCTTCTTTTATGACTAGGATTTTAGAAGTGTCGATGTCTTAAAGCATAAGTTTGAAACCTTTTTTCAAGGGTAGTCCCGCCTACCCTATATTTCTTGTTTAAATATTTTCCTCTTTTTTAAGGTTTATTTTTGCTAATGGGACTTGAGCATTGGCTCTGAAACTTGGCTGCACACTAGAATCATCTGGAGAAGTTTAAAAAGTCTCGATGCCTGGCTTTCAACTCCAGAGATTCTGACATAATTGGCCTAGGATTTGGTTCCAGTATTATTATTAAAAAAAAAAATCCCCCAATGTTAACGTGCATAGTAATGACCCCAGAACTCACTAGCTGGGTAAAGAGGGTAGGTGTCTGCATTTGTAATGAGCTCCTGGGTGATATTGCTCCTATCTGAGAACACACAGTAGTGAATATCTAGAGGAAGTGTTTTTGGTATGAATATGTTTTGCTAAAACAAGTAATCTATCAGCCATGAAGGTCAATATGGAAGGAAGATAGAAGGTAGGGTGGAAGCCTCTTTCCATTGTTTTCTAGTCTGACATGTGTGGAATTTCTGGGCACATGGGCTTAGAGTCTTTCACTACTTGTAGTGTAGGTAAATCCTATTAACAGGTAAGATTTTCCTAAGATAACAGCAATTTGATTTCGAATGCACCCTGCTGAGTGATGATTTACTTAGGCTAAGATGTTTCTGGGGATGGCTGGAGACAAGAAAGGGAAAAGAAAGGACATATTCTAACCTTGGTTGACTTACTATGTGCCCAGGCACTAGGCCAAGTTCTTTGAACACATTGTGTTATTGAATCTGGGCTTGTTCTCTTTTCACAATCACAGAAGGGGACCAAAAATAGAATTAATAACTGGGGTGGGGAATGATGTCTCTTTGTTGCCCATCTATGTGTTCAGGGTCCCAACTGCTCCCCTGCCCCTACCATAGTATCTGTCCCTTTTGGGGAGTCTGACTTGTCCTGTTTGGATGACCTAGTTTTCTCATTCTTTATCAAGACTATGAAGTCTTCTCTTTTACTGGGTCACAGCTAGTCTGATAACTTATTTATGTTCACATATTAATGCGTTTTGTGGGCTAATGTCTTTTTCCTATGACATAATTATTAAGTGTTTTCTCTTTTATCTTCATTTCAAAATGATAAAGTTCTTACGACTGCGTTTCACTGTTTTCCTCACGGCTCTTATGTGATGCCAAAGTAACCAGTCAATTCATTAAGAAAACAAATCTGTCAAGTGTTGTGTTTGAGGTCTTGTGGAACAAGCAACTGCTTGACTGACAATGTTGTTTTCTTTCCTCTGGCTTGGTTGGCATTGGATGGATCCGACCACAGAATCTTAAGTACTTATTTTTAAAAACCTACCGCTGACTTGCATCCGATCCGGATGGCTTTCGAGGTGCACACAGTAACCCCACTCACCGCTGCTGGCCCTGAGGGGGAGCACAGAGCTGTGGGGGTTTTAGAACCTGAAGTAACAGTGGGCTTGACCCATGCCTCCCACGCCTTCATCCCTTCACTCCCCAGAGCTCCCTTTGAGATTTGTCTCTTCTTTTTTCCTGTTGAGGCTTTCCCAAACTTGGGGCATGTACTGTGCAGAGTATTTGTGTTAGGGAGAGAACAGTGATTCTGATGGACACACGAAACAGGTAGCAAGGACTTCGGCTGCCACTCCCTGACTGAAGCTGCCTCTCCCAACAGCTGCAACTGCTAAAACAATCTTGTTCTTTGGTTTTCCACACTTAAAGAAAGGCCTTCAGCCAAACTGTCGCCCCTGACCTTGTTTTATATTTCCAACGTGCATTTTATTAACTCCTTTTTCATATGGTACATATGGAGTCTGCCACCAGATGAGAAGGAGGCATATTTTGGAACTCTGATGGAAAGAGCAGCAGTGAGCAATGAGAGACACTATGCACAATTTTTGTGGCAAATACATCTCTTGTGTTGACCTGAGTTCCATTTGGGAGTGAGCTTCGTGCCTAGGTGATAAAAAATGCATTTATGTTGCGCAGATGGCTTGATTAAAAAACAAATGCAAATAAACCTACCATTAACCAGGCACTCAAAGCCCTCTGAGAAGGGGAAGTCATTTTGACCAAAAGATAATTGAGAAGTATAGGAATGTGCTCTGTTGTGGTGGTGGAAGTTTTATTCTTCAGTTTGGCAATTCACTAGGGCTGAATAAGGAAGACGTTGGAGTATAGCACAGCTTTAAAAAACTAATCCAAATAAAAATCCATCTTGCCTACACTTTCATTGATTTCTAACAGTCCTGTTCCTTACAGAACAACAGCCGGGAAAATAATTTCTGTCTACGTAGGAATGATATACTGCCTTTTTTTTTTTTTTTTTTTTTTTCCAAAACCAAAGTTAAACTTTTTTCCTCCCCTTTTTCCCTCCTGGGGTGTGCGCCTGTGTGCAGGGGTGTCTATCTAATTGGCCACAAGAGGGAATTAAACTAAATAAAATCACTGTCCATGGGGACCTCTAAATATGCCTTTTTAATTTGAAAATTTTTGTGGGTTATAGTGTAATTCAAGCTTTTCAAGGTTTATTAGTGCATAGCTGTTCGCGGGGCTCACAGAGCGCAGAACTCCACGTCCGATACGCCTGCCGCTACCAACAGAGAAAGCAAAAGTGCCTTTCATCCGCCGACCGCATAAAGTGACCCAACCTTCAAAAAGGCCTCCCTCAAATAAAACACATATTAATAAAAGTGACTGAAGGGAGTTGAAGTTGGTAATTTGTGCTGCTGACTCGACACCGTGTTCGTCATCCCCTGTCGGAGGAATTCTGACAATTCACTACTCAGCCAGGGAACGCTGTGCTCATGATGAAGACGTTGCTCACAGATACGAGCGGATGCCAGTGACTTCACGCGGTCGCTACAGTCGGAGTCAAAACACGCCGCTCTGTGTAATTAATTGCTGCGAGAGGAAACGGACCAATGGCGCCTTCTGCTGTGAAACTGTTAATGGAGAACTTATGGAGAGAAAGTCAAGTTCTCCCATCCAAATTGGAATGTGAAAGAAATCTGTTGGAAGGTGATGACAGAAATGAAGTAAAACAGTTGTTTCCTGATCCGCGTGCCAGGTGTGTCTCATACTGTGATAAATAAGATCTGCGTCTTACACTCCAGAAATTGGGGGAATATTACAAGCGTTTATTATGGCGAGGCACAAAAAAAAATGCACTTGAAATGCTTTGTTTCTCCTGGCACCAAACGGTAAGCAGTTACCGCACAATGCCTGCAGCTGCTAATTCCTTTGTTTCGGTTCAAGCCAACATGGCCTATTAAAAGCTTAAATTCAATTTTATTGTTAAGGTATTTATTAACTGATTATGAAAAGACATTAAAAGACTCATAATTAAGCCACTAAGTTGCTCCTTACCTTGATCGATTCTCTTTTCTTACACAACAGAAACTGTCCTTGCTCTTTGACCTGACTGTTCACTACCTGAGGGATACTTGTTTCAGCTCGCACCTCTGCTCCAGCCAGAGCCTTTCACTGAAGGTATCTGAGAACCAGTGGGTTAGGGTTACAGGCGGTTCCCCACAGCTACAGTTGTGTGCAGTGTTTGTGTTCAGTTTAAAATCATTGCCATGTTTCACGGAGGAGGGTGTGTGAATGATTTCTGACAAGTTTTTAAAGTGCCTTCCTGACTTCTTGTTTCGAAGCTGTTGCTAAGATGTTCCTGGGGGCACCTGTGAACACGCGCCTGCAAGTGAACATGTGATGTCACCAGGGCACTCGTGTATCTCTGATTTGTGGCTTGATCTTGGACATCCACGTTAAAATGATCATTATACTGAAATGATTTCCCTTTCTTGCTTTTTAAAGCTCGAAGTATTTTGATGTATTTCATTCCAGTTGTTTTCTCTGGGAATTTTTAAGAAAAACACATATACGATTTTCTTCTTAAACACAAAAGAAAAATTTTATTAAAACATGATTGGAAATCCTGACTATAAATTATAGTCTTTTTGACTATATAAAGTATGGATAAATATGTATATCTTTTTGACAATGGAACTCATTTGTTGAAACTGTTTACAGAGTTTTTCAATAGCAATAACTAATCCTCGGATAGATCTCACCGACTGCAGTACTACCAGGAGTCAAAGCAGGATTTGACACTAAAAAATAAATTGCAACAACCTTGAGAACACAGGATATCTAGTTACTGTTGAATTGTATGTTTTATTAAAATCTTCTATTTCAGTCATTTAAAATTGGTTTGAAAGATGAGGAAGCCTAATTTTGAAAGAGACCCCTTAAGCATATTAAGATTAAGCACACTTAAGTAGAATTGCCTGCATATTGAGTATGACTTAAAAAATTATGAAATATCAACTACATTTATGCTTCCTTCAAGGATCAACTATAACCTTTGTACTCATGCACATCATCAAGAATTTATAGAATTAGTACTGAGATTTTGAAAGAGATCTGAGTAAGGGTCAGTTTGAGGAAATTGAATCTTGGTGTCATTTGACTTTTTTCTTAAACTCAACTTAAATGTTGAGTTACTGCTAATTTCAAAAATTTTAAATAAATACTCACAAAAACTAGTGTCCTTACCTGTGTACAACAGACTCAGAGTAGTTATCACAATAAGGGTTGTTGTTTGCCATTTAAAGTTGTCTTGTTAATTTCATAACAATGTGGAGCGGGGAATCACTATTTTTGAAGAAAAACTGCTTTTTATTATGTGTTACTCATAATCAATAATATTTTAAATATCTTCTATGCAATATTTGTCTAGGAAAAACAAGAATTATTTTATCTGAATTATTCTCATTGGATTTAATTTATCAGTCAAATTTCCTTCATTAGTAAAAGCATAAAAAAGAGATTTTGTCATTACCATGCATCTTAAAAATGTAAGATGAGTCTGTTTCTCAGTCTTTAATTAGGGTATTTCATTCATTCATTCATTCATTCTTTATTTCATTCTTTCACTCACTAACTCGCTCTCTCACTAGGCAAGGATTGTGTACCTATAATGGACATTTTTGGATCCTGTAGACTAATAGTAATAAGAGCACAGTCCTTGTCCTTGAAATTTTCCTCTGAACAGAGGACCGGATAAAGAAAGAAGACGTGGAAAAAACGTGACCCAACTACCTATTTTATTTCTTCATATTTTGAGTAGAGAACCAGAGAAAAGTAATCTATAAATAATTCATATTTGACTGTGGGTAAAACCATTTATACGATTGTCTCGTCTCTCGTTTTGTTGACAAGTGTCTAGGTCTCTCTTTTCTGTCTCTGTGTCTTCTCCTTTCTCACTTGCTCACACTACATTCATCACGTCTAATATATCACCAGCCCACAAGCCTTCTCTGATTGTTCCTGATGTCCAATCAGTGTCGAATCACAGCCTCTCTGTCTCTAGATGGTCTGCTTTGGACAGAAGAAAACACAATTCCCACAGAAGGGTGTCTCTGCTTTCGTGACCTCTGGATCTGTGTTGTGTTCCATGTTTAAAGAACGCAAAGTAGGCAACTGAAGAACTTCCACATCCCTCAAGAAACCACCCCACACCTAAATCCTGGGGGGGCCCATTGAGAAGAATAACTCAGCCATGAAGGAGCTGTCTCTTTATAAGAGCACTTCCCCCCATTGATCCAAGCCAACACTATTTGCCAGGCAAATATTATCTGGTGGTGGGCTGCAGCCAGCACACCTCCCACTGCTTGAATCTAGGCCTGTTGGCAGCTATAGAAGTGAGGTGTCGCTAACTGACATGTAATTATGGTAGACAGAAAAATGTAGACGTGTTAGCAAAGTCAATATTATGGAGACCTCTGTCTTCCCAAATACTGTAAGTCAAAGATATTTCTAGGGTATAGCCCATTACATTCTCTATTTTTACGACCAGTCACAAATGTATTTTTTATTAGCTGGTGTGTTCAATGTTTTGAATGCATAGCCCTTATTTTCAATCTCATTTTAGTTTGTGGTAAGTGCAAAAGGATTTTTGCTGACTTGAAAGAGGGAAGCTGCTCTCTTTTCACTGAACGGCGGGGCCTGTGGCACTGAGAGTTTATTCCACAGCCTTCTGTGACTCTTGACTGTAAATTAGTCTGTGAAGTGGTGTTTATTGCTAAACCAGGAGGTTAAGACAGCCTAATTATATGTTTGTGCAGGAGAAAACACCATGCCCCACCGTGAGCAATTATCGTGTCCCCCTCTCATAGCTTAATCTAGCTCCAGCTAAGAAGAATGAGGAGATGGCCTGTCTTCACCACAAACTTAGCAACCACGTGTTTTCGGTGTTAATTAGAAATTTTGTTCACTGAAAGGGTGACTTCTTAGCATAATGCAGGCTTCAGCCAAGTGGAAGGCATCTGGGAAGGCTACTTGAGGTGTCTTTATGGATCTGATCTCTAATTCCACCCACGGGACAAAACGTGGGTGGGACTCTTGCCATACTGTCAACTTCATTGCATGATGCCATTTCCCCTTTTTATACACATGTCAGGAGAAGTACTGTGAGGATACTGTGGCTCTGTGTAGTTTTGGGTTTTTTTTTTTTAGAAATGAAAATCCTGCTTATCCTAAGGGACTTTTTCTTATGTTAAGAAGGATGTAGCGAATGAAAACCAGAACGAGATCAACAGGTCAATGTCTTTAAAGTTGGTCATAAAATGTATCACAACAAAGAATCCGTAGGGTAAGAATGGCATGCCAAAGTACCTCTGTCTTTGTTCTTGGACACTTCTCTGTCACAAGGGCAGCATACTTCTGTTTCTCTTCAAAAGCATTTGGCTCATATTTTTTCATACACAGGCACATGCTGAAGTCTTACAATGCATAGGCTCAATTTCCTCTTTGGAAAATAAAAGATGCCCTTCATGTCTTCTCGCACTCAACTAGAAATGCTCATTGTCATTGAAACGAGCTGAGGGAAGAACCAGTTCTCTAAGAAACAGCATCCCAAACGTGGTTCAATCTGCTCTGAGACGATGAGTTGCCTCTAGGGAAATAGACTTCTTATTATTAGCAAATTTCCAAGCTATCACTCAGTTTCTCCCCCTCTGTATCCCATTTCTATGAGTTTTGTTTCTGGGATGAAATAACATCTCTCTTCTTTCTTTCTCTCTCTTCGCACCTCCCCCCCCTTTCAGCTTTCAACTTTATTTCCTTCTAAAACAAGACTTATGCAAGACTCCCTTTCCTTATTGGTTAACCCTTTCTGGGTTCTTCAATAGCTTAACTTATTGAAAAAACTTCTTTCTTTTTTGCAGTCAGGTTATTCACACACTATGCTGGAATTACAGGCAAGAAAAGATGGGAAGCAGTATGGAGAGGAGATTGAGTACTTTTCTACTCCATTTATTTTAAGAACCCAAAGCTTTCGCACCATGTTGTAGGACAGCCAAGCACTCTAGGGTGATCCTTTGATGGGTAAATTCTGTCTTTCTCTCCTTCCTACCCTCTTCCTTGTCTGTCAAGGGAAGATTATTGGGGTGCGCAGAAGCTGGCAGAGCAGTTTCTAGTTTCTTCATTATTTTAAACTTCTTTTCAAAAACTTCCTCAAAAGCCATGTACTTCCAAGTGAAATCATATCAGGGCCCCCTAACCACTCTCCTCCTATTCCATGATATGTCTGTGATTTTTTTCTAGCTGGAAACCTTTGATCTCTTGGCTGATGGAGCCTATCATATTGTAAGCACATTCATTTAACAAAAATCTGTTGAGCACCTATTATATGCCAGACTCTATTCATATAAATGATATGTGCCATGCTGCTGACTTCTGGGGCTTATTTGTGTTTTCCTACAACACATCTTTGCTTTTTCACATGTAAAGTTTTTTCAATTTCGATTTAAAAATTTTGAAACAAACAGTTTCCATCTTATGAAGCAGCATTCTGTTTTAAGAATGAGCACGAGAGAGTGAGAAATGGACTTCCCAGGGGTGTGTTGCTATGATTAAGGACACTTAAGAATGGTGATCTGGTGGGGTGGTGGGGGCAGGAGCAATGCTATGACAGCAGTCTCCAGAGAGGATTCTGTCACACTTTAAACCATGACGACCTCTTTGGCATATGTTCTGCTTTAGCTTTCTCTTTATATCAGGGAACCACCTGAAAATGACAGGGAAATTTTTTCTTTCCATGGGAATCATTTTATTTTCTAATTAATAAACTTGAAAGGGGACTGTTTGGGTTTGGGAACTCAAATTGGGTCTGGCTAGAGAAAGCACAGCTGGACACTGTGTCTGATATCTGAAGGCCATAGAGTTTAAACCCCTAAGTCCAAGGTCACACAGCTGGTTAGTTGGCAGATTAAGGCTAGAGCATGGGGTTTCTGAGTTCCACCTCAGCAGCAATCAAGCCACACAGTCATGGGGTGACCTGACATGCAGTCAAAGGCGCCACATGTTTTATTCACCACCCTCTAGCCTTGACTTTTTCCAATAGTCAATAATTAAAAATTGTTCAAAAGGATTGCCAGAGTATTCTTCTTCAAGTCCATTTGAAAGCCTAGAAATAAACCTTGAGATAAAATTCCATAGCTTACTGTGTTAAATTCTTGCTCAACTTCACTTCATTCCTGCCTTAACTTTCAGCTTTTCCAGTTTTGGGGGTTGTTGAGACTGAATTGAAAGCTAGTTGACTCTAACTTACATAAAAACATACGGGTATTATGCTTGTGTTGGAGTCAAGGAGATGGAGAATTAGTGTTCAGATAGGTCTGTGGAACAAGAGAGTGGCAGCTTCAGACTTCCAGAATTCCCAGGAAAGGAGCCCCAGCAGGGAAGACTGCTTTCATACTTGGTAAGCTGGTGGTTTGGAGTGAAGCTCAAGGCCAGGCTTTGGGAAGCAGGGTAAGGGGCTCAATGAGAGAAACCACTACAAGGTATGGTGGAAAGAACATGGGCATGGTAAACACAGATACTCAGGTTTGAATATGGGCTCTGCCATATTCTGAAACTGTCTTCAAATCTTTAAAATGGGAACAATAGTGCCTAATTCACAGTGAGCAGTGACTGGAGAAGGAAGGGATAGACTGAGTATAATATGTAATATTGGGCCTGGGATCCTCACTACATGCCCATATTCCCCTTTGTTCTTGTATGCAAGTGACATTCTCACTGATCCCCTCCATCCCAGATGCCTGATGACATACATTAGACTGCTGATTTTCACACTGCAGTGTGTGACCCATTAATGAGTTGAAAAATCAATTTATTATTCATGGCTGTGGCAGGTCGAATAATGACCACCCCCCTCCCAAAGATTTTCACATTCCAATCCCCAGACCCTGTGTATGTGTTACTTACATATAGCAAAAGGGACTTTGTAGATATGATTAAGGATCATCAGATAGGGTGATTATTCTGGATTATCTGGGTGGGTCCAGTGTAATTACAAGCATTCTTTTAAAAGGGAGGCAAGGGGAGATGTGACAGCAGAACCAAGAGATTTCTGGAATTATGTGAGGAAGGGGCCAAGAGTCAAGGAATGCAGGTGACCTCTACAATCTGGAAAAGGCAAGGAGATGGATTCTTCTTTTAGAGCCTCCAGAAAAAAACAGCCCTGCTAATGCCTTGACCTTCACCCATTGATACCTGATTTTGGAATTCAGACCTATAAGATACTACTAGTTACGTGGCTTTGAGCCACTAAGTTTTTGGCAATTTGTTATAGCAGCCATAATAAACGAATACAATGGCCAACATGTTTTAACCAACGAACAAAATAGCAAATGCAAGGGTGATTTCAGTTTGTGTGTGTGTGTATGCACGTGCGCGCGCACACACACACACACACACACATACCCACAGACATGGATATAGCCAAGTATGTACTGGATTGATGGCCATGGTATTGCATGGAATCTCTAACCACAGTTTGTAGTCAAAAGAGACTGAAAGCCACTGGCCTGGCAATTGCTGCCTTCCTGGGTGTTGATGGATTGACATCTCTTGCTCCTCTGGGCTGTGCTAATAGCTTGGGGAGTTCTTGCTTTCAAGAGCAGCTAAGTTGGCAAGACCATCTTGCCTTTCCCAAACCTTAATTATTCTTCACAGCCAAAGCCAAATGAAAGTCTGGCTTATAGGAGAGGTATGGGGAAAGTGCTGATTTGGACTGGAGAGCAACAGATGAGCTCATCTGCAAATCATGAGGTTGTGTCTGACAGTGTTCCACATTAAAGTTGGGAGTGGTTTTTCTGTCAGTAACATGAGCCAAATGTGAGGTAAACTGAGGTACAGTAGGAATCAGCTGCCGCTGAAGGAGCCATGTCCATATATATTTGGTACATGGTAGGTGTGTTGCTGATAGATTCTTTCAGGAAATATAGTAAAAAATATACCAGAACCGATAGTAACTGGATTTTGTATTTGCAGGTGTGGTCTGTGAACTTAGAATGAGTTCTCTTCAGAATGCTGACGAGACTTTCCTTGAAATAAAAATGTAACTCCTGAGTGAGGAGTAAATCTAAACTCAATGACTGAAACAGCCAGCGAGCTGAGTCCTTAATGACAGACTTTCAACATCAAACTCAATTTCAGGACAAGTTTTGTCAATGACACCTCCTATGTTTTAGCATCAACTAGTGGGCAAGATTTTCCAATAATAATGTCTCCTGCTGGGATGTGGAGAATGGTCCCCAGCCCACCAGAACTTGTAAAGCCTCAAGAAAACCTGTCATTCTGCCTTAATGAAGTCACATAACGGCTTCTCCTAGATCCCTCCTCATACCCATTATCTCCCCTGTCCCTACTAACTAGATGCATTATCAAGTTCCTGGTCATGCCAGATGCCAGTTGACTTGGTCAGGTCTTCAGAAAACAACATAATACAAAGGTTAAACAATTAGTCTTTGACATTAGATTAGGTGGGGTACATCACATACTAACCATGTGGCCATGAAGCATTACTTATCTTCCCCAGGCTTCATTTTCCTCACCTATATGGCTAAGATAATAATAATATCTATCTTATTGGGGTTTTGTGAGGATTAAGTGAAACATCGCAAAAGTGCTCGTTACAAGGTAACTGTTGTTAATATTTCCCCCTAATGCTAAATGTGGATCATGGAAGTGTAAAATTATCCATTAATATTATTTTTATAACTTATTTTTTTTACTAGTCTGAGTACAATGTAAACCTACCTGAAGAGACTGAGGATATAAATCTCCTTTGCTGTTGTTGTTCTTTCCTCAAGTGTAAGAGGTAGAAACAGGACAATTCAGACTGAACCCCAAAGATGCTCATAATCCTGTGATTTTCTCTGAAAAATGGCAAGTAAAGATTGCTATCATATAATTGTGCAATTCAATTCCTTTTCTTATCTAATAAAAACAAGTTCGGGATGTTAAAACAAAGCTTTCTATAATTACAAAAAGAATCCTTACCATTTGCCGCTTCATTTTGAAATCATAAGATAGCCAGAGAATTAGGATATTATAATCTCCCCTCTTTGTGCGCAGGCCAAATTGCCATATGTCTGTGCCTTGAAGAAGTTGAAAATAAACAATAAAACTACATTCAGCATCAATTCCAAGTATATACTGCAACTGCATTTTTTTTCACCTATAAATCTTGCTATGAGTGTCTCAGGCCAAATAACAACCAACTAGTGAAATCCATCCCGGAATTTCAAACTAAAAACCCATATCTTGTAATGCCACCAAGCATTTGCTTAGGAAAAAAATTTTTTTAGCAGTTTGGAAAAAAAAAACCTAGAAATTTCTATCATCATGAATGATCATTTTAAAAATTACTTTCCAGTGCATGGTAAGTTAAGTAGTTTCATCTTATTAGGATTATCTCAGTAATATATCAGATATATTATCTTTTGAATAGTACTCATCTCTTAAATCTTCCTTATATTCCATACACAGAAATCCATGTACATAACTTTCCAGAGATACTAAATTCCTTGGTTTCCTCTTGGCAGAATTTTGGCAAATGTAAAATGGAAAATGTATCAGAATATTTGAGGTAGGAAAAAACATGTCCTCATTTTCAAAATGGAAGAAAGGGTTGGCTCAAGAAAAATATTGATATACTTCAGGAAAAATTCTAGTTTAGCCAATTAAGCAGATCACTAGTAGACAGATTGGCAAATGATAAATAACTGGGATCCAGTTTAATAAAAATAGCTTTCAAAAAACTAAACTTGGGGTGCCTGGGTGGCTCAGTCGGTTAAGCCTCCGACTTCGGCTCAGGTCATGATCTCACATTTGTGGGTGCGAGCCC
This sequence comes from Cryptoprocta ferox, assembly GCA_028646485.1. Taxonomy (NCBI): domain Eukaryota; kingdom Metazoa; phylum Chordata; class Mammalia; order Carnivora; family Eupleridae; genus Cryptoprocta; species Cryptoprocta ferox. The sequence continues at coordinate 71,440,448 of CM053577.1, forward strand.
TGCATGAGGCTCTGTGCTGACAGCTCGGAGCCTGGAGCCTGCTTCGGATTCTGTGTCTCCCTGTCTCTATGCCCCTTCCCCTCTCATGCTCTGTCTCTCTCTGTCTCAAAAATAAATAAAACGCTAAAAAAAAAAAACTTTAAAAAAACCCCTAAACTTAATTTTTTTATAGTGGGCTTCATACATTTTTCTTAACTTTATTTGATAGAACCGTTTCCCAAATAGTTAGGATCTCAACTATTCAGTGGTTGTGTAATTCACTCATAATAGTATTCTTGCACCTACCAAAAATAGGCTTGGTCCCTAAGCTTTTAAATCCTTCGGGATTTCTTCATGTACAATAGGGAGAAATGTGGGTAAATGATTGCTTATCTTGGTCCAGCAATAGCTACTTGAACAACTTTTCCCAAAGAGGGTTGGTTGACTAATGAATCAATGGCAGCCAAGAGAAGAATGGCCGGCTCAGTACTAGGGGTTCTATCTCTGCTCTGGCCATGATGCCTTGGAAGACTTCTGATCAGATCAGAACAGATCTGGGACAAGCACAGAGATGGAAAATCCCACCAGTCCAAAGGGGGAATAAATATTGAAATGACAGGCTAGAAAAAGGGACCAAAACCATGTGGTAAAATTTAATATAACAGTTATATATTTGTATATATGATGGCACTTTGCTTGAGATCAGTCAATAGTAAAAATAATAATAGGCCATCATAATACATAAGATAATATAAAAGTGACACCAATAACAAACTGTGGTTACCGAATACTATCTATTTTCAAGCACTCTTAAGTGCTTGTGAGCACTACTTCAGTTCCTTTGGAAAAGAACCATGTGTCATTAAAGAGTCAGTACAATCTGGGATTCTAAAGACAGAGGTATCCAGATAAGACATGAGTCTCAGTCTGTCCTAACTACCCAATAACTACATAATTGAGTCGAATTCTAGGTGCCAGATTTTTAAAAAAAATTTTAAATGTTTATTTATTTTTGAAGGAGAGAGAGACAGAGTATGAATGGGGAAGGGGCAGAGAGAGAGGAAGACACAGAATCTGAAGTAGGCCCCAGGCTCTGAGTTGTCAGCACAAAGCCCGACTTGGGGCTCGAATCCACAATCCGTGAGTTCATGACCTGAGTTGAAGTTGGATGCTCAACCAACTGAGCCACCCAGGCACCCCAAGGTGCAAGATTTTTTAAATATTTATTTATTTTTGAGAGGAGAGAGAGATGGAGAGAGAAAGAGGAAGCGGGGGACGGGCAGAGAGAGAAGGAGACACAGAATCTGAAGCAGGCTCCAGGCTCTGAGCTGTCAGCGCAGAGCCCGATGCAGGGCTGTAATTCATGGACCACGAGATTATGACCTGAGCTGAAGTTGGACGCTTAACCGACTGAGCCACCCAGGTGCCGCTAGTTGCCAGATTTTAAGAAGGGCACTGTTAAGAAGAAAGTCTGAGGCTCTGTTTGAGGAGGAAGAGCTACTCTCGCTTGGAGCTGAGGCAGCATAGTAGCTCAATTCACCTACTTCAATGAGGGATAAAGTAGAGGAAGGAGGGCAAGAGTAGCACCACAAGGTAGAGGAAGTGAGGAAGCTTTCTAGTGATCAGAGCCATGTGGCTGCCCAAATGCCACTGCATAAAGCACTGAGCATTCTGTTACTGCAAAGACTCAAACTGTGTTAGAATGCTCCTTTTTCAGAAATGTCATATGTAAGATCACAAAATTAAATGGAAGGATAGAACATATCTATATTTGTACCTATATCTGTGTATCTATCTGTACATCTATGTATCTGTGCATCCAGGTATGTATGTGTCTATCAATATTATTTCTATAATGCTTCATGGATTTCAAAACACTTCTCAATATAACTACTTTATGTAAGTCTTTTTCAGCTCTACAAATCATAATGCTGAATGAATGTTCTGCAGATGGTGATGTTGAAATTCCTGCCCCTCCTCTTTCCCCTCTTCCTTCTCCACTGAGGTAGAAAGCATGGGATCAGGTCTTTCTTGTGTTCAGAGAAGAGCATAATCATGGAGTTGGGCTGAGGGGGAATTCTTTCCTTATGATTTCAGTATAATCAAAGCAGCTATTATGATGGCAATTATACTCCTAGGTCATTTACTCTTTTTTGCTTTGTTCCACAATTCAATGCTGCATTTGCTTAGAATGGAACTTCCTTGTGTTTATGCACTAAAAATATTAAGAAAAGTGCATGTTCTTTTCTCAGGGAAACGCCCACCCCTGGCATTCTGTGTAATGAGCATTTTATGATGATTTTAAGTTCACTGGAGAATGTGTGGAGGCCAAAAAAGTAATTGGGGAAAGAAGTCATTAAAGTATTATTATGCACACTTCACTTATTAGTGGCAAAAGTTGGTGCTATTTAACTGTTTGCTTTCAAATTCATGCTCTGCTCTTCCTGCTCTGCTCTGTACTGGGAGGGGCTGGCTCCTGAAAACTACCTTTCTCAGGCTCCCTGGCCAACTAACTTCAAGGTGGTTCAGCCGATGGGAGGCACTAGAAGTTTACTGAGATACAGGAGGAAGGGTAAAGTCAGAACATTTATTCTCCCTTCCTTTCAGATGACCTCAGGCCCTCTCCATCTTCTGTGTTCTCTCCATGATGCTAGCTCCTTCTTAGTAGATATCCCCTTCATGGTCTCTGCTTCCCCTGGGAGCTCCCTCCATGGTGCTGCTTTCTGTTGAGCAGCCCTCACTCTTCTTCCTGGGTTCCCACAGCCCTGCTTGGATACTGACCAGATTTTCTCACCATATGCTGTTAGGCTTTTCAGAAATGCCGTTGTCACTATGTCCTGATGTTAACCTTTCCTACAAACTACCTTACATGGGTTCTATTTTCCTGACTGGACCCTAACAGATGCAATGTCTAATCAAGACTTGTCACAGGCAATATCAGCGTTTAGAGCCAAGAAACAGTAAATGTTGGCTTATAGATTGTTTTCATGGAGGATCATTCTATGGAGATGTCAGGCTGGATCCCAAGAGAAGGGTTCTGGATCTTCCTGGGATCCATAGCTGATGGTAGGCTTTATCTATTATGAAACCAAAATATGTCAGATATGAAAAATGGCTCACATGAAATAGGTCTTTATTTTCCTACACAAATGCAAAGATGGGCAATTGCTGATCCTTGTTCAGCTGCTTCACATTATCGGGGTTTTAGACTGGCATCTTTGTTGTCATCCGAGGGAAAGCAATTCTTATGGTTCTAAACAGGAAGCAGGAAGGCAGGACTGGGAAGGCAGGGATGCTAGCTACATCTGTTACTTTTTACTAGGAAAGTAAAAATATCATAGCCCATTTTTCTTCATGTCCCTTTGGCCAAATTGGTCATAAGGTCACCATTAGCTATAAAGAAGTTAGAAAGCAGGGAATAAGAGTGTCATGATAGATATGGGGACAGAGAACTGCTGCTGGAAGTGGTATAGATATTTCCTCTTCTGTTTTCATTCTGTTCCAGGACTCAGCTCTCTATCATTGCAAGGTATATGTAAACTCTCAATTTATATTTTTGAATGTGTTCAGAAGTTAACGCTTAGTCTTATCTCTTTTCTTAGGCAAATGTCAACATTAAAGAATTTCTATAGAGTTTCTAGATAGCATGGCTATTTAGCAAGCACCTATGATCATTTTGCCCTCTACAGAAAGTGGTTTGTCCCAGGGAAGTCTGCTTTGCTATGTGATGGGAGCTCATGGAACCCAGGTGGAAGGGTTTCAATGTGTCCCATCAGAATAACCAAATATTCACATGGAAGAAAGTTCTAAGCTTAGGCAGATACCCCAAGGAAGCCAAGTTCTGTTTGGCATGGAAGCTGGTCATTTGGGTGGGAGCATATATTAAAAAGTTGGGCCCTTTAATCAGGGAAAGATCTGCTGCCTACCTAATGCAAGATGTTTATGAAAAGTAACCAAGTATTAAACCAAAGCAACCAATAATTAAAATAAGAGTTAAAAATTGATTTCCATGTCCTCCCTCACAGTCCTTTTAACTCCTCTATGAGCAGCTGCGAACCAAGTGCAATAATGGTTGCCAGATGCTATTTCTTGGTGAATGTGGATCATCTGCTATTGGGGGAGGGGGACAGTGCATTTTATAAATGTATGTCTTGTTCAAAGTTACCATTAAGGGGAAATTTTGAAAAAACCAAATTGCTTAATACTCACAATAGAAAAAAATCAGTATCTTCTATATTTTGGGTCCAATGTAAGCAATTAGAAACATTTGTGGTTAAAACATAAAATGTAGAGGCCTTTTGGGTTTAAATCATTACAAGTGTACACTGGTACCACTGTGGGTTCTTTGTTATAGGGCTCTGCCAAGATTGCAGAGCATGAGAACAGATAACTGCAGGGTCCTTGTGGTCTCTCTGGAGAATTTATGTCTTTGGTGGAAAAAAGGTCCTGCCAGCAAATGGGTCTTAGGTGGTCATGTTATGCCAAGACTTTCTAGGCTCTCTCTTATATTAATCACCTCTTATGATATGATCAGACCAAAGATAGAATTTTAAAGATGAAATGGATTTTAGGAGTCATTTAATATAAAATCTTGTTCAACAGCTTTTTAACTGGTATCCCTGCTTCTACTCTTATGCCTACGATCCACTGTCCCACATTGCAAATATTTCTCACATGGCTTTCCACTGCACCTTGAATAAAATCCAGATTGTCTCTCTATGGTGTACTATGACTTTTTTGAACTGGTCCCAACTTATCTCTAAACTCTATCTTATATTCTCTTTTCTCTTGGTCAACCACATTGGATTCTTTTTCTTCCTGAAACATGCCTGCTTCATCCCACTGAACAGCCTTTGTTATTGCTATTATCTCTGCCTGGGATGCTCTACCCATCATGCATCTTCACATGGTGAGTTCCTTCTTGTCCCTCAGAAATCAACTCCAGTGACACCTTCTCAGGGAGGCAGTTTCTGACCATTCCATCTAAGGCTCCTCCTTCCACAATATCTTATCATAGCTAGAAAGATTTATTGCACTCATGGCCCTTCTCTTCATCTGAAGTTATATTTTTCATAATTTACTAGTTTATTGTTTGTCTTCCCTTCCTAGAATGGGAGCTTGATAAGAACATCAATCTCATCTATCTGATTTACTAACATATATCCCAGCACCCAGAATAGGAGTTAATACATATTAAGGTTTTGGTCATATTTTCATGTAAAGAGGGAATTGGAGGGAATTGGAAAATTTGAAATCGTGTGGGCTTATTTAAATGAGGATATAGAGAGTCATCTTGAATAGATGCCACCATTACCACCACCAGTATTCTTCAGCTGAAAATTTAGCTGAACTACTTATCTGACAATAGTGTTTGGGGCTGGGGTCGAATATTAACTAACCATGATTTATCAGAATGCAATTGCTTTGCTTCAGGGCAGATTTTGCTCATGCACAATTTGAACAGGAAAAATAATGAATCATTGGGTGTCTTTCAGTGGGGTTACCCTTGGCATTTTGGTATGGACATTAGTCATGCCTGACTTTCCTGAGCATTAATAGAATATTTAACATCTTTGGCTCCTGCCCACTGACTGTTGATAGCATGCTCCCATCACTGTGACTATCAAAAAACACCCACACGTTTGCAAATGCTCCTTAGAGGAATAGCAGTGAGAACCTTAATTAGAATGTATTCCTAGCGTGACATTAACCAATCATCTGAATTAATTAAGACATAGGAAGGCACTCCTGTTAGTTACATTTTAGTAGAGTGCTTCTTCACCCTCTACTCTTCCTGTAGGGCCTGTGAAGACTCACTGGAAGACATGGTGTTGAGGCAGGCAGGCCCAGGAAGGTGAATAGCCTCTAATGGAGTAAAGCCTGCTTCCTGCTCACATGGTAGTTTTCTTACTAGGATACTGGGCAGAAATACATTAAGATCAAGCCTCAGAGCTCCTCAAAAACAAATTATTTTTATCTCCCAAGCACTCTGAGGCCATAGCTTTGCTGTTGTTCCTCATTCAGTGTTGTGTGTATTTCCTTCCTCCATATATGCTGTGCATACTCATAGACTCCCAATTCCTGCCCTCAGATATTGTGAGTATATCAGGGTTAGGACAATTATTATTATTTAGTTTTTTATTTTTTCCCCTGTGCCTTCAATTCACAGTAGAATTATAATACAAATCATTGGTGTGGTTTTCTGGATAAAAATTGTTCTCAGACCATCTTTATTATAGACTGCTCTTGGTGGTAACTACATTGCATTGACTTTTCCACTGGAGGAATAAAGAAACCAGATTGGGTTATCTTCTCTAGAACAAGTGGTGATGATGCTGATGCTGATGATGACAATGACAACCAAGTAATGGCTATACTTACTGACTGCTTATGTGTCAGGCACAATTCTTAACAATGTATATGTTTTAACTCATTTAATTCTCAGTAGTTGAATATTATATCTTCATTTTATTAATAATTAATTAATTAATTTTATTAATAATTAATTAATTTATTTATTTACTTGTTTGTTTATACTGAAGTGTAGTTGACATACATGTTGTGTTAGTTTCAGGTGTACAACATAGTGATTCAACATCTCTATACATTATGTTATGCTCACCGCAAGTGTAGCTACCATCTGTCACCGTACTTAACTACTACAGTACCATTGACTGTATTCCCTATGCTGTAACTTTTATCTCCATGACTTATTCATTCTATAACTGGAAGCCTGCACCTCCCATTCTCCTTACCCGTTTTGCCCATATTATATTAACAAAAAGATAACAAAACAAAACTGACGCAAAGAGAAGTTAAGTTACTAAACCCAAACTAGTAAGTTTAGTGCTGTGAGTCTATTCCCATAGTACAAAGCAGACAACATGAGTAAGAGAAGTGGGCCAGGTCCAGGAAGTAAGTAGGTTGGTAGTGATGGTGGTGATGTGGAGGACATATCCAGGGGCAGACACCACTTACATTCAACCATTGTGGCCAAGCAGGAAAGTGACCGGGCTCACTGTTGCCAAACCTTCTGACATCTTTTCAAGGGATGCAGACAGTCTGCAAAATCTCTCAATTTTAAGAGGTAGTCTAAATTTTAAAAAATATTCCATGACCTACATGAAATATTGCTATAGTAGAACTCCATGATTTTGGCCATAAAGTTTTCCTATCAAAACAAAAATTTTAGGCTCGTGTCAAAAGTAAAACTCTAGATTTCAGGTAATTAATAAGATGGGGTATGCTGAATTTTCTCCATACTCTTTTGACTCCAAAAAGTTTCTCTTTCTGTTTTCCCAAGTCACAAACATCTGTTTATGGCCATCGAGCTAATTGGGCCCCGTTGAGTGTTCTAATGAGGGCAGAGTGAACAAGCAAGTGGATTTAATGCCCGTGGAAATGCATGTTTCTAATTGTGCATCCAGTGAAGGTGGAAAGGTTAGAGTAATGAACTGCTCTCAAGAGTTCTGGCCAAGAGAGAAAGGGCTTTGTTGTTTCACATTTCATCTTTGTTATTGTCACTGAGATATGCACTTATTTCCACCATGGCATTGATTGCCAAGAGGCTCTGCTATTACATTTCATTATCATGCCATTTCTGAAGGAGGGGAGTCTGTTCTTACTAAGCAATGACAGTGTGCAGGCAACCATAATCGCCCCTCTCTCTGCTGCACTCCCCAACATCTTGTATACAGCTGTGAACGGCTGTAGTAGTGCCAATTAATCTAGCGGAGGTTTACTGAAGGAGGGCATGCTGTACTGTATAAAAGAATTGTCCCTAAGTTTTCCAAGTGGCATTTCTAGAGAAGAAATGTTAACTGAAAGGACCAGACAGACGAGGAGGCTGTCAGTTTTATGTTTCAGTGGGGGATTGACATTTCTAAATGGTTCCTCTCATCCTGCATTCTCAAGTAAGCATGGAAGCAGTGTCCAAATCAAAGAGCTGGATTTAGAGTCTCTAATCCAGGGGATTAGAGCTCAGACTGTGTGGTTGTTTGAAGACCTTGAGAAGGCCTGCTTTAGTTGAGTCACACTCAGTTAATTTAGTGACCATCGACGGTGAAGACGAGCAGCCATTTGAGAAATGAGGGGTTTCTGTTGCAAGGAAATGAAAATGTTTGGGACCTGGGGACACAGGATCATTGGGTGTAGTGGGGAGAAGCTTTCACTTTCAGTGTTGATGAATATTTTACATTTTCAGACTGTCACAAAAGAAACAGAATCTGTGTTTAAGAATTCAAAATTCTGTTAAGAGGTTTTTTTGTTTTTTGTTTTTTGTTTTTTTTTCTCATAATGCCTGCTTTCTGGCACCCTCACCAATCACGTTGTGCTAACTGGCATCTCCTTAAAGTTCACACTTTGAAGATTAAATATCTCATTTAAAATGGTTTGGGGTTAAAATATATTATAAATCTTGATGTTTGACTGTATTTTCAAAAACAAGGGAAATGAGATAAAATTCCAAACCCATTATCTTGGCTGACATGGCCCAGCCTGAGTTTCTGCCTAGCCTACTCCCCTGTGCTGTCTGGTGCCTTTGCTCTGCCTCTTGCTCTCTTTCAACTCCATGGATCTTCTTTTAGTTACTTGACACTTTTAACTTCATTTCTGCTCTGAGACTTGACACAACCTCTTCCAAAGCGTTCCCCATCCTCAGGTCTTTGGTTATAGGTTTCCTCTTACCTGTTCAGTCTCAGCTTAAACGTTGCCCCTTCAGAGGAGGCTCCTCTGACCATTTTACCAATGGACATCCACATCCATAACCTTCCAGTATCTCCACCATTTATTTCTTCATAACATGTATAATAAAACCTACTTTGTTAGTTTTTTTTTTTGTGTGTGTCTTTTCCACTAGACTATGAGCTTTCACAAGAGTTATAATTTTCTTGTTCTCGGTATCTCTAGTATTTGGTTTATAGTAGGTGATCTATAACACAGTAAAGGAGATGATTAAAAAGATCTAAAATTAAAGGGCTTGGTGTTAGTTGTTTCATTTTGAATTCCCCAATACCCATATTCTATGCCAGATTGCTTAGCCAGGGGACTCCTGTACCAGGTGATAGTTAAGAGGTAGATTGTGTTGTTGATTAGTGCCTTGACCCTGGTTTCCTATAAATAGAGACCAGGCAAAGCTTAGCTAGTGCTCTACTGCAGGTGAAGGATGAAGGCAAATATGAAGGCAAATGAATCAGGGAAGGAGCGAAAGCAAATACAAGATATATTAGCAAAGCTGGTCATAAAAAAACAACAGTCCCTGGTGCTTTATCTGGTGGGTTCATTTCTGAATAGACTTCTTGGAAGTATTCTACCTTGGAATAGTTCTTTAAGTTCAGGAAAAGAATTTATCTGCTGGCTCCTTCCTGTCTTTTGTCTCTCACTAGTCAAAGTGTGCACCACAGGGCATCAGCTTCTCCACCCTTCTGAGTTGTGTTACTGAGCCTCTTTGGGTATCTGTTGGCAAGTCAAACCTAGGGACATACATTGCCCCACCACACTATTCTTCTTCTGGGACCAAGTGTGGTGGGAGGAACCAGAACTTCTTTGCATCTGATTGGCTTGGGCTTGAGGCTCCATCCTCCTTACCCCTGCCAAGTGCTGCAGAGGCCATGCCTAAAATGGTTCTTATTTTAAGAGAATTTGAGGAAACTGGTAAAATTCAGGGATGAGGTAGCCAGGTTGGACTCTCTAGTGAGTAACTGGCCAAGGACTTGAGACGCAGGTGGAAATGGATATATTTGAAAAAAAAAACAAAACAAAACACATTAATTGGGTTCAATGAAGACTCCTCAGTTCCTGGGCACTTGTGATTTTAGACAAGCCCGTGTCATGAAAGCCTCTGTTATCTTATTGAAATGTCACACTTTTCTTAGTTAAGCTCTCACTGATGAAATGTCAGAAATGTTTCTTCATTCAGCTGGCATGGAGTCCCACCTGGACCATTACATATACATATGTGATATATATATATGTATATCATATGTGTGTATATGAATATGTACACACATATATAATCAGAAAGAAATTTATGCAAATATAAAGACAAACAAAATGTATTTTCTACAAATCAAATCATAGTAACCTGTAGCCCACAGCATTTCAGGTCTCTTTTACATACACACCCATTAGTGTCCTCCTCCTGATTTGGGCAGCTGCACACTCAGTAGAATTATTTCTGTTTGTGTCTAGGGAGCTGGAAACTTCCTCACACCAAGTCTGATCTCCTCTCTAGCTGCCAGCACTAGAGTTATATAATGATTGCCTAGGCTGTTTCTTGGGTATGAGACCACTGTGGTTGCACAGGGTCCCATGCTCAGAAGGACCCATGCTTGGTTTATAATACTCTGTTGACGCAGACTTGAAATTTTCAATAATTTTATCTTTGGACTTGTGATTTTTAAGTGAAGTCTGATAGTCAGTGAAGCTTGCCTATGAACAGATTAGCACAGTTTACATGTCTGTCATGCCATGCTTTGCATCCCCCCCTTCTCATATAGTATTTGGGATGTCTTATAAACATTGAATGCTGATAGACCCATGATGCCTGAGAGTCCAGCAAGACTCAAAGCATGTACAAGGTAAGTGTGTCATGTCTATGAATGAGTAAGCTAGGACACTGATAGCCCTAAGTGGCCATATTTATTGTTTGAGCCAGAACTTTGTACATGGGAAAAAGACAGTAGCATTTTAATAAAAATGATCAACCAAGGAACTCTATTTTATCCTTTCTTACCATTCTTATTTTCTTGTATTACACTGCAAATGGTGACCTAAGAGGAAGGAGAAAGATAGGCCAACCCATAGTTCCTTTTCTTTTCATCTTCCATACCCATCAGTAATTTGAAGATAGAGAGTTTAGGTAGAATGTGTGTATATAAAGAAATGAAATGATAATAGTTGAGTTAGTTTTGTGCAGTGTTTCCACTGATCTAGTAAGAATTACATATATGTGGATACATGCACTACAAATACAAAGTGAATAATTTTGGTAATTCTGCATAGAAGTTAATTATATTTGCATTTAAAAATGTAATTGTACAAATAAAGATTAACAGTAAAATTTATACTAATAACCTAAAACTTTAATTTTTCTTTGCTTAGAATGACATTTTATAGCAAATAAAAAACGTTAGAGAGAGACTACAGAAATAAAAAAAGGCTTTATGTTTTTAGTACTGTTAACAGCACCTTTTCCTTGTTTTTAGAGCAAGAAACCCCACATTTTATTTTGCCCTGGGCCCTGCAAAGTATGTTGCTTGTTTTGCTCTTACCTTATGGACTACTTGTTGCCCATGTGTGGAGACTTGGCAAGAAGTCCCATTTGCCATCTGATTTCCTATTCTTGGTCACTGAGTGGGGAATGAATGAATCAGGGGGGACTCTTGGTGACAATTGAAGGCCATCAGGCTCTAGCCACCAGTGAAGGAGTCTTCAGGAGCTCCTAAGAATGTAGTTTCTGGAGGCCAGCCTCCAGCTGTTCCAAGAAAGCCTGAGGATGGGAGGAGGCTTCTTCAAGAATGAATAAACTGTTGATCCTCAGGGGTTTCTGTATTAATATGTGGGGCTTGAATTTTGACTTTGTGGAATCTTCTATCCTATCTTTAACAATAAAATGGTTAAAAAATATTTAAACTGCAATTCACTATTTTACAATAACTTTCTTTTCCCTGCTGGAAATACTCATTCTATCCTATGAAGAGGCTGTAGAGTGAAGTATAAGCAGTAGACCAAACTCTGAAGCCAGGCTGCCTGGGTTTGATCCCAGCTCTGACATTTCTTAGCTTTGTGACATTTAACTCTGTGGTTTGTTTCCTCTTCTTCTTCTTTTTTTTTTTTTTGAAGTTTATTTATTCATTTTGAGAGAGAGAGAGAGAGAGAGAGAGACAGAGAACATGTGCAAGCGGGAGACAGGAAGAGAGAAAGAGACAGAGAATGCAGGATCCGTAGTGCAGTCAGTGCAGAGCCCTACCCGTGGCTCAAACTCATGAACCATGAGATCATGACCTGAGCAGAAACCAAGAGTCAGACCCTTAACTGACTGAGCCACTCAGGGGCCGCATGGTTTCCTTTTCTGTAAAATGGAAATAATAATTGCATTTTAGGGGTAAATTGAATTTTCAAGGTTGTTGTAGGAATTAAATGAGATTAACTGAGAGTAATGTATGTAAAACTTAGTGCCTGGAACATACTCTCAGTAAATGTTAGCTATTGTTGTTTCATTATTATTATTGGTGTATCTATGGAACTATCCTCTTAGTCAGACTGGTAGCTCTGTGAAGGCTGAGGTGTATTTCTGGCATTAAATGTGAACATGTTGCACATTCCAGTTATTCAATAAACATCTTGGTGTGATGCTTTTCTCAATGTGAAGTAAACTGTTTTTTGCAAGTAGAACATTCCTTTTTTATGGTGAGAAGAGAGCTCTCCTAGAGACACTGCCCAAGCCAAATGTCATATTCTCACCCATGTGATGTGGAGGACATAGATTTTGTTCTAGGACACTCATATATGCTGAACCAAGAAATGTTTGTGAGCATGAGAAACACACCACTGGCTGTTTTCCAGTTTGGAATGAGTGTTTTGCACTTTGCTAATCACCTTGCTATTCCACTTGTTCTTTTGCTCCAGCCATGACCCTCTTCTCATCTAGCTCCTCAGGGAAGCAGAAGGCAGTGGAGGAGGAGAGCTTCCAATGAACCCCAACCATGTCCACTTAAAACGTCCACTGCTATATATTCATAGGTATTGTTCAGAATATGCACAAGTATTCAAACATGAAGGAAAATGAGCCCTACTTCTTACTTTACAAAGCAAGTAGTATTTCTCCTACAAAAGTGAAGAGCACTGGCAAAGCCATTTAATAATCCTGGCAGCAGCCTCCCTGTAGAATGAGGTGTGTGTGACAGGCAAGCTGAGTACTTGGGGGACCCTTCAGTTGCTTCCTCCCACTAAGGTCCATCACCTAAGCCCACAAACTATCTCTTTCAGGTTGATAGACCTCTGTTTCCCACTCTCTAATCTGGGGAGGACGGTATCACATTTCCCACCCTGCAGGTGTGCAAGCCTTCTATTCAAACAACAAACCATGAAGTTGAGGCAGAGTGCAGAGGCCCAGTCGTGTACGGCAGGCACCGCATCTGCCAGTGAGATGGGGTCTCTGAGAGCAGTGCTGTCCCTTAAAAACAGAAGAAACCAAACCCCACTTTCACTACATGAGAAGGTGCTTCCTGACAAATTTCTCCTCCATGAAGTTCTTATCCTGGGGCAGAACAGCATTCACAAGGGGAGAAAGCAAAATCCCTTTTGAAGACAATTATCTGACCATAATTCTCCAGCACAATCTATGGAACCACTTCTGTGGTTGGTACCTGAAGCGAATGCTTTTCTCTCTGTTTTCTTCCCTTTTACTTCATCATTTTTCCATTGTAATACCTTGATCCCTATTAGTTTTCTCCTTCTTCATCCCCCTCTTTTTTATTTTTTACTTAAAAAAATTTTTAAGTTTAATTATTATTTTTGAGAGAGAGATTGTGAGCAGGGGAGAGGCAAAGAGAGAGAGAAAGAGAGAGAGAGAGAGAGAGAGAGAGAGAGAGAGAGAGAGAGAATCTCAAGCAGGCCCCACACTATTAATGCAGAGCCCAACAAGGAACTTGAACAAATCTCACAAACTGTGAGATTATAACCTGAGCCAAAATCAAGAGTCAGATGCTTAACCAACTGAGCTACCCAGGTGCCCCATGCACCACCCTCTTTTTTAAAAGGAGTGAAGTGTGGTCATTAAAACACAAGTCTAATAGGATTAGGACTCCCTGAATTTGGATACAAGCTCTACCACTTACTAGCCGGATGACCTAGGGCAAGTGACTTTCTATTTATGCCTTAGTTTCTTCACTGTAAAATGAGGCCAATAAAATGATCTCCCTTGTGTGCAACAGCTCCAGAGTACACCACCCACACTGTTTTCTACAACCCTCAGGGGTAGGTGGTTGCCTCGAACTCTGCTTCCTGATCAAGAGTGATGACCTTCCTGGGACCAAACAGCCATCCCCAAATCTTCTACAATAAACCCACAGGACATTGCACTGTGAGGAGGCCTGGCATTTCACAGCATGAAAAGTGGCCCTTGGGCTTATGCAACACATTCTCACCGTTGTGATGATAAAATACAGAAACACAACTACAGCTCTTTGAATAGTACCTAGAACATAGTCAGTACCTATGTTCACTAAACATGGACCATTGTTCCTTGACACCTGTTCAAATACCCACGGCAATCAAGGGCATGCTTGTTCTCATGATGGTACTCTGTTGTTATCTTTAGATCCAGCTCATCCTGCCCTTCACCTGGGAGCTTTCAGTTCCACCTAGTGCTCTTCCACAAGCTGGTTATCCCAGCTTCTGATGACTTCCTGTACTTTGAGGAACCCTTGTCTTAGGTCATTCCAGCTTTCGGGAAGAAAAACTACTTGTATTGCTGCTCATGATGCTGGGGGAGAGTTTTCTTCATAATAGTTGTAGGTATTAGAAGCCAACTTTGACTAGTCTGCCAGCTTTTTTCTTAAGTTTCCAAAAGGGGCCTCGTGCTTACAGCTTGTATCTGCCATCCCACAATCCAGTGTGTTTTTATCAAAGGTCTACTGTCTGCCAGACACCATGCTTGGCACTAGTGCTAAGCCATGGGGCATTTGGTGAAGACCCTCCAGTGCCTTACTGGGGTTTCTTCACACGCCCAATCAACAAGTTGAAGCCAAGACCTCTCGTACCTCATGTCCATTCACCCCAGGGGCTGATGCACTGCATTCTCTATATTGAGGATGGGGAAGGTGCAGTGACCCAGCTGTGTAGTATTGGGGAGGAGGTGTGAATTTCATTTTGACATGCCCCTTCTGTGTCAGTGTCCCACTGTTACCCCCAAGGCCACCCAAGTGAGCCTGTGGGATTTTACCTAGTAGCAACCTTCATTACCTGTTGTGCTCAGGAGGTGAGCATGTAGACTAGGTTACCTTTGAAGAGAGCATTTTCTTCTATGGTGCTAATTCCAAAACCAGATATGGTCAGCTTTTTATCTTTGATTAAAAATTACCATAACTTAACTACATTGTAGGTATACAAAAATATTGTGCTTCAAAGTGTAGCCCCATATTGTGCTTCTGAAGACTATTTGGCCACATGAGATCTTAGGAAATATAAGTCTACATAAAAGAAGAATTTTATCCTACAAACTAGTTTGCACATGATTCCTTTCTGCCATTTTCATTGAGCCAGTAAAAATCCCCAAAAGAATAAAGTAGCAACCACACTGCTACTAATACAAACCCAAAATCAAGGCACTTAGATGAAACATTTGGTGACATAGTCAGGTTTCTTGGTAGAATAAAGCTAAAAAATTCAAAAGCAAAAAATTCTTCTTTTTTAAATTTAATTTTTACTTTTATTAATGGGCATTACCACTTCTCCCACATATCCATTTCTGCTCCCAGAAAGCAGTCACATTCCACTTATAAATGACTTTTTGTCTGCATTTTTGTGTTTCTGTATAACATGCTATAGTGTTCCCACTTGATTTTCTAGATTGTTTTATTTTATTTTGTATTATATTTTATTTTCTAGATTTAGGCATTTCAGTTAGCTTCCCATTATGAAAAATGAGGGTTTTGATCTCTTTCCACACACCCCCCAACTACCTAACACATTCACACACACAAAGACACACACACATACTTGCTATCTTCCCAGTATAGTTAGCTCTGATTTTGGTTAAATTAGATCTGTCAGTAAATAGTTTTTTTTTAATGTTTACTTATTTATTTTGGGAGAGACAAAGAGAAAGAGAAGGGGAAGAGCAGAGAGAGAGGGAGAGAGGCACAGAGCCTAACGTGGGGCTCAATCCTACGAACCACAAGATCATGATCTGAGCCAAAATCAAGAGTTGGACACTTAACCAAATGAGCCAGCTGAATGCCCCAGTAAATAGTTTTATTTACATTTTTATTAAGTCAACACAATTGAAAGCTATGCAAGATTTTATTATTACTTTTTCTTCCCTCCACATCTTTGGTTTCCTTCATGCTTGCATATGGTCTTTGTCTTTCTTCATTTTTTAGTTTACCATAAGCACACCACTAATGTATCCCAAACTCCTCCAACTGTGTAAATTTCCTCTGGGTACATTCAAACATACCTGATAGTCTGTCTGCTTTATCTCACTGAACCAATGTTAGCAGTCTTATGACTTTCCCTTTGAGTTTGACTTATCTTTAGTCCTCTCTCCAGCCAGCTGTCATTGAGGGATCTCCTTTGCCACCATCCCATCTCCCAGGGGATTCTCTTTGCCACTCTCCCAAGTTGGGACCACTATTTCCTAGATTCCATAATTTCCTCCTTTTTTGGGTTGATTCCTTTATTTTACCTATACATATGCTTCAGTTTTTTTCCTGGGAAAAAGCCCATGAGTGGTAAATTTTATGAGAGTAGGTGTCTTTATCCTAATACTTCATTTAGATTTTGGCTAGGTATAAAATTTCAGGTTTGAAATGTTTTTTTCCCTCTCTCTCTTAATTTAAATTTTTTTTCAGTGTCTATTAATTTTCAGTGTTTATTGAGAATCCAAAGCCACTTTGATACTTAATTCTTTGTATGAAACCTGCTCCTCCTCTCTTATCCCAATTAGAGAGATTTTAGAATTTATTCTTTTTTCTTTCTTTTTCTTCTTTAAAAAGAATCTCAGGCATTTTGAGAATTCACAGTGATGTGTATCACAGGCTGGATTTCCATAAAACAGATCCTGAGATGGAGATTAGTATGGGGAAGGTTTATTGGGGAGGGCTCTTGAGATGAACACTTATGGAGGGAAGGAAGGGAAGGGAGAGGGAGGGAGAAGCTGAGTTGTGATGTGATCTCAGTAGAGCCTCAGCAGTGGGTCTGTAGTGGCTCCGCAAGTACAATGGCCCTCCAGAGTTGTCCCAGATGGGGCGAGGAGGCTGGTCCTTTACATCCCTATGTTGATTGGATATGGGCCACCCCAGGAGACAGGGCCTTGGGTAAGGCAATTTTCTTCTGCTGAGGCACTCCCCAGCTGAAAGCACTCCCTGCAGCAAGGGAGTTAAGTCCTTCATCCCTGAAGGGAGATGTAAGGGATGCATCACATTACTGTCACACTGTCCCTTGTGGTGTGGGCCTGATTTCATCCATTGTGGTAGGCACAAACCTAATCCTTTCTACTGGAACTTCATCCATTGGTCTGTAGTATTTTCTTAAACTACTTCTTTGATTTGCTTTCTTCATTTTCTTTGTTTTCTTTTTCTGCAACTGTTATTATTCAGGTGTGTGGGATTACTTCGAATTTCTTATCTTTCTGACCCCATTATCTTCTCTTTGTCCTTTTGGCTCTTTCTGTAATTTTTGTCAACTTTATTTTTCAACCCTTCCCTGAAGTTTTTTTTTTTTAAACATATACTGTCTTCTTTTTAATTTCTTTGAGCTTTTTTATATTCTTTGATTTTTAACATTATACCATTCTTATTTAATGGATGCAATATCTTCTCTTATCTTACTAAGAATATTAGCAATACTTTTTATGAAATTTCCTTGCATTGTTTTTATCTCCATGTGATTTTTAAATGTTTATTTATTTGGACCTTCTGTTTTTCATATTAGATGCATTTCTTAAAGTTTGGCAAGTCATGTCTTTGCTCATGTTTAAGGGCATAGTGCTATAGAGCTAAATGCAACCTCTGCACATGTTGCTGAGGCCCAATGGTGGGCTAACATCAGGGTGATCTGTTTGGGTTGTTTCACTGGTGCTGCTCCAATCTCAACAGGTTTGGACTTTTTTTTTTTTTTTCTTAATGTGTTCAGATTCCCTAGGACATTATAATATCTTATTGGAGGAATAGTCTAGATTTCTGGAAGGCAAATGAAAGAAAGCTGGAGTGCAGAGGCTCTTAATAATATTTCTACATAACACCTGATTTCAATGTCTCCCTATCATTAACTGGCCTGGTGTCCTTCAGCTCAGAGAGCCTGTTTTATCTTCTCTGGAGGATAAACATTTGTTTTCTTCCATGGGAAGGAGCAGCAGGCATTTGGCTCTTGGTTTCAGAGTAGGTATTTGGAAATCTCATGAGGACTATCAATCAATACTCCTTTTATTAGCTCTACCTTCACCTCTGCTTCCAAAAGTCCTGGATGCTGCCAATTCTTCATCCTCCTGGAGGTTCTATGGCATAAATGTGGTTTCTTCTTGGCTCTCCCTGCTGCCGATGTAGCATTTAACTTTATTGGGTCTGCTGAGTCTGTTGCACTCATTTATTTTCTTTCTAGCATCCAAAATTGTGTTGCTTCTGTCTTCTTCCCTATTGCCTTGGTCCTGTGGGTTTAGGACTTAAGAAAAATCCTTTGCTGTCTGTCTAGTAGAGTTTTGGAGGAAACAGAGATAATGCAATGAGCTGCCATCCTTAACTAGAAGTAAATATACAAAATCCCTGATCATTACAGTTCTCTGAAATTCCTTTAAGGTAATTTAAGTGAAACCAGGTTGATTCTAGTATCCATTAAAATCTTCAAGCTATAATTTACTTCCATTTAATTTTATAATTAAAATTTTAATGATCTCAAATTTGTAAATTTTCTTTGTAAACATTGGAATTAGTGTAGGAAATATAATACATTGATGAAATTATAGATTGAAAGTTAGTGAGAATACAGCAAAAGAAACTGTATCTTGTGCCTGGTAGCATTTTTGTGGTAAAAACAGTAAGAGCTTGGATCTCTATCTTGCCTCTACTACTTAGTAGCAGAATAAAACATAATCCTTTTGAGGTCCCTGTTAAATAGACATAATAAGCCAATACTGCATTTAGCTGAAGGCAAGATTGAGTAGGAGATGGATATAGGATAGCCACCAGTGTCTGCATATGGCTGGTGCACAGCAGAAGTTAGTTCTCTTCCCTGGCACCAGAGGGAAGGGGGAAGAATAATGGGACTTCTCAGGGGTGGTGTAAAAGGATGGGGCTAGGAGATGTTCCCCATTCCTGGGGCCTTCAACTAATCTTTGGAGTCCAACTAAAGCCCATGGAACTTTATTTTCTGCTGTAAT
The DNA here is from genome assembly GCA_028646485.1 of Cryptoprocta ferox. NCBI lineage: Eukaryota > Metazoa > Chordata > Mammalia > Carnivora > Eupleridae > Cryptoprocta > Cryptoprocta ferox. The sequence continues at coordinate 71,459,523 of CM053577.1, forward strand.
AAAGAATTCAGGAAGGGGAGCCTGGGTGGCTCAGTCGGTTAAGCATCAGACTTCAGCTCAGGTCATGATCTCACAGTTCCTGAGTTTGAGCCCCGTGTCGGGCTCTGTGCTGACAGCTCAGAGCCTGGAGCCTGCTTCAGATTCTGTGTCTCCAGCTCTCTCTGCCCCTCCCTCTCTCATACTCTATCTCTCAAAAATAAATAAACATTAAAAAATAAATTAAAAAAATAAAGAATCCAGGGAAATGAGGCCCTTGATAAAAGAGGGCTAGCTGGTGGTAAACAGAAAAAAGATAAGAAGGAAAAAAAAAGAAGATAAGGATAAAACAAAGGACATATTGATAGACATAGTATTGACAGGAGTGACAGTGGTGGGACATCTAGTTACCCCAGGCATAATATGCAGGGTAAAAACACACAATTTCTAAATTAACCTTAAAACCAAGGAGAAAACACATTCAACTTCAACTCAAGGGGTGATTTATCCAGTTAAGGGATTATATGATTTTTTTTTCTTCTCTTGGACTTCCTTCTATTGCCTGACACTAGTGACTCATTAGTCCTCTCAGTAGAGGGACAGTTAAGATAAGTAAAAGAAGATGAAACTTGAACCAGTCCTTTCAGAAACTGGCTAGTAACTCGACGAGAGTTTGATAAAGGAGAAGGAAAATAAGCTTTCTTGATTATCAGTGGAATTAAGTTATGCCTGGATACCTAGTCTCTATTATTGAGGATAATTGTGAGTTGGCTGCATGTCAGTTTAGAGGAATGATATGTAACTTAAATAAATGATCTACATCTGGAAGTTTCTGTTTCTGTAAAAAAAAATCTAGGAGTGAGTTAAATAGTTGGATGACTTTCAAAATTTTGAATTTGTCAGATTTTAGTGGTCATTAGTAAAGAAGCAGAAAAAGAAGAAAAAGAAAGGTAATTAGTTACCTAGGGAAAGAGACTATTAAAAATAATTGTTAAGTGCAACTCTGTTACATGCTACTCTGCCCAGGTAGGAAGGAGTTTGGGTCAAGCACTGTTCTAATGTGTTTTTTTTTTTCTTTTTTTGAGAGACAGAGACAGAGAGAGAGAGAGAGAGAGAGAGACAGCATGAGCAGGGGAGGGTCAGAGAGAGAGGGAGACACAGAATCTGAAGACAGGCTCCAGGCTCTGAGCTAGCTGTCAGCACAGAGCCTGACGCGCGGCTCGAACCCACAAACTGTGAGATCATCCGACTGAGCCATCCAGGCGCCCCTCAAGCACTGTTCTATAAGGAATTTTGCTGCTTATCCTTTGTTGTCATCCAGAGTTCTAATTACAGCCCTCAATTGGATCCACCCTGTATAAGTACCTCTGTAGAAATCACTGGAGGGGTTTCTTTGCTTGAAAATTTATGAATATAACAAAGGGGTTTGAAAATGATTAAAACCTTGCTACTGAGCAAGCTCTGCAGCTTGCAAACCAGTCAAAAATTCACTTAGGAGAAAATAGACTTAACAAACCAATACCAATGTGCAGTGGTGTATCTGGTATTGTTTCAAACTCCCCATCCCTAGGCCATCAGCACAACTCTTTGTCAGGTGTGGTTAAGGGAATGGTACATGCCTGGGTTTTGTTCAAACCACCCTCTCCTTTCATCATCTTGTTCTGCATCATTTCTGGTCTTCTGTGTCCCCTGATGCTCTGCATCCCATTTGAACAGTCCATCCTTGTAATGAGAGGAATATCCGAATTGTGGCAATTCTCACTGTCACTGCTGCAGTTGCTCAGAATGCATACTTTTAAAGTGTCATCACTCGCTGTATTTCTACAATGGATACAACTGCTGTTTCTAATTTTCTCACACAGGGCAGATAGCTACAGGGCTGGGATATAAAAGAGGACCTCTCTCCTTCAGTACACTGCTCTTGACCCTCCCCAGATCCTTGACTGGTTCTGGGCTTCATCCCTGTGCTCTGCACATGCTCAGGAATAATAGAAGTTTTGTAGACAGCTACAGCGTTTAAAAAACTATATATACATATATATATATATATAGAAATTATATATATGTATATATATAACAATCTTCTTGCTGAAATTTATATAATCTGGAAATTTCTCTCCCACTTTGTTGAAGTCATTGACTGAAGTATATCTCTTGGGCTACACTTTTAAATATCTTTCTAACTATAGAACTTTAGGCGTTGCTACCAGACTGTTCAAGGTCTATTCTGTGTGGCCATAGAACCAGAGAAAAACTTTCTAATTAGTATAGTATGTTTCGTAGCAGTAGTATATAATGCAGTTAAAAAATTTTATTGTGAACTATGTCATACATTAAAGAGTTTGGATAATATATGTGCACAATTGAAGACTGATAATGTGAATACCCATTCATCTACCACTTAGCTCAAGAAATACAATATTGTAAGTCCATTTAAAACCTTCTGGGTGCCTCTCTGAACCTATCTTCTTCCCTTTCATCAAAGCTAATTCTAGCCTGAATTTTAAGTGAATCATTCCCTTGCTTTTCTTTATAGTTTTAACACATATACTTAAATAATGTACTGTTTTTGAATTTTAAATAAATGGAATTCTAGTATCTACTATAAACATTCTTCTGTCTTTTTTCACTCATCATTACACTGGTATCATTCATATTAAAGCATAACTAAAGTTCATTTTTATTACTGTATAGCATTCTATTTTATGAATATACTATAATTTCTTTACTTTACTATTGATAGACATTTGTGGGTTCCTTTTTTATTTTGGGGTCCTGACAGCCAGTGATGCTCTGAATATCTTCTTGTGTGTCTCATGGTAAAACCTATGAGGATGATGTTGGCTCATAAGGCATGTATGCATGTTGAGCTTTTCTATGTAATCCCAATTTTTTTCAAAGTATTTATAACAATTTACCCTCTACCAGCCATCTGTTAGAGTCTTCATTGCTACATATTTTTGCCAGTACTTAGTAGGGGCAGAGCTCTTAATTTTTGCTAATCTAGTGAGTGTGAAGTAATATTTCATTGTATTTTTAATTTGCATTTCTTAATTACTCAATGGGGGTGGAAGCCATTTCAGACATTTGCTGGACATCTTAATTTTCTCTTTTTGAAGTGCCTTTTTAAGTGCTTTGCTCATTTTTCTTTTGGTTGGACTGTCCTTTTATTAATGATCTGTAGAAGTTCTTTATGTATTCTAGATACTAGTTCTTTGTTGTTAATAGAAGTTGAAAATACATTTTCATCTCTGTGACTTACTCTTTAATTTCACTTAGAGTATCTTAAGATGAACTACTTCCTTGATTTTAATGTTATCAAATTTATGAATTTTCTCTTTATAAAGTTGGTGCTTTTTATGTCTTAAAAAGTTCTATTATACCATGAAGTAATGAAAATATCTTCTAAAATGTTTTTAATGTAAGATTATCTTCTAAATTATTATATATTATCTTTTACAACTTTTATAGTTTGTGTTTCATAGATAGGTTTCTAATTCTTTTGGAAGTAGCTTTTGATAAGGTGTGAGTTACAGAGTCCTATTTTCAAATTTTCTATATGGATAGCTGTTTTACAAGCATCATGTATTAAAAAGTAATATCTTTCACCAACAGACCTGCTGTGCTGTATTTTCCCCCAGAAATCAAGTGTCCATATATTCATGGCTTTATTCCTGGGCTCTCATTTGTGTCCCATGGGCCTACTTGTTTTTACCTGGGATAATTCTCTGCTACTATGTAAATTTTAGAATCAGCTTATTGAGTTACACACACACACACACACACACACACCCTTTATTGTAATTTTGATTGAGAGTGCATTGAATCCATAAGTCAATATGGATAGAATAGTTTTCTAAAATTGATACTTCCAGTGGAAGAACAAATGATTAGGATACCCTCCCATGAGGCTACTATGCTGCAAGGAAGTCAAGTACATGGGGAAACCACAGGTAGGTTCTCCCCTTGGCAGTTCTAACTTCAAATTCTTTCAGCCCAGGGGCCAGGCATATGAGTGAGCAAACCCTCAGATGATTACATTTTTCAACTGTAGGGTCACTTCCAGACTTAAAGTCTTCCCAGCTAAGAGTCCAGACATCATGAAGCAGAGACAAGCGTTTTTTTTCCTTTATGAATTCTTGACCCATGGAAAGTGGGCAAAATAAAATGATTGTTGTTTTAGACCCCCAATTTTGGTGATTTGTTATGTAACAATAATAAACAGTAACAGAGAAGTCTTCTTTAATTTCTCCCAATAAAGTTGCATCGTTTTTCAGTAAAGTCTTGTACATGTTTGTTAGATTGATTCCTAAGATTTTTTTAAATCTTTTTTTTAGCACTTATTTATTTTTTGAGAGACAGAGAGAGACAGAGCGTGAGCATGAGCATGAGTGGGGGAGGGGCAGAGAGAGAGGGAATCACAGAATCCAAAGCAGGCTCCAGGCTCTGAGCTGTCAGCACAGAGCCTGACATGGGGCCTGACCTCATAAACCATGAGATCATGACCTGAGCCCAAGATGGAAGCTTAACCAACTGAGCCACCCAGGCGCCCCGCTAAGTATTTAAAAAAATTTTTTTATGTTTGTTTATTTTTGAGAGAGAGAGAACAGAGCGTGAGTGGGGAGGGTCAGAGAGAGAGGGAGCTACAGAATCTGAAGCAGGCTCCAGGTTCTGAGCTGTCAGCACAGAGCCCAGTGCAGGGCTGGAACTCACGGACCATGACCTGGTTGAACTCGGATGCCCAACCTACTGAGCCACACAGGTGCCCCCTGATTCCTGAGTATTTAATACTATTTGGTATTATTATAAATAACATTTGTTTACATATCAGTTATGGGATACATTGTTTTATATAATTTTCAAGCAGCTTGTTAATTGAATTGATTTTTAAAAATTGATTTGTAACCTGCAAACTTATTAAACCCTCCTACTAATTAAAAAAATTTGTGCCCATTTTTTTGTATTTTCTACATATACTCTCAGTATAAATTATGCCATAAATTATGCCAATTTTGTTTCTTTCTCGTTAATACATGTTGTATTGTAAAACTTTTTTTCCTTGCATTACTATTCTGGCTAGAACCTCTATTACAATGACAATTGGAAATGGTGATAGCCAGCAACTTTGTCATAGTCTTGACTCAAAGTCCAGTGTTTCACCATAGGTTTGTTGTAATTTAAGGAAATTATTTTTTATTTTTAGTTTACTAAGAATTTTTATTAAATGTCTAAAGAATTTAATGCATATTCTGCATGTGTTGAGATAAATGAAATGTATGTTTTCTATATATCTCTGAATTTGGTTTGCAGATATTTTGCTTATCCTTTTTGAGTTTATGTTTATGACTGGCCTTTAATTTTACTTTCTTGTCCTATCTTTAGTTTTGGTATCAATGCAGTACTAGCTTTAAAAGTAGTTAGAGAAATATTTCCTCTTTTTGTTCCCTGGAAGAATTTGTAAAAATGGAAGTGTCCTGTTCTTTCAGCATTTGGTAGAGATCATGTTTAAAATCATCTGATCCTGGTGTTTTCTTTTATGGGTATAGATTTATAACTATGGACTTAATTTTTTTCATTGATAGAGGACAAGTCAGGATTTTTATTTCTTCCTGAATTAGTGTGTTCATTTATATATTTTTAAAGAATGTTTCCATTACACTTATATTTTAAGTAGTCTGCTACAAATTCTTTGAAATGTGTTTTTAATTTTTACTTTATGGCCTCACACTTGTTTAATTTTTATAAATTGGCCCAAAATTGTTCATAATACTTTTTCACATTAGCTTTTTAATCTATGCTGCAAACAAGGAGTTGTAATCTTTCTGGTTCTTAATACTGGTTGTTCTCTATTTTGTTCTTGGTAAATTTTGCAAAAGGTGTATCAGTTTTACTAGACTTAACAAAAAAAGCCAGGTTTTCTGTTGTTTCTTCTGTTGATTTTCTCTATTGTGTCATTTTTTTATATTTCATTAAGTTATGTTCCTATATTTATTCCCTTTCTTCTATTTTCTTTGGATTTATTTTTTTTTCTTTTTCTAGCTTTTTAAGTTGATTGCCTAGGTTAGTTTTTCAACCTTCTTTCTTTTTTCATACAAACATGTAAGGCTTTCACTTTCTTTCCAGGTATTATTTGTAGATGCTTCCAACAAGTTTGATAAGTATTTTTCATGACCATTCACTTTTAAGGTTTTTTAAATTTCTGTGATCAAAATTTCTGTGATTCATGAATTACTTAAAAGTATATTTTTCAGTTTCCTAATACATTGTGTTTTTAGCTACTATTATCTTCTTAATTACTAACTTGATGTGTTATGATAAAATATGGTCTTCATGGTGTAGAGTCTTTGAAATTTGTTGAAAATTGTTGGGATCACTCCTTGTTTAGTTATTGTAAATTTTTTCTGTGTGCTTCAAATGAATGTGTGTTTTCCAATTGCTGGGTGTCATATTCTATATATGTCTATTGGCTCAAGCACAGTATTTGATTCAGATATTACTTCACCTTATTGTATGTTACAGTATGTTTCTACGTATCCCCTTGACTGTGAGTTCCTTTTGAGCTTGACCTTTTTATGGGCCATTTTTAAAGTGCATTCCTCCAGAGCAGACTTTCCTTTGCCTCTGCTGAGCACATGAGGGTGCTATCACCTGAGATTGTTTCAAACTGTATTCTCGGTTTAGGGTATTTTTGTTTGTGTGGTTTTTGACCATGTAGATGTATAAAATCAGCCTCCTATATCAGTCCTCAGTGAGTGTGGCTTGAGACTAGGAATTCCCAGTGTAAAGCCAGAGGGAGGCATTGTCTCCCTGCATGTGGTGGGTTTTTTCCTACTTCACCCACTGATAAAACTGCTCCCCAGAGATCATGGCTTTTAAGCTGGTGTCTGTGACCTAAAGTCTACCCTTCTGAGAGCACTACAATTGGCATGTATCACCCAGGCAAACTCTGGCTCCAGCGTTTACTTACCCCTGAGGATTTGTGTTTTCTCATCTTTTCTGACATCTGAGGATTTCTCTTACTCTCTGGCCAACTTCTCCATGCATTAAAATCATGATTATATATTTTAACTAGCATTTTTATTTGTGCAATACTTGGAGAGGTTTCCACTTTGCTAGAAAGATAAGTCTATAATGTAATTTGGAAACTAAAAAAAAAAAAAAAAAAGAACAATCCAGCATCAAACTATGATTTCAGGTGAAAATGGCTCTGGATTTAATTTTCTACTTGGACTATTCCAGAGTACAGGAGGAAATAGTGTAGTTAAAAGGATAAATGGAAAAAGAACTAGAGAGCATGACAGAGTTCACATTATAAGCGCTTTCCTATCTGCCAAACCAGTACAAAAGTTTCAAATTCCTCTCTCTGAGTTTCCATATCTATAAAGAAATTAATACTGCTACCAGATTTGTGAAGCTTTCATAAGGAAAAATATCTAAATCTGCTATGTATGGGGCTTTACATAGAGTAAGAAGCTCAGGGAATGACTCTGAGACTCCTAGTGGGATTTTTATAGATGCTTCCCAGAGTTTGCTTAGAGACATAGTCAATACCTCTGTGCATGTGATAGTTTCAAAATGAACTCAGACTAAACTGAATACAATGGAAAAAGGCAATTCTAGGGGGAGAAGAATCATGTTGAAGAAAAAAGGGCAATTCTGATTGGTGCTATTTAAACACAGGTCTCAAAGAATTCTCATAAATTTCCAAAGACCATGACTTCACAATAACTCAAAACTCTTCAAGCCTGATAGAGTTTAGACACCATCCTGGTACTATGATTCTCAACAGGCTGCTCATTTGCAAGAGTGGTAAATGTGGGACACTTCACTTCCTTGGATCCTAGAATCAAAGATAAAATGTCCCCACCTACTGACTGAATTCTCATTTGATTGTTTTCATGTGCATTTTTTTTTTAACAGGGTGGGTTTTAATCTCTGGAAGGCAGGAGAACAGCTATGGGTTGTTTGCATATTGAGACTGGGAATTCCAAGATGCCTTAGTATCCTGCGAAATGTAGAGGCTTCAACTTGGCTCATGTAGGGTGAGTGCAAATTATCTTTGACATTTACTGGATGGGGATGTTTTTGCCACAGGAATGAAGTGTTTTCCAGTTTATTTTAAACTGAGACCTCTCAATTCACTGTGATAGTTGGTTTGGCAGCCTTACTTGCCTTTAAAACTCCTCCATCTTGAATGAAACTTAAAATGACTCTGAGCCCAGGCGAAGAAGGAAAACTTGATGAAGTAACCCCTGGGCACTGCTGCCCTATGAGTCATAGCTGAGGAAAGGCATCAAGGGCTTCTGTCACTGCGTGTCTCAAAGACCTCGAATGATGTGGGGAATGGACTCCAACTGGTCATCTGGTCACACCCATGGCTTACTCTCTGGCTCATGGACTGCTTCTTATGTTACTTAACTAAGACTACAGAAAAACTGCCTCAGCATATACCACACTCAGAACCTTTATGATCTGATGTTGGAAAGGGCAATGAAACAAAAGAATAAAGATAAAATTCAGTATTTTTACTAATGGTTAGAAAATTTTAAAGCAATGAAGGAAAGCAGTGTAACTCAAACGAATTGCTAGGGGAAAGGCAAAGTTCATGAAAGAAACATATTATGGTTTTTCCTGCATTTTTTTTTTTGCCGCTGGATACATAAGTATGAGTTAATAAGCTTATAATGTGCACTATACAATATTAGGCTCTTATCAAAAGCTTGTTGTCCAAAATGCTTACATTATTGGATTGAGTTATAAGTATGCTTATTTTCTGATGACAAATTTGGGCCCAGAGAGTATTTCCAATACATCTGTTGTTTCATTATGAATATAATAACAATAATTACTTCTATGATTTATTTCACTAGAATACTGACAATAAAAAGGCACTAATTTTTAGATTACTACATTACCCTTCCCCATCAAGAACACTTTCAAAGCACTGGTTAAGAGCAGCATCAAAAAAACAGGCCTCCTATCAAGCATTATCTGAAATGAGATAATTTTTTTAGAACATAATAAAGTTTAGCTCCCCATGGAATTGAATTTGATTCTGATCTTCAAATCACGCATTAAATATTTTGTTAATTGATTGAAATTAGATGCAATCTATGTAAAAACTAGAGAAGGATTTCTTTTCTTTTTAAAACACAGTTTATCCCATTGGGCTATCTCAGGTTTCTATCCTGAGGCCACAAATCGCCTGAAATTGCGAAATTGTGTGTGTGTGTGTGTGTGTGTGTGTGTGTGAAAGAGAGAGAGAGAGAGAGAGAGAGAGATTGTTTGTTGTTGTCATTTTTTTTCCTTGGGCAAGGTGTATAGTTTTCATCAATTCTCAAAAAGGCCTATGGTTAAGGATCTCTGCCCAAAGGTAAAGATACATTTTTAGGTGAGTGATTTGGTTATAAGAACCTTTTTCTACAGATGGAAGCTGATGATGTTGTATTGCTGAAAAAATATTTTCTAATAACGCATGATCAAAAATCTTAATGTTTGAGAAATTAAAATGGAGCATTCTGTTAGCATTAAACAAAGAGGTGCTCAAAGACAGCTTTTGGGAGCTCCTCAGGATTTTTCAATATTCTGCAACTACGGTCTGTTTTCCTGAGACATTAATAACCAAGATATATGGCCCTGTTTAACTTGGCATCTTAAGGCTTATAATTTAGTTGTTTGATTTTATTTTGTCATTTTCCATGTGTTCATATCCATAGTTCATCAACAATGTCTAAAATTATGAAATTCAATTATGAGGTGATTGGGAACTTGAGGATAGCATTCAAATAAATCCCTTTGCTCCATCCCTTCTTTCCTTCCTTCTTTTTGTTTTATTCTTTGTACTTTTTGAAATACTCTAAAACCTGAATGTGTTTTGCAAAGCTGTGCAATATTATAAATAATAGTAACAAAACAATAAAGCTTGATTACCTAAGAGCTTTCTCTTTTTTATGGATTATGATTTATTTGAGAAATAGAAAAAAGAAGGGCTCCTACCTCATTAAGTAGAAAAAAATGTTATCCTCATTAAACTAACATCTGATCTACTGCAGTTTTCTTTCATTTCAAAGCACTAATAACTTGTCATTTGTAGAAATGCTTTGAATAGTATACGGTCCCTGATTGACTGCAGGGCTATAATTCAATCACCAGACTCTACTGACATTGTGATCCCCAGGGGTGCAGCTTGAGGCTTTAGGAATGGCAGCTAAGTCCCAAACCTGAATTACAGCTCCGTTATTCAATCCCGAGACACGCTTTGTTATTTATAGTACATAGAAAGAGAGTGTGGACTTTTCGAAGGAGGATGATAATAAATCAAACTAACAAGATGACTGGCTCTAATATTAAAATGTAAAACTCTATGATGTAGAGGTAGAAAGATTAATGAGCATATGACGTAGGGTTATTAAAGGTGTGATGGGCAGTAGAGGGTTTGGATTATGGGGAAATTAAATGAAGTATTTCACTGGAAGGCAATCAAGCTCAGTGGAAGTTTTTAAATGACCAGCTAATAGAGCTGGTCTTATTACAATAGTGATAGAACCCAGTCCTTTCTGTAATACCCTTTCTCCTAAAATCCCCGAGTCTTACTGTCATGACAATCACAAAGGCGTGCAAACACTGTCAAATATTATTGTTACGGCACTGCCACTGATGTTTTCTTGCTGCCATTGCTCTTCTGGGATGGGTTGTTGTGACATTTGGGAAGGCCTGAAACAAAGCAATAATGAAGTGATGGTTTTCAGGAATGATCACCAAGTAATACATTTACCACCATTCAAAGATATTAATGTAAGTTTGAGGAATGAGAAAAAAACCAGGTTTTCTGATGGTTTCGCTTGAGGTAGTATACCAATTAATATAGTTACGAGTTAATATTGGAGGATCCCAGATTATTGGCTCCCGTTTCTGTGTAACAGAATCAGTTGCTAAAACCAATTTCTCAGCACGCACCCTTTAACCTTTGCTGTGGTTGTTTTTGCAATCCATTTACCTGATCCCTCTTTCCCCTCTCCTTCATCATCCCTTCAATACTTTAAGCCTCATTTCCTGTCTAGCAGTTAATAAAAGAAAAATGTCACCCCCATAACCCTTACCCAGGCCACCCTCCCTTTCCTTCAGATTTATAGGTCTTTGTCTTAGAGTTAGTTTTTTTCACCTTTGTTTAAAGTTTGTCAGCCTGTCCAAACATTCAGAAATCTGCAAGTTGACACTCAGTATAATGATTGAGGTATCTTTTGTTTAAATTCAGATTCCTGAGGCATTATCGGTGGAAGCTCTGTGAAATATGGAAGACAAATCTGGTGTTAAAAAACAACCCAGCCACCCCAAAAACAACCACAGACCTCAGCTAGATATGGCTGATCAGTTTTTTCAGGGCATATGAACATCACTGGAGGTCCAGGAGGTCCAGGAGGACCACACTCTGTTCCCCTTCTGCTGCAGGGTGCCACCCTGGACGCCTGATCTTCCTGCAGTTGCTTGCATGAGCTCTAAGAGGAACCTGTTGTTCTGCTTCAATACTTCAGTAACATTTCAGGGACCATTTAATACAGTTGTTTGTGGAGAAACAAACATTTTAAAAGTCTGTGTACTTAAAGGTTCTTCTCACTACAAAGCAATTAATCCTTAAGAAAGAATTTTTAAAAATTCCTCCTGTAGGACTTGGTTTGCTAGTGTTAATCAGTTAACAGAGAACTAACAAGATGCAATACATTTTCAAAACACTTTTATTGTTACTTAGAGTATTTAAAATTTTTTTTTATTGTTTATTTATTTTTGAGAGAGAGACAGAGACAAAGCATGAGCAGGGGAGGGGCAGAGAGAGAGGGAGACACAGAATCCAAAGCAGGCTCCAGGCTCTGAGCTGTCAGCAGAGAGGCTGACATGGGGCTCAAATCCACAACTATGAGATCATGACCTGAGCTGAAGTCGGACACTTAACTGACTGAGCCACCCAGACACCTTGAAAAACTAGAGTATTTTATATTTTTTACTTCCCTGGAAGGGAGAGATGATCTCAGGATGGTAGAATTGAAAGGGCCCTTGGTTAGGTATGTGTTTTACTTTGCTGGGGCTACCATAACCAACTACCACAGATTATTAGGTGGCTTAAACAACAAAAATTTCTTTCCTCATAGTTCTGGAGTCTAGAAGTCTAAGATTAAGGTGTTGGCAGAGTTGATTTTTCCTAAGGCCTCTCTCGTTGGTTTGTAGATGGCGCCTTCTTGTGTCTCATATAGTCTTTTCTCTGCCTATCTGGGAACTTAATCTCTTCTCATAAGGACACCAGTCAGATTGTATTAGGTCCCACCTTAATGACCTCATTTTAACCTAATCACTGCTGCATAGGCCCTATTGCCCAATGTAGTCACATTCTAAGATTCTGGGAATTAGGGCTTCAGCATATGAATTTTGGGGGGACACAACTCAGCAGTATAATATTCCCTTCATCTTAGAAAAGAAACTGACACGCAAAGAGATAAAGTAAATTGTCCAAGGTCACACAGCTAATTATTGGCATAGCTAATAACAGGATTGGCGCTGAGACTCTGTAATTATTAGTACCTACCTGGCCAATATTTAAACAAAAACAAATAGGAGTTAGTAGAGAAGCTGTGAAATCTCACCATTTGGCAAATAGTGGGCATTCAATCAACAACTGTTGAATGATTGACAGTCTCTCCTTAATTAGAAATGAGGACTTGTCACAGATTTGGTGACTTTTAAAATATGTCTGGAGATGATACATGGATAGAGAAGTGGATAGACAGTGAATTGAGAAACAGAAAGAAAGGATTGGCCAAGAACCATGTATTTAGGAATCATACCTTAAGGAGAGTTCCTGTTCAGCTACTATCTGAAGGGTTCTTTTGTCTCCACTTTAAACACTTCCAAACACACACACTGATACAGGATGGGAGAACTGGGAGTTACAAATAAGGGAGCTGCAGGGAAAGCAGGGTACTGAGTTAACGTCCCCATTAGTGAGTGATTAGGTAAAAATGCTCCTGCAGATTGAGCTCTTCCTTCAATCACTAGGCTATCCAGGGAATACAGATGCAGGTATTTCAGGTCTCCCTCTGAGAGCTCAACAAAGGCAGATGCTAAGATCTCAGGACCTTAGACACTAGACACTAGAACTTGGCAGTCACTCATGAATGAAAGGAATCCATGAATAAAAGAATATAATCATCAAGCACTGAATCTTGGCATCCATCTAAGACTAAAGACTAAAACAATTCCTCATAGAACCCCCTGGCTTATATTCAGGGCTTTTCCCACACAGAAACTTCCTAGAAGACAATATACATATGTATTCACTGCTGAACTGGGAAAAGGACCTCATGAATTATTTCATGAACCAATTTGTGCCTCACCATTGTCTCCCACCCTTAACATGCCTTTTCTATGACTTACTCATTAGTTATTTCATACAGTAACTTACATATTTATAGGGTAGCCTGAGTATGTGTGGATCAATTCATTTTATTTTTCTTAAATACAGTCTCTTCTAAGTAGGGATAGCATGATTCCCTGGATGAATTGTAGCCCATCACAAATAGGCACATCACAAACCAATTTGGAATATTCTATAAGCCCCTCTAGAGGGCGTGGACTGAGCATGCCTTCCTCTCTTGGCTCAGCCAGTCTTTCTGACCTTTGGTTAATTGCTCTCTCCCTGTCTCTGAATCTCTGATTTGGATTTTGCTCACCAGAAATAATAACCTATCTCTTAGCCGGTGTTCAGAAAGGATTAAAAATTGGAGATTCCTGGGTAGGAGTTTGAAATACAAAGATATGAATTATGGAAATCAAAGTGGTAATTTTGATCATTATTATGACATTCTCCACTAAAAATTAAGGCATCTTAACTTCTTTTTGGCATCTACTGAGCCACCCACTGCCCGTTTTTCAGTACAATCTTTCCCTTCCTTTCCTTGCCATTGAATAATTCTTGTAGTTAGTGACTTTCAGATTATATGAATAAAATGACAATTCAAGCTATTAAGAAGGGGTGTAATTGGACAACTGAAGATCAGGAAGTTTCTACTAAGAAATACATCAACATGTTATTAACAAGCCCAAACTGAGCTCTTCATCATGCACCAACTGTGTGCAGAACAGTGCCAGTCACTCCCTTCCCCACCTAGAGGCACCTTTTGCAGAAAGTATAAGTGCAGGAGACTCTAAGAGGAGCAATAAAGTTTGCCTAGGCTTCCAAATGGTGTTCTGATAGGCAGACTACAGGTAACCATCATGCGGCACATAAAGCCATTTTGGAAAACAACCTGAGAGGAAAGTAAAACCTTGCGATTTATATTTTTAATGGCTGAAAATGGTGTTCTGACTCAAGCCATTCAAATCCTTTAGGGCTATTTTTAAGCTAAGCTAACACTGTGCTACTCTTTGTATGTGACATGGCAGCTCCCCTTCCTTCTCCCTTGAGTCTAGGTGAGCCAGAAGTTGGCAGTGAGAGGGAATGCTGAATATTGTACTCAGGGAGTTGGGTAGGAATGTTGAGAACTAAGGAGTAGCCTCGCTTACCCTCCCTATTCTCTTAAAATTGTCCGGAGCACGTTTGCTCATACTCCCTAAATTTAAAAATCCCAGGAGCCAAGTGAAACAAATCACTCTCCCTCCTAGTGGATTTGCTGGCTCTCAGAAAGGTAGAGACAGCCAGTCTGGAGGGCAGGTGTTATAAATAATTTGTATTTTTCCCACCTACAGTTGCTTCTTCCTATGCACTCCTTAGTATCCTTCAGTGTTACACTGAATAATCCAGTCTTGAACTGTATTCTCATTGCTTTTTTGCCATGGTTCTTGCCTCTCCCAGATTCCAAGCTCTTTAACATCAGGACCAAGACATATAATTTTCATCTACTCCTAAAGCATCAAACCTAGCACTCAGTAAATATGACTTAATTGGTTGATGAAAGAAAGAGAGGAGCAAATGATCTCTGATAAACAAGTGAAGACAGAGAAAACACTTAGGAGGATATCTAACATTTGAAAACATCAGTATCTTTTTATGTTTTCATGTTATATGGATGTGGAACTGCTTGCAAAATCTTGGGGCACTCACAGGGACTGTCCAAATAGTGTTTCTGCAGGAGAGGGCTGATCAATCATTATCCTCCATGTAGACAATGACATGAACATTCTTATACGACCATGTCTCCTGGAATTTCCAAGTCTTCAGAAGAGTGGGCTTTACCCATCAGAAATTAAGAGCAACTGATGTCCAATATTAATTGACTGACAGGTATAACACATGCCTCAGGCGATCTTCATGATGATTCAGTATGCACGGTACTGGAATCTTCAGGTCAAGGAGAAGAACATTGAGCTTTAGAGAGCTTATATAACTTGTGGAAGTCACACGGCTCATAAGCGATGAACTTCACCTGTTTAACTCAAAGGCCTTAAGCAACCACAAGCACTGCTCCTTGAGCCAGCTTTATTATTTTTGTTATTGGTTCTTCTTTGCTAAGGCAAGATGTAGAAATGCATTTAAAACAATAAGAAAAAGAAGACACACCTGTGGCATCCCTGGAAAAATATTTGGAAGGATTTAATAGGAAGCAAACATTAAAAAAAATCTTAATTGATAAAGATATATTCATTTTTGTGGTAGAAGAATCATTTGAGGAATAGATTGAAAAATAAATTATTGTATTGAATAGTAAAGCCTTCGATTTCTTTAAAAATAGATTTCTTAAAAACAAATAAGATCCAGGAGAGGAATTTCTGAAAGGATGGTTTCATTTTGCTTCTTCAGACATGAATTACGTTAGGCGATTCCATGCTGTACATGTTTTATATTCAACAATGTGTGCACATACTAAAGTTAGTACTATAGCAAGGGCATTAATTCCCAACAATATGAATAATAAAATCCTACTTACACTGGAAAAGTCGTCTTTGTAGGGAAATTTATTTTGTGATAATTTTCCTTATTTTTAGTTACTTAGTGTACTATTAGATATGCTTTTTGTTTTTCCAAACTTCTATTTGTCAGTTAATATAAGTCTGGAAAGTTATTATAACTTATTTCTGTATATTCTTTTTACCTGTGGTTTAGGGAAAGACATATTTCCCCACTGTTACTGTCTTGGTGGACCAAATTAATACATATCCTGTGTTTTAGTGGGGATATGTGTGAATTTGTTGGTGATTATATACATAATCACAACCCAGGAGAAATTGTTTAGATTTTTAGAGTTGGTTTGCTCTACTTTTAACAATTATTAGGAAGGGTCAACAGAATGGGGTGGTGGAAAAACCGTAAGTTTAAGAAGCCAAACTACTTGGGATTTAATCCTTGCCTGTGTCCTTAGGTAAACTATGAAACTCTGAACTGTAATTTTTTTCACTGGATGTTAAATAATTCCTTGAATTTAAATGAGATAATATATGCAAAGTATAGCTCTTTGGCGAGCACTTAATACTTTTAGTTTCTCTTTCCATCAAGCTTATTTTCTATTCAGAGATAGAATTCTCATGAAAGGCATTTAGAAATAAGATTCAAGACTGATTGCTGTTATTTAATAAATTCATTATTCCTACTAATCTAAACCCACAGATATCCCTGTGAAATCCTGCCAGGGGTCTTTTGGAGGATGGCATTAGTGTAGTATTGACAGCTCAGAGAACTGGAAATAAGCCAATGGTCATAAATTGCAAAGCCTTGTACAATCCAAACATGATGGAAACTATATGCCATTTTGGGACCGATTTGAAAAGCACATGGTTTGGAGTTATTTTGATGGATTAAGTATTTTCCTTGAATCATCTAGTTTAGAAGATTAAAACTTGATTATAAAATACCAAAATGTTTTTAGATGTAGAAATAGTTGAGCATAAATCAAATACTCCAGGTTCATGAGAAAATAATCAAGTGAACAAGTGATGTGGTGTTCTTTTAGATCTGATATTGGAGCTAAGAAACATTACAATAGTTTATTGTTCATGGAATAATATATTCTTGCAGAATTGTTTTGGAACGCAGGCACTGCCCAGAGTTGATTGGTGCTTGGCAACACACCAAAATAATACCCATGATGAAGGAAAGTTATGAAAACGTAAACTTTCCCCCTAGTACCTTATGTCTTTTAATTCAAATCCAGATAGAGGTGGTTTCGTTACCCTTCTATGGTTGAAAGGTATTCCAGGATAGAAGTTTTCTGTCAGAAATGGTTACATGATTGTCTAGAGCAATGGAGCTTAACTTCTTGGGTCACAGATCCCTTTAAAGAAACTTTATGGAAACACTTAAAGTCTACATGATAATATTAAGCTTCCCAGAGTGGCTAGAGGTGCCATTCTAGGTTCTTGGCAGTTCTAGCCAGCCTCAGTGGGCCTTGCAGTGTGATAGGAGAAGTCCTAACCCTTGCCCCTATGCAATTCTTTATCCTATTCTAACACTTATTCCTTAATTTACTCTTTTTTTTCATAATTCTTGCTCAGATGCAATCTTAGCAGGGATACTTTTCCTTTTTGTCAAAAATAAAAAAATTCTATGAGAATGAACTGTCTTAATATCCTCCCCACTCTACCCCCACACCTCTTTTTTTTTCTTTCTTTCCCTCCCTCTCAATTCAACCACCTGGGCTCCAAACTCCAAGTCCCTTCTGTTTCTTCCAAGACTTTGTTGAAAGATCTTCCCTTTTCCATTATCTTTAACCTCTCCTTTTAGAATGGCTATTTCTACTCTTTAAATAAGCACTGTCAACTCTATCTGAAGTTATATTAAGAAAACTGGAAACAAGGGAGGCCTGTATGTATAATAAAAGGTGTCAAAAGGGAAGGCTGAGACCTCTCTCTGAGCAGCTAAAATGATAATTTTATAGAGAAAGAAATTTCATATGAGAATTCTCTATGAGAGAAATTTCCTGGCTACCTCTAAGAACCAGAGCTTGGTTAGAAGATGTGGGCTAGCCCTAGAGCTAGAATGAGCTAACGATCTAGGGAAGGTGTTCCCACAGTGAGACTCAGAATGAGACCCTGGAAATGAGCTTCAGAAGAACATGAATAATAGCAATGTCCTCCATGCCAGCCCAGGAATAAAATCAAGTATACCTGGTTGTGGATAAGGTGACTACATGGTACACCAAAGTCACCAGAAATTCTCGGTGTTTCTAGAAGTCCATCCATGGACTATTTAAGATACACTATAAGACATTTTTGGTCCACCAGACTTTTTAAGCTGTCTTTGTGGCAAGAACGTTAATTCAGTATTTCAGATGTTCCCAGGAGTAATGGGAGAGAGGTTAGATAAGGAGGATGAAGGCTTGAAAGACAGAAAAGAAAAGCATCTGGCTTAGGTCTACAAATAAATTCTTTTGCAGCTAATTCCCAGAGGAAGTGAATGTAACAAATGCATGGATTGAAGGATATTTGTCAAGTCACCTGCTAAAATAAAGACCCATCCACTGACTCTAAAGCCCTGATTAACTTCTCTAAGAATTCTACAAAAAAAAAGTTACATACTCCGAAAGCCTTAAAGAAAGCCTCTTTATGCTTGTATGATTATGTTTTCATTAATTATCACAATCTGCCACTTAGGTGGATAAGAATGAATGTTTTACTGTTCTTCATTTGTGTGTGAGATTATTGTTGGTTAAAGCAGTAAAGTGGTTTGATCAAGGCAGAAAAGAGTAGAATTGAATCCCACTTG
The DNA here is from genome assembly GCA_028646485.1 of Cryptoprocta ferox. Classification (NCBI taxonomy): domain Eukaryota; kingdom Metazoa; phylum Chordata; class Mammalia; order Carnivora; family Eupleridae; genus Cryptoprocta; species Cryptoprocta ferox. The sequence goes on from CM053577.1 coordinate 71,478,181, forward strand.
CCTACCTAGAGTTCTACTCATTAGTAGAGCCCAACCTCCATGCATCAGCCAAATCATGTCATGCCACGATTTGCAAGGTTACTGGAGAACACAGACAGTTTAGGGGACCTACTGGTCTCCCCTCCCTTGGGGCCAGGGAGAAACCAGCAACACCACATAGCCCTGTTGGCTATGGAAGACCAACCTCCCCTTGTAAGGAGTACTTGGTGTTCTCTCTTTATAAGCTTCAATTAGGTTTTGGTTATGGAGGGCTTATTAGTACAGTTTTATTGATGCTTTAACACATTTTCTTAGCTGGAAGCTAGTTTAGGAGCCAGTTTGAGAAGCTTGTAAATGAGAACAGCAGGGAGTGGTCTTTCCCTAACAAATTCCAACCAATTGGCTTCCTAATATTACAAGAGTTTTTGTCATTTTCCTGATAGACTTTTCTTCCCTGATTAATCTGATCCTTATTATCTTGCAGATGAATAAATTGGAAAAGAGTGCATGTGGGAAATAATTGTTTGGACAGCCTTTTAAAAGTCTTCAAGCCCTGAGTCATGTTCTAAGTGCATGAGGGCTGCCCAGATCCACTGTCAGAGGGCCAGCACCTTGAGGGCTGGGAGTGTGCCTGATGTGCAAGAGGCCCCATCCCCAGGATAAAAGAGTCTGTAGGAGTGGGGTACTTCACCCTCCCTCCCAAGCTTGGAGGTCTGGGACTTTTTTCTTGAAGAAACTACTTATTTTAGGACAGTTTTAGATTTACAGAAAAATTGCCAAGATAGTACAGAGAGTTCCCATGTAGTCCATGCCTAACTACCCCTTGGAGTCACGTCTTCCACGGACATGGTACATTTGTTATAATTAATGAACCAATATTGATACATTATTAATAGTATTAACAAAAGTCCACAGCTTACTTAAATTGTCTTAGTTTTTCCGTAATGCCCCCTTTTCTGTTCCAAGATCCTATCCAGGATATCGCATTGCATTTAGTCACTTAGTCACTATATCCCTCAGGCTCCTCTTGGCTATGGCAACTTCTTGAACTATCCTTGATTTTGATGACCTTGACAGTTTGAGGAGCACTAGTGAGGTGTTTTGTTGAATCTTCCTTGGTTAGGATATTTGACATGGTTCTCATGATTCCACGGGGTTTCTGGGTTTTGGGGAGGAAGACCACAGAGATAAAGTACCATCTTTATCAGATCACATCAGAAGTGCCCATAATCAGCATCACTAGTTTTTTTTAAAAGTAGCCTCCACATCCAGCATAGAGTCCAAAACAGGGCTTGAACTCAGAATCCTGAGATCAAGACCTGAGCTGAGATCAAGAGTCAGATGCTCAACTGACTGAGACACCCAGGCATCCTGATAATCAGCATTACTACTATAATGTTGGTCTTGATCACCTGGGTGAGGTCATTTTTGACAGACTTCTCTATTGTAAAGTTACTTTCCCCCCACCTTTCTATGCTGCACTCATTGGAAGGAAGTCTCTTTGTGCAGCCCACACTTGAGTGGGGAATTATGCTCCATCTCCTTAAGGGCAGAGTATCGACAAAAATTACTTGAAATTATTCTGCATGAAATATTTGATTTGTCTCTTCTTTCTCAATTATTTATTCAGTCGTTTATTTATATTAATATAAACTCATGGATATTGACTTTATACTTTGAGTTACAGTCTAATACTACTTTTTTTTTGTTGCTCAAATTTTTCTGGCTTTGGCCATCAAGGGATCTTTCAATTGGTTCCAATGTCTCTTTGATATGACCCTACTTTATGGGTTTAAAAATTAAAAAAAAAATTTTTAGCATTTCCTTGTTTTTTGGCACTATGAAATACTCCAGGCTTGTATTATATATTTCCAGTCCTAGAATCAACCATTTCTTTAAGAAGCACTTGTTCCTTTTATTGAAGAATAATATAGAAACCATGATTTGGGTGCTAGGTATGCTAGTTGCTATTGGCATGTCATTGCTTCTAGGCTTTGTCAGCTAGAGGAGGGAACATATGTGAGTGTATACTAACCCTTGTATATAGATATATCTATAGATATTTCTATAGGTATTAGGTAACCCTTTGTTCCTATATGCAAAAATGCATTTATGCCAGTGTCTCTAACTCTAGGAAACTGGGGACTTAATTTTTACATATGACGGTAGGTCATCTAGTTTGTTCTGGAATATTTTAGTTTTCTCCCAGCTTTAACCAGAGACTGAGGGCAGCAGACAAGTAGTGGAAAAAGTGGGAAGAATTGTAGAGGCTCAGTGGCAATATGAGATGCAGTAGTAGAAGATCTAAGGCAGCCACAATTAGTAGAAATCGAAGTAATATCAACTAGAACAGTGTCACTTTCTGGGTGCCTTTTGGTGTAGGGCAACTGTTCAATAGGACTTGTTGTAGCTGCCTAGAGGGAAATGTCCAGAAAGACAGTCAGAACTACCACAGATAAGAATGGTTTAGAAGTCTGGGCCCCTTAGAGAAATCAACAATGCCCACAATGCAACAGTCACCACCACTGTTCTCTGTGGCCCTGGTCACCAAGAAAAGGTGTTACATGTGCACTCTGTTTATCAAGGGTGGGGGTACATAATACATTTTAGAGATTTCCATTAAAATGGTTAAACACTGTTTTGGTGCTTTAAACATTATTAGGTTTAAGTTTTCTGCCTTAAAATCTACATTTGCTATGGGCTGAAGATTGCTAAGTCCAAGGCCTCCCACTGAGATTCCTAGAGACCCAAATTTTGAAAAAAAATTAAGTTGCTCATAAGAGGATTTGAATTTAATGAATTTCTGGACAACATCCTCTGAGGTCTCCTTAGGCTGCTGTGTTACCCTGCTAGCCTTTGTCTTGGCCCTTGCCAGCCAGAACTCCTGGTTAATCAGCAGCTCCCATTCCCAGTGTTGGGAAGTCTGTCTTTCTTGAGATACTCACTGCCTATTGGTGAATGAAGCCTATGGAAGCTGCTGCCAGCTGGGCAAGAGGGTCTGAAC
>CM053577.1:71481263-71622838 GCA_028646485.1 Cryptoprocta ferox
CCCCCCCCCCCCCCCCCCCCCGCTTCCCACCTTCTCTCCCTCCAGCCCTTCTCTCATTTGTTCAACAAATGCACCTGGTGACCTCACCAGCGCTGTGCTGGCCCTGAGCACCTGGAAGTGGCCAAAAGAGACATGGTCTTTGATATTTCAGTGCCTTCTGTTTGGGAAAACAGACATGAAACAATGTATGCAGTTACTCAGTTATTCAGTCGCAGTCATGTTGGGTGCCAGCAGCAGTGGGATTTCCCCTGTTTGGTGGAGGTGGGATGAGCCTTCCCAGTTGGCTGAGATCTAAAGGATTCTGATGTTCACTTTAGATCACTATAGCTGCCATTCCTAGGGAACTTCTCTGGATCAGACCCTGTGCTAGGCCCTTGGCTTGTGCTGTGCTAATTCTTCTACCAACACACAGTGATAACTACTTGGCTATTCTTAACCTCATTTTACAGATTCTGAAATTTAAAAAGGTTAAGCTAGGGGCGCCCCAGTGGCTCAGTCAACCGACTGACGTCGGCTCAGGTCATGATTTCACTGTTTGTGAGTTAGAACCCCATGTTGGGCTCTGTGCTGACAGCTCTGGGCCTGGAGCCTGCTTCGGATTCTGTGTCTCCCTCTCTCTGCCCCTCTCTGTCTCTCTTTCTCTCTCTCTCTCAAAATAAATAAACAAACATTAAAAGAAAAGAAAAAGGCTAGCTTAACTTGCCCACAGATACAGAGCAATTAAGTGAATACATCAGGACTCGCAGCTGAGGTCAGTTTGGATACAAAGCTTTTGCTTGTTGTACCTGGTACCCTGCCTGCCTCCCTGTTTGGCTAAGCCTCATAGTCTGAAAAGCAGGCAGAGACAAGTGATCAAATGAGTAAAGGTGTCCCTGTGACCAGCCACTAAGTCACCCATTCCATGTATTTCACCTGCTGCCATTGAACAATAGTTATAATTATAAAAAAAGACCAATCAAAGATTTCTTTTCTGAGCCCAACAGCTACATGACAGTCCTTGCCTGAGCCTTTCAGGGAGGAATTTGAAGAGAGCAGCCTCGCTTGTCTCAACAACTTGAAGATATCATGTGCTCATTAAATATATATGATAAAGCTTGTTAATTAGTTAATTCAGCCTCCTTAAGACCTTTGAATCCTTTTTTTCCCCATCCATCTGCCACTGCCTTTTTTTCTGAGTCATTATCTTTTGCTTACATTGTTGCATTGCAATCTTCATTGATTTGGGGGCTCGCGTCTTTGAAGACTATTTTCTATTGCTGCTTCTGCTTCAACCCTTCAGTGAATCTCCCTGCCTGACCAGACAGAATCCAGCATGACCTACTCAAGCCGGAGATCTGTTCTTCCTCCTTCTTAAACGTCATCTCCCACAACTCTTTGCCCCCCATCAATTACTAGCCATTCTTAGAAGCTCTCCCACCCCTTAATTCCTCACCTCTGACCTTTGGCCTGTTGTCCTTCTGCCTCTATTATTATTCCTGACTGATCCTCTGCCCACTCTTCAGCAAGAGAGTTGGGTGCTTCCTGCTGTGTGCAGTATCCCTTACTAACATCCCCTCTTCTGTGGACTGTTGAATTGGAAACCTACCTCTGTTATCATGTACATCACACCACATTGCAGCAGTCAGCAATCTTTTTTTTTTTTTCAAAAGGTCAGATAGTATATATTTTTTTAATTGTAGGCCCCAGGGTATTAGTTGCAACAATTCAGGTCTGCTGTTATCATTTGAAAGCAGCTATAGACAACATATAAGCAAATGAATGTGTTTATGTTCCTATATGATGTTACATACAAAAATAGGCAGCAGGGCAGATATAGCCCACAGGCTGTGGTTTGCTGACCCCAGCTCTATTCCAATCAGCTGTTCACTTGTCTCTCTTCCTCACTAGCCTGTGAGTTCCCCAACATGAGAGAACTGGTCATGTTCGTATTTCTATTCTCAGCATCTAATCTTGGCCCGACACATAGGAAGTGTTTAATAAATGCTGCACAGATGAATATGTGGATGAGTAAATGAGTTAATATCAAGTTAGGAATTAGGCCTTTAATAGAGTCAATAAGAACCTTGACTGAGTGGATCATGGTTAAAGTAGAAACATATCAAATCTGTACAGAGGGAAGTAAACCTTTTTTTGCATATGTCAGGAAACTCAGAGATAGCATCTATATGATCTGAATCAGTGTGGCTAGAATGCTTTGCCCCTTCCATTGTCAAGCTGCCAAGGATTAAAAGGAGTCTGGTGGGTAAGACCAGTTCTCCACAATCTAAGTCTCTGTAAATATTGTTAAAGTTCAGTAGGAAGGTTATTAAATGAAGATTTTGCTTCATACCTACCACTTTCCATGGAGGAATTCTTAGTCAGTGATGGATTTTGCTCCAGTGAGCCCTCAGGGTCTGGATGTACAACCATCAGCCTTTATGCAATTTAGGTTTGGAAACTTCTAAAGCTCTTCATTTACTCACCCAGCAAGGGTTGGTCAGGCTTTATGCATTCAGTCTAATACAGTGGTGCCCAGTTCCTTGTGGTGGGAAAATTTATAAACTCTAAGTAATATCTGGGTTGGAGGAGGCTATCTGGAAACTTTACTTTGAGCATCTCCTTCCCTCACAAAGCCAGATAACAGAGAGATTAGTGTGCTACCAGGGAGAAACTTCACCGATTGTTGGATCTTTAAGGTAACGTTTTTTAGAAGAACTTTCAATGTTACACCATCTTATTGAACCAAGACAATTAGAAAGGTATGTTGAGTAGCATTTTGATATTGAATTTTGATTTGGTGGGGAGAGGAAAAACCATGGGCACACAGTACATTTAGAAATATTTTCCTTTCTGTGAAAGGGAACATAGGAACACAGGATCAACACTTTGATTGGAAAAGGGAACAAATGACCTGAACTTAACCAAATTGGTTGCTTTGCCTTTTTACTGAATATTTTGTTCCATTTCAGTTTGGCTTGCAATAGCGAGTTCAAACTCTCCCATAGGATCTCATACTATGAAGGAAAAGTAAAGAGCCATTTTCTTTGGTAAGAATCCTAAAAACATAGTATGATAAACCTAGCCCATAGACATATTTCCTGTTATTTTCAGTCCAAACACATAGATCTCCAAAATTTCATAAGGCTGAACATTAAAAAAATTAAAAAAGACATTCAACCATTCAATTGCACTCAATAGATATTTGGTGAATGTCTCTTTCATGCCTCTAGATGTCATGCTATGGACTAGGGATCCAGTTATAATGAACTTTTCCCCACTTCCCAGGAACCCAGAATCTGGTTGAGAAATGTTCCAGTTACCCATTGTTGAGTAACAAGCCAACAGACTTAGAGACATAAAACAACAACCATTCTACTTTGCTTACAGATTTTGTGGCTCAGAAATTCAGATAGGGCACATTGGAGTTGGCTGCTCTCTGTTCCAGTGTCTGGGAATGCAGCTGGGAAGGCTCCAGTAGCTGGGAGAGACTTTAATGGCTGAATCTGGGATCATCTGGAGGCTGCCTCACTCCCATGCCTGCTACCTGGGCTGGGATAGCTCAATGTCTGGGCTCAGCTGGGGCTGTGGATTGGAAGGTCTGCATATGGCCTCTCCATGTGGGTTCAGTTTCTTCTAGCATGACAGCTGAGTCAAAAAAGAGCAATGGAGAGTGAACATCCAAAGAATTCCAAGAAAGCATGGTGGAAGCTGAAAAGAGCTCTTTTGAACTATCCTCAGAAGTCACACTGTGTCACTTCTTCTGCATTTTATGGCTATAAGCAGGTCACTATGGCCACTCCAAATTCAAGGAGAGAGGAATTGGACTCCACCTCTTGAAGGTATAATAACAAGGACATAGCAGAAGAGCATGGGAGATGTTGCTGCCGTCATCTTTGGAAAATCTAGTCTGCCATAGGGAACTATATTAAATGTTTCAGTTACATATTACTAGGAAATAACCTACCCCATAACTTACTGCCTTGAAATAACTATTATCAATCCATCTGGGTAGTTCTGTGTCACATGGTGTGGAATGGGATCACTCATATGGCTGCATTTAACTAGGAACTCGGAATGCCAAAGATGCTTCACTGATGTCTGGTGCCTGAGTTGAGGTAGCTAGAATGGCTTGGGGCTTCTTGGTTCTTATCCACAAGGTCTCATCAAATAGCAATCTGTTCCATGCTCTTTTATATGGTGTCTGGTTTCTTTTAAGGCCTAGTGACAGAAGTGGCACAGGGTTACTTCCAGGTCGGATGATGTTTAGGTCACAAGGCCAACCAAGATTCAGGGAGTGGGAAATATACCAGAGGAGTGGCATGTGCATACAGGTGGGGGGCATTATTAGTTACCATCTTTGGAGATAACCTACTACATTAGAGGTATCATGAAAGTGCTCTGAGATTACAGATGAAGGATCAGACTCTTTGCTAGGTTGCCTCTGAGAGTTTCTGTGTCAGGCTGTGGGGAGAGGGTGGGTTCATGGTAAGGGCATGGTTGATAGTGGGGTATCCAGGGAAGATATAATATTTGAACTCTGAGTGGTCTTGGTAGGCAAGATGTAGAAGCATTGTAGACTGAGGAAATTGCATGAGGAAGGACAGGGAGACTGGAAAGTACACAGGGGATTGAGGGAGGTGCCTTGTAGCTACAGCATCATGTGTATATATTTGGGGGTAAGGATGTGATGGAGTTTGGGTAGAAAGGAATGCCAGGAGATCAGCCGACATTCAAGCATGTTTGTGAAGGACTGTCTGGGTCCTGGAGGTGTTTGGACCTCATTATATTGGGACTGTGAACTGAGAGTCATAAGAGATGAGTTGGAGGGAGGGGAGATTGGGTTTAGGGGTGTAGTTATGATGACATTGTGACAGCTCAAATGAGATCTAAGAAAGATTACACCATGGATGGAATGGAGAGCAGCCTTTATGGGGCAAGATAAAGAGAAAAGACAAAACTATTTATACAGAGAAACAGGGCCATAGGACCAGTGTTATATATACTCTGAGGGCTAACCTGCCCAAATCCTTTTCTATCTATTACATTATGGAATTTTGCTTTTATAATTGATACATTTGTATTAAGACTTGCCTGTTCATTTAGTTCCAAAGCAGAGTCTAGTGTGCATGACTTTATCAGAACTATTTTCTTGGAACAAAAGAAAATCCAAAGTAGTATACAATCATTGTGGAGTTTTGGGAACTGCTACCTTGGAAGCACTAACATTAAGGTAAGGTATATTGGAGCTAATTGGATACTAGAGAAGTTTCATTTCTCTATTGGCTCAAACTTCTTACCACTGTGGAGGTGTTTACAGCAGAATAGACTATCCATTAATCCATTCAATAAATATTTATCAAGTGCCTACCTCGGGCAAAGTACAATTCTCAGGGGTGGATACAGCAGTGAATGCAGTCAAGTCCTTACTTTCATGGATGTTCTTTACATTCTAGTTTTATGGATTTGTCAAATCAGAGAAACCTTTAAGATTAGCTATGGAGTTTTATCATGCTGACCTGGTTTAAGTGTTGCTCTTTCATAAGCGGGATAGGAGTTCATTTTTTGGCAGCCCAGACCATAGACTTGGCTGGACTTACCACTTATCAACATTTATCATTAATTTGGGTGATCACTTATCATTAACAAGGAAGTTGTTCCGAGGGATTGAACACAGAAGTGATGATAGGTGGCCTCCCAGACAAGGAGAGTGGCATGCTCAATAGTTGGTACCCAAAGCTTTGTTTTCTTGTGCCTATTCAAAATGTGACATTTGAAGAACATGTTCATTCTTTTTGTGCATTTGTTTCTATCCCATTTGGTTTATTTTTAACACCCATTAACTGTCATATGCCCTTTGCCACAGAAATGGATCTCCAATAGCTGCTGGACAGGAGGCATTTTGGCTGTTAGGGAATGTGTTTCCAATTGCCACCTTTTCTAATATCATTGGCAGGTGTAAAGAAGAGGCCTAGGAGCCACGTGCCATAGAGAATTAGATTAGTGCTCATTCTGGGGTTGTATTTAGATAGGCACTTTAAGGATTCCAAGTCCTGACATTAATAAAACTTGGAAGGGATGCATTATAAGGTAAATATCTCTCTGGATAAGCCATCAACAATGAATTTATCCGTTATTTATTAGAATTCTATTAGCTGGCACTTGCATACAGTTGTGGCACAGTGATATCTCCTACTAACTATGGTCATAAGGCCCAGGCTTCTCTTGAACAACTTTTAACTCACTCATCAAAGAAAGTCCATGTTCTTTTTAGAGTACTCAGTATTGAGTGTATTTTATTATAGTCTAAATTACCAATTCACATATGGAACATATGATAACTCTGTTTTAACCAGAGGACTTCCATGTGCAACCAGACAAGATAACTAATAATTTATGATAAATTCTTTTAAGCCCAAAATTTTCAACATCCTTTTTTAGCTTACTTACATTTCTTTTTAGACCATGTTTTCATTCAATTATGTACACAATGCTTTCAATGACTTAAATGGTAAAAAATTATCCACAGTTTGTCCAAAACTCAAAACAGCTGTGTCTTTTTACATTTTTATTAATATGTATTAATATCTTCAAAGCAACTTGGCTGCTAGAATGAGTGTGTGCTTGTGTGTGTGTGTGTATCTCATGCACACACATGATTCTTGTCTGAGGTGTTTGTTGGCAGATAGGAAAATGATCTGAGTAGCAGATATATGATCTCATTTTTTTTCCTGGTTAGTTTGCAATTTGGATTTAGGCTCAAAGGATTAAGTATTTTAGACTATGATGATTTCACAGATGCCAATTGCCTAGAACTTTTAATCTGCACCCTTAAGCTATTTAGTAACTTCTAACTATAGAAATTATAGAGGATATTGTGAGCCCACTTTACTAGGATGGAAAGGAGTGTGCTGCCTGTATTTTTGGAACATTACTAGAGCCTTTGAAGCAATTAACACGTGCTTTAAACAGTCTGTTCCTCAATAGGAATATTTTGGAAACAGTAGTAGTTGGAATTGTTTTTTCTTTCTTTCTTTCTTTTCTTTTCTTTTCTTTCTTTTTTTTTTTTTTTTTTTTTTTGGTATTTACTCAAAGTTAATTTTGCTGGCAGGTTTTTTTTTTTTTTAATTTTTAATCTTTATTTTTGTGAGAGAGAGAGCAGGAAGGGCAGAGAGAAAGAGGAAGACACAGAATCCAAAGCAGTCTCCAGGCTTGGAGCTGTCAGAATACAGCCTGATGTGGGGCTCAAACCCATGAAACATGAGATCATGACCTGAGCTGAAGTCGGACTCTTAACCAGCTGAGTCACTCAGGTGCCCCTTGCTGGCAGTTTTTGCTATAAAAGACACCAAGGGTAGCACTAAATGGTCACTATTTATAAACGAGAAAATGAGGACTATTATCTTTTAGCTGGGACTCTCAAGGCATTATTTAACCACTGACAACTTGATCATCCAAACAAAAATGGGGAAAGAATAGCAAACCCTCATATTTGTTATATTTCCTGTTCCTGTTCGCTCATCCTAAAAATATTGGTTTAGCATTTCTAATGTGCTAGGTACTTTTTAAAGGGATATATTAGTTAAAAGAGATAAAGATCCCTGTTTTCATGAGTTTTACTTTCTAGTCAGGGTAGATGGGCAATAGAAAAGAAACAAAATGATTAAATAAATTGAATAGCACTTATGCTTTCTAATGTACCATACAGAGATAGAAAAAAGAGGGCAGGATAAGGGGAATTTGGATCTGGTGGGGAGACTTGCACTTTTAGGTAGCCATTTTAAATTTTACTGAGAAGTTAGCATTTAGTTAAACTAGCGAGACAAGTAGTCATGCGTAAAGCTGGTGAAGGAATGTTCTAGGCGAGGGAGTCACCAGTTCAAATGGCCTAGAGCAGAAATGTGTCTGAGTGTTGGAGGAACAGGCAGGGGGCCAGTGTGGCTGGAGACTGTAGGCAATTACAGCAGTAATTGGGGAGTTAATCCTGTAGGACATTCAAGGCTTTTGTCAGGTTTTCAGCTTTTTCTCTGGAAAAAGAGGGGAATCACTGGGGATTTTTGAGTGAATGAGTGGTATGATCCACCTTATATTTTAAAGGAACTTCTCTGGTTCCCATGTTAAGAATAGACTATAGTGGAATGTGTTGATTTCTTAGGTTTTCTGTAACAAAGTGCCACAAAGTGGGTAGCTTAAAACAACGAAAATTTATTCTTTCACAGTTCTGGATGCCAGAAGTCCAAACTTAAGGCATTAGTAGGGTCATACTCGCTCTGAAGTCCCTAGGGGAAAATCCTTCCTTGCCATCCTCCAGCTTCTGGTGGCTGCTGACAATCCCTGGTGTCCTTTGGCTTGCAGGACAACACTACAGTCTCTATCTTATTGTCACATGGCCTCCTCTCCTGTGTGTTTCTTTGTTCTCTGTGCTTTCCTTATAAGGATTCCAGTAGTTGGATTTAAAGCTCACCCTAATCCAGTATGACCTCATCTCAATTTACAACTTAATTATATCTACAACTTAATCCCAAATAAAGTCACATTCATAGGTCCTGGCTATTAGAATGTGAATGTATATTTTTGGTAGACATAATCCAATACATTAAATGGTATAAAGAGTAGAAGCAGAGATGGGAGAGAGGAGCACAGATAATGATGGCTAGGACCAGAGTGGGAACAGTGGAGTGGTGAGAAGTCATCCAATTCCAAATGTGTTTTGAAGGAAGAGCTAATGATTCCCTAATAAACTGGCTATGGGGTATGGCAGAAAAAAGAATCAAGAATGGTGCTGTGCTCTGAATGTTTGTGTCCCCTCAAAATCCATTTGTTAAAATCACAACCCCCAATGTGATGGTTTTAGAAAGTGGGGTCTTTGGGAGGTGATTAGGTCATGAGGGTTGAGCCCTCATGAATGGGATTAGTGCCCTTATGAAAGAGAGTCCACAGAGATCTCCAGCTCCTATCAGGTGAGGATGCAACAAGAAGGTGTTGGCTGTGAACCAGAAAGAGGGCCCTCATCCATCTGCTGGTACCAGGATCTTGGACTTTCAGTGTCCAGAACCATGAGCAACACATTCCTGTTGTTTATGAGATACCTTGTCTGTGATATTCTATTATAACAGCCCAAACAGACTAAGACAAATGACTCTAAGACTTTTGACCTGAGCAACTGGAAGGAGGAAGTTGCAACCAGCTGAGGTGAAAGGCTGGGGGAGGATTTGGTTTTGGTGAAAAGATCAGGAGCTGTTTTGAATATGTCTGAAATGTCTTTTATATGTCTAAGCAGAGGTGTTCTTGAGCAGTGGGGACCATACTGAATCCGTGTTACTTCTTGTGTCTCTCAGTAATCCACTGACCACTGAAAATTTGAGGACCAACTCCACAAGGAAGCCATAGTGTGAATTATAGATAAGCCAAAGCCACACCTTGTTTTATCTACTAGTTGCCTTTTCCTTTAGCAGAACCTTCTCACTTTACCTGCTCTTCAAAGGCCCAAGTGATTGGGTCTCCTCTCCCTGACCAGTGTCTCATGGAGCAGCATTCAAACAATACTAAACTCCTTCATTAGTTCTAGAGAATTATAGAGGGATTCTTGGACTGGAGTCACCAAGGACTGGCAGTAAATGCAAAACGTATTTCTGCTCCTGTTGGATCACTGCATAGATTCCAATTCAACACTTCTCTCCTAAACTTCCCTGTGCTCTCATATTCTCTTTCCTCTTAGTTTTCCTAATACAAACAAAAGCCTGGGGCCAGTGAGTGCTGGGTTAGCAAGCAAGGCATGGTGGTTGTAGGGCTACTTTAGGGCAATGGAATAGCCCAATTCTGATGGGAAACTGCATTCCTCTGGCCAGTACAGTCCCCTTTACTAATCTAAATTCACTAAACAAATTGACAAAAAAAAATGTGGGTGTGGGGAGGAGAGCTTAAACATGTAGGGTTAAATTTTGGTTGAAAAATCGTACTTACACTTTTCATTATATTCTTCAAGAAATCTTTTTCTGGCACCACATAAATTTCTTTTGCCAACTTCCTTTACTTTTAGTCCAGGATAACACTCTTCTTTAATTTGTAATTTTCTGGATTCAATAAGTCTTGGGCTAAGTTTTTGAGCCAGTAACCTTTGGCTCAGTATATTTTCTTGTCATTATGCAGCAGCCACTATTACTAACGTCCACCAGTAATACCTTCAAACCAGATCTCAGACATGTAGAAGACTCACAGGGTTATAAATTGTTAGTTGTTTTTCAAATTTACCCAAAGACTAAAGTTTAGAATTTTTTAGCATAAGATATAAATTATATATAAAAATTATAGATATATGATTATATTTACAGATATTTATATATTTTTATATATTTAGAGATACATATTTATAGATATTTATATATTTATATATAATAATATTTATATAAAATTATAAAATATTAATTGATTTATTCAGGAAATATTTACTAAGCTAATGTTACTCAAGGTAGTAGGGATACATGATGGACAATATGGACAAAAAAAAAAAATCCCTGTTCTTGCATAGCCTTCATTCTAGAGGGGGAGAGCCAGAAAATTAAAAAAAGACATGCAAGCAAAATATGTAGTCTGTCAGATAGTGGTGAAAACTATAGAAAAAAAATAAGGTAGTAAAAAGGTATGGGGAATGTTGAGGGAAGAGGAAACATTGCAATTTTAACTAAGTCGATAAAAAATATTAAAAAGGAGATTTTAAGGAGGTATGAGAACCATGTAAATATGGGGGACATGCATTTCAAACAGCAGTACAGCAAGTGCAAAGGCCCTGAGGCAGAAATCCTGCATGTTCAAAGAAGAAAAGAGGCCCGGTGGCTTACGGTGAAAAAAGTAAAGGAGAGAGTAGTAGGAGGTAGATTCAGAGAGGCAATGGGGACCTTCTAGACTATCATGATAACTTTGGCTTTTGCTCACAGGAAGGTGGAAGGCATGAAAGGGTTTTGACCCCAAAAGTGACACAATCTAACATACATCAGGCAACATCACTGACTGCTGTGATATGAATAGGCTTAAGGGGGCAAGAGATGAAGTGGGCAACCAATAAAAAACTTATGCAATAATCTACATGAGAGATTATCAGGGTGGTAACAGAGGGTGGGGACCAGTGGGTGGATTCTGGATATGTTTTGGAAACAGAGTGAGCAGGATTTGTTGATGGGTTAGATGTAGGGTTTGAGAGAAGGGAGTTAAGGGGACCCTAAGGTTTGGGACTAAAAATTAGGATTTCAATTTCAGACATAAAGATTTTCAAATACCTATTAGTTATCCACATAGAGAAGACTAGGGAGTTTGGAATTCAGAGGAGAGACTGGAGCTGGAAACCTAAATTTGGACGTGCTTTGGGATTGCAGATGACATTCAAAGTGATGAAACTAGAAGAAATGATGGGGGGTCAGTATGGTCAGAGAAGAGAACAGGCTGATAAGGGGACAAATTCTGGCAATTCCAGTGTTAGGAGATGAACTGTTTTTACTTAAAACACTTCTGACACCAAATGTCTGGGGATTTCCCTCACTAACAACCAATCCTCCCACTCTTCAGACACCAACAAGGTATTCTACAATTTAATTGAATTCTGACACTACTTACCCAGGGTTAGTGTCTGACTTCATATGTTTAAGGGCTCAGCCCCACAATGCTGCCCTCACTTCAGAGACCAGTCGCAAATATTGGGTACCCAGGTTACCCACATTTCTGCCTGACTTAGCTACAAATTGGGGGTCCCCACAAAACCTCCCACCTCAGCTTTAAGAATTTGCTACAAAAGCTCACAGAACTCAAGAAAACAGTTTATTTATGCTGACCAGTGTATAAAGAATACAACTCAGGAACAGCCAAATGAAAGAAATGCATGGAGCAAAGTTGGGGAAGGTGTGTGGAACTTCCATGCCCTTTCCAGGTGAGCCCCCCACCCACTGCCTTGATATGTTCACCAGTGAAGCTCTCCAAACCCCATCATTTAGGGGTTTTATGGAGGTTTCCTTACTAATGTAGGCATGATTGATGAAATATTGGCCATTGGTGATTAACTCAATCTCCAGCCCTTCTCCCCTCCCTGGAGGTTGGGGGATGGGGCTGGAAGTTCCAACCCTGTAATCATGGCTTGGTCTTCCCGGAAACCAGCCATCATCCTGAAACTGCCTAGGGGCTCCCACACACCAGGCATCTTATTATTATACAGAAGATGCTCTTATCAGTCTGGAGATCTCAAGTGCTTTAGGAGCTGTGTGCCAGGAGCCACAGACAAACCAAATATCTATTTTCTGTTGTCCTACTGGAGGTTATGGAGATAAGGAGGACAGCAGAAGGAGACAGAAATGGAACAGCCAGCACAGTAGGAGGAGTATAATTTTGAGGTGAGACTCTCGATATAAAGTGTTTCTGCTCCGCTATATCCATTCATTACTATTGACAGTTGACCCTTTAAAAACATGGCGGTTAGGGGTGCCAGCTCCACGTGCAGGTGAAACCCTGTGTAATAACCTATTATTGACCAGAAGCCTTACCGATAACAGTCGACTGATGCATGTTTTGTATATGTATTATATACTATATTCTTACAATAAAGTAAGCTAGAGGAAAAAGTGTTATTTAAAAAATCATGAGGAAGAGAAAATACATTTACAGTGCTGTACTATATTTATCAAAAAGAATCCGCATAAGAGTGGACCCATGCAGTTCAAAACGATGTTGTTCAAGGGCCAGTTATATACTTATATGATTTGCTTTTTAGATGATTGGGCCTATTATCTCAACTACAGCCCAGAGAAAGAGTAAATGGATATCATGAACCTGAGTTTATAGATCAGATGCACCCTTTCTCGAGTGGGAGTGTGGGATAAAGGACCACACCCAGATTGGGAATTGGGATCCCTTGGACTCAGCAACTCTAGGTCCCAGATGTGTGGCCTTGGGTGGGTCACTACAATTCTGTGAGCCTCAGTTTCCCCATCTGTCAAAAAGGCAGGAGAATCAAGTGATCTTTTCCAGTCCCTTCTGCTCTCAAATTCTACGAAGCTCCCTCAGGCTTGTGAGAAGTTTTCACCTCATTGAAGAGCTGAGACAACATGATAAAGTCACTAACTACAAACTGACAGCCTAAAGCTGAAGCCACGCAAACAACCTATCATTCGAGAGAACTGTTGATCTTGGATAAAAAGTCAGAGTTAGTATGAACTGTGGGAGAGATGATCTAGTGGGCTGCAGAGAGGCAGGTAATGGAAGGGTATGGTTTTCTATCTTTGTATGGGAATATCATTTGCATGTTTAATGTAATTTCCAGATCATTGATCCCAAAGTGGAGATCTGCACAGAACATGGCAGGTTGCAGTGCTACATTTGAACTCCCCTTGTTTTCCCTAGAGCCAGATCAACACCTGGTTGCTCCCACCCACACCTCCCCAAGTCAAGCAGCAGATGCCGATGTCTGGACAGGCATGTTTCCAAGGGTCTGGCTAGTTCCCTGCTGGGTCCCTAGTGTTTAGTGCAATGCCAGGACCATCATAGCCACTCAGTACACACTTGCTGAATGAATGAATGTTGAATGAACTCCTCAGTTTCACAGACTTGCAGGAAAAGGTTCATCAACTCAATGTGACAGG
This sequence comes from Cryptoprocta ferox, assembly GCA_028646485.1. Lineage (NCBI taxonomy): Eukaryota > Metazoa > Chordata > Mammalia > Carnivora > Eupleridae > Cryptoprocta > Cryptoprocta ferox. Next base: position 71,494,859 of record CM053577.1, read on the forward strand.
TGAAGGATCCTCTCACATTTCTGCACCTGTTAGACTGGGAATCCATGCCCTTAATAAATTTGCTTAGCAGCCCTTGGGAAAGCCACATCGAGTGACGGAAGGAGCACAGACCTGGGAGTCTGGATCCCTGGATTCTCGTGTTGGCTCAGCCATCCCATGATGTGTGACTTAGAGCTGAGATGAGGTACATAGCCTCTGGAGACCTCGGTTTCCTCCAAGGAAAAATTAGAGAATAGTACCAATTAATATTTCATGGAATCCTTAGATTCTCTATTTCTCCCCTATCCTTTGTGGAGGAGCTGGACTTCACTGGAATTCAAATGCAAGTTTCCTTCTGATAATAAATGTTCTATTTTGTCCAGTTCCTATAATCTTAGTAAAATTAAAATAAATCATTTTGGATTTGAAATTTTTAAAACATATGCAGTGAGTAAAAAATTCTGCATATAATTTATCATGACAATGTGTTGACTTTCTTCTATGTTACATATGAAATCTAACACTTCAAATGATTACTGCTCCGTAAGGCATTCTCTCATCCTTCCATCCAGCAGAGACCTCTCCCCAGAGTTCCAACACCATAGTTTCTGATGGCACAGGTGGTCTACCTCGCAGCTCTCTGCATCCTAGTCTTGCTTGCAACACAGATTGTCAGGTATCAGGGACCTGGATTATTGGGTAATCTCCAAAGGTGTCTCCAGGACAATCCCAATATTTGTTGAATTTAATTCTGTGAGCCAATTACAGTATGCATTTACATTGTAAATTATTTTTAAAATATGACAAAAGTCCATAGGTAAAAATTTAAAGGTCTTAACAGAAAAGCAAATTATAATTTAACTGTTACCTAGTGTTTTTTTTTAATTGGGACTATTTAAATGAAGCAATCAATTAAATGTCACCAACTTTTTAGGGACTTGCAATGAAGGAAATATTTATAATGAAGACAAACAAAGAAAATGAATACATATTTAATTCCAAGTATAAGTGGATAAGCAGAATTATTTATAACAAAAACTGGAAGCAATTTAACTATCTAATAGGTTAAATAAATTATGGTACTTCCATCAAATTTAGTACTGTGTAACCATTAATAATGTTGTAGAGGTATTTTTATTCCTATAGAAAGATGTTTGATGTTTTATCTAATAAAAGTGAACAAAGAATATGTGTAGTTTACACATCTGTAAAAGTATATGTCCAAACACATTAATGCACACACATATGTCAGATGTCAAAAATAGGAATTATAGTTATTTTCTTTTTTGTTTTCTTATTTGTATTCTTTAATTTTCTGTAATTAACAATGTCTTTTGCATGTAGAATATGTGCACCAAACCTTTGATAAAGAGATAATCCTGTCCTGTTAAATATGAGACTCATAAGTATTATACATAGTATTCTTATTTTTATCCCAATATTTTATTTTTCTCTTAGGTTCTACAACCTAACACTTGAGTGTACTGTTCTGTGTAGACACAGAAAAGAAGTTCAGTAACTTAGATCGGAGGGCTGATCCTGGGTCAGACATTATCTGCCTAAATGACCATTGATAAGTTATATGGTTTCTCATGCCTATAACCACGTCTACAAAGTATCACAAATATTGACTTATCGTGAGTAAATGAACTTTGAGAAACAGGCTTTAGAAAACTTGGGGAAAATGATTTAAAGGTACAGCTTCCCACCAGTGACCCTGAAAGCAACACTGAAGTGCTATGACATAAATGTACCTGTTGCAAATGAACTTTCTTAGAATGAACAGGAGGAAGATGGAGTGTGACCATGGCATGGATGTTAGTGGAGATGGCCACATTCTTGTGAACAGGTAGAGACTTTGGGCAAAGGAAAATTGAAGGGCAGGCTTTATGCAGAGGGGTACACCTCCTATCACCTTTTGGTTGAATGCCATCTGCTCTCATCTCCTTGGCTATGAGTTTTTCTCCCACCACATGAGAAGGTGGCAGAGAGCCACCATTCCAGAAAGCTGTCATCCTAGAAAAGTCTCTGTTCCTTATCCTGACACACAGCAAGCCACTCACCCCTGTTGATGGGTTTTCCATGATTTTTTTTCTTCTATTTTCACTCTCTTACTATTTGTCATTATAACTTACCTTTACGTCTTCTTCTAGGCGATCCGGGCTTCCTTTTCTAACCAGTTCTTTGCACCTACCTGTAGCTCCCTGGTTGCACAATGCTGTGTTCTTGTCCTCTTTTCAGAAGTCTCCTCTTGCCAGGGTCATTCAGGTACTCCTATGTATGTGCCACTCTGTGTTCACCCCCCCATAATATTCTATGATTAGTGCTGACTTGCTTCTCTTCCCTGCTAGACTAGTGGGCTCCTAGAGGTGAGAACAGATTCCTTTACCTCTTAGTCCTCATCCACGCTGCATTACCCATGGGCATCCTTGCCCCACTATGGATGCCAACAGCCATTTTGCAGAGAAGATAGGAGCTCCTGAGTAAGACTATGAATGGATGAGTGTGATTCCCACAGTCCCCACCTGGGAAATGAAAATGGATCATTACAATTTTTAGCTTCTCTTTTTATGGAAAGTCCCACTCTATGGAATTGAAAGGTTTTATAAAATGCAAAGAAATTCAATCCTAAAGAACACACTAAGATGCAAAAAGAATCAGTAGTTTAACAGCTATAGAATATACTAATCATCTAGGGATTTTAGGGAAAATAAAGGATTCCAGTGAGAGTGTGTACGTGTGTGTGTGTGTGTGTGTGTGTGTGTGTGTATCTGTGCTTAAAAGTGGATAATTATGACTTTCCCTTTACATGTGTGTGTCCTCCTCTTCAAAAAGGGGTAAACCAGATTTTCCCTCATTTAGGCAAAATATAGACTCTAAACTTCATTTAATCTATCGGCTCTGGTCAATTTTCTCTTTGTTCAAGCGCTCCACACCTGGGAGGGCTGTCGTAACAAGGTCTTGCGGTAGCCCCTGGGGAGAGAGGCTGGAAGAGGTTTAATGGAACATATAGCTTCTGTCACATCAACATCAGCACCTTTGGATACTATAGGTTGGCATTCACTGTCAAAGCCAGCTGTTTCTGAGCTCTGTTGATTGAGCTCTGGGTCGCAAACTCAAGCAGCTTTTTAAAAACTTGATAATATCATGCCTTTGCCTTTATCTTTATTTACAGAAATCACTAAGGGTATGACATGAACTTTTCTTTACCCGACATCATAAAAACATATCAGTCTCCCCTTCCCAAACCCTTCCCCCATCTCACCAAACCAAGACTTAAGAGCTTTCCACTGCTTTCTCTTCTGGGAGTCAGGCTGTGTGGCTTCCATTAGGGCACTGCTGTTCTCAGCCATGTAGCAATTTGGTCATTTGGTCTATTTTTCTGTGCCTTCTTAACAGTTGGTGTTCATGAGAGGCTGTGGATTTCAGGTGGCTATTAGAAGGAAGTTGGTGATCCTAATTTGCTTTTTAGAGTCCAACTTCTTTTTAAGCTACAGGATCTAATTTTAGAGCACAAGACCTAAGAAAGATTTAGTCTATGTTCAGTAGATGTCAGGTGCTGCAAGGATCCAGAAAATGTATTGTTAAGGAGTGGCTCATCAACTCAATAAAAACGTATGAATGCCTACTATGCACATAGTTCTGTACAGATGTGCAAGGACATTTTCTCTGAAAGGTAATGGGTAAGAAAATTAAAATCCACAAAGTGATTTAGAGAACTATTGGGTGTTACACAATCTATTGTTATCTGTACTGAAGTGCTCCAACTTCAGTGTGTACGAGAAACACCTGGAGAGTTTATTGAACCACAGACTGCTAACTCAGTAGGTCTGAAAGAGGACCCAGAGCCAGTGTTCTCTTTGTACAGGAGGTTACAGAAGGGTATATAGAACCAGCACAGGTTCTAGTAGTGGAGAGATTGAGGCAAGTGTGTGATTCTTCTGGTTTCATTGCCTGAGTGTTGACCTAAGTGGGGCCTGGTGGGTCTTTCAGTAGCCTCAGAAAGTGGAGAAGGGAAATGGAGATCCAACTGGTTTTGAAAGAGGATTCAAATATTTGGATAGGTCATGATCACAAAGAGAGGTTTTGTAGACCAGGGAAACCCTGTGAACAGACTCCCTGCACCTGAAATGAACAGATCATATGTCAGGGGTCATTGCATATACTTTACTGGGGTAGAAGGTATGTCCTCTTACTGTAATGGTGTCACTTACTGGAATGCATAAGGATTCTAGATGAACATGGCCATGCTGGCTGGTACGAAGTAAGAATCGAAAGGTTCTTAACTCACAACCTCTCCACACACAGCTTTTCAGTCCATGAAATACTGAGGCAGGTGCAATGTAAAATGTTTTCTGAGTGTCCCCTTTGTCATGTTGGAGAAACTCAGTTCACAAATGTTAGCCTCATTTCTCTCCCTCCCTCTTCCCAGGAGTATGGCCACTGAAGTAATAGATGTCAGTAGTAAATTCAGACTGATGGCAAGACTGACACAGACACCATCCAAACAAATCCAATAAAGTTACCTCTGAGTTTGTAATGCCTTCTAAAATATAGAGAAGAAATACAGTGTGGGCCTGGGCACAAGTCTGTAGGCCCCTAAACCTTACCTGCGGGTTGGTGGACAATTATAAATTATGACCTCTAAGCAAATGAGGGCCACATTAGACTTGTAGTTCAATTTACCTCCAATCCCAGCCTCTATACAAAGAGTGGTTCTTCATTAAGGCCAGTCCAGATGTGTATCAGAGACCATGTCACCTGAACCAGACACATGCCATTACTACTGCAGTTGTACAAGCCATTATATGACCACAGAGGATGGTACGGTGAAGCACATTCAAGCCTGAGCACTATCCTCATTCATTACCCCAGCCTTTCAAACCATCACAGCCTGGCTGAAATTAGAGCTGCAAAGCCCACAAATCAGATGACTTGCCCCTGAGCCCTCAGACTAGCTTTGGGCCTATCCTGCACCTTCTTTTCTTTTTTCCTTAAACAAAAATCTAGTAAACCCCTATGAAGTGACAGGTACTTAGTTACATACTGTGGAGCTAAAGATGAATAAAACTCAAGTCTTTCACAGTCTAGTAGGGAAGACAAATGTGAAGACAGGTAAGAGCAGTAAATAGAAGCACAGATGAGATTCAGAGGTGGCCCAGAGAAGAGCAAAATTAATCCTCTTTGGCAGAATGTGGCAGCGTCCTAGAGGAGGCAATTCTGAACTGGGTTTGATGAAATACACAGAGATTTTTCATGTAGGGCCCAGAGGTTGGACACAGTTATCCTAGGCCCACAGATGCTATGTGGAAGGGCACAGGGTCATGGAATAGTGCATTTAAGGAACTACAGTCACACATGTTGCTAAATCATAAGGTGAGAATAAGGTGAGGTAGGGGAAGTAGGTGTTGGAAGATGGGGCTGAGAGTGGGCCAAGGACACCTTCGCCCTTTTATGGTGTACTCTCAACAGGGAAGCTAGATTTGTCCTGGTAAAATTGGTAAAATGGAAGTCATCATCAGATCTTTAAGTCAAAAACCCCTTCACTGAGAGCACAAGCCCAGTCTATGACATCCTGTGTGATTTCTTTTCTGACCTCTTTTCCCTCTCTTTTCCTCTCCTCATTCACCCCCTCTAGGCACACTGGCTAACTTGCTGGCTTTCCAATATGCTGAGCATGCTCTGCCTCTGGGCCTTCAAACTAGCTGCCCCCACTTCGTAGGATGCTTCTCTCAGATCTCTTCCTGGCTCACTGCCTCTCCTCAGTCCAGTCTTTGCTCAGATGCCACCTCCTCAGTGAGGGCTCCTTTGCCCTTCTTTCCTGCTGCTGAACACTGCAGCTCCTCACAGGGCTTTCCTCTGCCATCCTAGCTCTGTTTCTCTCCAGAGAACCCATAATTACCTAATAACTTAGTCACTTTGATTACTGTTTGTGGCTCCCACTAAAATATATACTCCATTAGAACAAAGGGTTTGAACATTTTGCTCACTGCTGCAGCCTCATCCTCTACAACAGTGCTCAACAGTACACATAGTAGACACTCAATACATGTTTGTTGCGTGAGTGGATACATATTTTATATGTGACATCAGGAGATTGGATGTTGTCCTGAAGTCACTGGAAAGCTCCAAAGGACTTTAGGCAGGGAAGGAGCAAGAGGGATTTGCATGTTTGTAGATCACTCTGGAGGCTGCGTGACTTCTCTTGATTAACATGAGGGGCAAGCCAGGGGTCAGGAAAACAGGCTCTTGAAACCATCTTGGATTGAGGTGCCTGGGTGGCTTAGTTGGTTAAGCATCTGACTCTTGGTTTCAGCCCAGATCATGGTCTCATGGTTTGTGAGTTCAAGCACCATATTTGGCCCTGCGCTCACAGCATGGAGCCTGCTTCAGATTCTCTGTCTCCCTCTCTCTCTGCCATGCCCCTGCTCATTCTCATTCTCTCTCTCTCTCTCTCTCTCAAAAATAAACATTAAAAAAAATCTTGGATTTAAATAAGTGCAAGAGAGCCTTAAAAGTAGTAGTGACTAGGAAAGGGTGACTTAAATGATATGCCAAAAACGGACTTGGCATTATTTGAAGGCTAATACATAGGATGAAGGAACAGAAAGAAGGAGTGAAAGATAACTCCCAGGGCCTCAATTCAAGAGGGCAAAAATAGGAGCAGGAAGAGCAGAATGGAGATGAGGTGGTAGGAGATGAGGTGTTCAAATATACTCTTTCAACCGTCCTCTGTAAATAATGAGATGTTTTAGTCATCATTGATGTTGCATGGTGCTGCTGCTGGGAGGGGTGTGATTGGTGTATACCAGGGCTGAAGTTTCTCAGTTGAAAGTTTCAGTGAATCAAAGACTAAACTGAGTGTTTATTTATTCATACTTGCAAAGAATCATAATTGCTTATTACTTTGGGTGTTGTGGTTTTAAAGGTATGAGATATGCTCTGTGTCTCATAGAATTCAGTCTAGAGACAGATAGGTAAACAACAAAAACAATAAACATGATGCATCAATGTTAGTGCAGAGCCATGGATAAAGAGCCATGGGAGCAGAGAGAACCCTAGAAGGTGTTTGGTGAATGGTGTTTGAGTGAGTAACTTACTGTGCAGGGGTTGGAGAGGAAGTATGGGGCTTGAAAATAGGAAACTTGTTGATGAGGTGGAGGTGGAGAGGGAAATGGGGCAAAGAATGGGATTCCAGGGAGAGAAAAGGACGTGAACAAACACAAATAGTTTGATATGGCCAACTATTAGACATGTGGGTGGGGGGGAAGTGGCTGACGATGTCAGAGCTTAAATGAGAGACACTTAAATGCCAATACTAGGGACTTAAGATTTGTCCTGCAGCCATGTGTAATAGGCTGTTTTAGAGAAGAGGAGTAATATGCAACTATGAGTCAATTTGGGTAACATTGCAGAGGATGGTTGCAAGGAGAAGGAATTGAAGGAACCAGGTGGGTGGTGATCACAGAGGCCTGGGTTGGAGACAGCAGGTGCTTAGATTGGAATTATGATGAAGAAAAGAACATGGGAATGGAAAATAGCCCATTGGTGGAATTGATCAGACTTACACACTAATTTAGGCTTCTTAGAGAGAAAGAGAAGCTCAGGATGAGTGTAAGTTTATTGCATAAGAGGCTGGGTAGACAGTGATGTCTTCAACCAAAGGGATTAACAGATTTAGAGGGGGAGGGGAGCCAATGAGTTGGATAAACTGATTTTTGGATCCCTGAAATTAGAACCAGAGTATCCCTGTGAGTAGTTTGGGTCTGACTTCCCTTTCCTAGAAGGTCATTTAGGATCTACACGGGCATTTTTGGCTCCAGTGGGTCTAGGGCTGGTGGCAAGAGGACGTTTAATTATTAGAAATGGGAGTGATATTAGTAATCAACGTTATGGATCAAGATGAAGTTATTATCATAGTGGCCCCAAGTGGGTCATTTAAACAATGGCGACTATGGGCTGTTACCAGGAGGCAGAGATCAAAGCCACAGATGGGAGAAAGAAGTAAGGCAGAGACACAATGTATGGGTGGGGCCTCGGAGGACAGACACTATCCAGTGCTGAGCTCAGGCTGCTCTTCAAGGCAACATGGCTGGTCCTATGGAGTCCCACCTAAGTAGACCGTTTGAACAGCTTCTTTCAGCAGAGCCAGGTCTTCTTTCACTGAAAGATCAAATCCTTATTTGTTTATTTCTTTTTACTAAGTTTATTTACCAATATGTGTTCTTTTGTAATTTATACTGTAGCCTGGACGATCTCATGGCGAAGATAGACTTGTATCTTCTTTGTGAACATGGAGTGCTATAGAAAACTGTCAGAAAATGAGGTTCATGTTAAATGCAGGGAATGACTTCCTTCACTTGGCAAGTTCTTTTACATTTTATAATTGGGGTGATAGGAATGAGAGAGCCATTGAATTTCCACTGACTCTCACCCACCTGCCTGTTTATTCATCAATAAGTATTTGAGGACCAAGCATGAGCTTAGCACTAGTGATGCAGCAATGAGGAAGATATATGTAGTCCCTCCCTCAAGGTGCTTGCAGAGAAGATGGGTGATGTCTGAGTACCATGAAGGAAAAGTGTAGGGGACACAGGAATTTGATATAGCCCAGACTACCAGATGGTTTCCTGAAGGAAGCAACATTTATAAGCTGAGGCCTGCAGGACAAAGAGATACTATTCAGTGAGGGGAGGTGGACAGGGAGAAATAGTGGAGGAGGATTTTTTTTCCGAGTCTGAAGACCTGGAGGAGGAAAAGAGCAGGGACATTAGAAAATCTACAAAGAATTTCCTCATGGCTGGAGGAGAGAGTGGGGAAGATAGTGGTGTAAGGAAAGTCTGCAGAGGTAGGCATGGACCACGTGGGCCCTTGTAAATTATATAAAGGATTCTACTTCTATCCAAGGGGTCATTCATAGTGGCCATTGGTCCAAAAGAAAGTAATAAGAACTGATGTCTTTTTCCATGTGGGCTGTGATTGTGGACCATGTCCTCCCAGGTGACATCTCATGGTGGGCCCTTGGAGCAGTACTCTTTCTTTCTTACAGACAGGGTCATCTCAAACATGAAGGGAGGTGTGTCAGCTGAGAAGTTGGAGACTTCAATCTTTTTTGGTTAATCACTGAATCATTTTAGTAGTTCCTGTACATTTTAGTATAAATCTCATCAAGAACCACAGCTCAAAGTATATTGTCAGCAACACTTAATAGAATAGGGAGTATCCTTCCCAAATAGTGTAAACAAGGATCACACTGGACCAGTTTCATTAAAGTGTACTGAGGTCTGGTGGCAGCAGTGCTACAGTGTCTGGGTGCAGTACAGCACCCATGCCATATGGGAAGTTTCTGGATTGTGAGAATTCCATATATCTGGAAGCCTTTCCTGCCTTGGCCACCTTCAGCAACCATGTGCTTGTAGTTTGGCAGCACAACAACATGTTACTCATATATCAAGGGTGGAAGGTGGGGATGGGGGAGGATGAGTTTAAAAGGTGCTGATATTTGATGAAATCAAACAATAGAAATCTTTTGATACATTAAACATGTAGGCAAATGCAGGCTTTCTGGTAATATCCTTCCTCATAACAACATATCATTGTTTTTTTTTCAGATTTTTAATGTTGAGGTTAGCCAAAAGGATTATATATTCTTTTGGTTTTATGCATTAGAGAAGCTTTGTAATATAGTCAAGGTAAACATGAATTTGGAATACCTTAAAAGGAATTTGGTATGTCTGTCCAATGATATATAATTCTTATGGGTAGCTATATCTTTGTTTTGGTGAATTTTTCCATTTTATCTTTTTCTTTTTTACTTCTATCAATACTTTTGTGTTATTTTTTAATTTCATAATTATGTGTTTTCATATACTCAGTGGATAGAAGCTAGTACTACACGACTATCTCTACAAATTATAAAAGGATGCTCCAAGTAGATAAAGGACAAAACAGTGTCCTTTCCAGTTGATAAATTATAAAAAGGACTTCAGGGACAGGGCATAAAACTTTGCAGAGCATGGGCTGGATTTCAGCCCTTACTTGCCCCACTTGTCCCTGTAGCAAGTATTTGCATGCAGTGCACAATCTGCACAACCAGACATAGTGACCCTGATGTTTTTTCATTGTCTTCATCTTCAGTCTTTTCATAGTCCATTTAACTCAAGAAGTATTTATTAGACAAGGCACTATATTAGCAACTTTGAAGGATATAAAGATAGGTAGATTTCAGTCCCTGCCCTGAAGAAACTTATAGTTTAGTACTAACAGTAGGATAAACACATACACAAACAACTGTATTAAATCTCTCTCTCCAAATATACCTATACTATACATATACATACATATATATGTATAGTATTACATCTATCTATCTATTTATGTAATGCCTCATCCTAAAGGATGTATATGAAACTACTCACAAGAAAACAAAATGTTAAATTGAAATTAGGAAATTTTAAATTAAAAAAAATTATGATCACATATAAGAAGGGAAAGAAACATGGATAGTGACCACTGTGGTCAACGCAGAGCCTCAAATTCTGAGTTTCCTGGCATCCAAAGTGAAAAATGAAACATGGTCAAATACATAATTCTTACTATCAATACTTAGGTCTACGCTAAATTGATCAGGATAGGCTAGGCCAGGCTGGCTCCAAATCTCAGAGTTTTACATTTCAATAAATTCTTATTTCTCATCCTATAAATAGGCTGCAGGTAGAGCCGCTCTCCAGAACAGGGCACCATAATGACTCAGGGGTCCAAGCCATCTCCATCTTGTGGACTACCATTTCAATCCAAGGCTTCTGTATGGGATGTGGAAGTGGGGAGAGAGTGAGTAGAAAACATGTCACTTCTGCTCATAGCTCAATGACTAGGGCTAGTCACGTGACCATGAATAACTACAAGGGACCAAAAAATGTACTATTTGGTCAGGTTACCACCTCTAACACACACACTGGCTACGTAAACCTTTTCCCAAAACTGAATTCTTGAAGAAATTTTTTACATGAAACTTTATACAAGACAGAGTAACAGAGGAATGAGCACTGTGTTATGCGGATTCAAGAAGAGAGTTGCTTTGTTTACTTACGTAGAGTGGCCAGAGAAAATTTAGTTGGAAGGTAGACATAAAATGCGTTTTGAAGGGTGGTGAAAACTTTAGAAGATATGGGGAAGTCAGGTAGAAAGGAGGTCATTGGCTGCAGGGAGAATGGTAGCATATACTCATTCTGTCCTGGGAACATCGAACAGTCTAGTTTACCTGGTACCTAGGTAGTTGTGGGGAAGTCAGATTGGAATCATGGGCGGCGGTCATGTTGCAGGGATTCTTGAGATTTGTGTTTAGTGAGTATGTGAAAGCAGAAAGTTCCTGCTGCTATCATTTTAACATATTCTACTTACTGGAGCTGCTGAGAGGGCTTTCCAAAAATCTTTAATCATGTTTCGAGGGATTATAAAAACACAGAAATCAGACAGTTCCTTTTTCCTCTTCCCGTCAGACACATACCTTAGCAGCAAGGGATGTATCCTTAAATATTTCCTCAGGAAAATTAATAAAATTAATAAAGTGAATTAAAACAGACCTTCTTTTAAGCGGTTCCAAATGAACTCATTTCATAGCCTTTATCATGGCTTCCTTGCCATTTGGGAAATTTATTTAAGTTATTAAAAAAATTCCCTAAAATTCTCAGCTGAAAAATTGGCTTCTGTTTTTTCTACAAAGCTAACTCACCTGATTTGTCAGAACAGCTTGAAAATGAAGTGCTAACTGGTGGGTTTTATTGAAAGGAAACCAAGTGGAACAACATATGTATTTTCTTAGGAAACTCAAAAAGCTCACAGTCATGTGGTGTTCCTTGGGGTGAATTCTTTGTTATGAATTACAACCTGCTTACTGATGAGTTGTTAATAAAAAGTAGGCCTGCCGGGCCATTATTTTTTTCCACACAGTACACACAGTTTAGTTTTCTTTCTTTCTTTCTTTTTTTTTAAGTTTTCATTAATGCAGTGAGTGTGAATAAATCTGTTTCTAATTTGTAATTGTTTTCCCTTCATCTGGACAATAATTTATTGCCAAATCTAACACTTGTCTATTATTAACATCCCCCCAACAGGAAAATGTTTTAATTTTTCTTTTTTTTTCAACTTCTTACTTCTTGCCTCCACTTCCCCCACCCCCGACACACACCTCTTTTTTTTTTTTTTTTTCTTAAACTAAGAAGAGTGTGAGACCAAAATGTTGCAGGATGGCAGGGATCTTGTTTGTGGAGGTAACATCCAAATCTGAGCTCACAGAAGCCAGAGGTAACCCAGGCTCTTGTGGGCCTGTCCACGTTGCATCTTAAGGCCTGCCAGCTGGAGTTGTTTGGAGCTGAGAAAATAGGCTCAGGGAAAACTACAGAGGAAACTAGAAACAGATGGTAACCTGAGGTGGCAGGACAACTTTATTTAGCGTAGCAGTTTTAATTTATTTATTTATTTTACACATGCATCTGGTCGCACTGGGGAGCCTCTATGCATACTCATTATTATGCTGTTAATAGTGTATCTGATTTGCCAAGGAATATTAGCAATTAAGTTCACTATGGATTCAAGTAGATTCATATTTTAGTGGGCCTTTGTGAGGCATGTTAGTGGTTAGGGTTTTATGTGGAAAGGGCGTAGAAGCTGCTGTTTGAAGTTCTAGTGGTGTGGAAAATGTGTATCTACCAATTAAGGATGTTAAAGTGGCCCCACCGCCAGAGAACATGCCAAGTTGTCAATAAACAGCCAGCAGGATGCTAATACATTGCTTCAGGCACATTCTCGATTTCAGAATATTCAGGGGTGTTCCTTCATGGATGGATGGGTGATAGGTCCATTATCATTTTCATTGGAGCCCTGAGTATGGATCTAGGGTTGTATTTAGTGTGTTTAATGCATTAGTCCATGCCTCCTTTATCCTTCAGTATCTCCATCAATAGCTAAAATTAGGAAATCATTTTTGTAATACTAGATACAGTTTGAGATGGAAAATTTATGTTGCAAAAACAAAACAAAAACCTCAGCCTATTTTTTCTCTTAATTCCTACTGAGTATAATTCTTATCCTTCTGAGTTTTGTCTGGGTCTTAAATTTCTGAAAAATTGTGATTACTGTGGTGGTTTCCATTGAGTTGTCAGGGCTCTGTCTTTGGGACAGGTGGATTCTTGCCTGATTTATAGCTACTTTTGCAGAATTGGGAAGCTTAGCTAATTTGAATTATCACCTGGAAATCTGACTAGTCTTATCATTACCCATCAGATTTAGTTTCCCCAGCCACTGGGGGCTCTTTCTCAAATGTGTGCAAAGAATACTTGATCTTCTCCAAATGCAGTGGTTGTTCTGACACTTGAATTGAATCCACATGGCCGCTGGGTACCGGGGGGTATTGTATTAGTGAGCAAGACTGCCAGTTACATAGTCAGTGCTCATCTAAAAGCCTCAGAATCTGTAAGTAAGAACCTGAAAATTTTATTGAAGTTAAATTATTGAAGTGCATAAGAGAAAAGTGTGTGTGTGTGTGTATGTATGTATGTATAAACTAGACTCTTTTAGATATATGTTATGATGATGTAAAAAATGAATACCCACTCAATACCCTGTGCCTCTCAGGAAACAAGGACACTGCAGCTTTACAAATGGGAGCAGGCACTGCCATTGCAAATCTGGATCTTGCCGAGGAGTAGTGTGACATGTGGGCATGTCACCCCCATGGGAGTCTGTTTGCCTCTGCTGGTACTCAGAAGATGGTTGTCATCACTAAGCCAGGCCTGCCTGTGGCAGCATCACAGATGAGTGCCAGCTGGCTACCTCATCTGCAGCAGTGTGTGGGATGAGAGAACTGAGAGGAGAAACAGAAAGGAGCTGGGAACATTAAATAAAAAATGTTGATGTCAAAGTGTCATAAAATGGCATGTTTTTCCATCCTGGACAGTAGATAGCTACACAATTCCAAACATTTTTTTACTCAATTGGCAATTATTTATTTGGGACCCGCTATTTGGCCACTCTAGATATACTTTCTTTTCTCTAGACATTACAGTTATTGATAAACAAAAACTGTTTCATGACTGGTTATGACCAATATTCATTGCAGGGAAAATACTTTGCAGGGCTGGTAAGACTATAAGATGTATAAAGATTGAAAAGCAAAGAACCTGGGCTTAGGAATCAAACAACTGGCTGTGTGATGATAAAGAGGTTTATAAGCCTTTCTGAGTCTCACAGCTCATCTAAAAATATTCCTGCCTTAGTACTTATGAGGATTACATGAGATAATGAGTGGAAAGCACCTAAAGATAGTAAGAACATAAGTAAACAGCCAAGAAAATCAGTTTCCTCCCTCCCTTGCTCTTCTGTGGAAAATGCTCACTAAGGATTCAAGATTAGCTCATATTTTCTTCTGCTAACATGTAGCCACATGTTGATGGATTCTTTAGGACTTCTTGAGCCAGACTTAGTCACAATTGGTCAAGAGAGGAAGTTTTTCTTAGCCACCAAAGCACGATGAAGTCTGTTGGGACACGAACCCATGTCCTCTAAAGTCAACATGTCCTGATGTTGAGATTGAATGAATCCAGCCTTTTCAAAATCACAATTCATATGAAGAAATTGAGCAGTAAATTATTGCAGGCATACACAGATGACTGTTAAACCTCATATCCCTTTTAAGGACAGAGCAGCATTACAGACTATAAAGGTCAAGCCAAGAAAGAGTAGAAGCAGCCAGGAAGCTTTTTGATTAGAGGTTCAAATCTGAATGAAGGAGGAGCTCTGTGATTTCCTATGAGTGAAGGGGTGGACTGGTCTCGCGTGTTATGCTTCCCACTTGCTAAACATCTGTCTCCTTCAGTTCCTTCTCTGGAGGATTATTTAAATAGTCTCTGTTTTCTCACCATAGGCAACCTGGGCTGGAAAATCCTGTGCAGACGCAATCCTCTGCAGAAAAAAAAAAAATATATATATATTTGTGTATATATAAATTGTGTCTGTATATATATATATATATATATATCAGTGCATATGTGTTTGTGTGTGCATGTTAAATCACACTTAATTCTTCCCTTTGGCCCTGATTTTTAGGACTCAAGCCCAGAAACAATAGGAGCCTAGCACCTTACCATATGATGTCTTTTGTCTTGTTTTTTAAAGCTTGTTAAAAAAAATCCTGATCTCTTGAGTTCAAAGCACTAATATGTCCCACACCTCCTGTGGGAACTTCTCTAGCCAGGCCTCTTGTTGATTCATCTAGTCATGTCTTTCTACGTAGTCTACTGGTTTGGCAACATTATTAGCTGGTATCTGGCTCCCATCTACCACCAGGGACTCTTCAAACCTCACAGTTCTTGTCACATTGGTGGTTTCCCTCACTGTGCAATATTGTGTGTGTGTGTGTGTGCATGAGTGCATGCACATGCACATGTCTGCACACCCATGTCAAAATTCAAGTTTGTACTATCTCTCTCATCATCTCCAGAGGGAGTTCAGCCTTCCTGTTCTGTGTTTTTCACAAGTCTGGATATTTTCAACTTCCACCATACAACTTTACACATTCCTTGGTCTGGATATCACTTGTGGGTCAGGGAACATACCAATGCATCTGTGTACAGCCCTCAGATGAATAAAACTGATAAAAACCCACAGCATTTCCATCACATATTCACCAAAGAAAATGGATGCTACCCTAGTTGTGCCTAGCTTTCTTCCCCCTGGTTTCTGAGGGGCTTGAAGAATGGGATGTGGGTGAAGTGTAAAATTTCTCGGTAGGGTTGGAAATATGTGTTCTTCATTATGGGGCTACACCATTGGCTCAATCTCTGAAGCTGGAAAACATGCCATTGTCTCATTTGGGGAAAGATTCCCAAAGTATCCAGGTTAAAAGTTGACTTTCCCCATTTTTCCTGGAGGCCCAACTTTATGGATCAATCTTGCAGCCCTCTTCTGCCTAGTAGAGGCTTCTCTTCTTGATTTTATATCTGTAACATCTAATGAAAAGAACAAGAGGATCAACACTAGATGCCTAAGAAGAGAGCCTCCTGGCTCGTGAGTGAAGAAATAGGTGAGAAAGAAGAGGGGAGGACAGTACAAAAGGGTAAATAATGACTCTCGAAGGACTTCCATGTCCTAATCCTAGGAACCTGTTAATATGTTGCCTTAATGGCAAAAGAACTTTACAAATATGATTAAGTTGAGGATCTTGAAATGGGAAGATTATCTTAGATTATACTGAGCGAGCCCTAAATGTAAATACAAGGATGACAATGGAAACAGAGATTGGAATGATGTTCCTAGGAACCAAGGAATGTCAACAACCTCTACTAACTGGAAGAGGCAAGGGACAGATTCTCCCCTGGAATCTCCAGAATGGATCAGCCCTGTTGACACCTTGATCTTCCTGGAGGGCCATGATTCCCTAAGGGTAGAACATTTTTGAATGTGTTCCTTCCCATAGAGGAACTCCAGTCTGCAGGACTTTGTGAGGTGTCCTTTTAGATGTCCCATAAAAATAATCAACTCAATTGTCTTTCCTACTGGACTCTAACAGTGGCTGTGTCTTGTTTCCCTCTAGGTCTTTGGTACCTAGCAAATGACCCAAGTCTAGAAAACTCTCAGGAAATATTTGCTGTATGAAGAAATAGCCAACCAACTAATTAATGGGTGATCCCTCTTGCAACAGCAACTCTGTCCTGTAAACTGTTCAGGTAGAGTGAGGCCTGTCTCTAGAACTGGCCAGAAACTAAGCACCATGGTGGGTAAACTTTGTCCCAGGAATTTCAGGGTGGAGGTGCCCAGGGACTTCTAAACTTCTTCCCTGGGCCAGCTTCCTTCTCAAGGTCTGCCCTGCCCATCACTATAAACTGGCTCAGTTGTATGAGCCTTACTACAAGATAGTTGGCTTTCCTCCTTGATCATAAAGGTGGCAGCATAGTGTAGCTAAAACATCCATCATGCCAACAGGGGACAGGATTGACCTGGCTAGTCTACACTGTGGTTAGTGAATCCAAACACTTCATGAGGAAGGAGGGTGATGTTGAAGTCTCAGTGCTGTTGCCTAGATCCTCGTGGAGATTGGAAGTCAGAAGAAAGCCAAGGAAAGAACTGGTTATATTATTTCCAGAGGTCTTTTCAGATCAGGATTTTGCTTCATCCACTACTGTCCACTTCCAGAGATTATGAAGACATGATTTTCTACAGGTCATGTTTCTTCTTTTCACTCTAAGTATGACACCCCCTCCCCACCCCATCGCTAGGCTTGTATTATCCTGGTATTAAAAAAAAAGATTAATACACAGCAGAACTCCGTTTTCAGGGAATTGTCTTGGAGGGAAAGCTAGTTCCAATGAATAAAAACTCTGTCTTTAAAGAGAAAACTAAAGTTAAATGGAGTTGTTAGGGTGGGACCTAATCCAATATGATTGCTGTCCTTTTAAGAAGAGGAGATTAAGTCCATAGAGTCCAGTGAAGACACAGGGAAAAGATGGCCATCGGCAAGCGAAGGAGAGAGGCCTCACAAGTAACCTCTGACAACTTGATCTTGGACTTCCAGTCTCCGGAACTGTGAGGAAATAAATACCTGTTTAAGCTGGTCTGTGGTACTTTGTTTGTCTGCAGCTCTCCCAAACTAATACGATGTCCTGGAGGAGGGAAAAAAGGAACTTTGAAAAGGATACAAATTTACTTAAAACACATATATTGGCTTGGACAATTGTTAACAGTGTTCTTTCCTCCTGAAACTACATTTTACAAATAAAATATAAATGTGTTAAAATTTCTTTATAAATATATTTAATGTTTATTTATTTTTGAGAAAGCACAAGCAGGGGAAAAGCAGAGAGAGTGGGGGACAGAGAATCAGAAGCAGGCTCTGCCCTGGTAACAGAGAGGCCGATGCGGGACTCGAACCCATGAACCATGAGATCATGACCTGAATCAAAGTCAGACGCTTAACAGATTGAGCCACCCAGGCATCCCTAAATGTGTTAAAATTTCTTGAAAGCTTTTTTCCTATAAATAGGTCAGCTATGCTCCCTACATACTTCCTACCCTATTAATTTACATAGCAGATTATTTATTTTTTCACTGAGAGTAGAAAAATAAGTTTAGACACAGTTCAGGCAAATGATCATATAAAGGAAAGAATACAAATTAATTTTTCAAATACTTCAGGGGTTTAAAAACTGGCTTAATCCGAGTAACAATCTCCTATGTGAAGCATATCTAGGGAATGGTGCTCTCTCTTTGTCTCAGACAGTATTCGTGTGAATCGTCCACATGGCTTTCATGCTTGTTCCTCTCCGGATATGGGTGTCCTGCTGTATCCAACAGTTGGGCATAGTCTGTAGTACAGTGGCATTGCTTCCCAAGACCCCGAGTTTCTGTGCTGCAAATATCCCAAGATTATTTGTGTCTTTGTTTTTTTCTTCATGGAGAGAGATGGACTGAGCACGGACTTTGTAGAGCCAATGTTCCCCTTAAGCTTACTTGTAAAAGGAATTGACATTGTTTCACAAGGTTGCTTTGCAAAATGCCCAGGGAAGCACTCCATCTGAACACGGACTTCTGCCTGCCTCTGATGTGGCCTGAACACCTGTGGCTCTCCCACCACCCAAGTCACAGCTGGGCAGCAGGGGAACCCTCCATCCTGCCACAGGATGCCACAGGTCACTTTGAGGATGCAGGAGCGCAGTGGGGCCTCTCTGTCCAGGTGGCTAAATGTTCATGTCACCAGCTGATGGATGTAAGGGCCTTCTTCCTTTTTGCTTAGTTTCATCACCTCAGCTTCCTGCCTTCCTGAGGTCCATGAGCTGAGGAAGGGGGTGTGGCAAAGGTCTACGAGGCAAAGGAAGGGAATGAGGATAGTTATGGAAAGAGGGCATCATTGAACTAGAAAAGAGGATTCCCTTAAGGTGGAAAAGAACTTGGGCTGAGAAAAAGGACTCTAAATTGAGATTATTTTATGAGAAATTTTGACCGGTTCTGAGAGGAGGATTCTTGTGAAAGGGATTTATTAAGATGTGCTCTCAGGGAAAACCTACAGGGGATGGGAAAGCACTGTTAGAGGGGTAAGAGGCTAGCAAGGGCACAGTGTTGAGCAAAGGCCCCTGGAGAGAAATCCTATCCTTTCTATATTTCTGTGTAATAAATTGCCCCCAATACATATTTATCTTCCCTCAGAGTTTAAATGGGTCAGGATGTCAGGAGAGGCTTGAATGGGCCGCCCTAGCTCAGGGTCTCTCATGTGCTTGCAAGCACGAAGTCCTCAGGGGCCGCATCCCTTGAAGGTCCATCTGGGGTGGGAGGATGCCTTGTGAGGCAGCTCACTCACATGCTGGAGAGTGGGAGGCCTCAGTTCCTTTCTGCAGGGGCCCTCCCAACACTGCCTAAGTGTCCTCACGATGTGGGTGTCTCCCGAGTGCAGAGTCCAAGACAGAGAGCCAGGCAGGAGCCAGTCCTTTTATGACTCAGCCTTGGATGTCACCTAGCATAACTTCCCTCATCTTCTATTCTTTGGAAGCAAGTCACTGTCTGGCCTGCATTTAAGGGAAAGGGAATTAGGCTCCATGTTTTGGAGGGAGGAGTGTCAAAGAATTTATGGACATATTTTAAAACCACAGCAGTAACTTTGGCTCAGCCTTGCAGGGAAGCACTGAAGATCACATAGTTTCCCCTCAGAGTGGTTTCCACGAGCAGCAAGGGAGCAAGAGCACTGACCCCCTCACACCTTGCCTATTACTGATTAAGGGCTAGACACATCACATCCCGGGCTCCCTGACTTTCAGGCAAAGTGGGTGCCTGAGAACAGCCCTTCGATGAGTGACACAGGTGCTGGCTGTGGAGGGAGGACACAAACCGGAAGGTATCGCAGCCAGTATGGTAGAGGGATCTGAGGGGATGACAGGCAACTCACTGACAAGGTCAGCTACAACCAGAAGGCACAGTTTCTGATTCAGCACAATAAACAGAATCTTCTTCATGGGGTGGTTATTCTATTTATGTGTTTGTTAGAGGAGTAACTCCATGATGTGTCTTGTTGGCCTCCAGTCCAGTGGTGTTTGGGGGTGGGGGGCTGCTGTGTTTGTAGTTCTCCAAAATCCTTTAACGGGGTCATCAGCTGTCAGAGATTCTGCCTTACCTTCCCCTTCTTGTGTGGCTCCATCTCTAAGCAGAATTCCCCATTATCTCAGAGAGCCTAAGAGCAGATGTCAGAAAACTACATAATGAAATAAAATGACAAAATAGAATGAGGCAGATGCTTGTCCAAAAGAACAGGGGAAGGAGATGGCTGGACACCAAGGGTTATTAATAACACTCTGTACTTTGATGGTGTCTTTCATATGAGCCTTGAAGAGCTGCACGGCCATTTAAGTAATCCAGGGTTATTTTCTTGGATAGAATCTTTAAATCCAACAGGTCTTTTGAAAGTTTGGTGCTTTGAATATTTTACTCTTTCTGGATTGTTCTCAAGGGAAAAATGATTTTGATTTATAAATCGTATGGAGGTTTTTAAAAGTCAGTTATTTCTTAAAACAATAGATTGTGCACTGCCTTTGGCAATATTATACGGAATTCACATGGGTTTTTTCTTCATTTTTCCGTCTCAAAGCTGTCTTCTTGAAATTATTTAAGTAAGTGATAGAACATTTCTGTTCAGTGGGGAAAACATATCTAAGGATCCTGCCTGAAGCTGTAATAACCATTGGTTCCAGTCTTCTAACCATCTGTTAATCCTGTTTCTTGACAGGCCAGATGACCAGTTGCAGAGGTTTGTTCTGTTTTCTCTGCCACGCACCAGTAGTCAGGGAGCTGTGCTGCAGCTGGGAGGTGGCCCTGGCAACAAGGAGAACAGGCCATCTCTAAACTGATACCTGGCGGCGCCAACGAACCGATTCGCCCTCAAGATACTTCACCAAAGAAACCAACTACAGGAGAGAGACATGAAAGGCTCCACCCTGACACCAGCTAGAAGCAGGTCTCCCGCCCACGCTGATGCCTACCTCAATTAGAGTCAGCCAGCATGGGGCACCCAGCGGCTTTTCCTGGCCTCCTGTTAGCATTTGACCGTCTGTGCAGAAGCATGGGATGCAATGGGGAAGAGACTTGGGCTGCATCTCATTAACTTGTCTCATCTCTTCCCCCAAGTGAAGGAGGGTGTGTTCTGCCTACTGAGTGGTCACTGATTGTTTCATCACCAAGTCCTGATCTGAAAAGGGCTGCAGCATAACAAAGCCCAGATCCGGGAGAAAAAAGAGAGTTTTGCCGCCAGGGTTGAAACCACAGCAAAGGACATGTCTCTGAGGGGTCAGGGATTCACCTGCTGTCCTCTGCAGAGCCTGCCGTGTTTCTCCAGCGCTCAGCATGAGGAGTGTTGCTGGGCCTCGCAGGCCTACAGAGTGGACTAGCAAGGGATGTGTTTGCAGCTGTCAGGAGGCTGGTTGCTGCTGCGAAGCAGATACTCTGGACCGGACAGTCTTTTCTGGCTGATGTTTTCTTTTTTTCTTTTTTTTTAAGTTGGAAAGCAGGAAGTTTTCCTTCCCTGGCAGGTCCCAAGCATTTGTAATTACCAACTATTTCCACTAGGTGGCAGCACAGAGCACAACCAAAGTTCTCCGGCAAAGGGCTAGCTGTTAACAGGCCCAGGGCAGCGCGGAGTGGCCTCCTGCCCCCGCAGCAAGTGTCCAATCTGTCTCTTCCTTTTCTTTGAGAAAAAGCCATTCAGAGGCTGTCCTTTGCAGACTGTTTCAGCAGTGGGTCCAGCTTCTTCTCAAATGGACTACTTTACATAAGACATGAGATAATAGTTTCTGCCCCATCTTTATTTTGGTATAAAGCAGGACATTATAATTCCCTTTGTGATCACGCTACATTTCCTTTTATACTGTGTGGAAGTCTGTGGAGACGAATGTTTTCTCTTGAGGAAGAGATTCTGCTCACCCCTTCATAATTCCTTTCTCCCAGAGGGTTTGTCTAGGAGACAATACCTTCCCTTGGTTGAGTCTGGATCTCCTGGGCCCACAACATTTCTCCAAGCAAGAGAGGAGTTAAAGAGGAGTGCATGATGAGGTCCTGTCAATTGAGGAACTAAAAGTCTCCCAAGAGAGTCCTGGGGGACCAAAATAAATACAAAAGCCCACTTCATTTACATTCTGTGAAGTTTGCTCTAGTTTTCTGTCTCATTGCCTCGACATTCAGTTCTAATATGCTTCTGGAGTGACAACTGGTACACCTTAACACCACTTAACGTCAGCTCAGCTGGGCAGGTTAAAAACCCAAATGTTGACTCACTAATGGATTCCTCACAACTGTGCATCTAAGCTCCCTTCACATTTCTCAAAGACTTCCCCACTCCGGACCCCTTGTCCTTGCTGTTACGTTCTGTGAGACAGAACTTTCTGGTCCCTCCTGAGTTCATTGCCTCCAATTCCCTCACCCACTCTTCTAAGTTCTATCATGCTTGCCATTCAATCTGTTGAGGTGTCCACATTCCTAGCCCTGTGATAGCGGCCAAGCTCCAATTCTACCTTAGTGGTCTTCTGGACATTCTACATCATTATCCCATGACCACGATTATCCAGATATATCTAAAATCAAACGTGTCCACTCCATGAATGAGAAAATAGCCAGTATTTCCTTTCTTGTGCCAATTTTAATGCCATCTCTGTTAACCACCTAAAACATGCGGTGGTGTCTCTGTGACTCTTCCATCTCTCCTCCCCCTCAAATCCAGTTGATTAGTAAGTCCCTTGACATCTCCCTCCTTTTTTTTATTTCTACAAAGCCAGTGTGGCAGCTGTGGTGTACTAGAAAGAGCCTCTCAGTTGTAATCCAAAGACTGTATTGATACCTTTTGTCAGCTATGGAGGCATTAAGCAAGTAACTTTTACAATGCTATCCCAATGTCATAGAATAAAATCACAGCATCCAGAGATGGTGGGCCTTTGGGGATCATATAGTTCATTCCCCTTTATTTGTGAATTTAACAACCAAGTCCACGAAATATTTGAGGTCTCTGAGCTGAGACCCAATACTAGGTACTTAGAAGACCAGGCCAAGACTCTTTCTTCTGATCCACTGGGTCTTCAGGAGGTCCCCATTAAAAGAGAAATGTGGCTTTAGGAAAAACAACACATGAAGCCATCACTGTTACTAAACAGCAAGACAATCTCCCACGAACCCTCCTGAAACAAAAGAAAGTTCCCTTTTGAAGGGAGCAAAGGTAATGAGCAGAATCTAAAGAAAGGCAGCATAAGCAGCTGTGTGTCAAGATTATTGGCATCCTTTTGATCTTTTCCCTATAACCTGTCTATAACATTGCCTGTCCATAACATTGCCTCCCTCTCTTCCCCCACCTTGAGCTGGGGAGACATGACCCCACCTCCCACCAGGGCCAAGCCTGTCTGGACTCATTTCATCTGCATATCCAATCTTCTGGGCCTGTTATTGATGGATTAATGGGGGGAGGCACATGTCCTGGACAGTACGTGGAGCTCAAGGTTTTCGCTTGGTCTGCCGAGAACTAGAAGTGACCCCACTCATGAGGGAAAATCTTCCAAAGACCAGTATTGAGAAAGGAAGGCAGAGAAATCACATCCTGATGACATCATTCGAGCCCTTGGATTAAGCTTTGTTTCAAACCAACCCTACCTTTGAATGTTTTATTAGCCAATAAATAAATTCTTTTTTTTTTTTTAAATGCAGTTTAAGTGAAGGTTTCTGGTACTTATAATTTAAAAATTCCTCTCTGATATACTCGGGGAAAGGTAAGATATATATATATATATATATATATATATATAAAACCTTACTACATATAAATAATTTTACTACACATACACATGCACTCATAAAATGATGAAGAATAGGCCAAAAAGGGGATAACAAAACCCATCCTTTCCTGCCGAATTCAGCAGCTAATCTGTCTCTCTAGCCTGTCCTGTCCTGGCCATCCTGCTCCTGGGCATATGCTCCCAGATCGTTCTCAGAGACAGAATCCCCTTGGAAGTAACCCTACCTGTTCCTCCCATGACAAGGAGAGAAACCAGTGTTCAGGTTGAGAGTTTGGACTTCTAGAAGCCTGTGATGCCCAGAGGTTTTTAGGGGCTGTTAGAGAAAGCAGCTAAGAGAGAACGACAGTTAATTGTGGGTGGGTCATAGTTTGGCAATGGGAAAAGAAGAGTGTGCTCTGACCTGGGGAATCCCGAGTACAGTTTAGAAGAATGAAGTTAGGTAAGGGAAGAAGAGAAAAAGGAGATGAGGAATGAACTATGAGAAGCAGACTTTGCCTGAATTTATGCCTGATCTGAGACCAGGATGTTAAAAACTTCCAAAACGTGCAGAAAGGTAGCAGGGAGTAGAGAAAAGTGTGAGGTATGTTCTATCAGGCAGATTCATCATTTGCTACTTTTGGTGATGCGTGCAGATTTTGCACAGGAGATATTATGTAATAATTAATCTATTTTCTGTCTGGTGGTCTTTCATAGTAGCACTTTAGGAATGATATAAAAGTCTCCGCTATATTTATAATATGCTGAGACTCGCACCACATGTTTTAGGCAACCATATGAACCTGCAGAAGCAATTGCTGAGTGAAGTTGAGCGTGTATTTAAAATATGTGAGAGGATGCTTTGTGTCTCAATATACTAATTTTACTACATATAGGCTTCACCTTTCCTTTACCTCTGGGTTTTGTTTTGTTTTTTTAAGTCTACGTCATGTACACATGATGGTGGTATGCATCTACAGCCATTTGTTGTAACCCTGTGGTAGTCATTAAGGCTGTTTGCCAAAGACTTGGGGCTTCCAGGCACATGGGAGAATTGCACT
This sequence comes from Cryptoprocta ferox, assembly GCA_028646485.1. NCBI lineage: Eukaryota > Metazoa > Chordata > Mammalia > Carnivora > Eupleridae > Cryptoprocta > Cryptoprocta ferox. The sequence continues at coordinate 71,519,679 of CM053577.1, forward strand.
TTCCCTCTTCCTTTGAACTTGGGCATAGCCATGTGACCTATTTTGGCTAATGAAATATGAGTGGAAATAATGCGGTGGAAGCATTAAAACCCTGCAACTTGCATGTCTTTTTTGTCTTTTGTTGTTGTTTAACCTCTGGCATGGTGACAATCAACTGATGGAATGGCATCTGCTCCATCAGTTGGAGTCCCTGAGTGGCTCTGATGAGCAAAGCTATCTCACTGCTCCATCCAGCCCCCGTGGACTTGTAGCCTAAGCAAAAGATAAATCTTCATTGTTTTAAGGCATTAAGATTTCTGGGTCGGTTGTTGGTGCAAGAGAACCTAATTCGTCCTGATTTATTTAAAACCAAAAATATTCTGGCAACTGTGCTTGAAATTGGGATGACTCAGATGTGCCCTTTAGCCTACAATTTCTCACCATTTTGATAAATGATGTGAAGAAAAATTATAGCAGACAACACTTAAAATGCTATTAATTAAAAACTTTAAAATATTTTATGATTTACTCTTAATGTCTTTAACTCTGATATGACTATTTTTGTTAATACTATTCTTTATGTATGTATAGATATACTCATGACTTTTAGGCAGTTATAATTATATTGGATATACTTTGGGGATTTTACTGTCTTCTTTAAGATTATTGACAAATACTTCCATAGGTTTATATTAGTCATCGCTGTTATAATGTCCATGCAATATTAAATTAATTTTGATCCTATCACATTCTTTGGCAGCAAGTTACAGAAGAACTCAACTCAGACTGGCTTAAGTTGTAAGAAAGTTTAGTATTTCACAGATGTGGAGTACTTCACATGCAATGGAATTTGCAGCTCTGGGTTGATTGATTTAGTAACTCAGTGTTGTCATCAAGGACTCTGGTTTTTCCACTTCTCTGATGTGTTCTCCTCCATATTCATTTCCCCCTCAGCTGTGTCTGAAGAAGGCCGCAGCAGTTCCAGGGACCACATGCAGCACAGTGCCCAGCATCAGAGGATGAATTGTTTCTTCCTGTTCCTTTTTTTTTAGGGGGAGATACCTTTCCCCAGAACTCCCCAGAAAACTTTTCCTCTCATCCTAATGGCCAGAATTGAGTCCTATGGCCATTTCATAAGCCAGTTACTGGCCTGGGGGTAGAATTATTATGGTCAATGTAGACCATAGTGTCCCCTATGGACTAACCGTAATTAGATAACCAATTGCTTATTATGGAGTGTTTAGGCTGTTTCTTGTTTCCATAGTACCAGTGATACTGCTGGAAACAATCTGATTTATGTCCTTTCTCCTTTCCCCCTCCTTTCAAATTTTCCCAAAGATGGAATTTCTGGGTCAAAAGGAAGAAGTATTTTTACTGATCTTCCTATGTGTTACTAAAATATGCTTCAATCTGGTAAGGACTGTACCGTGGTGCAGTGGCACCAGCCCTTGTGAATCATGTTGCGTTTTTATCTCTAATACATGCTGTCGAATAGTACATTATTACAGGTTTGACTTACAGATTCTTAATTACGAGTGAGGCTGAACATTTTTCCATCGTTTGTTTGCTCTTCTTGGAATGTGTTCCCTTAGAAGGTAGCCTCCTCTAGCACAAGAGTTGGAAATGTTGAAGTCTCAGTCCCCCAAGTAAACTTGGCATCTGGCTCCACCTCTGACACAGCAATGTTGGAACTAGAAACTGACTCAACATAAAGTAAACGCAAATATCCAGAGACTCAAACAATCCAGATGGAACCCATGGGAGACTCTTAGCAGAGAAATGTCACCAAGGCTCATGGCCAAATGCAAGAAATTGCAGCACTTGGAACAGGATCCTTGGAGAGCACTTAAACACAAATTATTTTTATTACCTTATGAAATTATTGAGTTAGAGGCATCAAAAAATTTTAAGATGATATTCACATTTAAAAACTTTGAAGAATGGCCTTATCCTCAATAGACAGTCTCTAAAGAAAATGCAATGAGATAGAGGGCTATTTATGCATGGGGTTAGCACAGGATTTCATAGCAGACCCATCTCCCTTCATTGAAGCAAAATAATTTTCGGAAATAATTTTTTTTGGAGGGTAAAGTTGTCTCTGTTTTAAATCAGTTTCCTGTTTCCCGAATATCTTGATTCCACAATACTGCAGGCCTAAGATATTTATGTTATCATTTATATGGAGTACCACAGAAGATTCTGAGGGATCTCTGAACTCCTTGACATTGTTTGCAAAGTGTTGTGTGCATGTGCAAGAGGAGCTCCTGGCTTTCAGGAGACCATAGAAAATCCCAGAGACATCCTGCCGCAGTTCTCATCCATTTCCATTTATTACTTGAGCCCCTGGTCACCCTTCTCCCACTCTTCAGTTTGCTTCCTTCCTATTATTTTTTCATTCAGTTTCCTTAAAAACTAGGGTTTTGTCTTGGGCTGCCCTACTTAGGGTTTCATCTCTCTGCTAGTTTGAATATTGTATGTGACTCCTTTTTCTTCAGACAGGATGGACAGGGAACAGGATTTTCTGGCTAATAGGTTACACTGAATGCATAACTTTTTTAAAATGTGCTAAAAACATATTCAAGTGTATTAGATATTATTTATCATTCTTTGGCTTAGAAGTCACTTAGGATATTTGATTGTCTCATCTTAACATTGTAAAAGTTACTTTTCTTTTGGTGTAAAAGTAAGCAAAGGGTCACTCGTGCTTTCTGGAGTTTTCTTTGAACTCTTTGCATTTATAAAGTGCGGCAACATTATGGAAGGCCTCCAATGCCTCAAAGGAGGAAAACCTCTTGCCTGTCCCTCACCACCTCAACAGCATCATTCTGGCTTTAAAAATTAGAAAAATCACATGTAGTATCCTTAGCCCTAAAAATACTCCACATACAGAAAAAAGTTCTTGTTGAGTTCAGAGACTACAAAATTTTGGCTATTCGTTCCAGTATTAGAACCTCAGGAGTATATTTTTATCTATTCTATGGAGTGACAAAGAATAAAATAGGAACTATAAAAGTAGGTCTTGTGTTTTAGAAACAAAGAGATAATCAGAAAAATAGCCCCCTGTCAAAAGAAAGAGTCAGAAACACAGGGCTGTAATAAAATCTGAATGGTGGACTGGGTTCCAAGGAGTATCAGCGGAGTACAGTGCAAAGGGGACAGCTGCCTCCTTTATTTTTAAAGATATGATCATTCAGGGGACAGAGAGAAAGGCTCTTATGTAGTTGCCAGATAGGCAACATGTGATTGCTGACAGAGGACCCCATCTGGGTAGAATATAGAGAGGTAACAAAGGGGCAGGGGCTTTTACCTTTTCTGTAAATCCAAGCTGAGAACTTCTTGGCAAAATCTTGGGCAGAGATGGGCTGTAGATTCTGGAATGCCAGTGCCCTTTTCCCTGTTGGCCACTCCTGGGAGAAGGGGGAGCCCACCTTAGTGATGCCTGAGAAGTGATGGTTGAGATTTTAGCAGTTGTGGTGATTGGTGACTCAATGCCCTTCTCTGCTCCAAGGAGGTCCTTGGAGTCCTTAGTCCACCCCTAACCTGGAGTTTGGGGGGTAGGGGATGGTGTACAGAGCTAGTCTCCTCAGCCATAGGATCCTCAGCCATAGGACACACTCAATGACTTCATCTTGCTTAGGAAGGTAGCAAATCAGGAGTGTGTGTGTGTGTGTGTGTGTGTGAGAGAGAGAGAGAGAGAGAGAGAGACAGAGACAGAGACACAGAGAGACACAGAGAGACACAGAGAGAGAGAGCACACTTTAATTCCACAATGTAAGGTGGGTATTAGTTGGTAACAAAAATGTGCATCTGGGGGAATTTTATTTCTGTAATACACATTTCTACACAGGCAGAGCCACTCTGAATTTAATTATTTTCTCTGCAAATAGGCATTGTTTTCCCTGTTTCTATTTAATACATTTAATGGCTTTTTGCCTGTATTTGCTTTTCAATATTTTCTCTCCTTTTCTCTGAGTTCCTTCCAACCATCATCTATTTCTCTCTTCTTTCCTTTGTCTCTCATCTTCAATGACCTCTTTCAGCCTTTTTCTGATCAATTCAATGAAGTCTGTTTTAATACTGTTTACAGCCATCACACTGATGTAGGCTCCCTTTTGTTTTGGCAATTAAGAGAGCTGAGAATTGTATTAAAAAAGTCCCTCTCCCTGGAGTTGCCAGGATGGCTCTGGTGACCTTGGAGAGAGCTTGAGCTCTGCCTGGGAAAATGGACAGGTTTTAGGTAGCTGAGAAGATGCATACAATATGGAGGAGGGCTAAAGTGAAGGCACTTGCATATATGACTTTTAATCAATACCATTGACACAGTTTCCTCTGTACAGCTTAGTTTTGAAAGCGGAGAGGGGTTAAAATGAAGAAATGGTAAGCCTGAAATAGGATTTGGGTAAGTTGAAGTGTGGTCTGATACTGAAAAGCTTAGGCACCTATGGGCCAATGCATAAAGAATGAGAATGTGAAGAAAAATTCTAGAAATCTCTCAACATGGTGAGTGAAGAAAACAATGGGAAATTTGCTTCCAAGCAAGCCTGGATAAGACTGTGTTTACAGCTGTGAATGTAAACAAGGAAACCAAGCACAGTGCTCACAGCATGAGCGCGACATCATGTTTTTGTTACAAGGACTGAAAACTATGCATAAAAATTGGAAGATTATTTGGTATTTAAATACAAATGTGAACTTAGTTACAAACCTCTAAAGATGCATTTAATTTTACAATTCCTCTTAACTCTGGCATCTTGTAGCAGGTATTTATTCTTTAACCACCCATACCTAATTTTTGACCTATCAGCCTTTGTATTGACTCAATAAAGTAAATAGATATTTAGGTCAAACCAGAAAGATATCACAACATAGCTTGAATGTTATGTGCCCAAAGGGAGAAGGCTGATTCTGACAGCAGGGATTATAAATGTTTTAAAGTAATTAAAACCTGACTTGCCTTACTTGATGTATGCCGTTTTCAAAATGTCTAATTGTTTGCACAATTTAAAATAAGGGGGAAAAACATGGCAACTTTACTGAGCCAAGAGGGAGTTGTTTGAAATGGTTCAAGTTATGTTTAGATTCATAGAGGGGTATTTGAAAGAGCTCTGAGGCTGCTATAAAGGATATTTTTTCAGATGATTAAATGCAAATATTGTTTAAAAATGCTTAAGAAAATGATTTTAGAATAAGCAGGAAATAAGAAAAGATGGAGTGGGTAGCACAGGGGTGAAGGAGGGGATTGTTTGGGAGGGATTTCTCCTCCCACAGTGACCCAGTCTTGATCTCACAGGATCTGAAGAGTCTTTGTTCTTCTGGAGCTCACCGGCAGGAAGGAAGATGAGGTCGCTGAGGCAGCACTCAGGCCTGAGTGAACACCCAGCCAAGAAGTGCCTAGGGTGCTCCCTCATCACTTTCCTCTCCAAGCTGGCCGGCAATGCCTACTTTCCCCAGGATGCCTGAGGTTTCCGAGTTTACCCGTGTATGCAGAGCCCTGAGCAACTATGAAGACCTGTCCAGAGCCCCATGTGTCTCTTTTCTAGTATTTGATACTAAAACCAACATCACAATGCCCACACCAAAAGACCAGCTGGAAGCCACAGCTCTGATACTTCTTTTCCTCCTAAATTCTATCAGGTTGAATTTGAATTATATTATGTATGAGGTAAGTGGAGACTTACTTTAGTCCCGGCCTTTTACAGCTCATGGCCAGGCTACCTTGCACATTCTATACCGGTGGGTGAATTTGGAGACATCAAAGCCTCTTGTGGCTGAAAAAGTTCAATACTCAGAAGTGACACCAACTCTCCTGAAGCCTTGAGGCTGAAATATCCATTAGCAAACGTTGGAGCAACTGTTCTCTGTGGGGTTTCTGCTGCCGTTGAGGTGGAGCCTTGTGCAATGTCCATTTATATCTCAACATTTTTGCTTTTGATCTAACATGAGTTCAGAAAGGAGAAAACTAGCCCTGAATTGGAGGAAGTTTCAGGAGCTTCAGGGAATTCTGCTTCCCATGGGTTTAAATCATCTACTTGCTGACAAGAATGTTTTATCAAGACAAGAGTTCTCTTTCAGTTCTGAGTTTAGATCCAACTTAAAGAGATTCTGGATTGGAATTGTATTTAACATTGGCAAGGGAGAAAAGGCGTAGGAAAGGACTTCTAAAGGCTTCTTGGACATCAAATGGCTATTTCACAACAACTTTGTGATGAGTTAAGTGTAAATGAATCAGAAACATACGGACCAAATTTCCTTTGAAATTCACATGGGTTTAAGAAATTAAGGCGAAAAAGTTCTTGGCAAAGAGTATTTTGGGATTTGCCAAATTCAAGGCATTTGAGAAAAAGTTGGAGATACTCTTTATGGACTCTAGAATGCCTCTGGGCTCCATCTTTGTTCCTTTCTCTTCTCCACCCATTCATCCAGGTGCTGTGCATTATGTAAAGCTTCAGTTTGGCCCAAAGTTAAGCACAGGGAGGTCACCAAGTGCTCTCCTGGTCTGCAGGGAAAGAGCAGAGCCATTCTCCGGAGGCAGCAGTAGAGAACCGAGCTTGATTTTGGAGTCAGAGGAGCCAGCTGTTTGGATCCTATTCACATAGGTGCCTTGGAGAGAGGGATCTCATCCTGGCTCTTCAAGAAATTCTGTAGTTGGGAAGGGATATTTCAACTCTTTTAGAAAGGATTTGGCTACTCAGTGGGGAGCACTTACTCTGGAGGCAGGTGGAAATGTTGGGCAGAAGAACTGACTCTTTCTCTGGACTTGGTCTTACTCCCTCTGCCAAAGAGGGAGCCTTTTTAGGGCGAGACTCTGTAGTGTTGTTATTTGTTTACTGCACATAGACTTTCCTATGGGAGATGTCTGCAATGGTTGTTGTACTGAACTGAGAATGAATTACAGAGGAAATGGTTTGCAAAATTACAAAGCAATTTTTTTTTTGGTGAGAATCAGGAAATGTCATCAGAAGAACGGGTCATTATGGCAATGCTTTGGGATTTGGAAATCACTTACTTGTTGTAAAGAGGTTTTCACTGAAATGGATTTTTTTCAAATGGAATTTAACCTGAAAAGTGGGAAAAAGGACTGGAGGATGGCACTTTTTGTAAGAAGAAGAGCTTGTAGGTGGGCAGTATCCAGCAGGGGAAGAGTAATTAAGGGGAAGACAATACAAAGAGAAGGTAGAAGTCCATGATTTAGAAATGTTAGAGTACTGGGGCCCCTGGGTGGCTCAGTCAGTTAAGCATCCATCTTCAGCTCAGGTCATGATTTCAAGTTTGTGAGCTCAAGCCTTGCATCGGGCTCTGTGCTGACAGCTTGCTTCAGATTCTGTGTCTCCCTCTCTTTATGCCCTTCCCCCACTTGCACTCTCTCTCTCTCTCTCTCTCTCTCAAAAATAAATAAACATTAAAAAAATTTTAAAGGAATGTTAGAGTACCAACTCATCCTTGTGAGGGTCCCATCTCTGTTTGTCAGCATCACATTTACTGGGCAAGAAGAGTTGGCCCCCTTTTGGTATCCCAGGTTCAGCACATTCTAATGGAGGCAGCAACTAAAGTCAGATGAGCCAATTCTCTCTTCAAGGACATGAACATAATATCTGGCCCATAATACATGCTTGATAAAATTTTCTTAAATTAATTAAAGTTGATGTTTCTGGATGGATTTTAGCTAATATTTAAAAAAAAAGGAGAAGGCAAAGAAGACTGAGAATGTGTGATCCAAGAGGAAGGAAGGTAACAGAAGCCAAGAGAGTGAGATATCCCTGAAACAATGAAGGAAGGTCATAATGTATATTGAAGACACACAGAAGGGTGGTAAGAGATTAGAGCCTTTTTGATTTGGCTGCCTGGGAGCATTTTCTAACCTTTTTAAGGGAGATTTCAGTGGAGAGAGAGAGAGAGAGAGAACAACCCAGGAAGAGAGAGTTTGTGATAGGGGAATAGAGACAGTGGGTATAAATACTGCCATGACCCATCCCTCTCTTCTGTCCGCCATTGATTCCTTTCAGCAAATGTTTGATGAACACCCACTGTGGGCCAGGGGACAAGTGAAGCAAGTGGATACTGCCTTCAGGAAACTTGGGATCTCTTCAGAGAGAAAGGGCAAGCTCAAAAATAATGAACACAAGCTAATTAGGAGAAATGAGAAAAGGGATGCACAAACTGCATCAGCTTCCCTCTGACTAGCCTTACAGAGAAGGTGATATTTGAGCTGTCAGCCTTACCTTTCACCTTCAATGTGCCTCAGCTTCTGGCCTAGTTGAGCAGTGCCCTCTGGAATTCTGCTTGCCCCAGAATTCAGATAGTTTCTTTTCCAATCCCAAGACAGATGTGATGCAAAGTCAGACTGAAGCCCTGGACCGGGACCACATGAGCACCAGTCTGTGGAAAGCTGCTCCTTAACGAGGAGAAAAGACTTGTCAGAGTGGAGCATCCCAGTGTGTGTGTGCCCACCCCACACCCCACTTTCAGTGATGTCATAGTGACCCTCAGGGCTAACTTGCAATTAATTCATTTCCTAGACATCTGTATCTACCATAAATGTATGTGAGCTATTTTCATTTCCTCAGAGAAAGTCATAAGAAACCAGTTTTCATTAGTTCAGGTGTCTGCCTCTTCCAACTGTTTATTTTTGAAGACAAAGACAATCTGCTATGTATTTTCTTGCCTGCTTAAAGGTCACCAGGCTCCTAGGCTATAGGACCCTTCCTTTCAGTTTTCCTCCAATACTAAGTGCTCTAACGTGGCCTTGTCCCTCATCCCAGCTCTCTCTGTCCCTTTCCTCATTCTTGTCCATTCAACTGTTAATCCTCCATCCACTGAATTCAGAGGAATTCGGGCATCTAGATTCCTCCTAGGAGTTGTGAGGAGGCACAAAACAGGTATATGACTGTCTCTCTTCAAGGAACTTCAGGGCTTCTCAGGATTCTGTTTAGTCTTATTGAGCTTTACCTACTCCTTGGACCCCTGCCATTCACAACTGCTTGCTTTTTCCATAAGTGATCCTGTATAAAATAATAGAATTTCTGTAAAAAGAACTAAGGTTGGAAAGAAAAGACATTTTGGCAAAATTTGAAACATAAGCAATATTTACTTTTTAGGAGTGTTTTTACAGAGCTAAAGTCACGTTAGTAGTGACTTGAGAACATTAAAACAACTTGTTTTGCTCATAAAATGATCATATTTGATATATCCAATATAAAATATATCTATTCAGAAATATGACTTATTCAGAAATAATTTCAACTAGCTAAAGTGAATTTACTTTTAAATATTCTTCAATTTTTTTACAGAAGCTTTGAGTTGATGAGCTCTGAGGAGTCTGCCAGCTCTACTTTTTGCCATTGTGAGAGGTGGCAGAAAGAACTTGAGGACAATCCCCCAAACATGCTAGGATGATTCTTGGGAAATATAAAATCAACAACAACAACAACAACAAGAGCAACATACCAACAAAAACAAGCCTATATTTTCTTCCAGTTTTCCTCTTGGGATCTCCTCTCTCCCAGTACTTTCATCTGGCATTTGTAGGATGTCTAACGACTTAATGAAACTTCTCTCTGTGTCAGACCCCGACAGGCAGGTTGTTCTCTCTGCTGCCCTAGATCTGACTTCTGGCTTATTATTTCTTCCCTGGATCTCTGCTCTCAAGCCCTCTTTCCCACATGGGTTATTTTGATGCATTTGGGGGGAAAAAAAAGCTCAGGTGTGCAGTTTTTTAGTTATGCAGCTGCTCTCTATGACTGTAGAGTTGCTCTGTATATAGACAGATGGTCTTGGAGTAACTGGGGAAGCACAGCAGTGGTCTGTTAGCAACCAGGCTCATTTGGGGTCAATCCATGGTCCTTCCTTAGTCAGGATTGCCACTAGGAAAGGTTGTGGTTAAACAGTCTTCATAGTTGGTTTTTAGGAGTGTTTCTCTGTGACTAGATGGCAAGATCCCTGAGGGCAGAAATATTTTACTCATCTCTGTCTCTGCAGTGTCTAATTTTGTATCCAATACATAGTAGGTGTACAATATTTGATATTGTTCAAATGAATGAACAGAGTTTAAATATAAAGGGCCTTTGATAATAGAGTCTTCAAATGTGTATGTATATTATCTTGAATTTCAAAGATATTGTTGCAGGGTACTTACACCAATTCTATAGTTATAAGCTTAGTAAATTGTTGCCATTATACCTAAAAAGAAATAATGATATGATTTGTTTAGTTGTTGTCCTAATTTTAAAAAATCCACAAGGAGAACTTGGATTCTATGGAGGTTAAAGTGGACACAAAACATGATCCTTGAAGATGTGCTTGCTTGGCAAAATTTAGTTTTACCAAAAAATTCTTTTTAATAAAGAAATTCCATGAGTTATATTTCTTTATGAAATAATTATGTTTCGTTAATCCTGGTCCTCCAAGAAGATGTCAAGACAGGATTCAACTTGCAAGGATTTTATGAATAGAAGTGTTCTGTATGAGAGAAATAGGGAGAGGGCTGGAGAAGGCTGGGAGATCATGATGCCAGTCTGGTCTCCAGTGAAGACAGGAGGAAGAGAAGGCTGAATGGAGGATTCTGAGCTGCTGTACAGTCTAACAAAAGTTCAGTGAAACCATTCAGTGTCCTCCAGCCAAAGTCCATTGTCCCGACAGCCACTGACTGGGAGCAGCTGGTGAGAGGTGTGGTGTGTGGTCAGTTACAAAGCCTCCATGTAACTGGAGGTCCTCAAGCACATGCTCACAGGGGACCATACCAGCCTGCGATTGCTCACCTCCAGATTTCTTTTATAAGTAAATGAAATAAATGTCTATCCTTTTGAAGTCATTCTTATTTTTGATTTTCTGTCATTTGTATCTGAACCTAATTTGAGTAATAAAGGCAGCTTTTTCTGAAATGAAGCCTAGAGAGACTGAAAGTGGCATGCTCCTTATGACACAGATAATAAATGGTAAATTTAGGATTTACCAGTTCTCTCAACTTTCAGGTTGAAAATTCTTAGTATTAAATTTGAAGTTCACATTAAATGTCACTGTGCCACAATATTCTTGGCACTACTGAGCGCTTCAAGGGAGGACTTCTCTCTCAGCCTAAGCTTCTTTGTAAAATGGACAGAAACATTTTTGCTACCAACATTATAGGGCTTTTGAATTATTTCTTTAAGAATATATATATATATATATATATTCAGCTTATTTGTACAATTCTTAGCTTAGAACCATGTTTATGTGGATTTATAACATTCCATTTGATGGCAATGATTAAGCATACTAAGGTAACGAAAATTTTGTTATAGAATATTCGGTTGTATCACAATTCTAATTGAATGAATTAATGAGCAAGAACTCATAGGGTCATAATCTCTCTAAGGCTTAAACAAATGGCCTGTGCTCTCAGACCACTTGAAGACTTACTTCAGAAGACAGAGATTTAAGCTCCCTCTTTTATATATTTGTATAAAATAAAGATAAGCCTGACTTGTCTCTTGCAAACGAGATCATGTTGCATGAATGTGATTGTTATATTACATTCCATTCCACAAGGTAATAGCGAAAACATAAAATTGTTACAGAAACATAAAAAGAGAATCACACGTATGAGATAATTCATGTAAAATTCCCTTCAAATGTAGTGGCCATATGAGTTGGCATTAAATATTTGAACAATAAATCCCAGGAATTATGGGTAGACAGATGATAGCTATGGTGCTTTGCTTTTTAATAATGTAGAGAAACTTTTTATATTTATGAAGACTCAACTTTTTTGGATGTTTAGAAGGAGGCATTTTAGGGATGACTCATACCATTTTGGGCAGCTCTAAATATGTTCATAGCCACAAAGTACACCTTCCTGCAAAATAATAATGTGACCAAAATTTATAGGTTATGACAGATAGAGGCCGTATGGTGTAGTGGTAGCAGTCAAAGGTCATGGGTTCAAGCTTTACCTCAGCCACTAACTAGCAATGGGACCTTGCACAAGTCATTTAACCTTCCTAAACATCAGCTTCATTCTTGGTAAAATAAAAGATTTGGTTTTGCCTTTCCAAATCCACATTCGCCTTGCAACTAGAATATTTGTTGCCATTTGTGCAACACATAGTTGAAATATAAGACCTATGACTCCAGCATGAATGGTTGCTCGTGGAGCTGAAATTTTGATGCATTTGCATTGAGGAAACACTGCCCAGGGGAAATATTAAGTGGAAGGAAAGCTGACATCACATTTGGGCTGGGGGCTGACTTGTAAAACAGAGGAATGGTGGGTGCAGAGATTATGTTCCTTCACTCTGTGAAAGTTTGGAGTCACAAATACTGTGTACACATGATTCAGATGAAATCTGAAACAATTATTAGATATTTTCTAACTACCCAGGGGTTTGTAATTGTGTTTGACAAAACACATGGTTGACATCACATTTTTCAATTTTTATCCAGATGTTAGGTGTCATATGAGCCCAGCCAAAGGAGGTCCATACTTCACAAAGGCAATTGCAAGTGATGAAAAAAATCAGTTCCTTTAGTTGCCACAGAGAACATTAAAAAACCAAATTATTGACTTGGGCTTGACATTAGTATGGTTGAGTTCAGCCAAACTGAACTATGTTTTACGGCCTAACTGGGTGATTATTGGTTAAGATCCTTCCCTTTGCTGTTTATGCTATCAGTCTGCCCCCTTCCTTTTTTTTTTTTTTTTTTTTAATGTATATCCATCCTCCTTCACTTTCAGCAGACAGCCTCACTCTATGGTTTAGGATTCTTAGCAAATGAGAGAAAACCCAGCCCAAATTACCTTAAGTAAAATTAGAATTTATTGGTTAAATTAACTGAAAAGTCCAAGGAAAGGCCTATATTCACACAAAGCTCAGAACAGAGCCTTGATCTATATCACCAGGATGTGGTTTTCCTCAGTCTTTCCTCTTAGCTCCATTCCTTCTTGTTTATCCCTATTCTCAGAGAAGCTCTTTTCACCATGGAAACAAGATAATTCATATCCCCTCTGCTTGAAGCCCTGGTGGGAAAGTTTACCTGCCTCTCCACCAGAAGCCCCAAAAAATATCCCATCACTTTCTATTAGCTCCATTTGCCACACAGGCCTGGACCAATCCCTAAAAATGGTGGAATGTGATGTTCCATTTTGGTTAGGACTGGACGGTGAGCTCCACCCCAGTCACAGAGTTTAGAAGGAAAAGAGTGCTCTCCAAGACAAATAAATGTTTGGTTACCAAAAGAAGGTGATATGGCTGCTGGGTGGCCAAACCCAGATGTCCTCTGCACTTGGAACCTACATCATAGAGACAAATGCAACCTCTTTTTTTTTTTATTTTTTTTAACGTTTATTTATTTTCGATAGAGAAAGACACAGAGTGTGAGCAGGAGAGATTTCAGAGAGAGAGGGAGACACAGAATCAGAAGCAGGCTCCAGGCTCTGAGCTGTAAGCACAGAGCCTGAGGCGGGGCTCGAACCCACGAACTGTGAGATCATAACCTGAGCTGAAGTTGGCTGCTTAACCAACTAAGCCACCCAGGCGCCCCAAATGCAACCTCTTTTCACTTCCTGGTTTATACTCTTTCTCACCAAGGTCCTGGAAGAATAAAATATCCCTCCTCCCAGTTTTCCTTTTTCCAGGATATTATTTCATCAGTTATGGTTACTCTTTCATATATCTTCATCTCCTCTCTTTGTGCTGGCTCTTGCCTCAGTTTATAAATACACTCGGGTCTATCTTGTCATAAAACACACATACTCACATTCATTCATGATTTTGACCTATCTCCCCTTTGACCTGCTGTCTGATATATTGCCTCTCTTTCTCATAAGGTTTTTTTAACCCCCCAAAGTGTGTATATGCCCTTGTCTCTACATTTTTTTCACATATTATGCACTATCAGTCTGCTATCTCTGTACCTCTATGGCACTATAGCAAAGGTTTGCTCATGAAGACAGACTGTTGGGAGTATTTTGAGCAGGAAGAGATTTAATATAGGGTATTAGAGGTATTCACTTGGGGGAGCGGATTAAAGAAGCTGCTACTAGCTTTACCGAATTGTAGTAAAAATACAGCCAAAAACTCGACTGCCTGCAGAGTGAAGTGGATGATTTGAAGACATTGCTAGAAGCCTCTGGTAAATCTCCAAGACCACCACCTACTGATGCTCAAGCACATGCCCTCAGGGAACCACATTTTCTCTCTGCCTTCTAATTCGCCTGTAAGTGCCTTCTATTTACAGAATCTAAATGAAACATTACTGTCCAGGGAGTTGGAGAGATGTAGTTTCTAGGCTTTCAGCCCCAGCAGTACAGCTTAGAAGGGTGAGACCAGTCCTGAATATTAACAGACTGTAGCTGGCACATTATCATGCCTAGGCATCTTGCTCCTTCCTCCCCTGTAAATCTTTCTTACTCAGAGTTCTGTCCTTGAGCTACTACTTGCTCACACTGCGAACTCCCCTTGAGTCATCTCACCTAGTATCATCATTCCAGACAACTGCAGGCTGCTGATGCCTTAGTCCCTAATTCCTCCACAGATTTTCCCAGGAGCTTCATGTTAGTAACAACTCTCTGCTGGACCTTTTTATCTGATTCACCAACAAGGACCACAAACTCAACTTGCTTGAGAATGAGATCTTTATTTTTGTTCCCAAACCTACTCTTCCTCTGGATTCTCTGTCTCCTTTAACCAGATATTCAGTCAATTGCTAAATCTAATTTTTAATATCTTTCCTATCTTCCCCATCCCTACTCTACTGTCCTATATCCACAGATCATCAGCTTTACCTGGGTCACCACAGCCTCCTACCTGGACTTCCTGCTTCCAGCCTCACCCCCCCTCCCCCAGAATCTGTTCTTCAGAGAGTCTGAAAGGAATGATCTCAAACACAAATATGCAATGATTCTCTTTTTTCTCAGGATCCTTGACTGGCTATTTTAAGGCTGGAAAAAGGGAGCAGTAATTCATCACATAAATCTCAATAATTCATCAAAGAATGTAGACAGATGGGCTGCAAGTATTCATACAAAAATGAAGATGAGAATTGGAACAGGGAGAGAAAAAATTATATTCCAAATGCTCTGGTTCTCATTACCCAGAATGAATGCTCCAGCATATCAGTTGAGGTGTCAGAGAAGGAAAATCTGATGAAGAATCCAATCTTTTATGGTCTAGTTTTTAGTATGGAGTTTATTAGACATCTGGTTAAGTTTGCAGGCCTTATATTGATTTCTCATGTATTCTTAGTTTATTTCTGATTTTCAATGTGTGGACCTCAATGGGTGGTCTCTTTAGATACCAAATAGAATATGCTATATGGGGAGAAGATGCTCAGGAGAAGACAGAGACATGGGGGAAATAACAGCTCTGCTAGATAAAACAGAAGCAAGGAAAAAAATCCTCTAGAAAGAAATAATATCCACCAGCCTTCTCCTATGCCAAAATACATTTGGTTAACTTGAATCAAAACCCTCATTGATAGTGGTATTCTAGATGCTTCCTTCATCTGAGTCACTTTGAGTCAGCGAGGAGAAACAATACAAGTAATATGTCTAAATAGTACTTGGAGGGGCAGGGATGCAGAGGGAAAAATGCTGATAAAATAACCTTCTCTCTTGGAAGTAGATGTATTTCTATATGCATGTAACTTCTGGATGCCAAACTTGGCAGTGATCTCTTTAGCTGCCTTGTTTCCTAGAAAGGGGACTTTCTTCAGTGTTTGGAAGGTTGGTGTGGACCTAGGTCTGCTTTGTCTACTCCATCTCTGTATGGTTTTTTCACCTTTGCTTTATATCATATCAAAATTCACCCTCATCTCCCTCACCATTGATCACTTCATCACCAACATTTCCACCAGCACTCCACTCCCCATCTTCCTGCTCCTCCTCTTTCTTCTTCTTCTTCCCCTTCTTCTTTGCCCCCTTCTTCTCCTCCTCCTCCTCTTCTTTCTCCTTCTCCTTCTTTTTCATCTCCTCCTCTTCCTTCTTTTATCCTCTTCCTTCTTCATCTCCTCCTCCTCCTCCTCTTCTTTCTGTGCCCTTTGCCTCCTCCTCCTCTGTCATCTTCTTCTTTTTCTCCTCCTCCTCCTCCTCCTCCTCCTCCTCCTGCTTCTGCTGCTGCTGCTTCTTCCTCCTTTCTCTCCCCTGCCCTTTCCCTCCCACCTCCTCCTCCTCTTTCTTCTCCTTCTCCTCCTTTCCCTTCTCTTAATTCTTCTCTTTCTTCACCACCACCACCACCACCACCACCACCATGCAGTGGGTTATCTCTTGTGGATCATTTAAATTCTAATTTCATACTGGCATTTGAGACATGGAAACTGATGGTGAATGATATAAGAAATAAAAAAACAAAATTTTTATTTTAACATTTTAAGCAAAACTACTGATGAATTTTATACCAATTTAAGGATTAAATCTCCCATCAACTGATTAATATTTTACCTCTAGTAATGGAAGCATTGTATATAAGCAAAATTACAATCCACCAGTGTATAGCAACTTTTTAACATGTTTAGCTTGAGCCTCATTAAATGGTAAACACAGTCTCCAAGTTATAAAAAGAAATGAGGAGGGAAAAGTTGGACCTTTTTAAGAAAAAAATTTAATGTTTATTTATTTTTGAGAGAGAAGGAGACAGGGCATGAGCAGGGGAGGGGCAGAGAGAGAGAGGGAGGCACAGAATCTGAAGCAGGCTCCAGGCTCTAAGCTGTCAGCACAGAGCCCCATGTGGGTGGGACTCAAACCCTCAAACTGGAAGATCATGACCTGAGCCAAAGTCAGGTGCTTAACTGACTGCACCACTCAGGCTCCCCAGGAAAATTGGACCTTTAATGCTGTTAACAATGATATTTATATTTACTTGTTTATAAAATCTTAAACATTGAAGCTCTCAGCCCATCCATGCATAAAGCCAGTATGGGATGGTGGTTAAGACCACAGGCTCTGGAGTTGGTTTTCTCAGACTTTTCCAATTATTAGATGAATGAATTTGACAAGTTTTTTAAACCTCTTTGTGCCACCATTGTTTTATCTCTAAAATGACAATAGTTGCAGTTCATGACTTGTGGGGCTACTGTGAGGATTACATGAGTTGATGTGAATATAGTATTCAGATATACTCCTGGCATTAAAGACCTACATGTAAGACATACTTTAAAATGTATTAATTGGAGACCAGCCTAAGAACTATTTAAAATTAACTTACTTATAGTTTTAGGGCATTTCTTTGGAACTTCCTCTAGTGGACTTTTTCCTGTCCAAAAGGGGAGTTCATACTTGTTCTAGAATGCTGATGCTAGGAGCTTCTTAGAAGCAGCACTTTTTTTTTTTAAGAAATGCTTTATAAAGTAGTCTGTCAGTTTGAAAATCATTAGGTATTCCTTCTAGAAGTCAGAGACCACATTCAAAGCAAATTATATGCATGTTTCTTAAAAGTGTTAATGTGCTAATCTGTTTGTTCCCTGATCTAGGCAGAATGCCATAGTATTCCACATGAGCAGAATACCATAGTTCTTGAAGATTTCATATAAATATTACCCACTGTGTTTCACATTTCCAAGTGTTATACTTCCCCATTAAAGTCAACAAGCTGGAACTGGCATTGGGATAAGTAGAATGATTTCACTTTGAGTTACAGACCCAAGTCCTTCTAATAAGGAAAAGTTAGCTGATTAGGCTATTAATTCTTTCACTCTAGTAAACATTTTGATTCTGTGTTATAAAAATGAAACCCTTGCTTACGAGACATAAATTTTCTACTTTTCCCTCGGGAAGCATCTCTAAATTTTTCTGGGATTCATGGATAGTGCTGTTAAATTAAAGAAAGGGAGAAACCATCCTGGAGAAGCCAGAGAAGAGTGTACTTTTGATATGATAGAAAGGGAATGAGACAGAAACAGTGCCAGACAATGAAATGAAAAACTACTTTGGTTATACTTAAGAAGGACTGCGAGGTAGAGGGATGAATGTAACTGGACATGGGAGATGCACTTTCCCTCTTTCATGGCTCAGTGTCTTATTTCACTGTACTTTTATAAGCCGATAAATTTCACTACTCAAAATGATGTTGACCTAGTGACTTTAGCTGAAATCAGGAGATTCCCAAGCATTCAGATTTTGTACAACTTCTCCAATTCATGTTCCCAGTCTTAAGTAAATTGTTGCAATTACATGTGCTCAAGTGTTTCTTCCTTTTCCTTTTTTTTCCCTCCCTGGATCCCTCCCTGCATCCCTCCCTGCCTCCCTCCCTCTCTCTCTCTTGCTCTCTCTCCTCTCCTTCCTACTCCCACCTCTTTCTCTTTTGGTTTGGCTTTCCTTCTTATTTTATCCAAAACAACTCACCTCTTAAAAATAATAATGATAATTTATGCACAATTGGGTTTACAAGGTATTCAGGGGAGCACGATGCTACATGTTATATGTGAGGGTTAACAATTGAGCCATGGGTTAGGGATTTAGACATGCCCGTGTGCCCATTCTTGGCCAAGTAAATCACTTTTGCTTCAAATGTATTGTAGTACTCTATAATCTGGAACTTGCCATAATTGACATGTTGCATTTCGCCTCAGGGCTTGCTCACAAGTGACTACATTTTCTTGCTCTCTACTCAGTAGGAAGTTTCCATATTCCTTTAGACTTCTTTTAGGTATGTGGTTTCACTACTTTGCTAATAGTGTCCTCTCCTCTATGAGAGAGAAAGTCACTAAGTTTCATGAAAAGGAGCTAAAGGAGTCATTTACGGTGTATTGCCTCTCTGGCTAAATTTATATGAATTATCTTGGGATTAGGGTTTATTGTTTCTACCTTCCTTAATAACCTGTGTTATATCTGACATAAAATAAATGTTTAGGGGTAACTTGGTGGCATGAATTAAAGTTAGTTACAAGCTATTGAATAATTGGTGCCAAAGGCTCATATGCTGGTGGGCCCAGGGTCTCCTTACTATATTCCCTCCACCTTATCTTGACTACTGATGATGTTTATTTAATACGACTTTCAATTATTATGTTTTATTCTGACTATAAAATCAATATATATTTTTGAAGAAAATTTGGAAGATCCTGAAAAACAAAGAGAAGCAAATAAAAATACTCATAATCTCAACATTCAGAGATAACACCCTCGAACATTTTGGTGTTTTTCCTTTCAGCTTTTCTTTTATACCTCTTACATTTGTAACCAAATTGGAGTCTCTCACCCAGGTATGGCTTTGTGTCTTGGTTTTCCTGGGTCTTGGTGCAATTTTGATAATGACATCAATTCTCTTCAAAAACACTATTTTTAAAGATGTATTTCCTGCTTCATGTTTGTACTATGATTCCGTTTATCAATATGCAGTGATTCTGAGTCTTTTCTTTTTGGTAACAATGCTGGGATCAGATTCTGTCCTTTTCGGTCCTCAGCCTTCCGGCAGGAGGCAGCTGGGATAGTAAAAGTGAGAAATAAGCATCACCAGAGCATGGTACGCCTTGGTGCATTCACAGCCTCTGTCCCAAAGACCCACTGTCAGAAAGCGGAAGGATCCTGGTTTGTCCCAGTGGTGAGGCTTCTGCTCCAGTCTTTCGGTTCCAAGTTGCCAAGGAACCAAATCACAGGAAGGCCTCATCCTGTGGACCTCTCCGGCCGTCCCCACCTCACGTCCTGCGGGTTCTCCCTACGTCACCTTGCTGCCTACCCCACACTCTCGCACGCTGTTTCCCCTCAGGACGGGTGCTTCCTCCCTCCTCTGGTTTTTCCTTTCTCTTTCCTCTTTGTCTCAAAATCTGTTCCTTAATGCCTTCCCCAGTTCACCACAGAGTTAGTGGACCTTTCCCCTGTCTTTCATAGAAACCGCTCCCTCTCACTTTTTAGTTGTTCTAGAAGTTATTTTATTGTTTCATATTTCTGTCTCCCTTACTACAGCAGTGATGGTATTTTATTCATCTTTGTAATTTAGGCACCTCACACCGTGTTTGAGCCACAGAATCCGGTAAAATGTTGAATGGTTGTAACATGGATAAATGAATGAATAAATGGTCCACTCTGAAGTTATAGGAGCAGAATTATGCTATGTTTGCTCCACACAGTATTGTACAATTAGGATTCCCACATCAAATGGAAAAACCACTTTTGGGGTGCTTACAAATCCACAGTAAATATCTTAATTGAGTTAAATACATCCATTCAATACTGTCCACCTCTCCAACATCACTTTACATCTCAGTGTTCCTGTGCCAGCCTTTTGTGGGTTTTTTTTTTCCTTGCTATGCTTCTATGCTCCACAGGGCATTTGCACCTGCTGATCCTCTATTTAGAAACCTTGTCCTTTTCTTCCTTACCATGTTAATTTCAGCTTATCCTCAGATCTCCCACCCTAGTGTTCACTTCCTTAGGGAAGGCCATTCTCACCTCCTTTACCTCTACTAATGAAAATAGTTAAGAGTGGCAATAATAATAGCTAGCATACTGTATGACATGCGCTGTTGTGAACATTTACAGTGATTGTCTTATATAATCCCCACAGCAATCCTCTGAGACAGGGACCATCATTAACTCCATTTACAAATAAGGAAAGGAAGCCCAGAGACATTAGGCAGCTTATCTAAGCTAACATAGCTAAAGCATACTGAGCTATTAGCCATGTATCTTCTTCATAGTTCTTATCACAGGTACAATTTGACCTTCATCCACATGAGTTGTTGATTAATGTTTTTGTAACCCAGAAGACTGAAAGCTCAATAAGGTACCCATATCCCTGGCTCCTTATATAGCACCAGAGGCAGTTTAGATAATCAATAAATATTTGCTGGATGAATGTATTGTTTGGTTTGATCCAATATTTCAGGCTAGTATTGATAGGGAATGTTTCCCTGTAACTGTCAGAAGGGAATTTGAAAAGCACATATTAGCATGCAATCTTTGAATTAGACTTCTGTTTCTTACTTTGCCTTCTATAATGATAGAGACTATGTGTGATGACGTAGGGACAGATGATCTCACAAAGATCCTTACTAACCACACACCCCCTCTGGCCACAAAGTATGTTATTTCAGTCCCAGCAGCCTAATATCTGGTTAGTGATGAAGCACATTGCTGCATATAATCCTGAAACAATATATTTTGTCATTTAAAAAAATGTTCCGCAACATGTTTTCCTTTTGGCCCAGTGGCAACGTTATGTCATTCTCCAGGAATGTTTCTTTTGTATCCAAGGGCAAATTTGGCCTAGAGAAATGTTATCAGTGGTTCACCAGAGGTTTAATTGTATGCTTTGAGTGGCAGAAGAGGGGAAATCCTAAAAATTCAGGTTAAACCTATTAAGCTGAACATCCTGGTTTGGGTTCGTTGCCAAAATACACTGTGATAAGAGTTTCAAAAGCTCATAACAGAGGGGATTAAATTGGTGTCCATTACAGATTTGTGGAAACCTTTTTCTTTGCATTAAGACAATATCTGAACTGAGTAAGGTTTGCACCCTTTATTTTTTTGTTTCATTTACCTGTAATTGTCATTTTGGCCCTTGGATCCAACTTTCTTCATAGTGTCTTGCCATCATTTCTTCATCAGAAAATATGGTGAAAAATCAAAGTAGCAGACTCTTTTTAAGATCCTTCATTTCCATATGGGAAGCAATGGAAGGGGGAAAACAGGACACCAAATAAACTGTTTAAAGTTATAAATTATTCATGGGTTACAGTTTTCCTTGAAAATGAGATGTTGCTTCTTAACTCCTCATTGACAAATCTCTTCAGGGGCTGTGTCTCTATCTACTGTATCTAAGTTCCATGGCCAAAAAGGGGATGCTTTGTCAAATTGTGTAGGAGGTCTAGACCCAACCATTGTCTTGTAATACACAATTAATTTGAGTGAGTTTTGTTTCCCTTTGCACTTTACTGTTAATCTTTAAAAGCCTACAGTATAACACACGCTCATCTAATTGCAGAAGTGTTGGAATTAGAACTTGTTGTTCTCAGAACTTTGAGTAATTTTCTAGGCAAGAGCCCCTGCACACAAAATAAGTGAACTAGCATATTTTAGGGGACATTAAGGGCTTGAAATCAGAAGATCTGGGGTCTCTTCCTTATGTTGGCAAATGTTTTGGACAATCTTGGGTTAATCACTTTCATCTCCTGTTTCTAAAGTATGGTGTATAATCCCTAAGCTGCCTTCCTGCCAGTGATGAGTTGAAGCAATTAATATCAATTATTTCCAACTTTTTTGCCACCAAGGAGTTATTTGATTAGTTCCTCCCTCAGTACTGTCATTGCTGTTATGGAAAAACTTTTCCCCCTACCTTATGTACTGTATTTTAAAAACAACCAATAACTAATTTCCCATTTTGATGAATGAAAGGCATATTTCACTATAATTCTAGTAAGAACACAAAGGACCTTGATGTTTTAATTAGCCTATAAAATATTTCTCAAGTAATGGTATGGTTTCCATTTAATGTGATTAAACAGACTAACATTCAAATAACTAAATAATTCATAGATACCCCTCCATATTGAGAATGACTAAGTAGAGAAGAGTGACCCTTTGTCAATGAGTGCAGAGTTTCTTTAAATTCTCAGTTTTGAAAATCAGGGCATTTTTAGTTATTTCAGTCCTAGAGGTGAGGGAAAATGTCCCTAGGATGAGGTGTGGAGACAAAATGGTCAAGACATTCAGATGAAATAGTCAGTCACAAAGTAAATTATCAGAAGCTTCCATTGCTACTTGCTACCATGTGACATCTGTCATCATGACAAGACCACCAGATCTGCCAGGGGCTAGCCATGAAGTTATGGGATCTTTCTGTAAGGAATATAGTGTTGAAGACTTTTTTTTTCAGCACTCTGATGTTGTAAGAAAAGTCTTATAGAGTCATTCTGGCCTGTGATTAAATTCTGACTCCATCAACTTTCAGGTGTATGAATTTGAATGAGTTATATAAGCTCTCTCTACCTCAGTTTCCCAGCTGTAAAAGGGGAATAACTACGTCACAGAATTAAAGTCAGATAATAAATGTTGAAAGTCTGCCATATCATAGACACATAACAAACATTCTGTTCTTACCCCATTCTTACCAATGCATGACATGGGACAGACCAGGCTGTTGGTCATGGATCTTTCTTTCTAGGCTCTACACTACAATTATAACCTACAAAAGAGGTGATGAAGGCTTTGGCAATCCACTTGGAGTAGTTGTAAATGCCTAAGTCTCCAAATAGCTGAAACAAGTTTATCAAATAATCAAGGTGACTTTCATCTCCTCCCCCTTTATAGTTTTTTATACTACATACAATTCAATTAAAAGTTTGGCAAGCATTCAGAAGGTTGTAGACCTCAGAAGCTCCAGGGCTGATCACCATCACTCGTAGTAAGCTCCCATCCTCCTCCAGCCCTACATTTGTTACTCTTCAAGGTAGAAACAGAAGTGTGTCATATGCTGGGCTCAGCTGTGTTCAAGACCATCTTTAGAGCAAGTTTCCACCAAGGGACACTGAATATGGGCATCTCCCATTCACAAAGCTAAAGGATGGACATTTTATTACAATGCTGGTGAGATGCCAGACAAACAGAAACAAAAAGTAAACACAAGGTTTCTTAGACAAACAAGCCTTGTCTGGTTAGCATGTGCCTCGACACAGAAACAACTGTCCTCCCTGTCCCTTCTATGAAGGGAGCAGCTTCAGTGCCATCAGCTCTGCAGAAACCTCACTGATTCAGAAAACGGAAGAATGTGGCCAGCAAGAAACACATTTTCAACAAGCTGAGCAAACATGGCTTTGACGTCAGGGAGGGAGTATATACATGGGTAACAAAGGAGACGTGCACACATGGGGATTTTTGTGGTACCTGGGCGGCTGCCCAGAGCACTAAATCCTGGAGTTGAGAATCCCTTTGAAGACCCTTCACAACACTTGGGAATTTCAAAGAATATCACCATAACTCAAAAAACCCTCCAATGTCATTTTACCTTGTTCTTCTGCCTCCCCATTGTGCTGGCTGTCCCCAGTGACAGAATACAGCCCAGCCGTTGCCTGAGGGAGGGGATGGGTTGCCACAGATGTGCACATCTGGATCACCTGCTGCTAACCCATCAGGCCCCAGCTTCCCTGTGGCTTTGGCTTCCACATGACATTTCTGGGGGTGGCCTCCTTTCTGAGGTAACTGAATCTGTTAGAATTAGGGTTTTAACGATTGATTAAAACATTAAACATTAAAACATTCCACAATGTTCAGTCTGACCAGTACACTATGTTTGGGGGGATGGAATCTTCCTTGTTTCCTCATATGTGAAAAGCAATTCTTGGGATGTAGTTCTTATAACATATTTGAAAGTCGAGAATCCATAGCAGGGGGTGTTGGGAGATCTAAAGGAGTCTTTCCACATTCTCCTATTATATAAGTAATTTCAGCAAAAGACAGCTTTGATTCTCACTCTAATTCTACCTTCCCTCTGTGGGTTTTCCACACAGTTCCTCTAAATACAAAGGGAAATCCAATATGTACGTGGTGACTTTCAACCCTGTCCTGCCGTATTGGGTTCCTTTGTTTTTAATCATTAAATAGTAAGTATACAATGACACTGCACATCTGTTTCTGGTCTGGGAAGATCAGTAAGGATGGGGTGATTGAGAGCTACATTAGGTGAAGCAATTACAAAGAAATGTTAAAAAGTGGAAGTGTACCATTTCCCCCATTTTATCTAATACATCCAACATCTGGGAAAGGATGACGTGAAGCTCAGTTGATGTGGTAGAGTGGGGGTGGTGACTTTCGGTGGTGCATTAAACTTGAGCAAATGGTACATTCTGCAATAACCTAGCTGTAAAGATTGCCTGCTGGGAGAGGTGTCTATGAGTGATGGCAAAACCCATTGGAATTTGATGACTGAATTTGCCCCTATGTGACTTTGAATATGTGATTGCTTCTTTATGTTTTGTCTTTTAAAACAATCTGGCATTTAATTACAACTTGGCATTCCCCTTTGATGATATTCCTTTATATGGGCTTCCGGCTATCTAAAAGGGTCTAGGTAATGTTTTAAAGCACCAGACTTATTTCCAACAAGTAGCTTAAGCACTAGCAGAAACTGGCATATTAATATTAAACCCAATGGAAATGCAATTTTTTTAGTTTGAAGAATAAACATATGTTGGGAATTGCAAAAGTCAAAGTCCTCCAAGCAAGGTTAAGTTGCTCTTTAATACATCGAGTGTACATATTTAGAAGTCTGGGGATTTACAATCCGCGAGAGGACCATAACTTTCTCTTTTTCTGATTTGGTGTGTATAAATTTGTCGTGCAAGTGTTTCATTTCTCTAGACATTTGCATTTAATTTGCTGCTGATTTTAATGTGAAAAAAAGGGGAAAAAAGTAAAGGTAAGGAAATCATGTTCCAGGGTGAATGCATTACATTTTGAGGACTATGCTGGCTTTTTTCAGTTGTGTGTTTTAACAAAGCTGTAATCTGAGGGAAGTATATGTAACAGCCTGCTCAGAACATCTATTTTGACCTTAAAGTATTTCCAAAGATTCTAAATAGTCAAAGAGCCCCATGCTGCCTTAAAACATAACACTCTATCTTGAATCTATACCTTCTTTCATTTTTTAGAAGTACGGTCTGCCACTTTCAACCATAGTTCTTATGATCTTTTCTCTAAATCACAGCTGGCTTCCCCTTGTGATACGAATGGCAACATGAGTAATTTTTCCTTTGGTCTCTCACTTATCTCTTTTGTACCATTTTCCCTTTTTTTTTAACTCACCACTTTGAGGAACTTAAAACCAAAGAGAGAGGGAAAACAAATAATTAGAAGAAAGTGGTGTAATGCTGAAATGACATTTAGGTTTGGGGGACTTACAGACTGCCTTTGGGAAAACTTGGACACTCGAGATTTGGTTCCATAAAGAGATTTTTTCGGCTATTAGAGCCAGTCCCTTGGAGATGGCTCTGGCAGCGACCCAAAGACAGAAATCATAGAACTTGAGGCATCTTCTCTGGTTTAAGGCAGCAGACACAGTGGAAGTCGGACCTGCAGTCTGTCAGGCTGTGCAAGGGCAGGGATTCAGGATGTGGCCACTCTGGGCTTTACTAATCCTAGCAGGTGTCCCTCAGACATGCTGCACATAGGAAAGCCTATCATGGGGTGAGGATAAAAATAGAGAAAAAAGGACACATTTCTGTTGTTGCTGCTTACAGAACCCAATTCCCTTGGTCTTCAAAGGTCTTAGCCTCATAAGGCTGTAGGTTGGTGTTTTTCATTTAGTCCCCTAAAAGAATGTGGAGGGGGAAATATTACAAACACCCTCTGCTTTGGCATTGTTTGATTTAAAAAAAAATTAATAAAAACAGTTCCTAGCAGCTGGTTGAAACAATTAGGCTCTTCACAAAAGCCTTTGCAGATGACACTGAATGTTAAGAAAATAATTCTTTCAATTAGTGTGTGGCCAGTGCACCTGTGAACTAGAATCATCCAAGGAACCATATCCGTGAATGTCAGTAAGAACAATTCAGGAATTCATCTTCTCTGCCTTTTTCTATGTCCACGTTCACACAGATGTTAATCCTGGGGTGCAGATGCTGTAAAGGCCGCCCACCTCTAATCCCAGGAGCATGAGAATCATGAGTTCAGATCAGGAAAACTATTAATTTCTAACTGTCTGCTATCCGTATCACTTCTCCTCGTTTTTAGGACTGCTTCATCTTTATGTCTTTCTGAAGCTGTAACACGTAATCCATTTGTCCTTGTACAGAGTTGTACAGTGGCAATTTACCAAGTTCTTATTCCTCAAAAACATTTATTGAACACTCCACATGCACAGCATTGTGCTTGGTTTTAGGGATATAAACATGAATAAGACCTAACTTCTGTCTTGGAAATGCTTGTAGTTTTGCTGCAATCAGTTTTTCTTTTCTGCTTTAGTGTTATGCTATATCGTATCATTGTCCTGTGGTTTTTTGGAGTTCCATATTTGTCTGTGGGAGTAAACTGGAGTGTTGCCTTGTGTATCAATTACTGAACTGCTAGGTAACAAACCATCTCCAAATTAATGGCTTAAAACAACTACGATTTGTTAATGCTCACAAGTATTTTATGGATAGGCTCAAGTGTTGTGCTGATCTGGCCAGCTCAGGCGATCTTGGCAGGGCTTACACTCTCATCTGTCATCAGCTGATGGCTCAGTGGGGACTGACGCAGTCTAGGGTGGTCTCACTTCCATGTTCAGTGATTGGCTGGCTCTTGGTTGGAGTGACGGGGGTGACTTGGCCACATTGTGCCTCATCATCTGGAGAGCTAGCCCAGGCTTGTGTGAAGAGTGATGACAGGTTTCCAAGGAAGCCAGCAGCAGCATGCAAGACTGTTTAGGACCTAGGCTGACAACTGGTACAAAGTCCCTTCTTCTGTATTCTGTTGGCCAAAACAAGTCATAAGGCCATTTCAGATTCAAGAGATGGGGAAATAGACTCAACCCTAGAAATAGGGAAAGCTAGAAAGTCACATAATAAAGAGTATGGATGCTGGGCAGAATGAAGAATTGGAGCTATTTTTGCAATCACATCCTTTTAATTCTTTAGCATGGTCTAGAAAGCAACCTGTCATATCCTTGTTGAATTTTAGACACTTGCCCATGAATCAGTTTGTCCCTGACAATAACCTGGATATACCTTAAAATGTATGGATCATCATCTCTAAGTTAATATTGTAGCTTAGGGAAAAAATGTGTGTTAAAAAGGGGGTAGGGGACGTGTTGCAGAAAAATTCCTCAAATCTTTCAATATGGTTGTATGCCTGTGAATGGTTTTTGCATTTCCTAATCTTGTTTGATTTTATTTTTTAAGGGGTCACTTATGTTCCAAGGAACAGTTTGTGGAAAATGGTGTTTCAAGCTATATTTCCAGTCTCGGGCATTCACCTATGAAGTGCAAGCTGTGGCAAGAATCAACCTTCTAGACCAAAGGGATATAATGACAAAAGAAAAGGATGAAGGTAAGGGAAGGGCATTTACACTCTTGGAACCCGCTAAGCTTCCCCGGTGAGGGAGTAAATGCCTCCATGTGGCATCATAGTATTCTCAAAGGCCTAATGGGAAATCGGACCCTCTTCTCCCACATGTTTGCTCAATGCCACTCTGCTGGTCAGTGTCACAGTTCAGTTCCTACAGCTCCAGCTAATGCACAGAGTGGATGCTCAATACAAGTATGAGTTGTTTGGTATTTTATTTTATTTTATTTTATTTTATTTTAATTTCAGAGAGAGAGAGAGAGAGAGAGAGAGAGCTAGTGGGGAAGAGGAGCAGAGAGACAGAAAAAAAATCTCAAGCAGGCTACCCACTCAGCACAAAGTCCAATGTAGTGCTCAATCTCATGACCCTGGGATCATGACCTGAGCCGAAATTAAGAGTCAAATACTCAACTGACTGAGCCACTCAACCCAGGTGCCCCAAGAGTTGTTTGTTTTTTAAGAAATTTCTTTCATAGTAAACAGATAAGACTCTTGATTTTAACTATTAAACTTAGTCATGATACTATTCACACCTATCCCAGTGACGCTGGGCAAAAGATTTTCTAATTCTGGCTTCAGTGCCCCTCTTAGCAAATTAAGATGCTTAGATTAATGAAATAATTATTATTATAAGAGAAATGTGTTCGTCATTTACTGTGTACTGGGTTAAGTTACCAGGCTCTTCCAGGTACTAAATCATTTGGTGAAGACTGTACTCCTACCTTATGTCGGCAGTTTTTTCCAGGAACTGGTCTACAGAGAAGTCCTCTACTCCTATGAGCTGCTATTTTAAGGGAGGTGGGAGGTGTCTGATCATAAGGAAACAACTAACTAAAAAAATGTAAAACACTTATGAATGCAGCTACAGCTTTTTGTTCTTGTTCTCATGGCCCCAAAATTTACCTGTCACATTCCTATATCTTAACTGAGTTTCAATTAGTGAATTAAATCAGGGAATATGACAGTGACCTAGGGGGCTAATTTTCTATTGGGAGGTTGGAAAGGCCATGAGGACATGGCGGTTGAACAACAAGAAGCCAGTATACACATACAGAGAATATTCCAGGAAGGTGGAACAAGATACTGGCCCCAGGGGAGTTTGAGAAACTAAAAGAAAGCAGCACATTTGAGTAAGGGCAGAGTAGACAAGACATCAAGGGATGACTTGAAGAGGCTGGTGTGAAGACCTGGGGCTAGACCATGGAAAGCTATGGAAGCCAGAGGACGGCATTTGGATTATATCCCAAGCGTCTGGGAAGCCATCACAGGTTTTTAAGCATGGGAGTATGATCTTCCGTATGGGCGTTAAATGTATGAATCTGTCTGTTGTAGAATACATGGATTACAGTTGACCAGAATGGAAGCAAGGAGATCATTCCTGGTTTACTGCAGTGGTTTAGGTGAGAGATGGTGGCAGCAGGGCGGCTCGAGCAGAGATGCAAAGAGGCGAATGTATCTGGGAGTTGTTTCGGAAGTGAAGTTGAAAGGATCTGGTATGGATGCACTAAACCTGAGGAGTGCAGAACGAGAGGAGGTGAGAATTATCCTTCAATTTGGAGTTTTGAGCAACTAGGTAGAGGTGGTTTTATTTGTTCATGAAGGTTGAGAAACCGGGAAAAAAAGTGTCTGCTTTCACCATAGTAAGGGTGTGTGAAGACTGAATGTTCTAAAGTGGCCACCACAGTCTCTTATAATGTGATCTTGCTGTTTGCCCTTCAAGAAGTACAATGTAATTCCCTTTCTGTGAATCTGGGTTGGCCTTAGAGACTCCCTTATAACCAGAAGGTGGTGGAATTGATGCATGACTTCCAAGGTTAGGCCAGAGGAAGCTCTGCAGAGGAAAACAGACCTCTAAAAACAACTCCAGCTTTTTCCTGGCTTCTAAGAAGGGGGACTTGATTGAGGCTGTGGCTCCCCTTGCCCTACCAGGGTTTGACAGGGACTGACCATCTGAGCAACCTCCCACCAAGGGAACTCTGGGGCCAGTTGTCTCCCCTCGAGCCTCTTTCCAGGTCACTATCCTCCTTCCCTTATCTGCATGATGCACATCTCCAGTAAAGCCCTGACAGGCTTCCATCCTCTGCCACACTCACACCCAGCTCCCACTCAGCCTCTCAGTTCCCCTAGCCCGCCCTGCCTCTGTCAGACTTCCACCACCAGCTCTTGCTCTGGAGCCTTTATTTACTAAGAGCCTTTTCTGAATATGCATTATACACCTTTTCACCTTAATTGGACCTGATTTTCCCTCTTGACATCATTTGCTTTCATCTCAAGCACAGGGCCTGATTTCTTGGGTACCCAGAACTCTGTGCTAGAAGAAGGGGCCAAAAGGGATCCTGCTTCATCTGCTGCCCCCTTGTCCTAAATAACCTCCCTTCCTCCTCCACCCAGCCTGCACCATGTGGCCAAGCCCTCTCCCTCCCGCCCTCAGCAGAGTGCATCTTCAGACAGGAAGACCCCTTCCATACTCTTTTGGCGTCTCTCTCACAGTTTCTTCTATACCCGCATCTTTTCCTCTTCTTAGGAAATTTCATATAAAATTATTTTATGTTAGCACTATTTTTTGGGATGGAAACATGGTGGTGAATAAGAGTGCATCATTCTTTCCCTCATGAAGCTTATAATCCACTTCACTGTCTATATTCACATTGATTACTTACCCAGATAGCTTGCCCAAAGCCATTTAATAGGAGATAAAGAAAGTATTTGATTTTAAAAACTATGTTTCTTTTTACAATTGTTCCAATACACGTATTTGGAACACGTATATGCTTACATAGACTGTATACTCCCTTGTCTGGGCCTCTGTAGCCCTTCAACCATTTTCCTATTTATGATGCTTTTTGTTATGGTGCCAGTATTTCAGGTATGCATCTACTCCTAAAGCACACCCTGAATATCTTGAAGGCTAGAACCGTGTCTAACTCACCTTCCTTTTCTTTCCCACCTTTGCTTAGTACCAATAATGGCTCAGTGCATCTAAAATGACTGTAGCCTTTGCTGATCAATATAATTTATTTTATAGATTAATTACAAAACTATACATTTAAAAATGAAAGGCATAGTTGTTATTAATGTCATGCTGTTTCTATGATAGCAGGAAGTCCTCTTATTAACACATATTTTGCACATAATTTCTCTCTTATGTGCAAAAGCAGATAATCATGGCCTTAGTAGCTAGCGGTTGTTTCCAATACTTTTAGAAAGTTAGAATCAGCTCTAAATAATGCTTGCTGGCAATGCCTACTATTTGAGTGTGTGTGGTGGGTGGGGGGAGAGGGAATGATAGACATA
Organism: Cryptoprocta ferox; assembly: GCA_028646485.1. Lineage (NCBI taxonomy): Eukaryota > Metazoa > Chordata > Mammalia > Carnivora > Eupleridae > Cryptoprocta > Cryptoprocta ferox. The sequence continues at coordinate 71,550,895 of CM053577.1, forward strand.
AAGACTTCGGGCAAATTTATGTTTTAAAAACATGATATATTTGCTGACTGTATGACATTTTTGTCCCATGGTTTACTTTTATTTACTTTGTTATTGTTTTTTATTCCCACTGAAGAGGGAAACACTCAAGTTGTACTGAAGAACCTTATGCGTGAGGCAAGGTCTTCAGTGGGAGGCTCCTTTTGGAGCTCCTTTGTACAACAGTCAGGGGGTAAAATATACCCTTGCCAGTTGGGAGCGCTGCCCACAGCTCTGACAGAGAGGGCACTGGGCGGGGGGTGGTCCCCCTTTGGAGGAAGCATGTTTCATGTACATCTTGTCCATATTAGAGAGGAGTAGAGGCATGCAGGCGAGTGTTGGACTGTCTGACACATCTCACCGTGGAGGACCTTTCTTACACCTGTCTCCACTTACCTGAGTGTCAGAGCTGGGGTTTATTCTAGGTTCTTCCAGTGGCTTTGCTGCGGGGCTGGGCAGGAGGCCTAAGGCCGATGCACTGAGAGAATCATTTGATGTGTCCGTGTTTGTATGTGTTCACATGTGTTCCTGTGTGTTGAGTATGAGTGCTCTGTATCCTTGCCAGGCCATCCGGCAAAACACAGACATCTCCATGGAAAACTGTATCTCAGCTTTGAAGTTTTCTTCGTGGTTCAAAAAACCTATGTGGGAGTTCACTGATTCTTCACATCTGAAATTTGGGCAGTGGTCCTAGGGTCTTCTCATTAGTAATCCCACACTGGAAATGCCATTATTAACTGAAGACAGATTATACCACCCGAAAACCGCCATGTGTCTCTCATTTGGCTTCTTGCAATAGCATCGCGGTTAGGATAAATGTCCCAGCTCCTTCTTGGAGCTGCCTTAGAGAGCACCAGAGCCTGTCCTGGTGGGCGAGAAAGGCTCGTCCTTTACCTCAGGAGCAGAGCACCAAGTGAGTGATAAGCAGATTTCAACAGGAGTAAAAGCCACCTCTCCCAATCTAAATCGTGGAGCTCCAATCAAGGACCTTGATGACAAGTGAAATTAAATAAAACATGAGCGATGAAACACTGTAATATGTTTACGGTGAGCTAGTCCAGACAGCTGATAATTAACTGTTGCCCAAACAGCAACTTGGCAGTGGATGGCTGTAGCCAGGACCCAGAGCAGTAGTGAGTTGAAAGTACTGGTAAAGATCTCTGTGTCCTTTGAAGGAGCATGTGTCCTTCAACAGGGAAGATGGTACAGGAAAATCATGGACGCTTCAAACGCATAGGCTGCCTCTGGGTCTGGATTCTGACCCCTTGTTGGTTTTCGGCTCGCACATTCCAGTCTGCCGTGGTAATGCTGTTTATGCTGGGCAGTCCCAAAGCAAATGTCTCTGTGTGTTTTTTCCTGGGCTACCACCCACAGAACCTACAAAATCTGAAAACAAATAAATGCAGATGCACACAATTTAAATAAGTTAAAAAACATGTTTTTATTATCTGCCTAGATTTTTATACTTAAAATAGTTTTGGTTTGAATCCTCTCCATCCCCCTGTTTTTGCTGAATTCGAAGCAATCCTGCAGAGAAGAAAGACAGTATTTAGAAAAGGAAAGCGATTCTTCAAATGAGTTGAAATAAAATTCACATATAATAAGAAACCAAGAAACAAAAAGGAGGCCTTGAAGATCCCTGGGCTGTTTGCAATCTCCGCTTCCTTATCTGTGAAATGGAGCTTGGATAGATGACGCTGTGGTCCCTTAGCTCTTCTGCTTCATGGACTATTATTGGAATAGTATTCAAAGAATGTGCAGAAGTTAAGGCCAAACACATGTTATTTCAAATGTGATTCAGAAATAGAATGAGTGATCGTACAATATAACCCCTAATCCAAATTTCCCCCATGCTTCCAGTGCTGTGTACAGAGAGGTGATAGAGCCAAGCCTCAGAAGGCCAGAATCTGGTCAATCAGACTTTTCAGTTGATGATACACCAATAAAGATTGGGCTGCTTTGGATTATATTAATTTTTGTCCTCATTCCATCCCCCCCAACCTCATAAGCACCCATTCTTCTGTGTGTCTTTGCAATCCACCTTCCATATATTTCTATAAAATGTGTACCCTTGAAAAATGTATCATATTACTATATTTTTAAAAAATTTCCATAAGGAATATTTGCTACAAATCTGTCTACTTCTTTAAGTTATGTTTCAAAGATCTATGCATGTTGATATATAAATCAAAGATGGGTATATATGCACTTTTCAAAGCAACCCTTGTTTCATTTAAGAAGAGTTCTTCAGACCATAGACCAACAATCGTCCCTTTGAGGTGGTGGTGGTGGGTGCCAAGAGGGAAAGTTATCTCGGTCTGGGTCAATGGCACTCAATATGATCATTTCCCCAGCTTTCCAACCTTACACGTTCTTCTCTCGTCTCTTGTGATGTTTGTTTTCTTAACAGTCCCTGGGGACTGTCTTCAAGCAGTTGATTTTAGGGATTTGCAGATTTTGCAATGTGATATGACTTATTTTTTGTCTGTAGGTTATTCTTCCAGGGGAAAAGCAATAATTTCTTAAAAATCCATGCAATTATGAAGAAAAGCTATATGTTTCTGGTTGTTGTTGTTTCCTATAGTGCAAAATAAAAATAGTAAAGAAAAAATACATCTCATTGCTTCTGATCACAGCATAGTATTCTGTTCATTCCATATATGCCCCATTTTATTTATTCATTTCCTTACTGATGGAGCTGTAGATTGCCATACCCTGCAAAAAATATCTTTATACAAGTCTGTGGGCATCTGCATGGAAATTATCACAGGACAATGTAGTCAGGAATAGAATCGCTGAGTCTAAGGGTATCTGCATACGCAAGTGCACTCACTGCTGAGACTGTTCACCATGAAATGAGTTCAGACATCCATCAGCAGTCCATGATGGTTCCTATTTCCACACACCTTTATATGATTTGGCTTTCTAATACTTGACAGTGTGATAGGGGTAAATAGTATCTTATTGCTATTTGAATTTGCATCCTCTGATTACTCTGAGGGTCCAGTATCTGTTACAGATTTGACAGAGACAATGCTGTGTTCACCACAGCATTTCCTTTTTATAGACAACTGGGAAGGATACACTTTACAGCTTCTGTTACAATTATTAAAAAATATTTGTAACATTTGTAAATTATTACAAATTTGTAACAATCTTGTAAAATTGTAAATTATTGCAAATTTGTAATAATTTTGTACATCTGTAAATTATTACAATTACAAAAATTCCGTCATATTTATGTTCACATACATGAGTCCTGGCCATCTTGAATGTATGTGGGAATGTGATTAATATTAACATTTGCCATTTTCTGGGAGATTCTCAAACTGGTTATTGCAGTTATCCTCATTTGCCCTTTCCTCTCTCCCATCTACACAATTGTGGGTGGGGGGCAGTGGGAATCCATTCTCCTTCTTGACTTAAGGAATGCACCATTTGCAAACATCACATCCTGATCCAGGGGCTGAGAGACCCAACAATGTAACAATATATTATAACAGTACAACAACAACACTGGGGCTCTCACCTTACAAAGTTTCAACCAAAACTTGACAATGAGTTGTATGGGAAAATGTATTATTTACTAAAGTTTCTTCCAGTTTAGGAAATCTTTATGGATTATACTCAGATTCCGGGAGGAACAAAAGTAGTGAACTGCTTTCAAGGAAGGGCTATCCTATGGTATCTGAAGTCAGCACTGTTGTGTAATCAGATTAGTGGTTTTTCAGCCTTCCTTAGAAGCCAACAGGGAGAAACAATCTGGCTTGGGCTTTAATAAAAATGTTATATTTATAATTCTCTTTCTTAGCAATGCACTCTTTAGAAAAATTATCTTTATTCTACTAAGCATCAAAATGTTAGGAGTAAGGAGGTGTGATCCCATATGAGCAGTTATTCAGTATTTTACCCCAGTGGATATGCATCCCAAAAGGTTTCTTGAGTAAGTTTCACTAAGTTAAGAAATAAAATTTTATCTGTTTCTGACAGGAGGGAATAACAGTCTTACCCTTAAAATAACACAGTCCATTGTATTTATTTTCTTGGATACACTTCATTATCCAACATCAGGCACATTTCTTTGCTCTAGGGGTTTATGATGCAACACATGGCCCTTGATTGCCTTATTGTGCCCAGCTGCCATTATTATTTTTGTTCCTGTTTAAGAATTTGCATTGTCTTCAGTCTAAAGCTGGGCATCAACAGAATTACTAGAATGAATACACAGTATATTTTTAAAAGATTTAAAAATATATATGGCCATAATTTTAGTTATTTCCAAAAGAACTTCCATCCCACCCTGCCTCACACCCATATTAAACTGAGAGTAAAAAAAAAATCAAATTCTTAAACTTGAGTTTTTTCAGTTCCTCAAATGTTTACACTATGAGATGAATACAGTGGTTTAGATGGTAGTCTCCAAAGTTGGGTGTAACATGCCCATGGGTTGAACAAGAAACCCAATGGAGTGCAGGAAGAAAATGTTAGGGCTTCTACTCATCTATTTTTTTTTTATCTAACAATTAAGAACAAACTAAGTATTTCTAGTATCACTGTTGACATTGGCCCTTGCTTTGTCTGCCGTGCTGGTGTGAGTAGCGTTTCCTGAGGGAATCGGGTGTCCATTTTTATTATAAAGATTGAACTGGACCAGTTCTCACAAAACGGAGAAGCAGCTTGAAATGATTATTGAGAGGGAACAATAAAATGAAGATGGCACTAATAATGGAAGGGCTTATAGGTCTGGGGGTGATCCAATGTCTAGTGCCTAGCCCCAGTCCTTCATCAGGCTAGTCAGATTGGACAGGAAGGTGACAAAACTAAAAATTACCAAGAAGACTATCTGAAGTGTGGATTTATAAGCATTCATATTAATGATGATCCCTACCATGAGCATATATTGTACTTGGAGATATAGAGGCACTTATAAAGGAGCAAAGGACCTCAGACACTTACAGATCCTTGGCAGCTGACCTCTTGGCTGGGCTCAACACCTGCATTCCTTTGCCTTCATCATATCTGTTCATAGTCCCACCTGTTGCCAGGGCACTAATACTATACTTCATGAAACCTAGGTGCCACTTAACTACAGTCAAGTCCATTTCCATGCAAGGGGACTGGGTGTGGAGTGTCAATGCATCACTGTTGCACCTAGAAACAGAAAAACAACTAGAAAGTTCATGATGCGTAATAGCATCACCTTAAATGCGAGGGTCTGGCACCATTAGTTGGTATTGCAATTTTATTAGGGGCATAGAAAGGCACAGAAACAGAAGAGCATGATATATAATAAAATCTATATCTAAAATGAGTCTCAAAATATTTTTCCATCATATGTAAATGTTAAGTGATAAGAAAATATTGTGTCAGTTTAATTGGTGCCATGTTTTCTCCTTAAACATGGAGCATAAAATAATGATGCAACTTAGTTGTAAAGAAATCTAGTAGTAATTCTGAATATCTTGCCCCTCATCTCTGGAGCAAGTAGGAGACAAAATTCTATACCAAATGTTTCACAGAAATTGGCTTAAAGTCCTTACAGATTTGATGGAAAAAAATAACCTCAATATCCCATTACTGTTTCTTTCCAATTAAAGTACTAGATTTTATATGTCCTATTAAAATACTCTCTCTCACCAGGTAGCTCTTTAGTTCTCTCCTGCTTCAGAGCCCCCAACATGGTGTGTCAAAAAGTCGAGTGGGTATAAGAGGTGTAATAAGAAAAGTATGTGTGAGGAGAAATTAGAGCTGACAACTACATACCACCCACCTCCCACTAAATGATAGTGGTTATTTGCCAAAACCCTGGGGATTGAGGCCCTTACGTAACCTTTTATATCACCTTTAATAAACATGGCATACAAATCACAAACAGACGTCAAACAAGTCACTGTAATGCCCTTGAGAGCTGCAAACATTGATTCATCCAAAGTTTAAGAAAGTTTTGGTGATAGTGATATGTTATAATGTGTTCACCTCCAGACCAGAACTCCCTTCTTCCTGGATGAAAACTGTTCCACTTTTAAGTGGGTAAGGATAAGTTAGAACATCAGATTTAGTGGAGTGATTAATGGTATAATAAAAAGCTGGGTACCAGTTAGGTTAAGGCATTAAAATGTTACTTTTTTTTCAGTATCCCCAGAGTAAGAAATTCCAGGCCAAGGCTGGACAGCTTCATGGATTAGCATCTATTAAGTGTTTCACACTTGGAGCTTATACTGTAAAGTAGCAACGTCAAGACACCAGCTCTTACACATACCATAGGGACTATACCTGCATACTCTTGGTTTACTTTAATGTTTTTTTTTCTACCCCAAGAATGGAAAAAAGCACCAATTTTGAGATTGTGTCTGATTTTTCATCCCTTGTGTTCCTACAGCTTTTTCCTTCCACGAGTCTTTAATGGCCGAACACATTTACTTTCATTGTTCAAACTTGTCTCATTTTTACCTTGAATAGCTTTCCCCGTAAGCAAGATCTCTTTCTAGCCAGTCCCAGAAAGGAGTTCTGTGTATAATAGATAAACTTTGTTTATCTAAATTTACCTAAATTTCTTAGGCTTTTATCAATAGTGCTCACTTGGCAAATTGCATGTTGATATCTTTGCGTGGCACGCGTGTCTTTGCTCCTGGGAGCAAACTGACAGCAAGAAGCCTGTCACCACATATGACATAACAATTCATGCAGATCCTAATTTAGTTTTTATTCTCCCTATGTCTCCCCTCCCTCCAGCCCCTTGCCCAAGGAAAGTTTTGCTTTTGACAGTAAGCTTGCTCACAGTCATTTGCTCTCCTGGACTTTTGTAAATACCTGAACGCACAGAGGAATTATGCTGAATGTCTCTAGAAGAGAAGGGAAGAAAAGAGAAAGATGTGCTCAGGAATACGAAGAGTGGGGGGCACCTGGGTGGCTCAGTGGGTTAAGCATCTGACTTCAGCTCAGGTCATGATCTCATGGTTCGTGAGTTTGTGCTGACAGCTCAGAGCCTGCTTCAGATTCTAGGTCTCCCTCTCTCGGCCCCTCTCTTACTCATGCTCTATCTGTCTCAAAAATAAATAAACATTAAAAACATTTAAAAATTAGAAAAAAGAAGAAGAAGAAGAAGAAGAACAGGAAGAATGGCAAGAGAAAGCTATTTCCTAGCTTGGGAAAGGTAGAGAGGAATACAGTTATTTTTATTAGTGGGGAAATTTGATCTTGAGAATTTTGGAGGAAAGGGCAGAACCTCTGAGGGAAACACAAGGGAACATCTAGGGAAGCTGGATCTCACACGTGGGAGAACAGTCTTGGCAAACATTACTGTGCTTACATGCAGTCCAGCAGCAAACTGGACTTTAGCCTTGGATAGTTGAATATATCCATGATGACAATAGACTGAGGACTAGACACTCTTCCTTATCTGCTAAGTATCACTTGAAACTACAAGTTTTCATGAGACTATTAGGGAAGGAGATGGAGTCCCAACAATGACAAGGCAGCTTCCCACCAGCTTGACCAAATGGGAACTTCATATTAGTTAAGTAATTTACCAAAAAAAAAGCATTAACGAAACACACTCTTATAGTCCCATTTGAGTTGGTACAATAATACTGTCCCTGCTAAACAGGAATTTTTGTAGTTAGATAAATTCCTAGTGGTGGGCTTTGAAATCATAGAAATATTACTCATGTAGCACACTTATTGAGAAAGTGTTTATTTATTTTTTTAGAAGGTATTTATTTTTAAAGGGCTCAGGACTGATTTCCTAATCTCTTATCCAAGTAGAAAACTGCATGACATATCTGACAATTCGCCTGATTGATAGTCCCTAAAGAAGAATTTTTGTCATTCATTTGGGTGGTGAAATTTTGTGTGCATTGTTAAGTTTGCAGTTGGTGTAATTTTCCAAAGTAGCATCAGGTAAAAGATATAACACCAAAATATACTATGACTGTGATAAGCTGAAAAAGTGGTGCCAAGTACTCATAATTAACTAGATGTGAAAGAGAATCAGCATCGAAGAGAAAGAGAGAAAGATTGAAGGCAAAAATCTTTAAAAGTATAGACTGTGCATAAATAATGGGCAGCATTTAATTACAGTGTTGTCAGGGTAAAAAACAATCTGTCACTATAACAAGTTCTCAGAGAGTAACTGCTCTTAGCAAAGCAGGTATAATACTACAAACAATTTATCAGAGGATGACCTATTCATGCTTCATGTATTTATTTACTCAAAGAGAACCCAGAGAGGTTCTTGGAGTCACACTGCCAAAGTTTGAATCCTGGCTCAGATATATTTTTTTAAATGTTTATGGAGAGAGAGAGAGAGAGAGAGCGCACATTGGATTGGAGAGAGGCAGAGAAAGAGAGGGAGGAGAGAATCCCAAGCAGGCTTCATGTTGTCAGCACAGAGCTGGACAAAGGGCTCGATCTCTTGAGCTATGAGATATGATCTGAGCTGAAATCAAGAGTCGATGCTTAACCAACTGAGCCATCTAGGCATCCCTTGGCTCAGGTATTTATTACCTATGTGACCTTTGGCTGATTTCTTAACCTCTCTGTCCCTTGATTTCCTTATTTGTGACATGGGGAAAAAATAACACTAATGCCACTGGGTTGTTAAAAGATTTAATAGAGTTGATATTTATAAAGCACACAGAACAGTTTCCAGTCAAGTGAGCTCTATATAAGTATGTGTTAAATTAAACACATTCACTCAACACTAATTTATTACTACTAGATTTAAACCACTTCTTTGGGCACCGTAAGGATGACAAAACATATAAGACATGGTCCTTGTCTTCAAGGAGTTTACGACTTCACAGAGGAAAAACTGGAACTACATACAAGTCTGAAATTACTACTTTAAAAGTGCTTGGAAAGTAGGTCAGCAAAGACAAAAAGACGATTGAAAGATAGGGTTGTGTTATAGATCTTCCAGGGTGATGATGTAAAAGGATTTCTGGCTTAGTCTGGAATGTAGGAAAATAGATACTTTTCTTCATGACTAGCTGTTCTCCATTGGAATAGAAGTTGGAAATAAAGTGGACCAACGTTATTTCATGAGGATTTTAAGTTGGTGAAGAAGAGTTTCCTGGCAGAGATAATTGTCACATGTAAGGATATGTGATGTCCATGGGAGGTCTTGAGTATAAAGAAGCTGCCTTTCAGAATCTTGCTCAATCAGCAGTATAGCAATAGAAAATGCATGCTACATCCGTTTTCATATAATATCGGTGAATTTAACATTAGTAGCTCATTTATGGGTCTCAAATAATCTTTAAAAAAATGTTTTTACATTTATTTATTTTTGAGAGACAGAGAGACAGAGAACAGTGGGGGAGGGCCAGAGAGCGAAGGACACAGAATCTGAAGCAGGCTCCAGGCTCTGAGCTGTCAGCACAGCTCGAACTCACAAGCTGTGAGATCATGACCTAAGCCAAAGTCGGACACTTAACCAACTGAGCCACCCAGGTGCCCCTCAAATAATCTTATCAAGTATAAAACTGGAGCAGAACACAAGTTTTGGTATTTTTAAATTCAGATGAATTTTCCTATCACATAGTATTTTAATGTCATTTTTATACAAATTTTTGTGCTGTGAACTTTTTAAGTATTGTATGCTTGGGAAATATCACCTCCATTCTCTCTGTGATGGGCCCAGCGTGAACTGAAGTAAACCCTAGCTAATCACTACTGGAGAATTACAGCTGCCTCCAATCTAGACGAAATAATCTCCCTGCCACTTTTCACAAAAGGAAAGATAGATTTACCTCCTGCTTCTTTATAATACACTTTTATTTTTTCAAAGCAACAGCGGAAAGTTGGTAGGGTAAGACCTTCCTGCTGGGTTCCTACTGTTAGCGTTCATGCAGAGCAGCAAGGAGGGAAGAAGTCTGAGAGAAAAGCAGAGAATGGAGAATTTGACCAGAACACAACAGGAAAACACTACCATGACAAATGATTTCCACTGGAATAAAGATAAATAAATAAGTCAACCAAAATCTAACAATAGCCAAACAAATTACAACAGGGAAGTTTTAAAAACAAACAAAAAGATAAATAAGAAAAATTTTAAGAGGACAAAATATTTGTAAAATGTGCTTTTAATGAAAATGAGCATTGTGGAAATAGTTCCCTTTTCTTTAATATCAATAATCATTGAGAGATGACAGCAGGGAAGAGTAAAAATTCAGGAATGTCTGGATCCTGCTTGGCACTGGACTCAGTTCTCTAAGGCAGAAATAGAATGCCAATATGTTTCATGAGGAATCTGAACACAGTGGATTCCTTCTCCCAGGGAAGCCTGGTGGTTGAACTTCAGCTGCCTGATAGCAAATTAGTCTGCTTGCACACACTTTTGAGACACTGGTGTTTTATTACTGGGGCCACCCAGAACTAGGTAAATCCTTGAGGTTTGTCTCCCCACTGCCTTTGTACTAGCAAAGCAGGGTCTAGCTAACACTGGTAAGGTGGGATTTTTACCACCACTGCAGAATATGGGCATCCCAGCCTCCCCAGCCCGATCCAGCTGTGCTCCTCAATATCAAACAGCCCCTGAAATTCACATCCTGAAATCTCCAGAAAATCCAGAACAGTATGGGTTGGATTTTATAAAGAGTTATTATTTTACTTTTTAAAATTGGAATTATTTGGCTGTTGAGAAGGTAGGATTTTGAAGTGGGTGTTAGTGTCACCTGACCTGGCATACTGAATTACTGGAGGCTAAGTTGGGAGTGGAAAGTTGTGATGAACTCGGGGTTGGATAAACTACCTCTGGGTGATTTCTTGCATCTCATTTTGTAATGACCAATGTATATCTCCACATCTTTTTGGAGACTGTTATGGACCAATGTGTCCCTCCCAGGTGCGTATATTGAAGTCCTAACCCCTAAGGTGACTATCTGGACATAGGGCTTTTAGGAAAAAATTAAGGTTAAATGACGTCATAGGAGTGGGTCCTAATCAGATAGGATTGAAGAGAATTAAGAAGAGCACAATCTCGGAGCGCCTGGGTGGCTAAGTCGGTTAAGCGGCCAACTTCAGCTCAGGTCATGATCTCACAGTTTGTGAGCTCGAGCCCTGCATCGGGTTTTGGGCGGACAGCTCAGAGCCTGGAGCCTGCTTCAGATTCTATGTCTCCCTCTCTCTTTGCCCTCCCCGTAAACCAGGAAAAGAGCTTTCATCAGAACCTGACCATGGACATCCTAATCTTAATTTTCAGCCTCCAGAACTGTGAGAAAATTAATTCCTGTTGTTTAAATTACCCAGCCTATGGTATTTTTTAAATGATAACCTGGGTAGACTAGACAGAACCAGACCTACCTATGTCCTAATAATAGCCCTGAAACATGCTGGCTGTGTGACACTAGGCAAGTTACTTACCCTCTCTGATTCTCAGATTTTTCATCTGCAAAGTAAGAATAATAGTAATCCTTTATAGGAATGCTGTAAAGATTAAATAAACTGATGCACTTACAGCGACTATTACACAGCAAGGGATCAAAGGTCAACAATTAGTGTAACTTACCATCTGAAAATGTTACAAGAGACTTTTCCCCCTCCAAAGAAATATGAAACCACAGATTAGTTTTTTATTTTATTTTAATAGAACCCTACTTTGGTAAATGTAATTAAATCTTTTAAATTTAATAGAATCCTGTTTTGGCAAATACCAAAAACCCAGAAAAAAGAAAAAGCCCTAATGTGTGTTAAAGGGACTGTTTATTGACTTGCTGACCTAGAGCAGACTGCTATATATATATATTGACACATATGAACCTTATGGCAACCACAAACCAAAAACCTACAATACACACACACACATACACACGCACGCACACACACACACACACACACACAAATAATAAAGGAACCCAAATATAAAACAAAAATAAAAAACTACTGAATAAGCATTTAATGAGCCCTCCAAGATACTTTGGGTGATAGAAGAGGATTATGGTAACCATGTAGCCTCTGATTTATACCCATGAGACTTCTAAAGTTGTACATAGCAATAAAAATTTAAATGCCAACAGAAACGGTACTGACACCAGTGGATGAAAGGGCCTGGAGAAGGGATAGCTCACAGAAGCCTGGGGTCGGGGCAATGCCTCTGGACAAAGATAAGGCAGGATCTGGAAAGACTAGCACAGGAGACAGAGGGAGCCCTGGCCTGCAAGCACCAGCCTGCTTGGGTCTGGTGTGGGATGTCTAGCATGGGCATGGTGTGGTTGAGGTGTCTGAAAAATAAGTATTTGGTGCTTGGTTCAAGATGAACTGGAGAAGATAAGTTGTTGGAAGAGAAGATATGTGCCATTGACTAGTGACTGTGTAGGCACATCTTCCCTATCTGCCCATGCGGTGAGTCACTGGCATTCAGAGGCCCATGGGAGGAACGGCAAGCACGTCAGTCCAGCCTGAAGGAGCAAAGGTTGGCAGTGTGTGCCGGCACCTTGTGTGGCAGCATGCACAGGGCTTGGTGCACGAGCTGACGTCAAAGATGACTAACTCATTTCCAGCCTGAGATACTGGGAAAGGTAGTACCACTGAGGGGAAAAAAATAGAAAGAAATGAAAAAAGAATTGGTTTGGGGAGGGAGGTTGATAAATTCAGTTTTAGTCTCATGGGATCTGTATTTTTGGAAAGAACCCAGACTTTTTTTTAGCTAATAAGTAATTGATGTATTGATTTCAAAAAGCAATTCATCACATTCCCCTTCAATCTTTCTTTCTGTCTTGACTTTTTCCCCCTTATTTTTTTCCTTAAATTTTCATACCTCGATTTCATGATTTATAAAGCTACAAAAACAAGTGGACCTATTTTTATTTCTTTCTTAACTCACTCCTCTCCCCATGTTTAAGTTATTAGAAGCAGCAGAAGCCATTGTGGTTTTCTAAGACATAAAACGATTCCTCAGGAAAAATGTTAAAACTTCATTGTTAAATAAATACGGATAGTTTTCTGTCCAGCCGCTAGTCTCCAAAATGTCCCTACTGAAAATAGACTTACAAATTTTTTGTTTTTTGTTTCTTAAGAACATAAATATCATATTTGTTAAAAATGTTACTCTCTAGGGGCGACTGGGTGGCTCAGTTGGTTGAGCATTCAACTTTAGCTCAGGTCACGACCTCACAGTTCATTGAGTTCAAGCCTGCCTCAGGCTCTGTACTGACAGCTCGAAGCCTGGAGCCTGCTTTAGATTCTGTGTCTCCTTCTCTTTCTGCCCCTACCCTGCTTGTGCTCTGTCTGTCTCTTTCTCTTTAAAATAAATAAACATTTAAATTTTTTTTTAAATAAAGAAAGAGACTTTTCTACTTAACAAGTATTTATCATTACTGATTTGTATGTCATTTTTTCTTATGTATATTATTGCCCCTTGTATTAAAATCATTGCTAATCTGTACATTATGCCATGCTTGGTTCTGTATCATTAACTAGATAGACACTCAGACTATGGTCAGAAATACTGAATTATTTTAGAAATTACATACAACTAATTATGTATAGGTGAAAGGGTAGGATGGGGAGGAACAAAATGCATTGATTTGGAACTTGGCATTAGAAGACAGTGGGGAACTAAGAAGTAAATTTGTTTGTGAAGAAAGAATTCTGGTGAATTAAATGTGGCACAGTATTCCCATGTTCATTCTGCTCAGAGAAAATCAGCCTGATTAGTTTCCTATTCTGTGATTTAAAAATAGTGGCCACAGTTGTGTCCAAGGAGGGAAGGTACAGTCTCCTCACACGGTCATTCTGTTTTCGTATTTCAGGTCAGTTCTGGTTTTTTTAAGTATGTGTCATTCATTTATAATCTTTCTAGTTTGGTGGATTTCTCCCAGTTGTCCTTTTACCATTCATGTATTTTATTCCTGCTTCCCAGGCATGTGCCACAGTGTTCCTCCTCCATGCCTTCTGACCCCACTGATTTATCAAGTGTTCACTACCCTCGTCAGCATCCCCTCTCTTCACAGAATGAGTCAGCCTCTATAACTCTAGGTTACTGTCTGACTTGATCTGGTCAGTTCTGAAGATATTAGGTAATATTAGACCCATCTCCGGCCCCATGGAATTACATTTAATATCTCTCCCCTGTTTTCTGCCATGCCAAAAAATCAATGTATAATAAAGATGAATAAATCATTTTTCCAACTGTAATAAGATCATTATATTTTAATTATTGAGTCAGAAGAATCTTTCCTCAGAGCAGATGTTGAACCCAGGTCATTTGGGAGAACACCAGGCAAACTCCAATATGGGATGACTGAGAAACAGTCTATGAGAAAAACCCTTATACAGGATTTTAAGCAGAGGCCTTGTAATTAAAATATAATGATACTATTATCTGTGTTTTTCTTTATCTATTCATTAGTATTTAAGGATGCTTTACAAGTTTCAGACTGAAGGAATTAATGAGAATTATCTGAATTATTTCTAAGTTCTTTTTGTCTTATTACTACCCTCAGTAATTGTTAAAATATGATTCTTAGGTGTATGCAATTAAACATGGCTCATTTCCAACTCTGAATTAGTAAGAAACAATGATTATGGAATAAAGGAAACCTTTCTGCCTAATGGTATCGATAGGCTTAATCCTTATAAATTCTTAAGGCTACACACACCAGAGTCATTTTTATTATTGCACTTTGATTAATAAAACAAAGTGCTAATAATACACATTCACCCAATTCATTCAAAATCTAGAGCCAGAAAAATTCATTTTTAAGGTGATACCATGTTTAGATATTTAGATTTTCCTTGTATATAATTTAGCAAGTAACTTTACTTTGATGCTACTGTGGTAATCTTATAGTTGTCTCAAATATAGTTGATAAACATTTTAGTGATGTTCAAAACATAATCTTAACACGTGTTTATTATACTTGAAATATGTCCAAATGAAACTCTGAAACCAATCCCATTCCTCCTTGACTATTTGTACAAAGGCTCTGGAATAAGTTTTAGAATGTTTTAAGAAAATTGAAACATTTCACACATACAGTTCTGATTCAGGATACTTTTATATGGGAAACACATGTACATGACTTGTATTTATTAAATAGGCATTAGAAAAGAAACTTTCTGATTAATGTCCCCAGGGATGAAAATAAACAAAGTATTTCTCCTTCTATGAGCACATTCTTTGGTGTCTCCCTCAATTTTCCACCCCCAAGTAATTACCAAGTAATTCTAAATGGATGCCTGTGCACATGCGTGTGTGCGCATGCACACACACACACACACACACCCTTCACTCACTGCTGTGTTGAAAGGGCAATGAAAGAAAGGGTGTCATGTTGAAGCAGGACAGAAAAGGGGGAGATACATAGTAAAGAAAGGGCTAAAAGTTATCTGATAGAAATAGCATTTAAGAAAAAAAAAATAGAAACATGATGAAAATGCATGCAGAGGCAGAAATTGAGGGCATGGAAAAAAGCTTAAAAAGAATCAAGAAATAATAGGAATGTGATAAAAGAATGTTGAGGAAAGAGAAGGATAGAGACACAAATGGATTATTATTGATGAAAGAAAGAGAGAGAGAGAGAGAGAGAGAGAGAACAAACCTGAGGGAATAGAGACCAAATGCAGGGGGAAATCAGAAGAATTAAAGGCTGAAGATTCCAACGATATTAGGAGATAGAGAATAATGTTGAAGAAAAAAGATATCTGGAAAAAAAGGGGGCTTAGAAATATAAAAATTCAGAAATACAAGTTTATTAAAAGATTAAATATACTACATCTTGAAAGAAGAGTAAAATAGCCTTTCTGGTATTGTTTATAAAACTTAAAAAATAGAAATTAGCAAAGCACTAGGCCTTTGAGTTGTAGCTCTGACATGAATAAGTTTTGTGGCTCCTGGCAGGACACTGGTTGGTGGCTTGTTTTCCTCATTCATAAAGTGAAAGAGGATATCGGCCTTTTAAGGTCCTTTCAACACCAAAATTCAAAAAATAAAACAAAAAAGCCAATGAACTAGAAAAAATGTTTAAAACTAAAATTAGTGTTTGGAATGTATTGAGTTTCTTTTTTTCTTGTTAAAATTTAGAGGATGTTTGAAAAGCATCTCAAGAAGATGCTCACAACATGCCATTTGCACACTACACGGGTGGTGTGGTTATACATGTGGACACACCAAATGTCTTGCACATATGATTTAATTTTTCTGGCCCTGTTCTCTCATTTCACTATGTATATTCCAGTCTCTAGAGAGTTGCTTTCTCTCTGTGGCTGTACGCAGAGGATCAAGATATGGGTCATTTGTAAGTTCAGAGTTGGGGGTAGACAGTGTAACATATGGAAGTGCATGGTTTCTTAACTGGAGATGATACAGTCACAAATTGGGAGTAGGTAAAGGATTGATAAGGAGCCAGGGAGAATGAGGGAGTAAGCCAAGTTGAAGGAGTCATGGCTGCTCCTGGATGTATATTTGTAAGTCTTCCAAGGACTTCACTAGCTCCCAAAATAATGGACCTCTTTTTCACTTAAAAAAATTAGCTTCCACTTTTTTCTTTATCATTATCAATGCCTAAATAATCAGTTGCCCTTGAAATATGTTATAAGCTGACTTTGGCAGTAAAAGTCAGCAGCATTACATAAACTGCTGTATCCCTGGTTAGTAACAACAGAAAAAAAAAAAAGCTCACTTTGGATTTTTTTTTTAAGTGGAAGCTCAATGTCATCATGGTGGAGAGTGGGGAGATATTTCAGTTTCAAGCTCTAAGAGGGAATCTGAGAGATCAGAAATTTTAAGAAATGCATATGAGGGAGTCTCTCTTAAAACCTTTACAGGGTTCTATGGGAGCTGGAAAAGGAAGCTTTATATCATCTTGCTGGGCTAAAATTTCCTCTTGTTCCATTTACGTTTTCTTTTTAAGACACATATTTTATTGTGGTTCATAAAAGGAAACTCTGACTCCTCTGTGTTTTAAGTCCTCCTTCAGCATCCTGATCCTGTGAAAGAGAGCATGGATGGCCTCAAATCTTGTAGAAGGTCTCTTGGGCAGCCTCTCAAGTAGGCAGTGCTGTCATGCATTCAAGAGTATATACAGTGTGGGCTTTCTTAGTCTTTTCCCCAAGTTTCTGATATACCAGTAGAGCCATTATAACCTCATTGGGTTTATTTCATAGCCTGGTTTGGGACCTGAAAAATGGAGGCTTTGCACAATAGGCGCCAAATAATGCCAGCATCCAGCTAGATCAGAGTAGGTTTGTCAGAGTTCTTACTCACTTCATCCAGTATGGACAGAAGCTTTTCTAGGAAATAAGAAACTAAGCCCAAACACATGATTCAAGCTGAGAAAAACGTATGTTGTGTGGACACTGTATTGGGCCTCTGAAGGGCTACTTTTAAGACCTGGGCATATGTGATGTTTTAGGTCAATGATGTGTCTCCAGTCATCAACACCAGAGGTATGCATCAAGGCATTCAATCATTTTGAGTAAGATTTGACCTATATAAAATGCACTCAAGTTAGCATTTTAAAACATGTGTGTAACTGGTGCAGCCACTCTGGAGAACAGTATGGAGTTTCCTCAAAAAATTAAAAATAGAACTACCCTATGACCCAGCAATTGCACTACTAGTTATTAATTCAACAATTAATAATTAATAATTACAGAGGATAGTTAATAATTACAAAGGATACAGGAGTGCTGATTTGAAGGGGCACATGCACCCCAATGTTTATAGCAGTACTATAGACAATAGCCAAAGTATGGAAAGAGACCAAATGTCTATCGACTGATGAATGAAAAAAGATGTGGCATATATATAATGTGTGTATATATATATATTTCCAAGTATATGTTAGAAATGGGGTGGGGTGGAGGGTCGGGAGAAGGCTGCAGAGAAATATGCTGGTTTTTGAAGAAACTCATTTTTTAGTTTAAGAAACACTTTTTTTTTTATAAAGAATCCCAAGAGGTCTTTAACCATTCTTTTTCTTCCACTGTATTTCAATTCATATACTCAGCAGGTACTTGATTTGGTCATGTCTTATGCCCTGCCTCCTTGAGTATCTGACCCCATAGAAGACAGAGGTGCTGACCTTGGGGAGCTTACAATCCTCTAAGAAAGCAGTTAAGTAAGGACGAAGATATTTGTGGTATGACTTCAGGATAATTTATTAATCTGTAAACGTGAGAATCAGATTAGGTCTTACTTTGTGGAGCAGTGGCATGAGGGTTATAATGAAATTGTGCATGATGTGAAGAACTTAGCATCATGCCAGGCACATTATAAACCATTTAAAAATATTACATGTAACATTGTTAGTATTGTAATTATTATGCTATAGAGCAGGGTTTTTTCTTGGCTTCATCAGCCTAAGACCAAAATGGTCATAACGAAAAAAATGAGGAAAATATTTCTCTAGCTTGATCTGAAGAATTCTGGAACCTCCCTAGACCCAGTAAGTTCCCACTTTCCCATCAAGCTTCCTATGGCCACCAGCATATCTAGCCACTCTCTCCACAAAGACTTCAGTTTGCCTTCCAAGGAGGCGAGTCAGTCAACTTGGAGCAGGAACACCTAGCCAACTGGTTGTCCCCTAAACCTGAAAAGCTCTGTTTCTTTGAAAGTTTATAGGTAGAAGAGACCACCTCATTCACTTTTAGCTGTGTTTTATTATTTTAGTAATAATATTAAACTAATTCCTTGTCTAGTCGATGCAGAATTCCTGGGGGAAATGCCCACTTAAATGAGCTTTAAATTTTATCTGACTATTCCTGGTATAAAAGTCTTTAAAAGAAAAGAAGCCAAGGGGACTCATGGATATCCAAATGCTGAGAGTGACATCAGAGGACCGTGAAGCCTCACCTGGAGAACCTAACTTAGCCTTCATGTGTATGTTTACCAAATATCCCAGGTAGATCCTTCTCAGGGAAGCTTGGGACTCATTAGAAGAGAGCTGTTTAGACAGGGGATGAGACAGGATTTGTCCAGGACTTTAAAGATAAGAGCTAGGATATTAATTTGCTATGGTGGGCAATGGGGAAACAATTATAACCAGAAGGTTCATAAAATCTCACTGTCATTCTTTCTACTGTCAATTCACATAGTGGGCAGAAGGAGGTTGTTTTTAAATATTTTATAGAAATACAAATGCAAACAATGAAATACAATCGCCTGTATGTTAAATTTGCCAGTTTTGGAAAATTATAATATTCAGTGCTGGCAAAGATAAGTTTCTACATTACAGTTACAATATAAATTAGTCAACACTTTTGGAAAGCAATTCATTAATACACAGAGCCATTAAAATCTTGTGCTCTTTGGTCCAGAAATCCCGCTTCCAGAAATCTAATCCAAAATGTAAAATAAGCCATACAGCTGAAGATTCATCCATCACAGCATTGTTTATAACAGTAAAAGGTTATGCAATCTTTAATATGTTAAATATGTAGTCATAGAAAAACACTTACTATATAACACAAAGTGAAAAAACAGGGTCTAAACCTGTCAAAACCATTTGAAAGTATCTTTAAGAAATAGAAAGGCCAGGGGGAAAAAAGTAAATATTGTAATCACAGCAGTTAAGGAGGATGATTTGATTTTCTTCACTTTCTCTTTTCTGCAGGCTTTAGGTTATAAGATTATATTACTTCCTGATTAAAAATAAAAGTATACAATCAGTTTGCTTTATAATTAGCTTATATCATAACTCATTTACTAACTATAAATTCAATTTACATTCTAAAACTATCCTAAACCAGCACCGTGCTTTTCATGGTTTCCTGGAAATGGAAATAAAATTAGAGAAATGTGAAAACATTGGTAACTTAGTTATGGAGACAAATTAGTGGGCAAGAATTAGCTCTATTTTAGTTCTGTGTGGTTTTAAACTTTCTCATAAAATAACTCAGTATTAATAGTTGAAATGAAGGCATTAATTGAGTACTTTCGGGTGGTGGGGTGGGGTGGGCATTCAGCTATATTCATAGAGTTAACATTCTTTCCTGGATCTGGAGCTTATTATATTCCTGGTGCTTTGGTGCTTTTTCTTTTCTTCTTTTCTAATTATTTTTACTAGCATTTTATTAGGAAAATTTTAAGACATACAGAAAGGTTGAACAAATCCCATACACCCACCACAGATATTTCAACTTAATTCCTTAGTTGTAGCTTCTCACTGTTATTCCAACCGACATTTTATAAGAAGAAAATAATATATATCTTTTTTTTTTCATCTAAAACATAGTTCATTTTTACCATGAATGTGGTGGGTATTGAATGCTAGTCACTTGCAGCTTCACTATGAGGACTAAAGATGTTCAGATATTTGTCAAGTGGGAGAAGGAGATATAGATTTGTCTGAGCCACCATCTTGTAAGCGAATTTTCCCTTGGACATTTTCCCAACAAGGTAATTTTCTTCTCTTCCTTACCTCAAGGTGCTCACCTCTGTTTATGGAATCCAGTACTGTCTTCAGCATAGTTTTAACATTACGTGATTCCGTGGTTAACATTTTATTAGAGAGCTATTTGACCTTCAATATATGATTTCTGAGCAATGAAATACTACATTTAAAATGTGTTTTCTTCCCATGGAGGACACGTCTCTTCCATTACAACATAAACAAGATGATAGTAGATAAATTTGAAATATTGGATTTTTGTCAATGTTTTCAAGAATACATTTTGTTTTTTAAGAAATTTTTTAAATGATATATGCCAAAAATCTTGAACAGCTGGTGAGGCAGGCTTTAATACTGGAAAGTACAAATTTCAGTATCCAGCAGAACTGAGTTCGAGGCCCATTCTGATACCTCCTAGCTGTGTGATCTTGGAGAAGTTACCTCAGTTCTCTAGACCTTCTTTAACTTTTTAAACTAAGTTTATTTATTTATTTTTAGAGAAAGAATGGGGGAGGAGGAGAGAGAAAGGTAGACAGAGAATCCTAAGCAGGCTCTGCACTGTCAGGGCAGAGCCTGCTGCTGGGCTCAAACTCATGAACCAGGAGATCATGACCTGAGATAAAGTTGGACGCTTTAACCAACTGAGCCACCCAGGCACCACCAGACCTTTTTTAAATTGAGTTAATAAGACCTACACTTGCAATTTTGTTATACAAAGTGACTGCTAGACACAATGTCTTGCACATAGTAAATGTTCTAAAAAGACCATTTTCAATTTTATTATTACCATCATCAGCATTGTCATCATTGTCATCATCATCATCATCATACAATCAACTTGACCTTTCTAAAGCTCTCTCCTCATGTATGTAAGGGAAGCAGTCACATTTCATTAACAAGAGTTGTGAGAATGAAAGGAGGCATTATGCATAAACTTTCTTTGTAAAGGTGTGAAGATCCACATTAAATTGAGATAATTATTTTATTACTATAATGGTATAATTACCAAACTTATCAATAGCAAGTGATTCTATAGAGCTCTCTGATATCATTTCTAAATCCAAAGGTTACTTTGCAGTCATGATCTTATGTGACCCTCTGCTGTTGAGCCCTCTTAGCTCAAAACATGATTTTCCTTTTGCTTCTGGTCCCTTCTTCTGCTTCTGTACTCTTCTTATTTTCCTCTTGCCTCACGGGATGCTCTTTCTCAGTCTGTCTGTTAATTCCCTTCCACTGGAGCTCCTCAATCCATTAGGGTTCCTTGGGATGTTGACTTCTCATCTACTTCAACTTGCTCTGCTTAGATGAGACCTCCCCCCCAACACCTTAGGGTTCTACAGTCTCCATGATGCTAATGACTCCTGTGTCTTACCTTCAGCCCAGACCCCTCCTAAGTTTCAAAGCCAAACATCCAACCACACACTGGCCCTCTCCACCTGGGCACCCCACAGACACTTCAAGCCCAGCATGTTCACATGTGTACTGTCATCTACCTCCCTAGTTCCATCCTATTTGGGCTTTAAAAAAATCATCGCCTCATAAATTTGCCCAAGCCAGACACTTCAGAATTGTTCCCCAATTCTCTCTTTTTTTCCCCTCTCCTACTCCAATGACATACATATTGAAACTTGTCAGTTCTTCCCCTTAAATAGCTCTCAAAGTCCATATGTGTGTGTGTGTGTGTGTGTGTGTGTGTGTGTATACAAATAACACTTAGAGATGTAGGGAGTTTTGTGCTTTCAAAAGAAGCTTGTTTCTCCTTTAAATGGAAATGTTGGTAGTATTAAAAGTAGAGAACCAAGCACTCCTTACAAAAAGGTCCTCCAATTAGCAGGGAAGAGGAAAGGAGCAATATTAGTCAAAGACTACAAAGTTTCACGTATACAAGAAAAATAAGTCCTTGAGATCTTAGAGCCTATAGTTAACAGCATAGAGCCTATAATTAACAGTATTAGATTGTATACTTAGAAATTTTCTGAGAGAGTAGACCTTATATTAAATATTAGTATCACAAATAATAATTAATAATAATAATAAAGAAACAAGGCAGGAGTAAATTTTTGGAGGTGATGGATATGTTTATGACAGAGGCTTCACAGGTATCTAATTTTCTCCAAACTCATCAGGTTGTATGCATTAAATATGTACAACTTTATGTGTGTCAATCATACCTCAATAAAGTGGAATAGAAAGAAAAAAGATGGGTTGGCCAGTTCTAAATAATTTTAAAAATACAATTATCAAATACTGTCATTCGCATCTCCAGGGATAAGAAAAGCTACATCGTGCAGCTGGCTATAATGTGTGAATTGAATGTGGTAGTGCCATATAAATAAAATGGCAGAGATCTAATCTGGAAAAAATAGGTGTGAATCAAAGGGGCTACAGAATCCAAATGGGAAATGCAGCAAATGCTTTTTTACTGTCACTTTAGAATGGCAGTGGATTAACACACACTTCTCTTATTCCACTTGGCCATCACCCACTAAATGAGAATAACACACTTTACATCAGAAGGGAAGTGCCAAAATATTGAGAACTCCTTTTATTACATCAACCCTAAGCTCATGGTCTCCATTATTCAGCCTTTTATTGTTCCTTGCAAAGAGATTTTATCCAGAGTACACTACCTATAAATGCAAAGGGCATGCGCCTTTCAGCTTGGAAAAGTTCTGCATGAAATGTCCTAATTGATTTGGATCCTTGAGACTGTCCACACTGGTGGCTAATTAACTTATAAAAAAAGAAGAAGAAGAAGAAGAAGAAGAAAACTACCTTTGGCTTAAAAAAAGAAAAAAAAACCAGGTCTACACTTTATGTTCAGTCTAAAATCAAGAACGCACTTTTAACCTTTCACCTTCTGACTCTGCTGCATAAGGGCCAGGTCAGACTCCAGACAGGAACTCTTCCAAGTGACTGGTATTTTTTATTGGTTTTCAGTATACGACGTTGAAGCACTTTATTGTACAAAAGTAATTATATTTATTTAAGACTGTTACCAGAGGAGGGAAAATAAATATCCAGTGGGCCTTTATAAAGTTTTAATATAACTTTCTGTAAAATATTAAAATGCATACTTATCTCCACTTTTCATACTCTTTCCCACTTACCAGTCACATAAGAAATACTTGTGCTTTCTATTTATGTGCACTAAAAATCCTTACAGCGCTGAAGCAACAACAACACCTAATAGTTTTACTTTAAATGACACTATTTTCAAAGACTTAAAAAAAACTCCCTTTCTTTAATGGTCAGTCACTCTTCCTGGCTCTCCTCTGAGTATATGAGGCCTGGATGGACCTATATCAGACTTTTTGATTTAGCTGCCTTAGTGAAAACCAAAAACTGCTTAATAAAAACAAAAAGTGTACTCTATTTTCTTAGACCCTATGCATATTGATCACCCTACATAGTAATTGCTCTGAGCCTCATTTTTCTCAGATTATTCTTATAAAACAGGAATAATAATAGTACCTCTATCTGCAGATGGTGGAGAAGATAGAATGATCTAGGGTGTAAAGACTTAGAACCCTGCCTGCCACATGGTAAGTACTCTGTATATAAGCTCTCATTATTATTGTTACTTTCCCAAAAGGAATCCATTTTCTTGAATTTTGCTGTATAGTAATACTCAGCTTATAGGTCCCTGTAGGTACTACATTGCTTGGTGGCTTCATTAATGACTGTTCCTTTGGCCTAGAATAACTTTCTTTACTCTGTGCCTCTATCCAAAACTTACTCATCTTGAAACACTCTGTTCAGCTTAAACATCACCTCTTCTAGGAAGGCTTCCTTGATACTTCTCCCATCCCACATGGAGATTCTGGATCTCTTCCCAACTGGGCTAGCTCTTTCCTTTGAGTCTGCTTCTACTATTGTTCTTGTGATCCTGAATTATCATCATTTATTTGTTTACATTTCTGTCTGCCTTCTTGAAGTTAGGGACTGAATCTTATTTGTTTCTGCATCTGTTTTGCCTGGCACCAGGACTTCCTGATTTCTAGCAGGTTTTCAGTCACGCTTGTGGAATTGAAGTATTGCTCAAGTCACATTATGTTTGTCTGAAGGAAACAGAAGCAAATTAGATGTCACATATTTTACAAAGAGTTAGGATTTCAGAATGCCTAAGATTACTAATGAATCAAGGAAAATCAGAGACCTGCAAAACTCTTACTCATCTTTAAAGTCAATGCACTGGGGCGCCTGGGTGGCTCAGTCAGTTAAGCATCTGACTTCGGCTCAGGTCATGATCTCACAGTTTGTGAGTTCGAGCCCCGCATCAGGCTCTGTGCTGACAGCTCGGAGCCTGGAGCCTGCTTCAGATTCTGTGTCTCCTTCTCTCTCTGCCCCTCCTCTACTTGTGCTCTGTCTCTATCTCTCAAAAATAAATAAATGTAATAAATAAAGTCAATGCACTTATTCAACAATGTTTGTTGACCACCTTCTCTGTGCCTAGTCCTTCCTTAGATCCTTGGAATACAGAATTGGGGGGAAAGAAAAAGCCAATGCCTACATTCTTGGAGCTTATGTTCTAGAAGGAGGGAATCAGACAATAAACAGTAAGTGTAAATAAAGTTATATAATGAATTAGAAGATGATAAATGCTACAGAAGAAAAGAGAAGATGGAGACAATCGTAGGAGACTAGGGATGCTCATGTTGGGAAAGTGGGCTCTGAGGCAAGAAGAAGAGCAGTTTGTTAAATTAAATAAGATGGTCAACATTGGCCTCCTTGGGAGATAAACTTCAAACAAACGTGAAAAACGTAATGGAGTGAGCCAAGTACATATCTGTGGGAAGAGAGTTCCAGGCAGAGGAAAAAGGCCGATGCAAAGGCCCTGAGATAAGAGTGTGCTTGGTGTGTTTAAGGATGCCTAATATGATTGGAGTGGAGGGGCAGGTGGGGAGACTAGAGGTGACAGGGACCAGAGCAGAAGATCAATGTCTTCTAACTTTCATGAAAATTAAGTTTATGAAGGCTCAGAATGTTGTTTTGGAAAATAAAATACCCCCTGCAAACACTGGAGTGTATTAGAAAAGCCACCTAGAGTAGTCAAGATTCCCAGAGCAATCCAGAGAAAGAGAAACTCAGGCAGAGAGTCTAAAGGAAACTTTAGATAACAAATTCTGTTATCTTTTTATCAGACCTGCAGGAAATCTTTGTTCATAGGGAGCCTTGTGTAGTTGCCTGCTGATACAATTTCTATCCTGGAGGCCTAATCCTAATGGCTTGAAAAACAGAAAAAACTAACATAGATTAAAGGTTCTCCTAGACATACTTCAAAATTAGCCAGGCCAGGGAAGATGTCTTTAAGCCTAGAGATACTTCTGATTTTCATCCCACTCTTACCAGTAGTGCACACAATATTGGCATTTGGATAAGAGTACTGGGAAAATGATTCCTCTTTAGTTTTGGGATCTATTTATGTTGTGGAGGCTTGGGCAACTTTAATAATACCTTACAATGAATTATTTCATTCATTCATTCAATGATATTTATAAAGTGCCTACTATGTGTCAGGTACTGTTCTAGCCACGAGGGATATGGCAGTGAATAAAATAGTCATAAATCTCCTTCCTTGTGGAATCAATTTTAAAATGTCCAAAATATATACATGAGATAGTGGTAAGGCTGTGGAGAAAAATAAAGCAGGGTTAGAGCAAGTGCCAAAAGCAGGGAGTTGGGAAGATTGCTCTTATATACAAGACAGCCTGAGAAGCCCTCTCTGATAAAGTGACATTCAGCAAACACTTGAAGAAAGCAAGGAAACAATCATTAGGATATCTTGGTGAAGAGTATTTCAGGCAGAGGAAAAGCTAGTGCAAAGGACCTGAGGCAGAGAGTATGTGAATGAATAATGCTTTCTGGTGTATTGATCACTTTCATGTCCTTTCTCGTATGTCATCCTTACCAGATCCTTGGGAAATAGAAAAGACAAGTATTAGTTTTTTCCCTTTTACCAATGAATAAATGGAGGGAACAGCAGTGATTTGGTCAAGAAATGTTAAGACAGTAGTCCCTCCCCCTTATCTGCAGGGAATATGTTCCAAGGCTCCCGGTATATACTGGAAACTGCAGATAGTATAGAACCTTATGTACACTGTTTTTTTCTAGACATACATACATACGATAAAGTTTAATTTATAAATTAGGCACAGTGAGAGATTAATAACAATAACTAAGACTAAAATAGAACAATTACAACTGTAATAAACATTATGTGGGGATGCCTGGGTGGCTCAGTCAGTTAAGCATCCAACTCTTGGTTTCGGGTCAGGTCATGATCTCACCGTTTATGAGTTCGAGCCCCACGCTGGGCATAGCGCTGCTGGTGTGGAGCCTGCTTGAGATTCTCTCTCTCACTCTTTCTCTCTCTCTCTCTCTCAAAATAAATAAATAAACTTTTTAAAAATTTACGTGAATGTGGTCTTTCCCTCTCAAAATATCTTACTGTGCTGTACTCACCCTTGTTCTTCTTGTGAGGATGTGGGATGATAAAAGGCCTTCCTGATGAGGTGAAGTGAGGTGAATGATGCAGGCATTGTGACATAAGGTTAGACTACTACTGACCTTCTGACAATGCACTAGGAGGAGGGTCATCTGTTTCCAAACAGGTTGGCTGCAAGTAAGTGAAATCCTGGAAAGGGAGACAGTGGAGGGTAAGGGGCGGCCACCATAAGTGGTGTCAGCAAGAACTAGAATCCAGGTCCTTCCTAAATTAATGCTTGTCCACACCCCCTCATGACACTCTGATGAAGCCAGACCTGCTGCAGGGCCTCTCATGGACCCTCAGGAATGAAAAAAGTTTCGGGTGACTTATGTGTCCCCAGAGTAGTGGGGGGTGGGGGGTGGGTCCCTGGAGCTGCACATCAGTCAGAATGCCAGCATGTCAAAATTGCCTCTGCTGCAGCATGAGCGATGCTAACAGACACAGCAGGGCTGTATCTCTGCCCTCAAGGAATACCCTCTTCCAGACCCTCTTCTGTGCTCCTATTTCTTGACGCAGGAGCTGACTCTTCCCATAGTGCCTGGAGTCCCAGTGGCCCTCCCTCGAAGGAAAACCTGACCTTCCACCCACCAGAGTGTGGTCTCCCTCTCTGACCCACCAGGGCAATCACAGCAGATCACAGTATTCCGACAGCAGTACTGGTCCCAGGCCCTGGGGGATTCGGCCATAAATAACACCATATGTTGGACATTACCGGACAGTCCTGCTTTAGCTTTGCCCAGCCCGGCCGATTCTCTTTTTATAGTGGGTTTTCCTGCATGAAGTAAAGGTTATGCCTGCACAGCCCTCCTGCAGCTTTATCAGTCTCAGGTCCCTGGCTCCTGTCAGCAGCTGCTCAGACAAGAACACACACACACACACACACACACACACACACACACGGCCACAGGAGAGAGCAGAACATAGGCAACGCCACAACCTCACACGAGGTGCGGTAAAGCATGCGTGAACTATAATTAGATTCTCTCTCATGTATAGGAGCACATATACATGCACACACATACATATGTATACACACATACATACACACACAGGACACATAATCAAGTGGCTAAGTGAATCTTAGTTATTTGATTTCAATTATTTAATCATGCTCTCATGATTGGCATGGTGAATTACTGATTTATGTGACAAACTGTTTTCTATTAAAAAAAAAAGTCTGAAAAAAGAATTCTTGGACAACTTGCACTTAACTGGGGAATAAGGATATCAAAAATAACAGAAACTCCCCATAACGGACACTGGCAGCCTGGCTTCCCACCCTCCTCTCGCTCTGGGGTTGTTTGACTCTTTACATTGATTTATAAATCAGTTTTGCAACGGCTGATTCCTACAGTCCCCTGGTGAGACTTTGGCTGCTTCTTCGTCATGTCTTTTAAATTTGTTTATATATAAATAAAAGTTTTATATATAAAGTAAAGTCTTTGATTTTGGAGGACAAGACCCACAACATGATAATCAGAACATCATAATGTTCTCAGACCTCAGTTTCTGACAGTGGGGCCAGAATATTTCCCTTTTCGTCTTGCCTGTTGCTTCTGTTTTTACTGATATACGGTGAATTTGACCCAACTAATTTTATAGAGCACAGAGAATAGTTGTAATGGTGGGAATTTTCAGTTAGATGAATATGGATGTCCAAGTTGGCATGTGAGCACACGGAGTCTTCTGTGGACCCACACTCAACATCAACCCTCCTCCCTGCCCCTGCCCCCCCAATTTTATTCCTCAAATGATTTCTTTCACCTCTTATCAAATATCCAACCTAGATTCTGGACACAGCAGTAAACTGAGATGTCGACAATGAAGACTACCCTCAGAGCAACCAGTGCTTTGACATCCTATAATGGTGTGACATCTAAAGAGTTAAAACATTTTCTCACGTTTATTATTGTCCATTATTAAAGAAACATACTGATCATGTAGTTTTAGTTTTATGCTTCCTTATTTAGTATTTAGGAAGGCATTTATTATACAGCTCGTTAGAAAAGTGATGATACTAATTCCTCCCCTAACCTCCTCCTAAAATGTTAGACCCCTTCCTCCAGTGTGTTACTTCGTGATTCTTCCTGGACAGTTAGGAAATAAGGGGATATTCTGGCAGATGTTTATTACCAGACATTAGTGCATTCACTACTCTGTTTTACCTCCAAGTCCTCGGTCATGGGTGTTGAATGAAGGAAAGCCCCAAAGTGACTACATACGATTTAAATGGGTTAGGTGGAAGGCAGTTCAAGAATGAGCAGGCCGATCATGGAGCACAGGGCATTGATTGTTTCCGAAGGGCAACGTTTATCGAACAACCATCTATCAATTGGCAAAGGGAGGCACTTGTCCAATGTTGGAGCTTTATTCCAGCCAAGCGGAAAGGAAAGACCAAAAGATCAAGGATACAAATGAAAAACAAACATGGAAAGCTGCAAAGTTAAGAACACCGAGAGGAGGAAGTCACAAGGGAACCGGATTATATTTCAGAGTAAAACACACACACACACACACACACACACACACCACCCTACATTCTGTCTTGTAAATTAATTCCACACTTAATTTTTGAAATTCCTTCTTATTTTTCCAGACTTGAGCCAGTATGAAGGAGATGAAATGTTATAGGGAAGTGGCAGCCAGGCATATAGTGGTAAACTAGTTCACTTTCCCAATTTCCTTTCATATGTAGATTAAGCCCTGCCTCTTCCTTTGTCATTGCTTACAAAGTTCTAAGCTTCCTTCCTAAGGCATCATCTTTTATTAATCAGCTTATCCACAACAGAGTCCAAGAGACTGGAACTGGGTTCAGACAGATGTTGATAAATGTCTTAAATTTCTTACAAACGAAATCAAGGCCAGCCATGTTTTATTAATCAGTTACCCTTCATACATACTTTGTCTTCTGTATATTGTATCACACTTCATATGCCATCCTGTTTGCACTGCATGTCCTGCTTCAACTCAAGACTGTCAGCCTCTACATGGAAAGACACACAGTTGTATATAGGTTTTTACCTATACTTAATGGCTAAGACAAACAATCATTTACACACGCACGCTTGCAAAACATTAGGTGTTAATGAGGAAAATGACCATATGCGTTTGTGAACTCTGTTTACTTTATCTGCTGACCAAGATGAGAATATAAAAGTGGTCAAAAACCTGCTAGTGTAAATATTTATGAGCTTGCCTTTGAATATCCTTCTGCTTCCACTCAGAAAGCTAAGGCTATATTGAACAAACGTATTGCTATTAATAGAGGCTCACACAGTATAGTTTTGTCCTATATTCTCTTTTAAGGAGTTCTTACTTGGAGCTCCAAAATAGTAAATGAAAATTACTATCAAAGCAGTTCATCTTCCTGACAGTAGCTATAGTGGATTTATTAGTTCAAAGCACATTGCAAGGATAAGAAAATAATGAAGCAAAAGAATGAAATTCCCACTATGGAATAAATTGTGTATACTAACAAATAAACTTTTGGTGTAATCTTCACGTGTTAGCCTCGTGTCGATGACCAATTGTTCCATCAAAATCTAGGGTAGAAGCAAATTTCCTGCCTGCCTTAATTTATATCTTGGCATTTGTTGATTGTCTCACCTTTGGGTCTTCCATATGCATTTTCCTCATTTGTATCCCACTCTGATCTATTCCAACTGGTATGCAGATTTATTACTGATGATACAGAAAGTCTCAAGGGCTGCAATTGCTGCTTGTTAAGGATTTAAAGATTGGGCTTCTACCACAAACACACAAGGTTCTAGTCTGCAGTTTTGTCATTTTTAGTTTGGTGCCCAGTTCCTATCCCTGAGTACAGGCAAGGGAGGCAGTGTAGGCATCAAGAACCCTGTCACCCTCTCCATTGTGCTGTGTGAAATGACCTTTCCTCTGCACTGTGGAAGGAATTTTCTGCAGCTCTTTGATTTTTGGTTGGAATTAGAACACATTCTGGACTAGGAAGTGCCTGAAAGACGCTCTTATTACTTCAGTGTTTTTTGTTTGTTTCTTTGTTTGAATTTCTCTTTGACTGTTTCTCCTGTTTACTTGCTACAAAAATACCCACTGCAAAGAAACTCTCTGCCCCACATCAATGCTGGGTGTATCAGGCAAGGGCCAGTATTTTGCTTAAGTGCATGATCAGGGCTTGCAAATTTACAAGAAAGATGCCTTTGAAGTAAAAATATTTGATTCTCACAGTATAAAAATATCTCCTAAGCTAGCTGATAAAATAATAAAAAATTTTATCAGCTAAAAAATAAGCCCTTTCTCGTTTCTTTGAGTGATAATGTATCAATGGGTAGTGAGCATTTATAAAATGCAATTGGAGAATACATGGCAATATACTTGCTACTCAATTTTGAATATAAGCTTGTAGGTAAGAAAAAATAATTTCATCAACTAACTTTTTAGAATTTTTAGAAAATAGGCATTTATTTGATGCGTTTTTAAAATCATAACCTGCTTTGTTCCTATGCTATTAACCTGAGATAAAATATTCTAGAAGGCTTTAAGATTGAAATATGTCAGTCAGAGAAAGACAGATATCATATGATTTCACTCATATGTGGAATTTGAGAAACACAACAGATGAACATAGAGGAAGTAAAAATAAGATAAAAACACAGAGGGACGCAAACCATAAGGGACTCTTAAATGCAGAGAACAAGCTGAGGGCTGCTGGAGGGGAGGTGAATGGGGGATGGATTAAATGGGTGATGGGCATTAAGGAGGGCACTTTTCGGTATGAACACTGAGTGTCATATGTAAGAGATGAATCACTAGGTTCTACTCCTGAAGCCCAGACTACACTGTATATTAACAAACCTGAATTTAAATTAAAAAATAATAATAAATTTTTAAAAATTACCAAAAAAAGATAGATGTCTTTTTTTAAAAGCATGAATTTTTTTAGAATTAGGCTTAATTTACCTACAATAAAATGTACAGAATTTGTTTCCAGTTTGAAGACAATTGGACAATTATATCCACCTGTTTAACCTCCTCCAAAACCAGTTACAGAACATCCCCGATACCCTATAAAATTCCCAGGTAGCCACCTTCACTCAATTTCCACCTCAAGCAACTACTTTCTTTCTTTCTTTTTTTTCCTTAAAAATTTTTTATGTTTATTTATTATTGAGACAGAAACAGAGCATGAGTAGGGGAGGAACAGAGAGAGAGGGGACACAATCGGAAGCAAGCTCCAGGCTCTGAGCTTTCAGCACAGAGCTCGACACAGGGCTTGAACCCACTAACGGTGAGATCATGACCTAAGCCAAAGTCGGACGCTTAACTGACAGAGCCACCTAGGCGCCCCTCAAGCAACTACCTTCTGATTGCTATCACTTTAGATTAGTCTCACCTGTTTTAGCCTTCATAGAAGTGAAGGTAGAAGTGAAGTTATACAGTATGCTTTGTTTTTCGTCTGCCTTCTTCTACTAAACAATGTTTGTGAAATTCATCCCTGTTATGGTTAGTAAGTTTGACTGCTTTTTGTTTTCAAAAGCATTGTGAGAATTGTGCTGGATCACAAAATACGGAGAAATTGGAAAGTATAAAATATTAAGTTTGCTAGAGAAAAAAATTGCCTTGAAGAAGATCCTTCTGCCTCACTCACAGCCCAGCGTGTGAATATCCTGCCTGATTCTCCTGTTCACTGGAACCCTGGCCTTCATGGAAAACTGTCTCTTACAGGAACCCATGATATTATGTATCTAAGGCACCAGGAGTTCATACATTAAAAACCATGGAGAAACACTACTTAAGTTTCCCTGATATGAGAAATGATTCTTCATCGTTTTAATGTGTGGACAGGGCTAGAGCTAAGATGGGAGGGAATTTTCTCGAACACATAGCTGGTCAAGTTTCAGTTTCGTTTCTGAGTTGGAACATCATAAGTCCTAAAAGAGAAACTCCGTTTCAAATTACTTTCCTCCTGTAAATTATTTGCAGGTCCTAATCATATTTCTTCAAGGATAGATTTCTGTATTTGTAAGGAAGTCTATATGAAAATCCATCAATTTTATATGTTTTCTATCTCCTTTTTTATTTTACGAAGTTGCAGAAATTCCTTTCAAGCCTGAACTATGTCTAAGCCAACCCTCAGGTTGTGCTTAATCTTTCATGTCATCAATAAGATACTTTATGTTTTGTTTTCTCAAGTAAGGCCAGAATCAAGATTATTAATGGTACCAATAGATCACACTCAGCTCTTTGGTTTCTTCATTGCAAGATAAGCCCTTGAAGGAGACTCTATAAAACTTTTAATTCTGGACTTCCTATTGTTTATAGTTATATTTCCATTTGACTTCAGAGTAAACAACAGCAACACAGTGATTATCAGGGATAAATTAATCATTGACACTGGTCAGCCAAAGATTATCTAAACACTTATTTTAAATGGACTGAAGAGGGGCACCTGGGTGGCTCAGTCAGTTAAGCGTCTGACTTCGGCTCAGGTCATAATCTCACTGTGAGTTTGAGCCCCACGTTATACTCTGTGCTGACAGCTCAGAGACTGGAGCCTACTTTGGTTTCTGTGTCTCCCTCTCTCTCTGCCCCTCCCCCACTCACGCTCTGTCTCTCTCTGTCTCAAAAATAAATAAACATTAAAAAAATTAATTGGATAGAAGAAATGTGGAGAATATCTGAAAGACAGATGCTTTAAAAATATTGTTACATATTACTATCTATACTATATCAGGATAAAGGGCATCAAATCAGCACAATTATATCATATATTTCTTGAGAACAAGGGCTTCTTCTCCTCTTCCTTTCCTTCCTTTCCCCTCCCTCTCCTGCTCCTTCTCCATATGCTTCTTTGTGAGCCCTTCTGGCTCTAGTTTGGTACTCAAAATGTAAGCTCCATGTCTGTCTTTTCTCTAAGTAGAATTTATAGTCAATGACTGGCAGACATAGGAGGAAGCTTGGCCTCTGTCTAGATCTCTCTCCTCATAACTGAATCAATTACATTTTGCTACCAAGGCTGTTGTCTCTTCCCCAGCAGCACCACTGTTTTATTCTAGACCCCCACTGGGTTTCTGCAATTTGTCACTAAATTTGTCTCCACTGTGCAAGCCCTCACAATACATTCTTCAGTATAGTCCCCCAAAAAGCTTCCTGAAACTCAGGTCTAACCATCTCACCTTCCTGTTGAACCCATGCAATGGTCTCCATGACCTATGGTGAAAGGCTAAACTCTTTACCTCAGCATACAGAGTCCTGCAAACTCTCATCTTTCCCCACCTCTTCATTCTCACTTTCTGTCTTCTTCTCATTTACTACAGTTGGCTCGTACATGAGAGCCAACTCTCCTAATGTACCTTGGGCTCTGCTCTGCTGTTGCTATTAGTAGTTTTCTCCTTGAAAGCCCAGGATGCTGTCTCCACCTCCCTGATCACTACCCCTCATCCTGGACTTCCAAGACCTCTCCCTGCAGCCCTCATCTTCGGCTAGGTTAGTCTCCCGCAGCAACCTGGACCCTGCTCCATCTCGCCCTTAACCACTGATACCATCTGCATCTCCAGAGATGGTGTTAGCACCTGGCTCTGCCTTCTGCTCCCCTGTCCCTATTTTTCCTATGATTATAGTGACTATGTGTAGTTGATATATCCAATAATTTAGCTGCAAAATCCACTGGTCTCTCCCATCCATTTCAGCAACACACACTATGGTGCTTCCTTGCACCTAGTCATTGTCTAGACCTCACCCCACTCTAAAATCTCAGACTTTATTATATCAGTCTCCAAACAAAACCTTCAACTCCTTTTTGGCCCTCTCACTTCCTTACTCTCATTACTTCTGCTCTCTTACCTCATGACCTCTATTTATTTTGGTGGCAACTTTCCTATCAATCTACCCCCTCCTTGGATTCTGCATACTCCTTCACCAAAGAATGTTTTATACTCCCTGAATCCACTCGCAGACAATTCATTTGTTCACCAACTTGCAATTAAAATTAGGCCCCCATTGGTTGGCTCAGTAGGAAGAGCAAGAGACTCTCGATCTCGGGGTCATGAGTTCGAGTCCCACATTGGGAGCAGCGATTACTAAATTGGGGCACCTGGGTGATTCAGTTGGTTAAGTGTTTGACTCTTGATTTTGGTTCAGGTCATGATCTCACAGTTATGAGATCAAACCCTGAGTCAGGCTCAGTGCACTGAGCATGGAACCTACTTGTGATTCTCTCTCTCCCTCTCTCTGCCCCTCCCCAGCTCATGTGTGTGTGTGAGTACATGCTCTCTCTCTCTCTCTCTCTCTCTCAAAATCAATAAATAAAACCCTAAAAGCAAACAAATTTTTAAATTACCCCCCCCTTTGCTTCACAAAAACCATGGAGCAAAGACCACCAATCCCTTCCTGATGAACAAATCCAATGGGCACTTGTCAATCCTGATATTTCCTCATCTTTCTGTGTGGTATTTGCCTCCACTGACCCTTTTCTGGTTTCTTTGTCACTATTCTCCCTGCTCTTGTCTTCCTAGTCTTCTTCATACATTTGTGTTCCCTGGGGACTGTCTTCAGCCCTCCTCTGAAGGCTGTTATTTCATTACTCCCATGGCTTGAACTATGTTATTTCATTACTCCCATGGCTTGAACTATGGTTTGTACACTGATAACCCCAAAGTGCCTGCCTTTCACTCAGCTTCCTCTCCTATGACCAGACTTGTATACCCCAACACCCCGTACTTCATCATAAGAAACTTAAGCTCCACAAATCCAAAATTAAGCCTGTTATCATTCCCCTAAAAGTTCTCTTCCTCCTTGTTGTCATTAATAAACAGAATTTCCTTTCACTCAATAACTCAAGCCAAAAATGCAAAAATCTCCACAAAGTCCTCCATTTTCTCATTCCTCACACTGAGTTGGGATCAAGTTCCTTCTTTTCTACATAATAACAGATCCTATTGTCCTTTCTCCATCCCCACCCTGGTGTGTGTTCACACTCTCCTTCCCTTGCAACAGTCTATCCAAGCTGCTCTCCATTCCCCAGGCTCACACTCTTCCAGCCCACTCCTCTCATTGCATTTGGAGTGATCTTCCTAAACACAAATCTCACCTCCTTAGGCATATAGATATCCACTCTCTACAGCTGTGGCTCCTATATGTGGGTGCAGGTTAGAGTCACTTAGGGAGATACTTCTAAAATACCATCCCAGGGATGCCTGGGTGGCTCAGTTGGTTAAGCAGCCTACTTCAGCTCAGGTCATGATATCACAGTTTGTGAGTTCAAGCCCCGTATCAGGCTCTATGAGGATGGCTCAGAGCCTGGAGCCTGCTTTGGATTCTGTGTCTCCCTCTTTGTCTGCTATTCCCCCATTTATTCTCCGTCTCTCTCTCTCTCTCTCTCAAAAATAAATAAACATTAAAAAAAAATACCATCCCAGGATGTGTGAGTAGCTGAGTTAGTTGAAAGTCTCACTCTTGGTTTTGGCTTAGGTCATGATCTCATAGTTCATGGAACTGAGCCCCATGTTGGGCTCTGCACTGACAACACAGAGCCTGCTTAGGATTCTCTCTCTCGCTCTCTCACTGGCCTTCCCCTGCTTGTGTGTGCATGCTCTCTCTCTCAAATAAATAAATAAACATAAAAAAATACCCCCACAGATTCAGATGAAAGTGGTGGGGAGTGAAATTGGAATACTGGCATTTTTTTAAGTCCCAAGTGATTCTATTGTAAAGTCAAAGATAAGAACAACTGTTCCTCAGAATAAAACTGAAAGGCCTTTATTTAGACACACCAAGCCCTACTTACTGCTCCATTTTCATCTTCTCTGCTTCCATTCACTCTATGCACAGCCATATAGGATGATGCCATATCCTTCCCCACTGCCTCTACTGACACTGTCTCCTCTATCCAGAACTACTTTGCAAGACTTGTCTGCCTGAAGACACTTTCACATGAAGTCAAGACTCTAGTCATGTTCCCTGTTATGGGTTTAATTATGCCCTCCCCAAATTTATATGTTGAAGCCCTAACCTCCAGTATCTCAGAATTGTAATTGGAGATAGGGCCCTTAAAGAGCTGACTAGGTTGGAATGAGGCCATTAGGGTGGACCGTAGTTTAATTTCATTGGTGTCCTTATATGCAGAGAAAATTTGGACACATAGAGAGACATTGGGGATGCACATACACAGAGGGAAGACCATGTAAGGACACAGTGAGGAGAGATGTCTGCAAGCCAGGAGAGAGGTCTCAGAAGACGCTAATCTTCCCGACACCATGATCTTGAATGTCTAGCCTCTAGAACTGTGAGACATAAATTTCTGTTATTTAAGCCAGAAGTACTTTGCTATGGAAGCCCTAGCAAACTAATGTATCACCTAGATGTAATCTTTTCTGATAGTACTCTTTCTCTCCAGGTGGAGCTGGCCCTTCCTTTGTTTCTGCCCATATTATATACCCTTACAGACTTACAGATTGGCGGGTTTAGGTCTTCAGTGTTTCTCTTTTGTTGCCTTTAGAGGGTCTAGATTTAAGACTCTGGAAAATAGGGGTCTCTCCAGTAGGTGTTATTCTTAATAAACTTTATAGAAGTGAAGT
Organism: Cryptoprocta ferox; assembly: GCA_028646485.1. NCBI lineage: Eukaryota > Metazoa > Chordata > Mammalia > Carnivora > Eupleridae > Cryptoprocta > Cryptoprocta ferox. The sequence continues at coordinate 71,588,286 of CM053577.1, forward strand.
GAATTTATGAGATGCCTTAAGGGGAGAAGTATACTTCTGGCCTCCTTTCTTATTTGGTCTCTAGAAAAGTGTGAAGTTCTGTGTATGCACCAACCTTCCACAGCCAGTTGTTGCTTCCTTTGCCAGGAATTTTTTTCCCTCCCTTCTCTACAAGGCCAACTCCACATTTTTCTCTAGACTTGTCCCCACAGTTCTTCCCCTGGAAGCCTTGAACTGACCATCGCAGTTTGGATGAAGAAGGCCCCACATGGGCTTCCACAGCAAGCCTTGTTCACACAATTAAAGCCTATACTATTCACTGTAAATGTCTGTTCACTTACACCTAGCCCTAGACTGTGGATTCTTGAGGCAACAGAATATATCTTTTTTTTTTCTTGTCTTTGTGTTCTCAAAGCCTATCACAGTCCTGGCATGCAATAGTACTCAATGAATAGTTCTTCAGTAAAGAAATCATGACTTTCTTCCAGTTAAATGATCATGGAATGAGACTATGGATTAAATAGAATTAACTCTTTGAAGCTCTGGAAACTAAAACTAGTCCCTTACTTATAGCATGTATCAGAGAGGGTACGCTACACAACTTTCAACAAAAAGGTTCAAGTCTTACCCTGGGTCATCTGAGGTTCTATTTCACACTGGGACTCAAGCTGCAAGAACCACCTAAATTTGGGACAGGGGCAGTCATTTTGGCAAAGGCAAAAGAAAACATGGTCAATGATAGGCTGACTCTTAAAACTTCTGTTCAGAAGTGACAGTGATCTTTCCATTCAGATTTCATTCGTACATATCACAAGAGCACACCTGAGCTCAATAAGGAGGAATTTAAAGGACCAAATACAGATAAATAGTAATAAGATCTACTATACAATGATTGCTCATTCTTAGCATGAGCTGATTTTATATTAGACAATAGTTTTCAAGATACTGAACTTCTAGCAATCAGAGAGAATGATCCCCTTGATACAGGAAACAAATTAGATGAGTCCCATGATTGTTCTAGCTTTCTGGTTTGAGAAAGTTTCCAGGCTGTGGTGCAGGGGGAGGGAACACAGGCAGATCCTGGAAGACTCCCTGGGTTGAGGAAATGGAGTTGAATATATGGAGTGAAAAGGGGGATACAGTTCACAGGGCAGTGTAATAGAGAGGAGAGAGAATTCCAGAGTCTTCAGAGGATTGCCCTTGACAACTGAGCAAAATACTGATCAACACAAGCTTGTGAGGAAACTTCCTGAGGCCAGGGAAAGAATTACCATAGAGAATTAAAGGGAACAGTGCCTGGAGTTTACCTAGGACCAGGAATAGTGTCTGCTTCCATGTGTCAGGCTGGAAAAACTAATAATTTATAGTACATTGGGTAGAGTACTCAGAAAGTTTTGCCTCAGTAGTGCAGATAACTCTAGAATAATGCTGTTGTGGCCCCACAACAAATCTTAAAAGCAAGATCTTAGAGAATGAAGCTGTTTCCAAGTAACTTAACTTAAGAATATTCCCACAACAAAGTGTAAGAATAGTTCTAAGAATTCAAAAATATCCAGCACCCAACAAGGTAAAAATTCACAATGTCTAACATCCAATCAAAATTTCCAGGCATGAAAGGAAACAGAACAATATGACTATATTAGATAAGAAAGGTCTCAAAACAATGACCTATTTCCACTTCAAAAAACTAGAAAAAAAAGAAAAAATTAAACTCAAAGTAAGCAGAAAAAAAAACATATTAAAACTGGAAAATAAAACAGAGAAAGTTATTGAAACCAAAAGCTGATTCTTTAAAAAGATCAATAAAATTAATAAGCCAGTCTAGGTAGATCTATCAAGAAAAAAAGAGGGGTATCTGGGCGGCTCAGTTGGTTAAGCATCTGACTTTGGCGCAGGTCATGATCTCATGGCTTGTGAGTTCAAGCTTCACTTGGGCTCTGTGCTAACAGCTCAGAGCCTGGAGCCTGCTTTGGATTCTGCATCTCTATCACTCTCTCTCTCTCTCTCTGCCCCTCTCCTACTCATGCTCTGTCTCTGTCTCTCTCTCAAAAATATATAATAAACATTAAAAAATTTTTTTAAAAAGAAAAAAGAGAAAACACAAATTACCAATATCAAGAATGGAAGAGTTGTCAATACTACAAACTTTACAGGTATCAGAAGGATTATAATGAAGTATTATGTACACCTTTGTGCCAATATATTCAGCAACTTACATGATTTGTCATATTCTTTGAAAAACAAAAATTACCAAAGTTTACTCAAGAAAAAATAGCCTAAATAGCCTTATATACATATTAAAGAAATTGACTTTATACTTAAAAACTTTTCCACAAAGAAAACTCCAAGCCCAAAACACTTTACTACCGAATCCTGCCAAACATTTAATAAAGAAATAATATCAATTCTATACAAAGTCATCCACAAAATTCAGAAGGAGGAGCTACTTCCCAACTTAATTCTGTGAGACTAGCATTACCTGATTCCAAAAGCAAAGAAACTACAAAGAAAGAAAAATACAAACCAATATTCCTCATGTCCACACTATAAACATTCTTTTTAATTTCATTTTATTTATTTTTATTTTAGAGAGAGAGAAAGAGAGAGAGAGAGAGAGAGAGAGAGAGAGAGAGAGAGAGAGCATACAAGCAGGGTAGGGGGACAGAGAGAGAGAGAGAGAAATAGAGAATCTTAAGCAGGTTTCACACTCAGCACAGAGCCAGATGTAGGGCTTGATCTCACAACCCTGGAATCATGACCTCAGCTGAAATCAAAAGTCGGATACTCAACCAACTGAGCCACCCAGGTACCCTCACAAATGTAAACATTCCTAACAAAATTTCAGCATATTTAGTAAAACAATATATAAAGAATATAATACTTTCAGAACAAGTGTGATTTATCCCAGGAATGTAAAGTAGATTCAGCTTTCAAAATCAATGTAATCCATTATATTAACAAACGAAAAAAGAAACACCTTATGATCATATCAGTGGACACCGAAGAAACATTAGATCAAACTCCAACAGGGGGACCTGGGTGGCTCAGTGGGTTAAATGTCAGACTTCGGCTCAAGTCATGGTCTCACAGTTTTTGAGTTTGAGCTCCTGCATCGGGCTCTCTGCTGTCATCACAGATCCTGCTTCAGATCCTCTGTCCCCCTCTCTTCGATGCTCCTCCCCCACTCTCTCTCTCTCAAAAATAAGTAAACATTAAAAAAAACCTTCCAACACCCACTTTCACCTAGTTGACATATATTCAATACAATCTCAATCAAAATTCCAGCAGGCTTTTTAAAAATAAAAATGACAAGCTTATTCTAAAATTCATCTAGAAATGCAAAGGACATATAGTAGCCCAAACAACTTTGAAACAGACAAAAAAATGTTGGAGGACCAACACTACCTGTTTTAAGATTTATTATAAAGCTAATATTATTAAGACAGTAACATATTGGTATAAAGACAGATAAATAAACCAATGGAACCAAATAGACAATTTTTTAGAATTTGTAAAGGCAATTTTGTCAATAAAAGATAGTTGTTCAGCAGATGATATTCCAACAATTGGATATCCAATTAAATTCTTGTTAAAAAATGAATTTCAAACCATATCTCACATGATGTACAGGACGCTTACTGAACTAAATGCAATACCTAAAACTGAAAAACTTCAAGAGGAGAATATAGGAGAAAATCTTTAAGACTTTGAGTTAGGCAAAATTTTCGAATACAACACCCCAAAACACAATCATATAAGATAAAAATGATACATGGAACTTCATCAAAATTATAAAATTCTGTTTCAAAACAATGACATTAAGAGAATGAAAAAATAAATCACAGATTAGGAAAAATATTTGCAAGTCGTGTATCTGATAAAGGACTTCTATCTAAAGCACATAAGGAATTCTCAAAACTCAGTAAAATAAACAACCAAGTTAAAAAGTTTTAAAAAGTGGGTAAAAGATTTGAATAGACTTTTTATCATTAAAGCTATTTGAAGGAAATAAAGAACATAAAAAGATACTCAATATCATTAATCATTAGGGAAATGCAAATTAAAATCACAATGAGATACTACTACTGTCTCATTAGAATTGCTAAAATTAAAAACACTGACCATCACAAGTACAGTTGAAGATGTGGGAAAATTGGAACTACTGCACACTGCTGCTGGGAATGTAAAATGGCACAATCATTTTAGAAAAGAGTTTGACAGCTTCATATGTACGTAAATGACATTCTCCCCTTTTTAAAACTTATAATCCTTTATATTTCAGACATTCCCTGGTATTTTATTATAAATAAACCTTAGAACTCAGGTTCTAAACTGCCTTTTTTCCTCCCCAAACTACCAAGCACATTTGTTTTTTGTTTTTGGGGTTTTTAAAATTTTTTTAAATGTTTATTTATTTTGAGAGAAAGAGAGAGAGCAAGTAGGGGAGGGGCAGAGAGAGAGAGAGAGAGAGAGAGAGAGAGAGAGAATCCCAAGCAGGCTCCATGTTGTCAGCACAGAGCCTGATGTGAGGCTCAATCCCACAAACCTGTGAGATCATGACCTGAGCTGAAATCAAGAGTGGGACAGTTAACCAACTCAGCCACTGAGGTGTTCCTGTTTATTTTTTAATAAAAAGCTTATATCTGTCTATATCTATATCTATATCTTAGAAGCCAGCCACTTCACTCCAAGTATTTACCCAAGAGAAATGGAAACATTTATCCATACAAAGACCTGTAAATAAACATTCATCATAGATTTATTTGTAATAGCCAAAAACTGATGCAACTCTAATGTTTATCAATAGGTGAAAATGTTTAACTGATAGATCCATGCAATAAAATATTACTTAGCAATAAAATGAACTATTGCTAAACACAGTAACATGGATGGATTTCAAAATAAAGTTGAGTGAAAAAATCCAGACCAAAAAAGATAACAGATAGCTTGATTCCATTTATTTAAAATTCTAGAAAGTATAAACTAATCTCCCATGACAGAAATTGAATCAGTGGTTGCCTAGTGGTAGGACATCCTAGAGGATGGCAAGGAGGAATTGTACTGGACCAGGAGAAAATTTCTGGGACTGATAGATATGTTCACTATCTTGAGCATGGTCATGGTTTTGCAAGTATATACATATGCCCAATGTTATTAAATTACACAGCTTACCATATATTAATTATACCTCAGTAACGCTCTTAAAAAGTGTATTATGTTTCATTCCACAAGAAATTAATGAATCAGTTCTGGTGATTATAACTATAGCTTTAGAATGCTGAAATCCCCTTTACCCACGCATCCAGCTTCTCATTACCTATCCCGAAAAAACATTTGCACATGTAAATGAGGAGAAATGAATATGAATATTATTTGTGCGTTGCATGAAATTGCAAAAAAATGGAAATACATTTAATTCACAAATTCTAGCTTAATCCCCCTGTGATTTGCAGAGGAAGTATTGCTTAGTGATTAAGAACATTGGCTCTAAAGTTAGACTGCCTGGTTCAAATCCCGATACTAGACTGTTTAGTGATATGGTTGGGTTACTCACTCCATCTCAAACCTCCGTTTCTTTATCCATAAAATGGAAGTAATAACAATGCCTGTGTTGTGGAATATTGTGAAGAGTAAGTGAGATGTGGATGGAGACTGCTCAGTAGAGCCTGACACTTGGAAAATGCTTAATAGTTACCATCTCTGACTTGACCTTCCCCATAATAGGAATAGAGTCTTGTCCCAGTTACCTGGTAATCAGACTTATAGCAGCCTCAATTTTAGGTATCTACCTGTGAACCTGGAAGTAATTTAAAGAGCAGTATTAGGGAGATTTTGAGTATCAAGGTAAAGTGTTGTTATCCGGCACAGGTCTTTTATTCACTGACAGAATGTAGCACCTTAATGTAAAGCCTTAGCTAAAGTCCATTAGCTGAAAGGGTGTCAAAAATATTTAACGTAGAGACAAATAATATAGTGCAATAAGGTAGGAGATGTTCGGAATTAGGGGATTAAGGTGAAGGAATTTTAAAGAGCATCATCTGCTGTACCCTTGTTTACAGATATGTATTTAAAAAAAAAAAGGACCAGAGGAACTCCAGATCACAGCTATTTTCTGTGAACCAGGCTGGACCTCTGGACTTCCTGACCCTGTTGTTCAGAAGTATTTCCATACACATTTGTGCATCTCGTATCATGATTTTGTAATGGAATATTAAGTAGCCAAGGATCTGAGTAATGCAATTTAAATAGTTCTCCATTAAAAAGTTTGAAATTAAAAAATAAAAAAAAAATCTGTGCCTGTTGTGAGGCTTGCATTATCTGGGGAACTGACTTCTCTGGAACAGTTTGTTCCCTGAAGCTAATGAATAAATGAGGCATCATTGCTCAATAGTTTATTTACAAATGAATCTATAGAAGCATAAAATTTAGAACTGTTCTCGATTAGTTATTCTTTCATGTTTATTCACTCAAGTATTAAATTTTCCACAATCATGAATTTCCTTTGGGAACAAATCTTCTGGTTTTGATAGTTCTTGCTGTTGGAAAGTTTTTGTTGATATTTGACCTATCTTTTTTTTTCCTGCCTTACTTTTATCCCCGTTATCCTACTTATCCTGTTTAGATGAGGCCACATCATTTTCCCCAAGTGCTTATGCTTTTCATATATGTTATGACTCATTCAAATCATCATTGAGTCTGGCTCTCCACATGCATTACTTTAGTATTTTTTATGGGTCTTATTCTCTTTACTAGAATAAATCTTGTAATGAGATACAATGTACCATATTTGTAGAGAAAGAGACTGTTTCTGTGTCTTTGTTATTAAATGTAATATGTCAAATTTACACTTTTTAAAAAAAGGGTTTTTTTTTTTCCTTTCACATGTCTGTCAATGTTTAGCACACAAATTTCTGGGGTTTTTTGTTTGTTTGTTTATTAGATACCAACTATCAATAGGGTTTTTTTTTCCAGATAGTATTTAACCAAATAAATAAGTCAATGTATTTGTCAGTATTCCTATTTAATATCTTTTGTTGTTCTTAATTTCCTCATTTGTTAATTGGAAATAATTCTTGTACGGTTATTGCATGCATAGAAAACAATCATGCTATACTTAGCATAATACTTTATAAAAAGTAGGTACTTAATTATTAGCTTCTCCCACTATCATTTCCATTTTTACTTTCCTACCAGTGCCTTTTTCTGTCTTAAATAGTGCATGTGCTACCTAGGGTATGCCTTTCTTCCCTGAGGCATTTTGTTGTTTGATGCTACAGCTCTTTCATTAGCATCTTCCCCCAATCACATCATTATTTCCTTTTGTCTATAGACTCTCAGCCTTTGTTTTTCAACTAAGTGCTGTTTCTCTGATCCTAACAGATTTAAATTCATTTTGTCAGTAAAATCTCAGGAGACCATATCATGTCCTTTACTAAAATTCCAATATAACATCTGCTGGATCTTACAGTTTAAGCCAAAAAAAAAGCTATTAATTTTGTATGGTTTGATTTGTTTTTGTAAACTCTGGTTATACACAGCTAATAATTGGTGTTTAATAGGTGTTTGATTTACCATCATATAATCCATTTTTTTCTAGAACATAGATGCAAGTTTATTTTAAAATAACATGAATCTTTCTAATTATAAAAGTGGTGCCACCTCACTAAACAAATTTCATGTGTACAAAATCCAGCAAAGTATAATGAAAAAAGAAAGAAAATGGCTTAAGTCACCTCACAGAGATAACTTTTTCACATTTTGTTCACAAGTGGATTTTGTTCACTTGTGTTTTATCCAATTTGAATAAATGAAACTGTGTGCATATTCCTTTTCTTATGAAGCAATACAGTAAATTTTAATGAGTACTATTTTGTGTTTTCATTTTTCTATTTTTCCTTAACTTTGCACAATTAATTCTTTTCATAGAAATTAACAAATATTAACCTCCTAAATGCAGCATAACTTTAAATCATAATTCAACAGCTAATGTAAGCACATATTGTAGCTCTGTGGACTTCAAAAGAATCAGGGCATCATTATAGATTTTAAACAAATGTGATTTGGGTTTTTTTATTCTCTAAAATTTCTGCTTTTCATTAGGGCTGTCTTTGAAACACATCATTACATCCTAATGATTCTCAATTTCTCCATTGTCCCCCTCTTGTTATAAATCACCAAATAGTAATAAAGAATAGCAAATTAAAAATTAAATAACATAAGGGATGATTTTGTTTTCACTGTCTTTCCATGAACTACCTTGCACTGATTTTCTTTTTTTTTTTTATTATAGTTTATTGTCAAGTTGGTTTCCATATAACCATATAACACCCAGTGCTCATCCCCACAAATGCCCTCTTCCATGCCCATCGCCCATTTTCCCCACTCCCCCACCCCCTTCAATTTTCGGTTTGTTCTCAGTATTTAAGAGTATTTTATGGTTTGCCTCCCTCCCTTTCCTTAGCTATTTTTTCCATTCCCCTCCCCTATGGTCCTCTGTTAAGTTTTTCCTGTTCCACATATGAATGAAAACATTTGGTATCTCTCTTTCTCTGCCTAACTTATTTCACTTAGCATAATACTCTCAAGTTCCATCCATGTTGCTACAAATGTCCACATTTCATTCTTTCTATCTGCCATGTAGTATTCCATTGTACATATAAACCATATCGTCTTGATCCATTCGTCAGTTGATGGACATTTATGCTCTTTCCATGATTTGGCTATTGTTGACAGTGCTACTATGAACATTGGGGTACGTGTGCCCCTATGCACCCGCACTCCTGTATCCCTTGGGTAAATTCCTAGCCTGCACTGATTTTCTTTACCTCTAATACAAAGACCCTCTTAATCTTGCAGCAACCTATCCATATTTTGGTTTCGCATTAACCTTCACTTCATTTCCTTATCCCCATGTTCCCAATGCTTCATTAATAAATTTTTATTATGCTGAGATGATTGTTCATCATTGGTAGAAAGGTTTCTTAATATTTTCATACTTGAAGTAAATTCCATCTGGGTCGACCGAATATAGATGCCATGTCTTTTTTAAGACTCATCAATTTGGCCTATGTATAAATCTGATTAGCTCTGGGATGAATGATCAGCAACCTCATAAAGAGATGGGTAGTTCTTATCTGCTGGCAGGGCCTATGTTGTTGCAAGACTTAGTATTCCTATTTTCAGGGAAAAGGCTGCTCACCTGTAGTCTTGAGGCAGACGCCCATGTAGACACTCCATTGCTGCATATTTGAGTACTTCACTGCTGCAGCCCTTCCTGTCATGCAGTGCTCCAACCACACTCCTTGGTGTTCTCATCCCAGCTGGGAGGATCTTACCAGGCTGTGTGAGATTCATGAGCACGGTGACTGGATTTTGTTCTTTTCTGTATCCCTAGTTTCTGATCCAATGCCTGGTACCTAACTGACACTGGAAATGAACAATCAAGTGTAGTAAAACTTATTCCATACCAATCTCCTTCATTCCTTATAAACCATTTCAAAGGACTACCCTAAACAACATTACACAAAGGTTAACAATACAGGGACACCTGGGTGGCTCAGTTGTTTAAGTGTCCGACTTTTGATTTTAGCCCAGCCTGGACCCTGCTTGGGATTCTCTCTCTCCGTCTCTCTCTGCCCCTCCTCTGCTCTCACTCTCTCTCTTTCTATCTCAAAATAAGTAATTGTTTTGTTTTGTTTTGTTTAAAAAAAAAAAAAAGGTCAACACGGGGTGCCTGGGTGGCTCAGTCAGTTAAGCCTCCAACTTTGGCTCAGGTCATGATCTCACAGTTTGTGAGTTCAAGCCCTGCATCAGTCTCTGTGCTGACAGCATGGAGCCTGGAGCCCACCTCCAGTTCTGTGTGTGTGTCTCTCTCTCTGCCCCTCCCCTGTTCATGTTCTATCACTCTCAAAAATAAGTAAACATTAAATTTTTTTTACAAAATGTCAACAATACAGTATTGCAATTAACCAGTGGGCTTGAGAGGTAGTCTGCCTAGATTAGAACCCCAGATCTATGATTTACTTGCTTTGTGAACTTGGACAGGTAACTAAACTGCCTCAAATTTTCAGCTACAAAATGGGAATGCTCCTAATACCTAACTGACAGGATTGTGATTAATTGCACATTTTCCAAGACAGGGCCTTGCATGTACTACATGCTCAATGAATATTACTATCAATTATTAGTATGGAAGGTCTGTAATGTAGCACAAGGGAACACTTATTTATAATGTAAATCAATATAGTCTAAATGTGCTGAAAACAAAAAAACAAAAAAAAGAACACAAACATCTCAAGAGTATTTCTGGGAATATAAGTTTAAAGTTTTGATATGAGAGGAAATGTTGAAGGAGTTCTTTTCTGGATAAGAAAGCACAGGGAGATCACACATATTAAATCTTAATGCCATCAGCACATGTTTGAATAAATTATTTTCCGGGATTCTTCTGTCACTGTATCTCAAGCCTATGTCCAGACTCCCCAACAAGAGTGTAGGCTCCTTGGGTGCCTAGTCTGGGTTGTCAACTTCTGGGTGATGCACAAGTGGTTGGGTTGATCAAGAAAAAGTGAATAGACCTAGATTAATCTTATAACTACATTAGGCTGTTTCCATACATCATTCCTATATTAATTTGAAAAATAAAAAGTGGATTGAGAGATTGACTTTATCATGAAGATAGAACCAGTGTTTTCTTTCAACCTCAAATGAATTCACTGGCCATCCTTGCTCCCCAAGAAATACACCAAGATTCCCATATATAAAGACCCTTTCTTTGGTTTCCGTTCCCACTTTCTTGCCCTGGAAGGTAAAGAAATCAACAGCAACTATTATATTTTCTAAATGTTCAAAAGCAGGAGGTACAGAATGGATGGTCTACTCTATAAACACAAAAATGTATGTTCTGGTGCCCCCAGGATGCTTTCCTGGGCACTGTGATATCTGAGACCCATGAGTACCCTCCTTAAATGAATGTGCTTGGCTCAATAAATAGCTGTGGAAGAAACAAACAATTTTCCTAGTTTAAGGAGGCCATTGTCTCCTGCAATGTTATCGTTCCTATAAAAGTAGGCACTAAGACAATATTTTTTAGACAAATGTTTGATTTGGTGTTTCTGAGTAACTTGTCATTGAAAGCTTGGTGAATGGGCAGTTCTGTCTTCATTGAGAATGTCAAGAGAAAAGGCGGCAGAGGAGATGAGTTTAAATATAATAAATACAATTTTTTAAATAAATTTTATTTATTTCTTTTTGAGAGAGAGCGCAAGTGGGGTGGGAGCAGAGAGAGAGAGAGAGAGAGAGAATCCCAAGCAAGCTCCACACTGTAAGCGCAGACCCTGATGTTCAAATCCATGAACCCTGAGATCATGACCTGACCGGAAATCAGACACTTAACTGATTGAGTCAGACACCCAGGTGCCTCTATAATAAATACAATTTAAAATGCAAGGTTTGAGGCAGATTTCTAAGGTAGCTTTCTTCTGGAGAACTTTAGTGGGCTCAATGTAGGGCTGAGAGAAGACTATATGGTTCCAAACAGTTTTCCTTTGATTCAGTGAAGATTTTTGGTTCTTTGAGATAATAATTTGCCCCCTTTCTTTTTCCCCCTTTGATTTGTCCCTTGTCAAATAACACTGGAATTTCGGAGGCATTGGTGTATTTTGGATTAAACTATTTTGTGGTCACTGCCCCTGCTACCTGGCCTAAAGGCAGCCTGCAGTCCTTTCTGATGTATAAATTTCCTTTGCTAAAATGTAAATTATCTGGCCATTTTCTGCTCGTCCTGGATTCCCTCTGACTTGTGAACTCATGCTCTCCTTAGCACTCATTCATTAAATTGGTCCATTTTTCTCCTCAGAAATCAGATTAATATTTTTCTTTTATGAAAAGTAGTCATCCAGATTGAAAGGGCCACTGATTGTTAAGCACTGAAGCAACTGCCAAAGGAAGATATGGCCTCTGCTCTGGAGAAACTCCTCAAGTCCCAGAGCCACACCTGGGGTGACTTACACAGAACCCTGTCACAAGGGATGGCTGGGCTGGAGACTTCCTGAGCAATACTGTCCAAGATCAGGTCTCAGTCCAGCATAAGGTCTCAGAGATCACTCTGGAGATGAGGAAGCCCAGGGGCAGAAAAAGCCCATGAGTGCTACAGCAAGACTTCATTTGTAATTCCACAAAGCTTTGCACTAGAAAGCCCCAGAAAACGAAGATTATCTCTAACTGAATGAAACAAATTTACTCCATTGGATACTGGTGTTGAAACATCATGCTTTCCTTATTCTACTCTGTCCCTGCCTCCTCCCTGGGGCTCCCCAATGTGGATTGCTGGCTTTTCAGTTAGGACACATTTTTAAAAATCTGAATCTTGATCTTTATAAGTTCTGCCTAAATATATACACGTTTTTGTTTCTTACTTTGCTAGCTATAACATTTACATAGTGTACTTTTTGAAGAAGCAAAATAATTTTATCCATTCACTTTTGTTTCTCAATTTTCAGAAAGTATGCACTTCTTTCCTTCCCACTCCCTTTATGTTTGGATTATGTTAACAGGTCATTCCAGAGGAAAGCACTCAGGCAGATGTTTTCTTCAGGGGCAGACTGTGTAGGAGGAAATCTCTTTTGATTCTTTTCTTTATGTTTCTCTCTCTTACCCCTGTCTGCTTCTTTCATTCTCCCTTCTATTTCTTCTTACCACATTTTCTTCATAGTATGTGGGAAATGAGGATTCGGTAGTCATCCTTTAATGTAGTCAATATAAAGTCCAGACAAGATAACCCAGACCCTACAGAGGAGGCAAAAGTGAGCTGGCTGCAACATGAAGAAACTGAATTCACGATATAAACACTGGATGAGCCCTGATTCTGCAGAAACTGGCCCTCTTTAGCTATGGGTGGTAAGTCTCGCTTCCTGGAAGATGATCACTGTCAAATGGATAAAAACACCCCTGTGAAAAAGGGATAATCAAATTATTTTTTAACCCCAATCCTATTACTTTAATCTTTTTTTTTAAAGCTACTTATTAAGTCCGAAAACATTTTACCGTAATTCACGTTTTACTCTTTTTCTAAGAGGCCAAACAGCAATAATTAAGAACATCCAAGTGTCAAATAGGGCAGTAAAAGAGTCAGGAATCTCTTCTGCAGAACCGAGAAAACCTGCATTTGATTTCCATAAGGACCCTCTCTTTATTCTTCATTTTGATTAAATATACCAGTTTCAGAAAACATTCCCCATGATAGTGGTTTTGCAGATCTAAAGAAAAGTACAAGAATTAAAAGTAGTTGGGTACTTCTTTTTCTTCTTCTTTCCCTTGTCTCCCTCTTCCTTCCTTCCTTCCTTCTTTCCTTCCTTCCTCCCACTCTCCCTCCCTCCTCCCTCCTCCTCCTCCTTCTCCTCCTCCTCCTTCTTCTTCTTCCCTTCTCCCCCTCTTCCTTCCTTCCTTCCTCTCTCCCTCCCTCCCTTTCTTCTTCTTCCTCTTCCTCCTCCTCCTCCTCCTCTTCTTCTTCTTCTAGAAAGTTCAATTCTTAGGAAACAGGATTTGATTATCAGAGCATTTTTCTAAAGACCCTGATTTTGATGAGTGAATAATAAAGATTGCAAATATCTTGTCTTTCTGTCCTTCACATAAATTGCTCCATTGTAGCTGTTTATTAAGACTATGCAGAAATGATAAGCCCTCCTTACTTTCTCTAAAAGTAATTCAATTATAGTGTAAGGCTTGTAAATGTTAGAACAGTTAGTACATATTTCTTCCATATTTGCTTATATGTGTGAAAGATATCCCTATCAACATTTAAGAGATTAACTTTGCCTCTCCCGTTGGGTTTAAGTCCCCTGAAATTAAAGATGAGCTATTTATTCTGATGGAATTAGACATAAAATTGGTAAGCCTTTTCCTTTTATCATTCACAATTGTCTTTTTTTCTCTCTTAAATTTATGAGGTCTTTATATCCACTCTGTTTTCTTTCCTTTCCCCTTAATGTTCCTCTTACAACAGTGTTCACTTTTTAGCAGTCCCTAAAGAACTTCTGTTGTCATCATTTAACATTTGATTGGCAATAATATTTTACAAAATGGTTTACAATTGCCTTTTACAAGTTATTCTCATGCCTTCAATAACTCTTAGGTTTTTATTCATAGTCCAGCATAGAGTGCCATTATTTGTAAGCACATAGACATTCCTCTTAACTCAGCCTCTTCCAGTAGGTTTAGAAATCTTTCACTGGGAATCATGTTCATTTTTAAGCTGCACAGGTTTTGAATACATTAATTGTAGGAGCCTTAAAACTTTCTTGTGGTTTTTTGTTCTGATATAGGAAATGCCATTTTAGATCAAAAGGAAACTATTTTATTTTGTCTCTTCAGACTCTCTGGAATATACAAGAATATGGAGTAATTTGATGCACACAATATTGAACCTGGAAAATCCTCAAATAGCTGATGAGATAAAAAGTACAGTAGCCCTAAGAAATACGAGTTATTGGAATACATATTTAAAACTTCAGACCTATTCCTGCATGGGATTTTAAATAGGATATTTTTAAAAAGATTCTTTGTGTCTCTACAGTTACCAGAAATCCTGATATGTATCACCACTCAGTTGAGGAATTTACTATGAATGTTGATTTATTGATGTACGTTATTTTAAGAGTATATACATGCTTCTTCCCTTCCTGTTCCCAGATAGTCCCAACAAGAGTGAGGCTTTGAAGCTATTTTCCCAAATATCAAAACCCTCTCAAGTTGTGTAAGATTTAGTCACTAACTACAGCTTCAGACAGTCTTTACGTGGTCTTTGTATGAAACCACAACTAGTGCCCATACAGGTTTCTACATTAACACAATAGGAGCCCCTTTAGAGAACCTTGGAGAAGGATCAGTGCTTTGCCTTTTGGAGTATCTTTATGCCCTAACATCTGAGGAGACAACATGCTTCCTCTCACAGCCTCTTAAAATATCATAAATTAGAAAAAATTTTAGCTAAAGCCAACAGTTTTTTTCTCTTTGGTAATATTTTTGACTTTTGGGTTATCTTGGACTTATTTTTCACTGCTTGACTGTATTTTGCTTCACAATCAGTTAACTTTGTTTCTCAGGGGCAATTATTCCCAAACTTTTTCATATCAAGTCACATATAAAATGATTGTATTTGTACAGCACACCAGACTAAACCAAAGAGAATTTTGGAGGTTTCTACACAGGGCTTGGTGAAAAAAAATTATTATCTTTTCTTTATATGGATATGTTAAGAAAAGCAAAACACAAATGTTAGGGAGAATATTACATATTGAATTTGTATGCAACTTGCAAGTAAAATCATTTTAAATTTTGAAGTGAGAAAACGGGCCTTGCTTCAGTGTACATAACATTTTGTTATGTAGTTTTATGACTTAACTGGATACACATTTATCCTAATCAAGATTTCTTTATTGATGAACTTGTCACATTCTTGATAGAAATCATCTGTGAGAAAATTTGGTCACATGAGTAGGAAGTAGTAAATAGTAAAAATGTATTTATCATTTTTTCTCCATTTGACTCATTCTTTTCCATCAAACAGAATTCGAATAATTCAAAAACTCTTTAAATCAAATATATATCATAACTTCATGGTTAAGATCTAACACCTCTTCCTTTTCATTCACTAAAAAATATTTTCAAATTTCATGTTATACAACAACAAATTTCAATCCAAGTGATATATTTTTTAAATCAGTTATTTCAAAATACTGAAGAAGATCTTCCTCGACAATACACAGATGCTAGTTTTTTAAAAAAATATCCAAATTCTTGTATTGATCACGCATCACTAGCAAATTAAGTTAACCTTAATTTTCTAAAGTTGAAAACTTTGCTTTGTCATTACATATTAATATACTTTCCCATAATCTTTGTAAATTTCATTAAGTAAGCCATTTTGAAGCCAAAAGCTATACTTCAACAAATCTGCAAAGTGAAAAACATCCTTTTCTTCCCCAAATTTTCTTTTAGTTTATAAACTGTTGACAAAGCTTTTCTTTTAGACAGCCAATGCAATTAACTATGAAACAGGAGGAAATGGTCTTCTTAGGTATTTTTTGCAAAAATATGAAAATAGATGGGACTGTGGAAGTGTGGATTTTTTTAGATTACCATTTTGATAATATGTGTAATTCAGATCTATAAACTGGACATTTATATATGAAAGCATCTTTTTGAGTAAAACAATATATCACTAAATCTTTGTATGTTCAGAAGGAATTCTTGATGGAAAGCCTTCCTGCAGTGCGACTACAACATAAGATTTCCAATGACGATTGCAACTCCGAAGTAAATACGGTTCTTCCAAGTTGTTTTCTACAGGGTTCCAACAGGCATTATTACTACAAGTATTATTCAGCAATGAGAACTTTTTTGATTTATAATCTTGTGGGTCAATGTTGTCTCTAAGTCACCAGACATGCTATCAATGCATCTACAAATATTATTATTCAAATATAGACCCCTTTGGATTCCTTTGTCCCATTGGCTCCACACACATGGCACAGGTATTGTTACATGTTAATTTCTAAAAGAAGAAAATAAATTATTATGAAATCCTTTTAAAAAATAAGTTCTAAGCCAATTGTTAACACCAAAAGCTAATGAAAAATTTTTTAAAAAGGACTGAGAAAATTAGCAAAATCACTTCCTTGGCCTTCTCAGTTACCACTTAGCTCTAGAGAACTTATTGGTTCTATTTTTCATAAATAGAAAATTCCAACAACTCTTTTAAGAGCCATTATGATATTAAAATAGTTGAAAATTATTTATGTAATTGAGTCATTGATTTTCTCTTTTTTTTTTTTTTTTTTTTTTTTTTGGTCTCTTTTGGCCTCTCCTCCCTCTCCATTCTTCCCACCACTGTCACCCAGGGTCAAGTATTCAAAGGCTCTGATGTTGTTACTGAACACCATCCTATTTGTGACTGCCCAGTTGGTATTAAAGCTGATCACAGGGTAACTCTGCCTGGAAGGTTCAGTGGCCTCTCATTGTCCATTGGATCCATTCCACACTTAGCCTGGACCCTCTATAGTGTGGGTCCAATTTACCTTTCTAGTCTGGTTTCTTGTTTTTCCTCCACATCTGCACTTCAAGTAGATAAGCTCAGTGGCTTTTGTTAGAATCCTTGTACGAAAGGTGCAATCAATAGCAAGTGGTATGGGGAGTGAGTTCTAAAGATAATAACATCAGGAAAACTTGGGCCAATTTCAGTGTTCCTAACATGTCCTTACCTAGCCATCCTTCAAACATTTAGAATACTTTGTCCCCATAGCAATCTCTGAAAGGATATATTAACAGTTAATTTCAAATAACTTCTTCCAGGAAGTCTTACGTAATCAATCTGCCAGTTACTGTACTTTTTTCTTTGATTCTGAGAACATTGTGTTTTGGCATTTATTGAATTCTGCCTGTGTTATACCTATTTTGGTTTCTTCAGTTTCTCTCCAAATATATATATTTGTTTTGTTTTGTTTTGTTTTTGCTTTATCAAGGTAGAACCCTTAATGTATTGCTTTTTGTATGTCACATAGTCCCTGAAACAATGCTTTTTTTCATAGTAGGAGCCTTACTACATACTTATTGAGTCAAATCAAATTTGTTTGTAAAACCAATTCATATTTTGATGTATTTCATTAAAATAACCCAACACATTTTGGGCAATTTAATCTGTTAAGAAAATGGTATTTAAAGTAACTGGGGCTTCTTAATGACCTTAAGAGAGTAAAATGTACTTGCTTTTTTAGAGAAAATATCTTGTATTCCCTAAGTTTAATGTTATAAAAATAACATTTAGAGAAAAGGCAGAAACTTTTATTCTCAAAATTAAAGTGTGAATATACTTAATGACAATATTGTCTACTACAAAATTGTTGCAAATTTCAGAGAGATCATAGTTTGCATGCAAACCAATTCTACATCTATCAAATTTGAGAAAATGTGAAGTTATTGGTCATCAAAGTTATATTCAGAATCACAATCAAAATGCTCAACAATTTTCTATGAATAAGTAAAAAAATGCACTCGACTTCATCAGAAATTAATAATCATTTTATTTATGATATTTAATATTGATTTTGAATATATATAAAAAACAATGGTTGCAAATAACATATATGACTTGTACAACTGTATCTGATTAGATGCTTATTCCAAGGGACAGGAAAGCCAAATAGATGGAGGGAGTTTGTATTGTTTTGTTGTAATGACAGTGTATTTAGGATTTCAATTTCTATTTGACCTTCTTAGGAAGTCTGTAAATGAGTTTACTGCTAAGTACTTAGTTCTATAATATGAGCCCTCTGGAAAAATAAAATAAAATAAACACAGCCTTACCTTTGCAGAAATTTTGTTTTCCTCCCTGTGCAGGAGGCAGTCAAAAGTATTAGCATATAGGCTTTGTAAAGTAGTTTTCAAGAATATTTTTATGAAGAGATTTAGTGACAAGTTTTGTTGCAAGTCACAATGATATCATTTACTGAAAAAAAAAAACATTGTCTTACTGAAGAAAGAAAATAAAAATATTTTTTTAAAATAGTTTTGTGAACAGATTTATTTTTCTTAAATATTTTTTAATGTTTAATTATTTCTTGAGAAAGAGCATGAGCAGGGAAGGAGCAGAGAGAGAGGGAGACACAAAATCCAAAGCAGGCTCCAGGCTCTGAGCAGTCAGCACAGAGCCTGTTATGGGGCTCCAACTCACTCACCAGCCATGAGATCATGACCTGAGCCAAGGTCAGACGTTTAAGCAACTGAGCCACCCAGGCACCCCTGTGAACAGATTTAGATTCACAGACCACTAACTCTGGAAATATCATGGTTAGCACAGCTCTTATTTCTTTCAGAGAAGGAAATGGAGGCAGGAAAGAATTTCATTAAATGACCAGTTTAATGACAGGGCTCATGGATGAGAAGATATAAGAATGTAGGTGTCCTGATTCCTAGTGTAGTGTTTTCCCCACCATTCTTCCTTTAATTTTGTTAAATCCTTTCTAGTCTTATTTGTAATGCTTGGGAGCATGAGTATGCCACACTATCTTTTACAAAACTAATAAAACTTTAGCCATATGAGCACCTCTCCATAGTTAGCTGCTCTTAAATCTTTAATGAGGGGAAAGCAGCTGTGGAGGAGGAGCAAAGATAAATCCAAGGGAACTATCTGAAAAAGAAGCTGTGTGAGGTTCGCAGACAACTGTAGTTGCAAGTCAGGCCACAGGGTAAAATTCTTATAATATCCAGCCCTTAGAGCTAAACAATTTGCTTCAAATTGTCACCAGGAGGAGTTTTGCTTGACTAATGAGGTTGGAAGAGGGGTCAAGTTGGTGACAACGTTGGGATCAGGATTTGGAATCACTTGATGTGGAGTCTAGTTTACAAAAGAGAATTCCCTCAGCAAAGGATTGTGTTTTATCACCACCGGGTTCCGTTTACTTGAATAAGCACAACTCGGGTTATTCTTCCTCAGCTCCTTCATCAAAAACCTCAGAGACTGTCCTGTTCTTGTTTTTAATCTATGGGAAACAAACAAAACCATTCTAATCATGAGGGAAAAAATGTTCCTCTAACTTATAAATTAAACTTGAAGAAAACTTGCCCCATTCCCAAGAATGCTTATAAAGAGAAAAAAAATCAGTTTTCATGACTGAGAAAAGCTTTACTGTTGACTGGTTGATAAAGGACTTTGGCCCAAAGATCTGATTCAACCTAAAGAAAATCTGTCACACTGAAACAGTCTGGGAAAGCCCTTCCATTTCCAGAGTAAGTATGAGTGAGAAGAAACTTTCACTCTTCCAGAAGAAATAATTTCTGCAAGTTAATCATATCCTTATGTTTCGAGTTAAAATTGGGGCCAAACTGGCAAAGACACATGGCACAACTTTTTTTAATCCATGATCTATCTTGTTTCTCCTCAGAATTATTGAAAATTCAAGTTCACTTTCCTTAGGTATCTAACAAATTTCTGTGTGCTCCCCAAACTCATCCTATTTTCAATAGTCAAAGGCAATTATATTTGATATAATATGGCATATCTGTTGAAAATTATATCATGTGTTACAAAGGCAATAATAGACAGCTTTTGATTATTTATTGCATGTGATCACCTCCACTATTCCTTCTGTTAATTAAGATAGTCAAGAATGAGTTATATTTATTTATTTATTTTATTTTATTTTTTTAACTTTATAGTTTATTGTCAGGTTGGTTTCCATATAACACCCAGTGCTCTTCCCCATAAGTGTCCTCCACCATGACCGTCACCCCTTTTCCCTTTCCCCCTCCCCCTTCCGCCCTCAGTTTGTTTTCAGAAGAATGAGTTATATTTAAAGTAGTGAAGCAAAGCTTGGTGAGATTTTGGAGTTTTTGTCTGCCCTTAAATCCTTCTGAGATAAGTCATACAGGAAGAACATTCAGCAAATATCTTCTTGATTCCAGTTTTCCAGAACCAAGAATATTTTTAAAAAGACCTCTTAAATCTGTCAATAAATACCTATAAAACTTTGTACAATTATACACATTAAATGTTTCACTTTTATATCTATTAATTGTGATTTAAAAAATTTAACTACTGGCTGTCACTTTGACAAAATAAGTACAAATGCAGCATTTTAAAAAAGAAATTCCAAAAGATGAATTTAGAAGTAAATTAGCATTATCTTATAAAATTATTAAATGGTCTCTCCTGCTAAAGCTACAATGAAAATAAATGACATTATCATAAATGCCTGTTGGAAACGCATATTTTTAGAAATTCCCAAAGAATTTCTAGGCAATGCACAGCAAGCATCCATACCGTAGCCTCAGAGAACCATCTTCAACATGTACAAGTAGCTTTAGCCTCAAACTCTTCTTTGTAGCACTGTTTTGTGAATAGATTTCCTCAAATAACAAAAACAGCATATTTTTAAATTAAAAAATAGACTGAGATAAAACCTGTACTCCCACCACCCAGAGAATTACTATTACACTTGTTACATATTAATGTAGCATTTTCCAGGTGTTTTTTTTCTGTTATTTCTGAAATGTGTAATGTATTCCATATAATGTTTTGTAATCCATACCATACCTTGGTGTACAGGATATATTTCAATATCATTAAATATTATTTCACAAGTTATTTTTAAACTTTAATTACTGTGAACAGTCCTCTGTTACTAAATCTTTGTGTCATTTCCAAATTTTTTAATCTTAAATAATGCTGTAATCATCCTTTTCTGTAAGCCTTTGAACACATCCGTAACTATTCCCTAAAGAAAATGTCTCAAAGATGCCTGGGTGGCTCAGTCAGTTAAGTGTCTGACTCTTGATTTCGGCTCAGGTCATGATCTCACAGTTGTGAGATCAAGCCCCATGTCGGGCTCCACGCCAGGCACAGAGCCTGCTTAAGATTCTCTCTCCCTCTCTCTGTGTCCCTCCCCTGCTCACATGCTCTCTCTCTCAAATTAAAAAAAAAATTAAAAAAAAAATCCCAGAAATGGAATTCTGGGTCAAAGATTGTTACATATTTTAAGGCCTCTAATGCAGATTGCCAAAGTGCCTTCCAAAATTATTACATCAATATATCCTCTCATTGTCTGTGAACGAAACTGGCAAAAATTGTATTTCTTTATGGTTTTAATTTGCATTGCTTTAATTATCAATGAAGTTAAACATTTTGTCATATTGTAATTTACCCAACATAGTTCTTCTGTTATTGCCTACTTGTGGTCTTTTGCTCATATATTTTTCTGTTGGTGTATTTGCCTGACCTTCCTGATGGCTAATTGTTCTTAAGATATTAATCTTTTATCAGCGATGTGGCAAATCTTTTTCCCAGTTCACACTTTGGCTTTCGTTTAATTTTTTTCTAAACAAAATTAAAAGTAAAGTATCAAGTCAAAATCACTAATCTGTTCAGAGGGAAAAGGCTATTCAAGCTAGGGGGGAAAGAGGAGCAAGCATCTGCAGCCATGAATGAGGCCAGTTCCTGCAGGGTTGGCCTCAGCCACTCCTTCCTGTCTTTCTCCCCATGACAACCCTGTCCTTCCAAACCCTGAACACAGCCCACTTCCATTAAATGTATGTGTTACTACACTATTTGGCATGGATTGACTTACTGTCTTGTACTGCTCGCTCTTGGGATAATTCCTATAATTGTTCATGAATTTTCAACCAGACTGCAAGCAATTTAAGGACAGGAACACTTTTTATATTTCTTTTCCATTCTTCGTGGTTCTAGCACCATGCTCAGCAGGTAATAAGCCTTGAACAATTACTTGTTCATTGAGTACAGATGTGCTCCTTTGCTGCCTTCCATGGCCAGATCACTCTGTTGTTCCTTTTTCACGGATTTTATTGAGGCTACATCGATGTGTGAAAATTACTGAGGCATTTTAAATAAAGTGATTTCTGTTCTGACAAATTACTAGTCAAACCTGTATTCAGAGTAAGTGATTTCATTAAGTGATGGGTAAATTCAGTAAAAATAGTTGATTTGGGCCTTTGAGTTGACCTAGATTGTTCTCAGTTAGTAAGAATGCACTATAACACAGAGAAAGTTGGGTTTCCCTGTGATGCCAGCCATGGCTCACCCAGTGAATTATGAGGAAAAAGGGTGGGTGGTCTTTCCTAGAACAATACTGAAATACTCAAAGCTATGCAAGAATATATCCAAAAATATTTCTAAAATATCTTTTAAAAATACACAATATTATGATTTTAATAGATGATATATATTTTCTGAATTTATTTACAATCATATGTGACCTATCCCAGTTTGATAATTTTAAAAACAATGATATGAATTCTATGCAAAACTCAGTATTTTAAAAGTGAACATCGTAGGTGCACTAAAATTTTTTGAGAGGTTCTGGTCCAAGCTTACCAGTTGAAATCTATGTATCACATGGTAAAATTGGTATGTGTATGTTGGGGAGTATTACAACATACACACTTTAGAACACATATTACCATATAAAACTCTTGAAGTAGTTGCCACTTAAGGAAAATGAACTGCCACCACTTCTAAAATGTGATAGATGTGGCCTTAAAAGTAAATATTAGTTTGTAAATATGCTAGTCATTGGACAAGGACCTTTTTTCTGGTATGCCTTTGATGACCAATTAACATATTTAAGAGGTATATATGAGACTTAGAAAAAAAAGAAGTTTCTAATATTTCATTCAAGAGAAGACTAACCTTTCCTAATCCAGAATTTGAAACTAACTCAGTGCACAAGTTAGAGCATAAGCAGTAGTAGGCCTTTGAAGCTTAAAGTTTAATCCTTTTTAGGTCATCAGGAACTTGTGTATGTTCGTGTCTGTTTCTCATAAATGCACATTATAAACACTATCTGTCATCATCCCATGAAGTGTGGTACAGTTGATAGTTTTAGTGAGCAAGAAATCACTTTGGGGTAAAAGTCATTCTTTAAGACTGGCTATGGGGTGTGCTGAATGGAAGTGCAATGGAGAAGTTTGCACCATAGGGCTTGTGAATTACACAAACACTGGGCTGCATTCTTTGACGCCACCTATTACTAACTTACTATTTGGAGTTCCTTTTTTTTTTTTTTTTTAAAAAAAGGTAGTTCCTACTACCACCCAGTAAAAAATGTACTCTGCAATCTTTTCTTGTTTTGCATATGATTGGTAGCATACCTTTTAACTGCTGTAAGTAATAAAAATATATATGTGCAAGTTGGCTATAAGAAATGCCAAAGTTTCACCTAATAAAATTTTGGTATGCCTCAGTTTTCAAAGTAAATTTGATTTATTTGAGCCACCAGCCGTCTGATGACAGCCCTGTGTTTTTTATATGAGTCATGTCCCAAGGGGTCTAGAATATGCCAATGGTGTACCTTGGATTGAATCCAGTGTCCGCAAACAGGTTTTCATTAGACTTTGATGCCAGTCGCATTTGGGAGTGGAGAGGCTGCTGAAAACCAGCTTTGCTTTGGGATCACTTCTTTCTTTTAGAAAAAACAACAAAGATCTTTTTTAGCAAAGCTTTGCGCCTCCACATTGTAGGTGTATGGTAATATTTTAGAGAGCAGTAATCTGTTATTGCAGGTGGTCAGGCTTCAAGCACTTCCGTATTTTGAGAATAGATCAGACGAAATGCAACAACTTTTATTGAAAAATTGCCGAATTTGAAAATTAGAAACACATTTTCTGTGGCTAAGATTAAGTTAGCATGTATTACAGTCACTTGGACTTTTCTGTAGCACTAAGGGGAATATAATTACATAGATTATTCCACATGTCATGAGATTGGAACCTTAATCACAGTTAGAAACCTTTATCATGCTGACGTAGACCCTCCAGTTCAATCTCTTTAGTAATTAAAGGACTTCTGTATTTTTTTGTTAAAAATATGGAGTAGGCAAGTCAATGAAAAAGGAAACAAACTCACCTTGTATTTTTATACATAAAGGCAAGTTTTATTCCTTATTTTTAAATGTATTTATTCATGCTTTCAGAGAAAGTTGTATGTGAGGATGGAGTCCAAAATTATCCTTTAAAATCTATTATTAGACACACATATGTATCCATGAGAGTGCATGTGTGTGTGTGTGTGTGTGTGGCATTTGTATGGAACTTAATTTAAAAATGAGACTTAGAGTCTTACTGCTTAAATCAAAGAGAAAGAGTAGATGTATATTGTTTACCTGGTAGTAAGAAAGTCTAAGACTTTTATCCAATGAAAATTTGTTACCGCGAGAAATTGCCAGATCAAAGAAGAATGAAGGAAAGAAAGAAAGAAAGAAAGAAAGAAAGAAAGAAGATATCCCAAGAGAATTGCGGGAGACCTAAGTCAACAGAAATATTGCCAAAGATCCAGAGCATGAACTGACACTAGCTGGGATTTTTTGCCTTCTTTTTTGTTGTTGTTGTTATCCAGGGATTTAATGACATTGTCTTGTAGTTTGGTAAACCTATCCTGTGTCATTCTAAATGTGGAAGAAGTATTTTATTGCTCTTCCTGTCATATAGACTACGCTGTTGCATCTTTTTGAAAGAAAAATGTGTTTAGAACCCCCATGTTCAGATCAAAGTCAAAACTACAATGAACTACTTCAATCACCCCAACAAGTATACAATTGGTAAGGATGTGTCTATTTTACCAAATATAATAGAAATCAAACACTACAAAGTAAACTACTACATAATTAATGGTCAGTTATATGGTATAGGCCATTAATCTTCACTCATTTTTGCTTCAGTAACCCCCTAATTTTTTTATTAACTATGAATCCCCCCATATCCTTACGTTATTTTCTAAAATTTCTTATTATTTTTTTCACAGATACATAGGATGCAATCTCTAATGCATTGTAAATATCAACATTTTCACTCTTTTAGATATACTTAATAAAATATACATATCATAGCTATTTGATACCATCATCATCTATTAAAAATATGCAAACAAATTGCAAATGGGCTCAAGAGTACTTCTAGGATGATGGAAATAGTCTGAAATGGAATTTTGGGATATTGAACAATTGTATACATTTACAAAAATTGCAATTACATAGCTACAATGGGTGAATTTTATGGTGTGTAAATTATATCTCAAAATAGCTGTTAAAATAAAAAACAAATTGGAAATTTTAAATTCTTCCTTTTTCTCCTTTAACCTGTTTTTCCCCCATAGAAGCCCATCCTAGTATAATATATTTTTAGGATCAAAAGTCATTTGTTGATGATCCCATACTTCTTTGAAACGAATATATGTATATAAATTTAAATGCAAATATTTTCTATATTCTGTGACATAAGGCTCTAAATATTAAAATGTTTATTCTATGTTTATTATTAGACATACCACAAATTGATCACTAGCAATATTAATATACAATAAATTTTATAAATTATCAAATCTAAAAATTGATATTTATTAGACATGCACCATTCAGTGAAATAGATGGAACCGTTTCTTTTTTCATTGGGTTATTTTTTTTCCAATTACTCATTGCCAAATGAGACAAAATCCAACAATTTTATTCCAATTGTTGATTCCAATAAATCATAATATGAAATATAAGATATTTATATAAACAATATGGCTCAAAGTTTTCAGATTCCTTCAGAATTATACATCATACAGTGGCCTATTACTAAATTGTTTTAGTGGCCTAAACTCAACAAGGTCCTCTCTCAATTTTATTGAAAGCAAAAAATTGAAAACAACTTGACTGCAAAAGTCAGTCACTAGAATCAATCACTGTCTTAGCATTTATATCACTATTTTGAATTTTTCCTATGCTTGGCACTGTGAGGGGTTTTACAGTTTTGTAGGATTTTTGTTGGTGAGAGGTATGTCATTTTCTATAAACTGGGAAAAGGTTGGTTGCTAAGGGAACACCTTTATCCTAGGTGAGTTCTCATGCAGATCAATGCTATAAAGGAGTAGACACGGAAGCTAAGGATCTGGAAATGGATTAACTTAAAGCTATCCTCAACTTTATGTCCTTTGGAGAGTTTTGTCCATCTTGAAGGGTGTCCATACTCCAGTTTAAAGATTGGTACAGCCAGCAAGAAGTCAGAAGCAGGAGAAAGTATAGTTGGATGCCCCTTGGAGGGGGAGGGGGTAAGGAAAAGCAGATGCACTGAGGCATCCAGAACTTAGCTGGGACTAGGAGAATGTGTAGGCGTTAGTTATTCAGAAAGAAGCAAGGAAGGGCATTTCAGGTGAGGGACTCACCTGAACAAAAGCATGGAAACAGAATTGACATGTTCTCTGCAGGAGAAGAGAAAGAGACTGACTGAAACATACATGCTGTGTGGGGTCAAATGAAAAGCCAATTCTAAATGCAATACAGTGAGAGGTCTTCAAGAAATATTTTTCTTCTATCCCTGAAATCTAACTCCATCAATCCCAAATGGCAATGGACATATATGGTTAAGAAGAGCTTTCTAAGATAATATCAGCGCTTGAATTTAACTTCATGTTCAGAAAACAGCTTTAGGAGAATCACTTTACTTTCTATGTAAAGAGGTACTATATGGGTACCCAGAATCAATTCATCAATCAAACATATTTATTAAGTCCATTATTAAGTCTATACCATGTGCCAGGCCTTCAGTGGCCTTATGGACATCCTTTCAGCCCATACTCCAAAATCTGGACTACTTGACATACTGAGTTACTCAGAACTATCCTGCTGAAGTGATTCTTGATATAGGATACTAAAATTGTGTGCAGGTATAAAGGGGAGCCACAAAATCTCCTTGCTACTGTATTCTGTTTGTAGGGCCTTGTGTCTCCCTAAAGTCTACTGTTCCTATGCACATGTTCCCTAAGTTAAAGTGACCTGGATGAAATAAGAGATTGTCTTTCTTCATCTAACTGGTGACTGTAGTTGGTATTAGCAATGTAAAAAAAAAATGTTTTAAGCCTAAACATATGTATACATAAACACAACATATAGGGATGTCTGTGTCTAAGTTTAATCACCTGCAGTTGGTGAAATAAGCCACATCCAAAATACAGACTTTCTGTAAGAATTTCCTTTCAAATTCATTTCTGTCAGCACTAGTCCCCAATGGTTTGTGGTTACTGATCTTATTTTTAGGGTGAACCATAGTTAGATCAGCCTAAAGGCTTTTCAACCCCTTTAGGAGGATAACATAAATGGGAGGGAAAGTTAATACCTAAAAGTCACCCCAACTTCTGGAAGGATTTTGAACCCATTTTCCCTCTATATACTGTACTCAACTTCTACCCTGCAAGATTGAGTCTCTTCTCTAATTTCCCTTTTATGACTTGGTACCCATGTACACAGCCTTGCTGCATTTAGGATGATCTCTTTGGCTATTCGCTCCAAAAACCCCTCTAGCACCAGCTCTAGTGCCACCCCATTTTCCTGATTCCTTCAGGCCAGGCTACACTCTGTTCTTCCTGTGCCCTCTCTGAACTGAAGGTTCCTGTTCCCCACGTGACATTATTATGGCTGTCTTACATTGTTATTCATCTTTGAATTTTTGGTACTTAGCAGAGTTCTTGGCACATGGGTATTGTTCAATACATGTCTGTTGGATGAATGAACAAACTACTAATGTCCTAGGGCCCACTATGTAAATAAAAAAGAAAAATAGCCCAACAGTAACCATGAGTTACAGTTTTGTGCAAGTATATTCTTTAGGATTCATGAGTCATAGTGGGCCTATGATGCACAAAGTAAAGGGGTTTTGTTTGTTTTTGTTCATTTTATTTTGCCTTGCAGCAAATGTGTGTGTGCGTGCACATACATGTGTGTGTGTGTATAATGTGTACATGGTATATGTATGTGGTGTATGGTCTATGAAGTAAGATAGCTTTCATTGTCCCTTGGAAATCCTAGAGTTAGAACTTACTTTTCTACCTTTATTATACCCACTCACAATTTTCTATTCTTTTACCATAATCTACTTGCACACACACACACACACCCTTCCCCTAAGCTTAAGTGGTAAAAATGGAAGATAAAATAGAGAACCATGGGAACATCAAGATCTCCCCTCATGTTTCAGTGACTCATCTAGCTAAATCAAAGTGAGATTTACCATTTTAATTGCCTCACCAAAAAATCTCTTTTGGCTTTCTTGATCTTTTGGGGTAGTCTGTGGGTTGGGGTGTTAGACATTAAATGTAGCGATGTTGGAGGTAGAGACTAAGCTGGATAAACATGAAGGACCCTGAGGGTCCTTAGGCATGTGGAGACCCTCTGGTGGAAAATGAACTGGCATGTGTAAGATGCCTGCTGATGTGGGGTAGGGGCTTAGTAATGACCCAGCTTGTGAAATCGGCCCTCTGGGGCTGGCATAGAGTCATAAACCAAGCCAATTAAATTCTTAGAGGAAAATATAATTGTGTAAACTTCAAATGTTGAGTTGAACTGTTTAGCAGTGAGCTGTTCTTTTAACTGCCAACAGAGCCTGAGCCCGCCTCTTCCTGTTAGGTCAGCAGCAAGCAGCAGCTCCAGACTTGGACGTCTGGGTAATGGGAGTAACAAAGCTTTTTTACCCAGAGTTTTAATATCCCAAAGGCAAAACTGAATTGATAGTGACAATACAAATAGGATGTTTGGCATAGAGTTGATGCTAGAATTGGTTAAGACTTCTGGACTGTTGGGATGGGGTGAATATTATATGTATGTGAAAACTGTGTGATTTTTGTCAAGCTAGAGGGTAGAGTGTTATGGGCTGAACTGTGTCCCCCAAATTCCACATGCAGATGTCCTAACCCCAGTAGCCCAGAATGTGGCTGTATTCGGAGACAGGGCCTTTACAGAAGTGGGCCCTAATCCAATTTGACTGGCGTCCTAATAAGAAGAGGAGATGAGGACACAGACCTGTGCACACACAGAGGAAAGACTACATAAGGACACGGCATGAAGGTATCATCCACAAGCCAAGAAGAGAAGCCTCAGAAGAAACCCATTCTGCCAACACCTTGATCTTGAATTTCCAGCCTCCAGAACTGTGAGAAATAAATTTCTGTTGTTCAAGCCACCCATTCTGTGTATTTGTTATGGCAGTGCTAGCAAACTAGCATCGTCACCTAGTCCAGGAAATATTATTTTCTAAGTCTTCTTATTTTCTAACTCACTGAGCTTTGTAAGAAATAGGCAGTATGATACTGGGGAAAGAGAAGATTCTGGTTTTAAAAGGCCTGAGGCTTATACAATTTTGGAGAGTCCTCCTTAAGGAGAAAAAATAAGTAGGAAAGTGCATATTTATAGACTAGGACAAGAAATCACAACAAATTTTAAAATTGTAAATAGGCGACAAATTCAAAAACACATGTCACCTGATCAAGTGGGCCAGGCCTCACTGGAGGGTTGGGCAGGTCGGGGCACTGAGGCTTACACGAGGTTGGTTGTGTGTTAAAGTGCCTGCTTGAAATACTAGAGAAAGACTGGATACCTTTATGGTTAGATTTTCTGTCTTCCCATCTTCCCATATACTCCATCACAGCATATCTGTAGACAGGGTTTATTCTCATGAGCCTCCACTAGGCCCTTAAGTTACATTGTCAGTCTAGACAAGTATATAGTACCTTCTGGAAGAATGCTTGCAAATACCGTGCCCTGTGTAGTAATTAGTAATGGCCAGTTACTCTTTTCAGTGGCATGTGATGTAGATTCCCCAGGACTGGGTTTTGTTGGCTGTCTGCCACAGATGGCAGAGCAAAGAGTGGGGTTTGGTACCCTTAGCGCAAAGATAATCTCCTCTGCATCTGCATAGAAAACTGGAGAATTTTGGTGAAATTTTTCAGTTTCAGAATTCACTGGATCTCAAACCAGGTTGCCAGTGCTGAGGTCATTGGCATGACCCCTTTTCCATTTTCACAGGCAAAGCTTCTCTCCTTGCTCAAGACAAAATTCATAAAACGGTGCCAGAGAAATATGATTTTTTTTCACACTTCACAAAGCTGTCAAAAAGCTTGGGTTTGCCAGTTTTGGTTTTAATGTGCAAAACCTTGCCTCACATGGCTCCAGGAACAACCCAAGATCTGGTGGCCAACCAGTTGCATTTCCTTCCAAAGGAAACAGTAGAAGCATTGTTGGAGAAGAGGATGGCATTGACTTCAGCTGGAGCTGGCAGGGATGGTATTCACATTCAAAAGAGCAGAAGCATTGGCTTCTGCAACAACGAACTTTATTTTAGTGGTAGGTTTAAGAGCATACAGGCATAGTTTGTGTGTGTGTGTGTGTGTGTGCATGCGTGCACGTGTGTGTAGGGTATGTGTGTGTATTTACTCATGCAGGATAATCTCACCTCTTACATATGGGCCAGATTTTTTGTGTCCATGTTGTAAATGGGACATCTGAGGAGTAGCTCTTTGCCAGGCTTTGGGACATAGCCTGATCAGTTTTATCAAATTTTCTTCGACCCTCTTACACATGACTCTCAGTCCTAACAGCTTGTCCTGGACTTCTTCATGGTTTCTTTTTTTTTTTTTAATACTTCCAATGCCTACTCTGAGGATATTTAGATAAGCAAAATTCCATTATATTTGGCCATGTATTTTCTTCCTCCTTTCTTCTGTTTTCCACACCAGTGATTCTCAAAGTGTGGTCCCTGGACCAGCAGTATCAGCATCGCCTGGGAACTTTTTAGAAATGCAGATTCTCAGACCTCATCCCAGACTGACAGCATATTAAATGGGGCTCAGTATTCTATATTTGAACAAGCCTTCTAGGAAATTCTCATACTCACAGAAGTTTGAAAAGTACTGCCCTACACCGCTTTTATCTGTCTTAAGAAATAGATATCATAGCCTTCAAATGCTTATTCACAGTGGGCAGTGTCCAAAGAGAGGGGACTCAACAGTAGTTGTGCTAAGTGTTTTATATGCATTAATCTGCAGAGACCTCACAGGCTTCCTGTGATTATCCAGCTTCTACAGTTGACAGACTGAGGCTCAGGGAGGCTGTGCAACATACTTGTAGCCAAGATGGCTTCAGAGGGTGGCTCAAAGGAATGTTAACATGATCACCCAGTGGGCCTCCTCCTTGCCTGCTCTGCAGTGTAAGACAAACTTCCAAACAGCTTTGCTCCCTATGGACAAGCCCTTTATGATAAAAATTCCAGCAACAGTACCTCCAAGGGCACTCAGCTGGTAAGGGATGGAGCCAAGATTCAAAGACAATGTGCCTGTATTTAATCCCTGTACTTTGGCCTATATCTTGAAACTTTCTCAGAACGTATTGTTCATAAGGTGCAGGACTGGGCTCGGTGGAGGATACAAAGTTTAATAGTAGAGTCCTGGCCCTTAAGAAGTTTAGGGTCTATCTGAAAACTTTGGTCTGTGGCTCTCCTCACGCATGGGAAGGCAGATCCAGACAACCCAGAATGGTGTTACAGAAACACTGAGGCCTGAGTCAACAGCTCTGGATTTGAATCCTGGCTCTCCTAGACCTCATGTTGTGACCACAGGCAAATTGTTTAGCCTCTCTGAACTTCAGTTTCTACATTACTGTAATGGAGACAATAATTCATGTGCTTATTGTGAGACTATATTCGGATTATATTTTTAAAAGTTTCAGTACAAAAAATAAAAGAAATGGATTGAAAGAATGTTTTGAAAAGTTTCAGCACAATGCTTGTTAATGAATGTCATTAACATTCTTGTGTTGTTTACTTTCTAATAGGATTGTTGGCCAAGGGAGAGATAATGAAAGTAAAATTCCAGGCACAGCTTGGATGCCCCAGAAATGGTAGTTACTTTTCTTTTTTTATTAGTAAATGCAATTACATTCAGTAGTGCCAGCCACAATGTTATCTTCCCATGCACAGAAGTTGGGCCAAGACTGGCAGAGCTAAAAGCTGGGATGAAGGACCATGGAACAATGAGGGGGTCCCACACTGGATTATACTAAAAGTAATTCAGTGAGTGTTAAGGTGTGCTGTGGGTTGATCACTTAAACATTACCTCTTCCACTTTCTTTGAAGTATTGAATTTGGAGAAAAGAGTTGGTGAACGGTCACAGGATGTTGAAAATAGAAGACATTTCATAGATACCAAATGGTTCTTGCATATTGTGCTAAAAGGGATATAACCAAAAACTTTAAAAAGTCAATGATATACAAACCGAATTTGTTGCCACCCCACTGTTTTAATCACACTGGACTTCTGCTGAATGCACTTGGCTTGCTGTGGATTCTTAACCATGGAGCCCAGTCATAGACTGCTCAAAGAGACATCAGCAACCCCTCGCCATCTGCAGCGTGGGCTTCAGGTGCAGACTCATTGCCCAGAGATAGTGCTCATATTTTTTTTTAGTTTAGGTAAAACTTTACTAAAAATCAAAATCCAAGGCTTATAAACAGAATGTAAGACGTAGCTTTGGGGTACAAATCTTCATAGACATAGATCTATTTATTACAAAGCTAATTTGTTTCCCGGACCATTTATTTTCCTTTAGGAAAAAAGTACATAAGGCTAGAGTATTTTGAGTTTTGAAAAAAAAATTTAGGAAAGGATGGAACATGCGAAACACCCCATAATCTCTAGAGAGACGAGGCAGGAAATACCAGTTTGAAGCTAACAAAAATGGTAATGAGCAAATTTCCCAAGAAAGTAATCTTATAACATTTTATGGTCATCAGCTCATTTTACACATGAGTAAACAGTGATAAAATGAGGTGATATATAAGCAAGTTTGTAACCAGCTGTGCCTTTTATAATTATATAGATGCCCTAACTCTTGATTGAACAGGGGTTGATTTGTATAGTTGAAGACAATTAACACATTTCTTCATGTAATTCTTTGCAAGGAAATAATCCTGTTTAACTAAAGAGTTAACATGTGTATTGTTCATATTTTTAAT
Organism: Cryptoprocta ferox; assembly: GCA_028646485.1. Classification (NCBI taxonomy): domain Eukaryota; kingdom Metazoa; phylum Chordata; class Mammalia; order Carnivora; family Eupleridae; genus Cryptoprocta; species Cryptoprocta ferox. The sequence continues at coordinate 71,621,589 of CM053577.1, forward strand.
TTTCTGTATATTATAATGTTTTGACATTTGAAAAACCTGTCTGGGGAGAGACTGCTCCTCTTGGGTTAGCTAATTCTTAGACATAGCATAAGGGCATCTGGGAACATACGTTTGATGTACAAACCAACCACTCCAAAGCCATACCTCCTTTATTTGGAGGCAATATTCTTTTGCCTTAATCACCTCAGGGCTAGGTGCCAGGCAACTAGGGATCACTCCTATGATTTCAAGCCCAGAGAAGTTATTCAGACTAGCCAATCTGAAGCTGTTGTACATTGCCCTGCCTTGCCTCTCCCATAGAAACCCCAACAAAGGCTGAGGCTTAGATTCTCCCCTCTTTCCTGCCACTCTTGCCTCCTGATACCACTGCTGCTTCTCCATGTGGTCCTGTGTGGCATGCCTCCTGTCTTTAGGACCCATGGGTATAATAGGCTTTGTTTCTCTGACTCTCTCCTCCTGTGTCTCCTCTTGTGCCCACACCTGACTGACCACCATCAAGAACACAAAACTACACGTGACAACATTGTTCACATCAGGTTCCTGCTACCAGGCGCCATACTATCTTTTCTTTTTTTTTACTTTTTTTTCCTTTTTTTTCTTTATAGTTTATTGTCAAGTTGGTTTCCATATAACACCCAGTGCTCTTCCCCACAAGTGCCCTCCACCATAACCATCACCCTCCTTTCCCTTTCCCTCTCCACCTTCAGCCCTCAGTTTGTTTTCAGTATTCAAGAGTCTCTCATGATTTGTCTCCCTCCCTCTCCCTAACTCTTTTTCCTCCTTCCCCTCCCCACGGTTCTCTGTTAGGTTTCTCCTGTTAGACATATGAGTGAAAACATATGGTATCTGTCCTCCTCCGCCTGACTTATTTCACTTAGCATGACACCCTCGAGGTCCATCCACTTTGCTACGAATGGCCAGATTTCATTCTTTCTCATGGCCATGTAGCATTCCATTGTATATATAAACCACACCTTCTTGATCCATTCATCAGTTGATGGACATTTAGGCTCTTTCCATGATTTGGCTATCGTTGAAAGTGCTGCTATGAACATTGGGGTACATGTACCCCTATGCATCAGCACTGCTGTATCCCTTGGGTAAATCCCCAGCAGTGCCATTGCTGGGTCATAGGGGAGTTCTATTGATAGTTTTTTGAGGAACCTCCACAATGTTTTCCAGAGTGGCTGTGCCAGTTTACATTCCCACCAACAGTGTAGGAGGGTGCCCATTTCTCCACATCCTCGCCA
>CM053577.1:71623338-71656146 GCA_028646485.1 Cryptoprocta ferox
AAAACCAACTCTTGGTTTCATTGATCTGCTCAACTGTTTTTTTGGATTCGATATTATTTATTTCTGCCCTGATCTTTATTATTTCTCTTCTTCTGCTGGGTTTGGGGTTGTCTTGCTGCTCCCCTTCTAGTTCCTTTAGGTGCTCTGTTAGATTTTCAATTTGTGCTTTTTCTAGTTTCTTGAAATGGGCCTGGATTGCAAAATAATTTCCTCTTAGGACTGCCTTTGCTGCATCCCAGAGAGTTTGGATTGTTGTATTTTCATTTTCATTTGTTTCCATATATTTTTAAATTTCTTCTCTAATTGCCTGATTGGCCCTATCATTCTTTAGTAAGGTGGTTTTTAACCTCCACATTTTTGGAGGTTTTCCAGACTTTTTCCTGGGATTGATTTCAAGTTTTATAGCATTGTGATCTGAAAGTGTGCATGGTATAATCTCAATTCATTTATATTTTTGGAGGGCTGCTTTATGCCCCAGTTTATGATCTATCTTGGAGAATGTGCCATGTGCACTCGAGAAGAAGGTGAATTTCCTAGCTTCAGGATGCAGAGTTCTAAATATATGTATCAATTCCATCTATTCCAATGTGTCGTTCAGATCCATTGTTTGTTTAGTGATTTTCTGTCTGGTTGATCTATCTATTGCTGAAAGTGGAGTGTTAAAGTCCCCTGCAATTAACACATTCTTATCAATAAGATTGTTTCTGTTTGTGATTAATTGTTTCATGTATTTGGGTGCTCCCAAATTCGGTGTATAGATGTTTATAATTGTTAGCTCTTCCTGATGGAGAGACCCTGTAATGATTATATAATGTCCTTCTTCATCTTTTGTTACTGCCTTTACTTTAAAGTCCAGTTTGACTGATATAAGTACGGCTACTCCGGCTTTCTTTTGACTACCAGTCGCATGATAGATATTTCTCCATCCCCTTACTCTCAATCTGAAGGTGTCTTCAGGTCTCAGATGAGTCTCTTGTAGACAGCAAATAGATGGATTTTGTTTTTTTATCTATTCTGCTACCCTGTGTTGTTTGATTGGAGCATTCAGTCCATTTACACTTGGTGTTATTATTGAAAAATGTGGGTTTGGATTCTTTGTGTTCTCTGTAGAGTTCATGTTTGTAGTGGTGTCTCTGGTACCTTGTATTCCTTGCAACATTTCCCTCATAGAGTCCCTCTTAGGATTTCCTGTAGGGCTGGTTTGTGGTGATGAATTCTCTCAATTTTTGTTTATTTGGGAACACCTTTATCTCTCCTTCTATTTTGAATGACAGGCTCGCTGGATAAAGTATTCTTGGCTGCATATTTTTTCTGTTCATCGCATTGAAGATTTCCTGCCATTCCTTTCTGGCCTGCCAAGTTTCGTTAGATAGGTTTATAACCACTCTGATAGGTTTCCCTTTGTATGTTAGGGCCCTTCTATCCATAGCTGCTTTCAGAATTATCTCTTTATCTTTATATTTTGCCAGTTTCACTATGATATGTCGTGCCGAAGGTCGATTCAAGTTACGTCTTAAGGGGGATCTTTGCACTTCTTGGATTTCAATGTCTATTTCTTTCCCCAAATTTGGGAAGTTCTCAGCTGTAATTTGATCAAGCACCCCTTCCGGACCTTTTGCTCTTTCTTCTTCAGGAATTCCTATGATACGGATATTGTTCCATTTGATTGTATCACTCAGGTCTCGAATTCTCCTTTCGTGAATTCTCAATTTCTCTCTTTTTCTCGGCTTCCTCTTTTGCTATAACTGTGTCTTCTAATTCACCTATTCTCCTCTCTGCTTCTTCAATCCATGCTGTGGTTGCCTCCATTTTATTATGCATTTCATTTATAGCCTTTTTTTAACTCGTCGCAGCTATTTTGAAGTTCCCTAGTCTTTGTATCAATAGCTTCTCTGATGCTTTTTTCAAGTCCAGGGATTAATTTTATGACAATTGTTCTAAATTCTTGTTCTGTTATGTTGCTTAAATCTGTTTTGAGCAGTTCTGTGGCTGTGACTTCTTCCTGGAGTTGCTTTAGAGGAGAGTTCTTTCGTTTCGTCATTTTGGCTAGCTTTCTGTCTCTTGTCAGTTTTAAAAGCTCGTTATGCATTGTGCACCTGTTAGTATTGCTCTATTAAAGGAGACTCATTGACTGTCCAGGGCCTGTCGTTTCAGGAAGTGTTCTTTTAATGGTGTCTCTCAGTTTCTCTTGTTGTGCCTTTGATTATTTTATTTCCCTACACAGTGTTATTTGGGACTCTCCACCATGTGTACTTTGGCTTGTTTCTTGACATAGCCCTGAAAAGGAAAACAGACAAACACACAGGGAACAAAAGCATGCAAACTCACAGACAAATCAAACAAACAAGCAAACCAAAAGGGGAAAGGAAGTAAAGAAAAGGAAAGAAAAGGAAAAAAAGAAAAGAAAAAACAAGGGTGGGGGGGACAGAGACAGCAAAAGACTATGGACAGTCTAAAAGCGTATAACCAGTGGAGGGGAGAGATAAGAATGAGATAAGGGAAAATATATCTGGATGGCGAGAGAAAAAAGGAGAAGAAAAGAAAACGAAAAAAAGAAGGGCAGCTCTCCTGCGTGGATGGGCATGGTTTGGTGTAGGTGGGTCTTGAGAGCTGCTCTCCGAGGCCTTGGTGGTTGTGGGGAGAAGAATGGCTGCGCCCCAAGCTCAGCTTGAACCAAGCATTGCAAGCCGCTCTTTTGAGTCCTATCTCCCTGTGCCGCGGGCTAGCCAAGTTGTATTTTCCAAGCTCCGCCTCACTTCCAAATCCTAGTCCATGCACTTTAACGCTACCTCTGGAGATGAGATGCATTCCTGGTGTCGGCCAGCCTCCTAGCCGGGATTGCACAATGGGTGGGGGCTGTTTCTCCCGGTGCCCCTGCCACCCGAGATGAGACGTAGTCCCTCGGGCAGCCGACTTTCTAGCCAGGATCGCATATGGGGAGGGAGCTGTTTTTCCTGGTGCCGCCTGGAATGGGCGCCACAGCAGCAGTGCCCAAGGAAGAATTTGCCAGCTAGATGGGATGGATTTCTCTCCCCGTGCCCAGTGGTTATATATGGGGTGACAATATCTCTCTCCGTCCTGGGGCGAGTTTTTTATCTCTTCTTTAGAGACAGTTCTATGAGTGTTTTCAGTCTCTTTCTCTTCCCCTTGTCTCTCCAGGGCACCGCGATCTCTCCCTGTGTTGGGCTGGGGCTCCCACCCCTCCGCACCTCCGGGGCCGAGCCCGTTTTTTAATTTCCCCAGTTTAGACTTACTCCCTCAGGCATCTTTGAGGTTGTTTTCTTTCTGGAGTCTGTGTGTTTTCCTCCCACTCTTGGAGATCAGAGTATTGCCTCTTCAGTCCTTCTCAGTTTAACAGATACGGCGGGAGAAAATTACAGAGCTCCTTACGTCTGCCATCTTGCCCTTCCCCTTTCACACTCAGTGATTCCCATACTACCTTTTCTGATTGACACAAGAGACTGTAAAGCCAGGCCATTAAATTCAGAATACCTCTGCACAAAGCTGAGCACAGCTTTGTCCTAGTTTGCCCCTTCTGCTTCCCAGTTTCTTTCTCTTTGCCAATCCTTTAGATCTTGATTTCACCTTGATGATTCTTGTATACTCCCTGCTTAAATATAGTACTCACATACTGACAAGTGGTTCTTGACCTTGAAGCTCTTCCTCCTCTACCTGACCTCAAGGGCATTACTGCCCAGTTCCTCTCCAGCTGCTCATTGCTCTCACCTTGCTGCTGACCTTAGTTTATACCATATTACACGTTACCTTGCTAAACACTCCTCACACTCCACTCATATATACAGTAAAATGTGCCATTTGCCATAACTATCTAAAATAGGCAGCTGAGTTTAGTTCAAAACACTAACTACATAGAAGTTTAATTAGAAAACATGTTAGTACTTTTTCCTATTTTAGGATATTTAGGAGCTATCTATGTTCAATATCATATTATGTGTGTATGTAAGTATACTATCTTTATATATGTTGTGGGACTATAATTACCATCTCACCAATTAACATATAAGAGGAAGCTGTTTTGTATTACTGAAGAAAAATTTTAATTTCTTCCTATTGACTGCTAACAGACATTTACTACTATACCTATTTTAATGAATAAAAACTTCATTTCCATATATTACATATATGGAAATAAAAATTTCCATATAATTGATGTGTTAAAACAAAGCAAATCAGTAGCACTATGTTCTCTTAAAGTTAAACAAGCCCTTTGAAATCTTTTCCTACACTACTACATTGTTTGTTAAGTATTTACTTATAAAAGGTATAATGATCAACTTAAATTTGGATTAAATAACTATAAATGGAATTAATAAGCAAGCTTTGCAGTATTGTTTGCTAAATCTACTTATACGTAGTACAAAGATAAACTTGGATCAAGTAAGCACAAAGAGAATTAATAAACAAATCTTATATATTTTCATCCACAGACCTATAAAGAGTTTTTAAAAACTCTACTTGGGTTACATTAGCCATCGCCACTATTTCCCTCCAAAGGAAACTCAGCTTCTCACGCCACTAGTTTGAGTAACAACAGCCATGATGTCTCATATCTATGAAGAACCCACTATGTTGCAGACGATGTTCTACGTGTGATAGATGGGCCAGTTACTCCTCCGATTGTAGGTGCTTTTGTTATCTCCATTTCACAAAAGAAGAGACAGGAGAAAAGTCACTCACCCCAAATCACATCCCCTTTAGGTGGTCAGGGAAGAATGAAGTCTGGTCTTCCTCCAGAGCCCGTGTTGAAGCCCTTCTGCTCCTAATGAGTTCAGAATCTCATCGTGAGCAGGGCTGCAGAGGCTGCAGAAGAAAAAGGGAGAGACGTCTGGGACAAGGCGGAATCAGGTAACCATCCATCTACCTTCACTTTCTCCCTCAACCCCAATAAACAGCTATAAAGATATTTCTTTTAAAGACAAATCCAGAAGGGGGAGGGAGATAAATGACACCAATGAAATTTAGGAAATTGGAAAGCCAAAGGATGAATAGGAACTGAGTGGCTCATCCAGAAAGCCAAATCCTAAGCTAACAGTGGGGAACCTAATGCAAAGAATAAACACCGCAAAATGGACCAAAGTCTCGGAATTCACTAGGAATCTCTGGATGGGGAGTAAGGGAGGGAGAAATGGGTGAATTCTATTGAGAAACAGATCCTCGGATTCCTGCCATGCCCACCAGAGTTCTCTCTCCCTCTATTTTCCTGAAGAATTAAGAGTTCCTTGCATGTTTTGATAGAGTGAACCAATGAAGGAAGCTGAATTCAGAGTTTTCAAGTTTTTAATTAATAAACACCATTTCTTGCCCATGAAAATGGTTAAAACAAAAAAGACTGGCAAAAACAAATATTTGCGAGGTTATTGAACAACCAGAACACTCATACGCTGCTGGTGGAAGTATAAAACAGTATCCCCACTTTGGGGAATGGTTGGGAAGGTAAATTTACATCTATCCTATCACCTACCAATTCCACTCCCAGGTATCGATCCAAAGAAAACTACAATTTGCATTTCTACAAAATGATTTACATAGCAATGTACATAATTATCTTATTCAGATTCGCTAAAAGCTGGAAACATCCCGAATTACCATCAACAAGAGAATGAAGGCAAAACAAAACAGAAAAAATCTGCCAAGTGGCCAAATGGTGGAATACTACTCAGTAATAGAAAAGAGTGAAAAGCTAGTGTAAGCAACAACATGGATGCATTTCAAAAAATTGTGATGAGCTACAGATCCTAGACACAGAAGATTTGTACAGTGTATATGATTGTTTTCATTTGGAGTCTAAGAATAAGCAAAGCCATTTTACAGTGATAGAGTCAGACAGTGATCACCTCTGGGATAGGAATGAGGAAATGCCTGAAGAGGCACATGAACGAACTTCCAGGGATGATGGAAATGTTCTGTATGTTGTTTGAGGAAGTATATACAAGTGTTCAAACTCCCCAATCTGAATACTCATAATCTGTACATTTTGTTTAATGTAAAGTATACATCAATAACTTTGTAATATTCATAAATAGCAAAATATATAAAACAAACAATGTGCACTTATAAATCTGATTTAAAATAGCAACAAGATTTTATGTTCAAGGCAATTTTTAGAGCTTTATACATACAAACTAATTCAATCTTTGTGATATCTCAATGAGATATTATTACATCAACTTTACAGTTAAGGACACTGAGGCCTACAAAGTAAGAAACTTACCCAAAGTTGCACAGTGACCCAGTGGTAAGGCTGGGATTTGAAGCCAAGTAACATGACTCTAGAGCCTATACACTATTTTATGGTACCATGCTGCCTTCCACTGACTAAAAAGAAAGAGGAGGGTGAAGAAAATATGGTCGGAAAAAAAGTGACACCTAAATCATTAGTCTGAAAAGTGTTCCTAGGTCCTTAGTTCAAGCTGGGATAGCCCAAGCTCCTGGGCTAGAATTGCTTAGACAATGGAGATTAAGGAGGTGCCACTGGACCTGAGTCTTGTGTGATCTCATTGCTGAGGCATGTTATGATATAGTTATTCCAGGGCATTACCTTCAGCATCAGGTCCAAAGTCCAGTCTATACCGAGCAAGTTATATTTGTATGGCCATCAAAGTCTTCGTTTTCTTAACTGTAATCTCAGGATGCCAACATCTATGCTGGAGGTAAGACATGTAGCAGATACATCTACGTGTCTGCCCAATGTTCACTCTATCCTTCTCCCTCATTAACAGACCCTCTAGTTTTTGCGAGTGGTGATCTGCCTGGGGCGCCTGGGTGGCTCAGTTGGTTAAGCCTCCGACTTCAGCTCAGGTCATGATCTCAAGGTTCATGAGTTCAGGCCTGTGCCAGGCTCTGTGCTGACAGCTCAGAGACTGGAGCCTGTTCAGATTCTGTGTCTCCTTCTCTCTCTCTGCCCTTCAACCAGTCAAAACTGGTCAACAAAATTTGGAACTATTCAGTTGGTACACATGCAATTGTGTGTATGCAGAGGTGCATACGTAAGACATAGAAAGAGAAAGAAAGGGAGGGAGAAAGAATAAGAAATGAGAATAGATGGTAAGAAGTTTTGTTCAGGGGGAGGGAGAACATTGCAAATAAGGGGAAATTTTCTTTTAAATGATAATTTTGAAGTTCAAAATTAAAATGTCATCTTTAAGCCTCTTGTTCATGGTCTCAGGATGTCAGAAATTTAAAATTGATAACCAATCACAGGCTGAGTTTTCAAAACTGAAAAGAAAGTTGAATAAAGTTGTCATATGATACAGTAAATTCCTAGGCTGGAAATCTCTTCCATCATTTAGGGAGAAAATTAGACTGACAATTCACAGAAAATGAGACTTCATGCAGAAATAATGGTACAAAATATGTATTTCTTGTCTAACAATAATGAATCTTTAAATGAAGAGGAATTATGAGATAAATATTAGCAAGTTATAATGTATCTAACATAATATTAGTGTTCTTTTCCTAGAATTCAATTTACGATATATATAAGAAGATTGTTGCATGAAATGAGATTTAACTAAGAAATACAAGCAGAGTATAATATATACCAAGCACTATTATTTATTTATTATATTAAATAATAATATATAAGAGGCTGTACTATAGGACATAATGGAAAAACCTGCCTTTATATTTTTTTAATGGAAGTAAATGGTGAATTAACTGAACCAGATAGATTTAGCACTTCAAACTGAAACAATATTATAGAAATAATTTTTAAATCTCAGCTTTTGATCTCTCTTTGAGTTTTTTTGGACTCATGCATCATGTTCTTTCTGGCTGAGGATTTTGAATTGAAACTATGAATATACAAGTTTAGTTCTGGACAACAACAAATAGAGTCAAGTAACCAAGAGGTAGAATTGGAAGAAGAGGGAATGGCTGTTGACTAGCCAAGGTCAATATTGGAAAGTCATGAGGACATCTTAAGAGCTGAGCTAGAAAAGTGGAGCATACAAGCATTGTAAGTAGTTTCCAATCTACTGATTAGAAATACACATATCTGCTTTTGCCGTATGGTATCTTAACTATTCTCTCTCAGTTGACTCACTGTAGAGTTGTTGAGACATTTAGTTCTCTCAAATTTACCAGTATCATTTATGTAGAAAAAGTAATCGACCATGTTCTGCGCTCATTTCTAAATAGAAATCTGGGAATGGGCTAGAAATAAGAACACAATAAAAAGTATATACATTAAACCAACAGCTAATACCATAGTTAATTGTGCAGCAGTGGCAGGGTGCCCAAGTATCTCCAGACAAACAAGACCTTGCTCCCTGCTGCTATTGGTAAACTTAGGTTTAAGTTTCCAGCTAACACGGTAAGATAATACTGAGAAATAAAAGGCATGCCTAAAGCGAAGAGAAAAATGATCATGAGCAGGTCAATTCTTTTAGCGTTAGAACTAAAGGAACACAGCTAAAAATTCTTAAAATAAGGAAGACAATTCAGCACAGGGGTGAGGTAGGAGAAAAATATCCAAAGTAAATTTTCTTTATGTGAGCAATAACCAGTTAGAAAATCCCATTCACAATAGTAGCCTACAATGTGAAATAGCTAAGAAAAAAAAAACTAGCAAAAAGAGTGACTTTTATGAAGAAAGCCACGGAAGTGATTCAAAAGATATGAAAGAAGAGACAGACATGCCATGTTTACGAATGAGACTACATATTCAAGATAAATCATTTATTCGCCACTCAAAATGTAAATATTTCTAGCTTATCAAAACTGAGTCTAATATTAAACTAGGTCATAAAAACAGAGATATGAGAATGGGTTATAAAATCCTGTAAAAAGAAATATTGAAGGCACACTCACACTACCATATAATAAAATGTAATATAAAATTCTGGTGATTAAAACCATATGATATTGGCAAAGAAGTGACAGATGAATGAAACAAAATGGATAACTTTAGAACAGACACGAGTATATAGAAGAACATATTCCACAAGAGAGGGAATGTCACAAACCATTGAGGAAGTCTTTTTCATCTGACAAATAAGATGGAAAACATTAATAAGCTTCAGAGAAAAGTAAGATCCTCAGAGAAGAAACAGAAATGGTAAATAAAAATATAAAAAGATTCTCCATCTTGCCAGCAATTCAAGAGATGTAAATTGAGGCCACATTGATTTACCTTTCAATACTCACTAGATTGGCAAGAATTAGGAAAGCATACTGAATACTGGAGAAATGTGGGTCAAGGAAAAATCATATATTTTGTTGGTGCGAATATAAATTGGTATAGTCACACTGAAATTTGCATTATCCTTTAAATACAAAGCTTACATCTCCTACAATCTAGCATTTTCAATCCTCGATATACACTTTCATAGAAATTGTTGCATGTGGTATCCATAAATTTGTACAAAAATTTTTAGAAGCATTGTTCATGTTAGCAATAAACAGACAAATAAAACAAAATATTCATTGCCAATAGAATAAAAAAACATTGTGGCACATTTACACAAGGAAGTCATATACACCAGTGAAAATAGATGGGCAAAATCATAAATGAAACTAAAAACAGTTAAGGAGAAAAAAGCAAGTCATAGAATACTACATACAACATGGTACTATTTTTACAAAACCCCCAAATCAGCAAAATTAATTGACAAATTGTTAAGATCCTATGTGTGACAAAACTATTGTTTTAAGCACAGTCGTGATAAATGCAACACACAGAAGAGAACAAGGTTTTTCAACTTTAGCCCTCTTAACATTGAAGCCGATAACCCTCGGTTGTTGGAGACCGCCCTATACATTATTGGATGGTTAGCAGCATTCTCGGCCTCTACCCACTAGATGCCAGTTGTAAACCCCACCCCAGGTGTGACTGCCAAAATGTGTCCAAATATTGTGGAATGTCTCTTGAGAGATAAACTTGCTCCCAAATGAGAATCTCTGGATAGAGGTTACCTGTAGGTTTGGGACTAGGGAGCAAAGCAGGCAGACAGTAGGGGAGGAACCCAGGGGAAAATCCCAAGTTAGTGATAATTTTCTAGTCCCTGCTTTGAGTGGTAGGTTCAGCAGTGCCAGTTTATTATTATGCCTGATGGCTTGAATGTTTTTTATATATCAGATAGTACATACATGATTTCAAAATTAACTATATATGATAATACACAGTAAAAACACTAGAATAAAATATCCCCAAATTAGCACTATACATTCTTAGAGACAAAGGTTATTGGTTTCTAGTTTCTTCTCTATATGGTCTGTTTTCAAAAGAAAAAAAAAAAGAACATGCATTAGTTGTATAAAAAATGTTTTTAAAACCTCTACAAATGAGTTGACAACAACTCATCATTTGTTGATAACTCATCAACAAATGAGTTGATAATCAATCAATACTTGATTGCCATGGTAGACTATAACACAAAGAGAATAATTTCAGAACTCATGAAAAAGTTCTTTCCTTATTTTGTTGCTTATATTTATTATACACCTAATTTTAAGACATAGCATTTGATCTGACAAGATAATACGTTCTTCTTTTGGTTGTTCTATAGCATGCTTATTAATCTAGTGTGCATGCAGCTTTATTTTTTATAAAACATAATAAAAAAAGGATTTGAAATTATTTAAGAATTTGCTATATTTGAAAATGCTGGCTTGGTGGGTCCCAGGCTGCGATAAAGCCTGCTGTTTGTTTAATCTGTTCTCCACCAGCAGCTGACGCACAGCATGCTCTGCTCTTTGTATTTCTAATTTTTGCTAACCCTTTGATCAAAATCTGATGATGTAAAAAACAAAACAACAGGATCAGTGGCAGTGGCAGCTAAATGAGTTCAAGAAGTTGCTTAAAGCATTGTCACAATTGAGACTATCATTCCTTTTCTTCAAATTAGATCCAAATTCTAGATGTTAAGGGAGAGAGAATTAAATATTATTTTATTTATTCCTGGTGAGAACGTGCTGTCATAGCCCAATTGATAAATATTCAATGTGAACTCCATGGATTCCACAATCCAAGGGTCAGCTTAGCCAACACGTACTGGACCTTCTCTCGCTACCACAGGGAAGGAGATGCTTCTCTTCCTCTATTCATGGGATACAGAACTAGATAGATTTATGGCACAAAGATATGTCACCTGTTTCTATTTAACCTTCATTTTTAAAAGAAGGTAGAACAATAGAAACCCTGGATTTGAAACAAACTCTTCCTATATAATCTAGAAAAAATCACCTAAACTCTCTGAAACTTAGTTTCCTCAGCTGTGAAAGAGAGTAACCAGAACACCTGCCCATCTCACTTAACAGGTAGTTCAGAGAATTGCTTGAGGTTGTGTCGAGGAACATGCTTTGGGAACCATTTATGTCTGCCTACCTAAATCTGCATCTATATACCTATAGCTTTATAGAGACGTAATGTGTAATAATTAAATAGATAGGCTTATTGTTACCGGAATGCTCCTATTCCAGCACAAACCATTCATTTTATTGGGGTGGGGAGTCACAAAGTGTAAGTGAAACAGTTTGCTTGTTTATTTTGTAAGTGGTCCCATTCTCTCTCTTTTCCCAATAATCATCCTGGCCACCAATCCTACAGTTTGAAACTCTGTTGCTTAAGCAAAAGGCCAATCCCTGGCCACTCATTTCAAAGACTCCAGACACAGATATGTCTAATTCAGTATTTCTCAACCACAGCCAATTTTGTTCTTCTTCTCTCAGGGACATGTGACCAATATCTGGAGATATTTCTGATTGTCACAACTAGGGTGGAGATACTACTGTCAGCTAGTGGGTAAAGGCCAGGGATGCTGCTAAACATCCTACAGTGCCCAGGACAGCTCTGCATCCCCAACAACAAAGAATTATCTGGCCCCAATACCAATAGTGCCAAGATTGAGAAACCTCCAACCAAGTCAATATTGGGCAATTGTGAAATGATTCCATTTTTTTTGGAAGTTTATTCTCCATCCCACTCGTGTATCCAAGGTAACAGGTGATTAGAATGAAATTCAAATGGTCCTACTTGCTTTGTCTCATTTACACCATCGTATCAAGAGGTTTGAATAGGTATATGTCTATCAGACAGTCTATCAGACAGTCTCCAGGGAACTAAGCCAACTGAACATTTTAATATTGAATTCAACTGCAGTCAAGTAGAATTCTTCTTGGTCTAATAAATTCTCTAATTTTCTTTTCATTGGGTCTCTTCAATTTGATCCTTACCTTTTTTTCTGATTCTGGGTGTTTCATTCTAAGTTTAGGTAGAAAAGCTCCTGCTTAGGGGTGAATCACTCTACTCCATCTTAAAGACATTCAGTCAGGCAGGGTCCTCCATTACACTGGAAGGGACTCTAATAAGCCGGAAGTCATGAAACTAAGCAGACAGCGAGGGGTGTCAGATGGTTTTCTAGGCAAATGAGGAGGCAGCTGCTCAGCTGGACTAGCAAAAGCAAAGGATCAAGAGGCTAGGGACACCCACATCACTTTAACACCATAGACAAGAACCTTGGAAGATTATCACTTTCTGGTATATTTAGAAGAAAATGTCTCCCTGTAATCACCGATACACAATAGAGAATAATAAAATAGTTAGAAGAGTCAGTTATATAGCAAATAAGACACCACCCAAAGCAGTCTTCATTTTATTCTTATTTACCATTACATAGTAATGTTTTTATTAGGCTGGTAATATAATACCACAAGATGACCTACTACAGATGTCATTATATATTTTAAAATAGCTCTCTTAAATTCCACTGGAATTTAGGAATCAATTTGGAAGAAATGCATCCAAAGAAAAATCATTACTGATTCTCATAGGAAGATAATAGTTTTTTTCTTCTTTTTCTTTCATATCTGCTTGACATTGACAGTGTGACTAATGTACTCAGTGGTATGAGAAATCCTCAAGGCAATGACATCACAACATGTAATTTTTCCCTTGTGTACTCAGGAAAGTCAAAGTTCTCTTGTACACTTAAAGAATCAAAAAGCCTAACTTGAAATGGGAATAGTATCCAAAATAAACAAGTTGTATTATTCTCTTTCCTCTTCAACCCAGCCTTTTCCCCCATAGTTTTAAAGTTTGGAATTAGGTTGTCATAATAGTCTGACTTTCATTTTTAATTAGGCAGTGATTTAGAAAAGAAAGAATGAAAGAAGAAATTTGCTGTGTATTAAAATCATGATGTGTAGTTTTCTTTGGGTTCTCATGTTTGATGAAGTGCCTTACACTGGTTTTTTTGTTGCCAGCAACTGAAATACCTACTAATGCTTTCTGGCTTTAAAAGAACTGCACAGCATTGACTACATATGTTTACCATTATCCACGGAACTGTCAGACCCTTTATTCCAGTGGAGGCATGCATGGAAATAGGCCAGAACGCGAAGGAACACAGTTCCGGTAGTGAAATTAGCAACCGGACAACATTCCCAGGGAAGTGGCTGAGTTCAGTTCTGGCAAAAATCCCATTGCTGCTGGTACAAAAAACAAAAACAGAAAAAAAAAAAAGAGGAAAAGAATCAGCCGCAGAAGAAGAAGAAAAAAAAAGAAAGGAAAGGAAAGGAGAGGAAAAGAAAAGAAAAAAGTAAAAGAAAAAAGAAAAACACAAAGGCTAAAATTTATCTAGGGGAACAAAAGGGAGGAGAATATATATAATTTGCCCAAAAAATATATAATAATCAAAAAATAATCCTGATAATTCTTTTCATTTATGCTAAATCTTTGGTTAGTGGATGACTTGTGATTTTTAAATGGGAAGATGCTTTTCTGAACCCCAATTATTCATGAAGGTTTAATGCTTAAGACTGGCAACCTTTTAACCTTTGAAGATAATTTTAGGAGTTTATCTCCTTATGGTGGTCACAGGATTTAAAAGCCATCATTATGGTTGAATTAAATTATGGCCACTGTTTTTATTTCCCCCAAATTGTATGCATTCACCAAACCAAGTATGGTGAAATAGAAAAAAAAAAGTCAGTTTTTCAGTATAATTTGTAAAATGTTGGTAGGGGTAACTTAAAACTTGGATAATCAGTAAAAGATACATTACCAATAATTTATGGTATTTCTTTAAGGGTCATTTAGGCTGCTAGATAACATGGATGTATTTGTGAAATACTACTGACTATTCAAAATATTTAGGAAGGAATTTTGATATCACAAAGCTTGTTGGGGACCAGGCAAAACCCATAATTATACAAATCTGTATAACCATAAAACAAAAATGTGTCTTGGCCTTTCAGATTCAACTAAAAATACTATGTGTTAATCACTGTATATTTGTTATTCTATTTAAGCCTAGCAACAATTGCTGAAATAGGCTTTATTATCCCTTAAAAGGTAAGGAAATAGAGGCATGAAAACTCACTTGAGAATTATTTGCAGAGCTAGAATTTGAACCCAGGTCTGAATCTGAACCCACACTGTAGACTCAATAAACCCATTTCTTCTTTCTGGACCCACAGCTAGACTTCAGTTCTTTACCTCCCTGGTAGGTAGATATGGCCATACGACCAAGTTCCAGGCACTGGGATGTAAATCAAAGCAATGTTTACCACTTCAGGACTGGCCTATCTATAAAATTCTCCATGCAGAATCCTTCTTAAGCTATTTCCCATTCCACAGCTTTGAGGCAAATATGCATGGACATCTTGGATAGGTTGAATATGACAGAGGCACAGGAAAAAAGGTCCTGTGTCCCTGTATTTCCCCTTTGAGAAAAGTGCCATCTGCCAATCAGACACTTGTATTTGGGATTTATATAAATAAGTAATAAACTTCTATTGAATTGGAACAAGTATACATTTGGGGCTTTGTTACGGCAGCTAGCATTGCTTTGCCTGCATACAGTAATACCTGTTTATAATAATAACAGGTCTTTCTTCATACTGAAAAGACCTAGAGAAGTCCATACAAAAGGAAAAACCTTTAAATAACTTTTAAATAGGGATCTGAAGAGATGTGAAGGATCAAGGAGGCACTTTATCAACTCTTTTAAAGAAACTTCCATTCATCTTTTATTTTTTCTAAGTAATCAACAAACATCTCAAAAACCTGGTTTAGAGTCATAAAATTAACTAATGGATATTTGAAAATTGGATATTCTGCATGAAGACCAGTATTATGTACACAGAGATGTTCAATAATTATTTTTTTCAACCGCCCCTCTTTAAAATTATTATTTTATAGATTTTATTGAAAAACTCAGAAAGCAGGGGAAAAGAAAGCAAGAAGCCCCATTATACCTCAATGGGATCATTTAATTTAGAGCAAACAGGAGTTGTTTACAATTAGGTAAAATTTTCAGACTCTTAGGGGTATTACACTTCATTTCTACAAATTCTGGTGATCAGGAATGAAATTAGACTTGTCTAAAAATCAACATTAATGTGATGAGGTCTCAGAGTAGTTATGTTTGTTTGAAAAAAATCCCTTAAAGCTTACATTTTTGTGCATCTATCTTTTCTCATGAAAGGGAAAAAATGTATTTAAATGAGCCTTTTGGATAATGCTAAAGCTTTTTAGAATTGTCATAAAAATATTATATGACCTAAAAACTAAGTCTTAATGTCTGCAAGGAGAATAAAATCGTTTTAAGCGGAGCTGGGACAGTGGAGCAAAGTCTGCCTCTCCCCCAGCTGTCCAAATCCAGGCCCATTCTGGTCTGGCATTGATCTCTGATGATCCCATGTGCTGGCATCTCTGGAAGAGAAGACCCTTAAGCATGGTCAATGAATTGTGTCAAAATTCCAGAAAGAAGGCAGTGAAATAGAGTGGAAAGATCACACATTCTAAAATGAAAGACACCTGCTGTTTCTACTTGTTAGCTCTTTAGCTTTGGTTAAGTCATTAGATATCTCTAATTCTTGGTTGTGGTTTATCTGCCAAAGGGGACAATGCTAAATACCTTGAACGGCTTTGGTGAGACTTACCAATAACATAAAAGGAGCACCTATAGATAATAACTGGAAGTGGTTGCTGTCATTGTTGGAGCATAGTCCAATCTTACAGCACTGTTCTGTCTCCAGGGAAGGTAAGTTGACAAGCCTTGGCTGGAAGGCTCCAATCTATAGTCTAAGGGTCAGACTAAGGTTTTAGTTCAAGTAGGGAAAAATTAGTATAGAAACACATAGAAAACAGATGCTCAGTCATAAGGATAGAGAGATTTCAGGGAGCATGTGAAGCCACTCCAGGATCACTAGGTACTAAGTTTATGACAATGTGATTGCCTCTAGACCTTAGCCACTGGGAATAGAGCTCCCAGTGTATGGATAGCCGTGGACAGGTCTGTCTCAAGAACTGCCAAAACTGAGTCTTCAGGTTACAGCTATACAGTATCTGCATCTACATGAGTTTGAGGCAGGCAGGGATTGAAAGTTGTTATGAAAAGTAAGCCATGATCCTGAATTTTTTTGCTTTATTTTTATATCACATTGAACGATAAACCATTTTCAAATTCTTATTTGCAATCACGAGGAAGAATTTTTCTTTTTTTTAATATTTTAATTACTTTTTTTTTTATATAGAGAGACAGAGTGCAAGTGGGGGAGGGACAGAGAGAGAGGGAGACACAGAATCTGAAGTAGGCTCCAGACTCTGAGCTATCAGCACAGAGCCTGATGTGCGGCTCGAACTCATGAGCTATGAGATCATGATCTGAGCTGAAGTTGGACACATAACTGACTGAGCCACCCAGGCATCCCGAGAAAGAATTTTTCATTTCTTTCAAGTACAGGGTTGTGTTATGAGATTTGAACCTCTGTGTCTTCTAATTTCTAAATTATTTACGATCCTCATTGCATTTCTCCTTAAATGATATTTATTTGTGTATTTAACTTCATTTGCCTACTCAAATAGCTTTTGAAGGTAGAAAATGTGGTGGGGCACCTGGGTGGCTCAGTCGGTTGAGCGTCTGACTTCCGCTTATGATCTCATGGTTTGTGGGTCCAAGCCCCGCATTGGGCTCTGTGCTAACAGCTCAGAGCCTGGAGCCTGTTTCAGATTCTGTGTCTCCCTCTCTCTGCCCCTCCCCCACTCATGTTGTTTCTGTCTCAATAATAAATAAACATTAAAAATTAAAAAAAAAATGAAGGTAGAGAATGTGTCTTACTATCCTCAGTCAGTGTCCCATAAGAAAACAAATGGCACCCTCCAGCAAGACAATTGAGTCATTTAAAATGAAGGACTATTTACAAGATATGAACAAGGCTCAGGAAAATCAATAAAGGACACTGCAGTACTCTGGGCCTAGCAATATTGGGAAGCTAGTACCACCCATAGGGCTAAAGAGACAAAGGAAGGAGAGAGTAGGGGTCATATGATTGAGATTGTGGCCTTTAGTAGAGGTTCAATACCTTGACCTCATGTCCCCCATGCCTTCTCAACTCTAACTTTCTCCCATTGTCTCTCATTGGCCAAATCCAACCAGAAACCAGAGGACAAAGGTAGAAAAAAAATCCATACTTTTCTCCTTTTAAAAATCTCTTATTGGAGGGTGGTAGTCAGCTGGCTCAGTGCATAAAACGTGTGACTCTGGATCTCAGGGTTGTGAGTTCAAGCCCCACCAATAGAGTGGAGCCTACTTAAAAATAAAATCTTAAAAGGGGGAAAGGTGAAGGGGGGTGATGGTTATGGTGGAAGTCATTTGTGGGGAAGAGCACTGGGTGTTATATGGAAACCAACCTGACAATAAACTATAAAGTTAAAAAAATAAAATAAAATAAAATAAAATAAAATAAAATCTTAAAAATAAATAAATAAATAAATATAAAAATCTCTTACAGATACTGAACATATTATTGAACTTCATGCTTTATTGGTTTATAAAGGCAAAACAAAAAAAAATTCCACTAAATTACACTGCTGACATTGTCTCTTCATTAAGCCTCTTCATATAAATCTCTTACCCTCCCTTTCCTTCCTCCCTTTCTTTCTTTCATCCTACTACCTTCCTTCCCTTCTTCCTTCCTCCAATGGAAACTCAGTCTCATGGGGGTCAGAGATGTAAACTGATGCTTTTCAATAGGATGAAGTCTTTAAATGGAGGTATCAAGATGTGTACAAAAGGCTATGAGAACAGGGAAGAGTTGACCTAAGACTGCCACAGGGAATCAGAGAGGTTGATGCAGGACCTGCTTTTGAAAGAGTATTCCAGATATGTCAAAATGAGAAGCAGGAAGACTGCTAAGGTGCTGGTCAACCTTGAAGGACTTCCTGCTGTTTCTCTTTCCTCTGTGCTCAATCATGGGATATGTCAGCAGAGTTCAGGAACAGCCCCTAGAGACAATCGCTTCTAAGGTCCCCTAACTCCAGTACGAGGGAGAGAGGACACAGGGATGAGCGTCTCTAGCTGAAGAAAACTTGATTCCAGAAGTCGGCTTTCACTGCAGACCTCCTAAGGTTGGATATGGATATGATTAGGGTCTGCAATAAGTGACATCTGTTTGCTCTGACCTTTGGGTAATGTGGCGTTTCTTTCTCTGGGGCAGATGCTAGAAAGGTGTTTATTGTGAGTTGACAGGGGTCTTGGTGGGTGGTGAGGTGTGAGTCAAAATTCGACTATGCATTTTGGCATTTTGTCTACAGATGTTTCTCAGATGTTTGTGGGCGGGCATGTCTTTAAATAAAGAAATACTAAATGTATATTTCTTTTGTAGAGGAAAGGAAAAATACTCATACTTAAAAGCTTGGCCCTTTTATGACTTCAATGGCACTCTAGTTTCATGGCCAGATTAGAATGAGTTATTCCATATATTTTCTGAAGTGAAAATTTGATTATTTAAGGAAAAAAATCATCTGTTAGTTTGAAATTAACATGCTGATGAAGAACTTGAACATGGCTATGGAGAAAGTATGGGAAACTTCATTAGGTACCAGATACTAGCTTTATGTAGTCTAGCTTTCCTTCATCCTTCTGATGTACCCTTCCCCCTACTCATGCCAAAAAACTGATTTGCTAAGGCTCATTCCCTACTCCAAATGTCCACTGCAGTTAGAGTTATAGGGGTGTCTTCAGAATTCACAACCTATACCCATTTATTATGCCATGGAAATCATATCTTCCATTGTAGATGCTGATTTTATAATATGAGAGAGAGAGAGAGAGGGAGATCTTGAGGGTATTTAACTTTTAATTTCTTCAGAATTATGTTGAAATACAAAAAAATTGATTTGCAAAGGTAAGGAAAATCAAACCACGCTTTTGAAATTATCTTTCTCTCTCTCTTTTTTTTGTTTTTACTTTAAGAAAAAAAGGGCAACTAAAAGAAAAATAAAATAGTCCATTTTGATTTTTTTTCCAGAAACAAAAGTTTTAAGAGAAAGTTTCTCAAGTTTCTGAAGAAATTCTGTAACTTTTAGTTTGAAAAATCTATTTGAAAAACTTTACAAACAGATGAAGAAACTCCTTATAGAGTTGATCAATCTGCTTAGTGAATAAATGGAAAAATAGTGATGATGGGATGAGCCTGGAAACCAAAAGCTTAAACATTATGTAGAGTTTTCCTGCTTTATATCAAAACTTCTTGAAATAATGTTTTCGACAGATGCTTACTTTGACCTCGACTTGTTAGCAGTTATATGGAATTTACCCCCCAAAAATTTATTTTCAAAATAAGTTTGTTTTGTATGGTTGACTTTTTCAAATTAGCTCACTTAAAATTCGTAAAACTTAATGACTTAACAAGAAGGGAATATTTTATCTAATGCTGCAGCTTAAAAAACAAACAAAAAGCTGATGAATGATTATAAGGATGGTTGCAAAATTCTAAGACTTGTTCCATTTGTTAGTGACTATGTTCTGATATGGATATAAAAACTGTTTCTTCAACTTAGCTATGATATAGACCTATACTGTAGGTCTTCCACAGAAATAAAACCAAGAAATGTGAAATGTGAACACCCTCATAAAATTTGCTTATAGTCTTGATTTTCTTCCCCCCAGTCAGGATAGCATGTTTTGGCAAACCTAGAGAACAGAACCACCTTAAAATATTTAAGGTACATGATTTCTTGCTTTTAACTCATTGTTGCACTAATGACTGACTTGTTTCAATGCCTTATGGAAAGTAGGCCTGTCTTTATTCATATTTGGGGACTTCATAGAGTCTAATTGTCAGTAACTGTTGCTCAGTCAGAAAGTTGCATGCTATTTCTTGTTTTCCTTTTTTTCCTGGGTCTTATCCCCCTTCTCCCATCTCTTTCCTCATTTCATATCTACTTGGAGGAAAAAACTGTGGTAAATAAAGCTCTATTTTTTCCTTACCCAAAAAGTATTCAGCAAAAGGTCCTGCAAACAGATAACTTGGCTTTACTGCTAATGTAGCAGGATGCCTGTCAGTGTTTATGAGGTTCAGTATTACATGTTGGTCCAGTATTTTCAAGGCAAATGTGTCAATCAGGATAGGGTAGGTTATGTTGTGGAAGCAAACAACGCAGCAATCTCAGAGGCTAAAAAGAACACAGATTTATGTCTTGCCCACGCAATATGCCCAAAGCAGATTGATGGGAAGTTCTGTTCCCCAGACCCAGGCCAACAGGTACTCCCCATCATGGAACACTTCCTTCTCATTGCAGGGAAATGAGAACATGTGGAATTAAAGCCATTGTCCTGGAAGACATGTATGTCAGTTCCCCTCCATTTTGTTGGTCAGAATAAGGGACATAGTCATGCTTACCTTCAAGAGGACAGGGATTGAAATTTTCTACATTCCCACAAGTAAGGAGAAATATTAATATTACCACAGTAAGTCTGGGATTTGGGTGGGGGGGTTGTTTTTGTATAAACTGACCCTTTAGGCAAATAAAATGATCTGAAATAAAAATTACTGTCTTGCATGTAATAAGCATTCAATGAATATTTATAAGTGGCAGTTTATTAGTTTTCTATTGCTGTATAACAAATAGGTACAAATTTAGCAGCTTAAAACAACATCCATTTGCATGGAGGAGGACACTTGTGGGGAAGAGCACTGGGTATTACATGGAAACCAACCTGACAATAAACTATAAAGTTAAAAAAAAACAAAAAAAAACAAAAAAATTTTTAAAAAACACTCATTTATTATGTCACAGTTCTGTAGGCCCAAAGTTCAGCATGGTATGACTAGGTTCTCCGTTCATAGCATGTGAAGCTATAATCATGATGTTGACCAGCCTGGCTGTCAGCACAGAGCCTGATGCAGGGCTCGAACCCATAAACCATGAGCCACCCAGGTGCCTCTTGACCCATATTTTTAGGGCTGCTATCTTTAAGTCAGGCCTACCCAGATGATCTCTATATCTTAACATAAACTGATTTGGGATCTTAATTACAACTGCAAAATCTCTTTTGCATATATAGTAACATAATCACAGGAGTGATATATTATCATATTTACAGGTTCCATGGACACTCTGAGAGAGGAGATTTTATAAAGGTGAGGATTATTAAGGGTCTTTTTATTTTTTTAAAAAATTTTAAAGTTTATTTATTTTGAGAGAGAGAGAGAGCATATGCACGAGCATGAGTAGGGGAGGGGAAAGAGAGGGAGAGAGAGAATCCGAGCAGGCTCCATGCTGTGAATGAAGAGCCCAATGCGGGGCTTGAACCCACAAACCATGAGATCATGACCTGAGTCAAAACCAAGAGTCAGATGCTTAACCAACTGAGCCACCCAGATGCTCCATTAAGGGTCCTTTCAGAGTTCTGTGTACCACAGCAGCCTGGCCAGAGTAGAAAAAGTATTATTGAATTTCCTAGATTACTTGGGTTTAAGACCCAGCTCTGCAGGTTATTTACTGGATAATTTGAAGGAAGCCATGAACCTTTCTTCTCTGTCTCAGTTTCCACAATTGTAAAATGGGAGTATTATGTCCTGCTCTGCATAGCCCAGAGAGTAGTTGTGAGACTCAAATGAGATTATGTGAAAGCACTTTGTAAACGTTAAAGAGCAACACAAATGCAAGTTATTATTATTTTGTTTGAATTTATTTTGCTTCTGAGGGCCTGTGAGACCAGATCTTTTAAAAACAATGCTGGAAGACAAGGCAGGCATGGGGTGGAGGAAGGGCCTTGAGAGACAGGCTTTTTGGCTTTCTATCCTCACAGAACACAAATTTGATGAGCTAATCGTAAAATAAGTGAAAGCATATGCTACACATTTCTTTTTTTAATGCATGAAATAGGTGTTAAATTTTAGAGGATCACATTGGCAAGAGGTTTTTGGCCTCTGCTCTATATAATGATAATAATACATTACCATATATTTATGTGGTGTTTTCCACAGGAACTGAAACACTTTATAGACAGTACTGTTCCTCTTTTGACTATGACAGTGAGGTAGTAGCAGATGTAAAGCATTTATCCATGTATAATGTTAGCATATAGACAAGGCCATTGCAGAACACAGGACCCCAAAGCCACACATAACTACTTTTTTTTCCCTCTGATTTATGATATCTCCCTCAATTAACGAATATTCCAGGACTTTTATGAACCCCAAGCCCACCTTATTAGCACATGCCTACTCCATATTTTTTTATACTAAGGTTAAACATCAGAATAATTGCATGTTTCCAGTTAGACATTCTCATTTTGTTGTAGGTATCAAATAAATAAGAGTTCATATTGATTGAATGAATTCTATGAAGACTTTGAATTTGCCAGTTTATACACAAGTACACTAAGTGATTGTCAGACACCCACTTATGTCTTGAGACACAGGACTAAATCCTCTGGTCCAAATCCATTATCTTTGGTCTGAATCCATTATGAAGGACACTACCCAAACTGGTGTAGCCACTCTAGAAAACTATATGGAGGGTCCTCAAAATTTAAAAATAGAACTACCCTATGAGAGAGAAATTGAAATACTAGGTATTTACCAAAAAAAATACAAAAATTCAAATTTGAAGAGGCACATGCACCATGATGTTTATAGAAGCATTATCAACAATAGCCAAACTATGGAAAGAGCCCAAATGTCCATCAACTAATGAATGGATAAAGATGTGGTGTATGTGTGTACATATATATATATATGTACACACACACACACACAATGGAATATTACCCAGCGATCAAAAAGAATGAAATCTTCCCATTTGCAATGATGTGGATGGAGCTAGAGTGTATTATGCTAAGCAAAATAAGTCAGGCAGAAAAAGACAAATACCATATGATTTCACTCAATCTGGAAATAACAAACAAAACGAACATATGGGAAAGAGGAAAAAAGAGAGAGGAAAACAAACCATAAGAGACTCTCCATGATAGAGAACAAACTGAGGGTTGAGGTGGGGGATGGGCTAGATGGGTGATGGGTACTAAGGAGGGCACTTGTTATGATGAGCACTGGTAGTTGTACGTAAGTGATGAATCACTGAATAATACTCCTGAAACCAATATTCACTGCATGGTAACTAACTAGAATGTAAATAATTTTTTTAAAGGACACTACAAGAGATGCCTGGGTGGCTCAGTTGGTTAAGCATCCGACTTCAGCTCATGTCATGATCTCACAGTTCATGAGTTCAAGCCCCGTGTCAGGCTCTGTGCTGACAGCTCAGAGCTTGGAGCTTACTTCGGATTCTGTGTCTTCCTCTCTCTCTGACCCTCCCCCACTTGTGCTCTGTCTCTCTCTCTCTCTCTGTCTCTCTCTCTCTCTCTCAAAAATAAATAAACATTAAACAATTTTTTAAATAAAAAAATACAAAAGGACACTACCAAGAATGTTTTGAATAAGCTCACCACTTATGGAAATATACTCTCAACATCATTTAAACTTTGTTTTCTCTTCAGTACTTTCTCTTTATCCCATGCAGGTTGGAATCTAGATGATTTTATTTCCAATGAAAGCTACACATGAGAAAATGGTTTTTAACCTGCACCATGAGAAAGGAGGTTAGTTTTAAGGAAGAACATTCTGGCAATAATAGCTGCTCAATATTGCAACCTAAAGAGATCTTGTGATTTGCTACCCAGGAGGATTTTAATGTCTATGGCATTGGTCCTGGTGTGAGCCTAGAGATGAATTTGGGATGAATTTTTCGTGGCTACTCTCTGTGATTCTTGTATTCTTTTTTTTTTCATTCTTCTTCTTCTTCTTCTTCTTCTTCTTCTTCTTCTTCTTCTTCTTCTTTTTAAGAAAGGCAGACTGCCACATGCAGTACATCATTTGGATGTGTCTGGAGTCTTGAAAGCTTGATTACCCTACCGTTTCCTACAAGTGGACCTTGAGAGCTTGTTTGGAGGTTCTAGAAGGGAGTGCAGTTAATCATAAACCCTTGACAGAAGAATGGTCCTCCTCTATTGGGGAAGTACATCCTCTTCCACTGAGCATACAGCTTAGGGAGGGATGCACATGGAGCGATGAGGGAGGAAGGAAACACCCAGGTCAGCCAAATCAACCCTGGCCATCAAGAGAGTGACAGATGTCACAGACAGATTACCATCAGATCCTCTCTTATTCTTATTCCTTTCTTTAACTATGAATACTTAGGCTGAATTTAGAATGGCCACACATTTCCTATAAATTTTATACCTAAAATAATCTTAAGATTTTGTTCATTACTTTAAAATCACAATTCTCCCCTCCCCAAATCATGGGCTCGAAGTTTCAGATTCCTAGTTTGTTCCTTCACCTGATGGATTTGTTTTCTCCCAGTTCTAACATTTGTGACCTTTGACACAAGAAAACCAGGCTTGCACTAGATTTTGCAAGATTGTCACAAGGAGAAAACCACTCTGGGGACATAGATTGATAACCTGCCTGCTCTTGGTTGTCATCTGGGTCCACACTCACTGTAACCAAAAACAGGTGTCCTCTGTGACTCAGTAACTAAATAACTATAAAATCTAGTGACATTCTTTAAAATAGAAATAGTAATACTTTTCTTATTGACTAAAAAGTATACATCAGCAGTTAGAAACACCCAAAATGTTAGATCATTTAATTTCTGAAGCTGTGACAAATTTTGTGGCATTTGTCTTATACCTCCTAGTTTTCTAAAATTTCAAATACCATTTAGATGCTTAACAATAAGAGGATCAATTTAAAGCTCTCTCTTTTTTATTGAAGTATAATTAAAATATAATGCAATATTAGTTTCAGGAATATAGCATATTAATTCAACAGTTGTATATATTACTCAGTACTCACCAATATAAGTGTAGTCACTGTCACCATACAATATTATTACAATATTATTGACTATATTCCCTATGCTGTACTTTTCATCTCCATGATTTTTTATTTTATAACTGGAAGTTTGTACCTTTTAATCCCCTTTGTGTTTTTCACCCTCCCCAAATCTGCCTCCTCTCTGGAAGTTTGTTCTTTGTATTTAAGAGTCTGTTTGTGTGTTTGTTTTGTTTTTTGATTTCACATATAAGTGAAATCATATGGTATTTGTCTTTCTCTGCCTGACCTATTTCACTTAGCATAATACTCTCTAGGTCCATCTGTGCTATCACAAATGGCAAGATTCAATTCTTTTTTTATGGCTGTGTATAATTCCATCATATATATATATATTCTTTATACGTTCATCTATTGACAAACACTTGGACTGCTTCCATATCTTGGTTATTGTAAATAATGCTGCTATAAATATAGGGATGCATATGTCTTTTCATATTAGTGTTTACACTTTCTCTGGATAAATGCCCAGTAGTAGAATTACTGTATCATATGGTATTTCTATTTTTTAATTTTTTGAGGAATCACCCTACTGTTTTCCACAGTGACTGCACCAATTTACACTGCCATGGATAGTGAACAAGAGTTCCTTTTTCTCCACATCCTCATCAATCTTTGTTATTTCTTGTCTTTGTGATACTAGCCATTCTGACTGGTGTGAGGTGATACTTCATTGTGGTTTTGATTTGCATTTCCCTGAGGATTAATGTTGAACATCTTTTCATGTGTCTCTTGGCCACCTGTATGTCTTCTTTGGAAAACTCTCTCTTTTCAATAGCAAGTTTCTAATCTTACACATTCATATGCAACTGTTTAGAAATAACAGTAGGACTCATAAGTTTCAGATATGAGTAGAGTTTGACTAGTAATGAATCCTAATGATGTGACAGAATGTCAGATAGCAGGTTGTTTCCTTTTTTTTCCTATGCTAAGGCTAGACATGCAGCAAGATTTTTAAAAGTGAATTTATAGTCAATTAACTTTGGAAATGAAAACATAATAAAAAGACCACCCAGCTGATAGCCCTTAAATAACCTGTTAAAAATATTTATATACCAAAGTGAGATCCAGACACAGTTATGGTTATTTTTGAGATTGCTTGTTTACTTGTTGGTTCAAAAAAAATCAAGAACAGATAATAGTCATTTCCCAAATTACTCATATAGCTATACAATATTTAGTAACCTAAAGATATTGTATGTAGGGCCCAAATCAAGCTCTCTAGGTTGTAATTCCAAGATAAAATTACAATAATGTAGAAAACATGGACTGCTTAAGCACTTAATAGGATACAAAGCAATTAATGATTAATTCTATCTTACATCTTACTCTATCTTACATGAAATATACTATCACCCCCCTACTCCTTCCTGACACCCACAGATTCAGCTTTCCAACACAAGAAGGTGTAAAGAGAGAACTTGAGAAGACTGGCATGGCCCGGAAAACCTGGAGTGCCCAGCTCCAAAATCCTCTCCTGCCTTCCTGGACCTCTGTAGAGTTCTTTTCACATAAAAATGATGATGTCAGGGGCACCTAGGTGGCTCAATCAGTTGAGCATCCAATTCTGATTTCAGCTCACGTCATAATCCCAGGGTAATGGGACCAAGCCCTACATTAGACTTCGTGCTAAGTGTGGAGCCTGCTTAAGATTCTCTCTGTCCCTCTCCGATTCCACACTCTCTCTCTCTCTCAAATTAAAAAATATATATACTGAATGAGTCAGTTTGATCACATTGATGACTTCTAAGCTAAGCTGTGCACCTTTCTTTTTTTCTTTTCTTTCCTCCTCCTCCTCCTCCTCCTCCTCCTCCTCTTCTTCTTCTTCTTCTTCTTCTTCTCCTTCTCCTTCTCCTTATCCTTCTTCTTTTTGAATTTCTTTGATGCCTCCATCTTAGTCCCCAGCAGATTTAAGAATCTTCTGGTTCCTGAGTGTTTCGATATTTTATGAGCATAAAGTATTATTGCTTTATCATACTTCCTTTAGCCAAGACTGGAGGAAGCAGAGGATGGCAAGACAAATTCCGAATCTATATCACTCCCAAAGGCAAGGCCACTGACACAAGCATGTTGACTCTGCTCATGTGAGCAGCCTCGCAAATGAGCTCTGACTGTAGAAGTGTCATCACCTACTTTACAAGTGGGACATGTTTTCAGGTGCCCAGACTCTGCAGGGTGTGTTTCATATTTAATTCTATCAAGAGCCATAGGTGGTGTGTTACTCCATTTTACATAAATGAAAACTGAGGCTCTGAGAAAATGAGAAACTTGCTCATAGGAAGCTGTGATTAAATGTTAATCTGACTGTCTAGAAAGCTCACACCCTTTAGTTTACTCTTTCTTTCAAGCTACTTGAAGAATCAATTATAAAATTTCCCTTTTATCATCCAGTACTATTTAAATGCCTAGTTATACATCCATCAGGGCATCCGGATGCTTTGCTAGGATGTCTTTCTGGAAAGAACTAGAAAAAGTGGGGTGATAGACTTCCAAATGAAGGGTTAAGTGAACTAGCTATAACAACTTAGACTGTCATTTATCAAATCTCTATCTAAGCCTTAATAACCTGGGAAAGGATGACTCACAGAGCTCAGAGGCTCTTGTTGGCTTAAAGCAGAGCTGTAGTGTGTCAGGGGCAGGTCTGCTTAGTGCAGACTGTTCAAAGAAGGGTCTGAATTCTGACTCACATGAGCTACATGACTAAAATGGTCCCTTCTAAAAAATCTGGAAGCAATGCTGCCCTCCTGGACTGCACTCTTCTGTGGCACCGACACAGGGTTATTGTCCTAATTTGTTTCTAACAACCAGAGAGCTATCAGAATGTGAAGTCTTCAGGACACAGATTTCATAGTGGTTTTGGCAGAGTGTATTCCACTGAGCCTTGTATGTTTATGGGAAATATTAAATAATCATTTGATTGGTGATTGGGGATAACAGACTGAGAGCTGGGGGATATAAAAGCATGGGGTCAGAGAGATTTTCTTGACTACAAAAGATAAGGAGCTACAGGCTGTGGGAAGCTTTTATGAGACAGAGCAGTCTCTATGCAGAGATTCGAGGCTGGCTGTGTGGGCATGAAGCAATTAAGTCTGCAGGTGAGGTGAATCAAAAAATATTTCTAAGAAATTTTAAAGGTGTGAAGAATTTGAGAAGACAGATGGAAGAGGAGAGAGGGCAAACTGATCTGACAGACCTGCTGGCAGACTAACTGAAATTTCTTGACCAGTGCTAATGAATAGAGTCATGTATATTTCCTGAAGAAAGAGAACACTGCAGAAATATCACAAAATTCCAGAAACGCTACAATCACCACTTATTTTATGTGGAAAGGCAAGAGGCTACAGAGAAAAAAGCCAGGTGGCTTCATAACAATTCTGGCTCTGACTGAGGCAAGGATAGAGATATTCCAGTTATTTCACAGGTCTACAGGCAATATTGGGCCCAAAGCTTTTGTGTTGCACTATTGAGTGACCTAATCAAATGAGCACCCTCAGATTTACAATGGAACTTTAGACCAGGGTGTAGAAGAATGATGTGATTTTGCATAAAGATGAATTATGAAGGAATTCCTGGGTGGCTCAGTTGGTCGAGCATCCATCGTTGATTTCAGCTAAGGTCATGATCATATGGTTGTTGGGATTGAGCCCATGTTGGGCTCTGAGCTGACAATGCAGAACCTGCTTGGGATTCTTTCTCTCCCTCTCTGTTTCTCCCCTGCTGATGTGCTCTCTCTCTCTCTCTCTCTCTCTCTCTCTCTCTCTCTCTTGCTCTTGCTCTCTCTCTCTCTCTCTCTCAATATAAATAAATAAACATTTTTAAAAAGATGAATTCAGAAGACACATCGGGGGGATAAGAAAGGACTCTTCATTTCATTTGTCAGCACTGCAGAAGTATGCCATTAAACCTTATCAAATCCAAATTAGTCATGTCCAGTCCAGGTCATCATCAGCACCAGGAGAATCAATAAAGATTATATAATGGATCCTTTAATTATTGTAGTCTAATTCTTTTTTTAATTTTTTAATGTTTATTTTATTTTTTTTAATATATAGTTTATTGTCAAGTTGGTTTCATATAACACCCAGTGCTCTTCCTCACAAGCGCCCTCCTCCATAGCCATCACCCCCCTTCTCCTTTCCCCCTCCCCCTTCAGCCCTCAGTTTGTTTTCAGTATTCAAGAGTCTCTCATGATTTGCCTCCCTCCCTCTAATTCTTACATTTGTTGACTGGATTGTTGGCAGAGCCTCCTAATTGGTTTTTCTTAACTGTGGTGACACACTGTAAGGTAGCTTCCATGCTCCCCAGCTTCCTGGCATTCACACCTTTGTGTAATCTTTCTCAATTATAGGCATGGTCTGGGATGGGCTCCTGACCAAAGCATTTTGGCAAAGTAATGGGATGTCACTCCCATGATCATGTCATGTTGTACAAGACCCTGTACTACTAATGGACTTGGTTTAGAGTTTGTCTGTCTCTACCTTTCTCTCTCCCTCTTTTTCTTTCTTTAGCTTTGATGAAGACAGCTACATGAATCCTACAGCTTTAAGAAAATGAATTCTGTCAACAACTAGAGGGAGCTTGAAAGCAGACCTCCAGATGAAAACCCAGCCCTGTCTGACAGCTTGACTGCAACCTAGAGAGGACCCAACTGAACTTGTCCACTCCTGACTCACAGAACCTGTAAGATAATACATACATGTTATTTTAAGCCACTAACTTTGTGGCAATTTGTTACACAACATAGAAAATTGATATACTGATGTCACCCTCTATTCTCAATAATATATATTCTCAGCATGGCTGCCAGAGAATCCTGTTTATAAGTACTTTCTCTATTTAAAACCCTCCAGTGGCTTTTCAACACAGAAAAAAAGCCAAAGTTTATACCATGGTTCACAGGGCCACATGTGCCACATTGCCTCTCTCACTGATCTATTGCTTTCATTGCCCAGTTTATCCCTCCTGGCCATCCTGCCAACTCTCCAACATGCCAGGCACACTTTCTGGGCCTTGGTACTAATCTGAATGGAATACTCTTCCTTCCGATACCCACATATCCCATGCCTTCCGCTCTTGAATGTCTTGGCTCAAGATTCACTCTCTCAATAAGGCCTTCCTCGATAACCCTATAAAAAATTGCAACATCCCTCCCACCCCATCACTCCTCGTCACTTTTTGTTGATTTTCTTTCCTCCATAATATTTACACCATTGGATAATGTGTTTTATTTATTTGCTTATTGTCTATCTTCCTGCAATAGGCCATAAACTACATGAACACAGGAACTTTTATCAGTTTTGTGCACTGTTTTATCTCCAGCACCTAGAACATATAGTATATTGTCAATAAATATTTGTTGAAATAAATTTCAAAAATGCATCATGAAATCTGCTTTTAGGTTATATTTCCAAATTAAAGTAAAAATTTCCATTTAAGCATCACAGAAGCATCATCAAAAATTCTCAAGCCTATTATCTAGATAATCTGCCATATGACCAAAGGCATGGACCATTTCAGAAAAACAAATTTGTGCTGTGGAAGAACACCAAGATCACCCTGACTCACTGAAACCCACCACACATTCAAGTTTTCCTTTGGTTTTACAGATCTGGCACCCAACTCTACTACCATAAGATTAGACTTCCCAATAGGGAACTGACATAAAACTAAAGCACCAAAATCAAGATACTTTCCACGTGACACAGTTGGTCTCAAACCAAAGTTCTATCAACGAACTTTTTCTGTATGGTTATGAAATGAGAAAACTTGTTCCTTTAAGCAATCATAAGAATAATTTTGCCAGCACCTACTTGTCACTAACTGGCACAACTGGATCTCAAAGGCTTTGGGTCTGGAATCTTATCCAACATTTGGGGAGCAGCAAGAGTCCAGGCTTGGTCCTATGGCCCAGTCACTAAGCTGAACAGGACTTGTGGGGCTGAGAAGGGTCAGGACACTTCTATAGCTGCTGTGTAGCAGCAGAAGTGCAATAATTTCACACAGATTAGAGAATAATTGTTTGAGAAAAGAGAGCCTTGGGGTAGTGGAAAGAGAGTGGATCTTAGAGTCAGAAAGACCTGCTTAGTTTAAATCCCAACTGTGGTCCTGACCTCCTGACCTTTGGGAAATTATAACTTTTCAACTCCATTTTTTAATTTCTAAGATGGGAATGTAGTTCCTGCCTCATGGAGTTGCTATAATAAATGAAGGTGATAGTAAGTGTAAATTCCTCAGAATGGTGCTGACCCAAAGTAGGGGCTTGGTCAATGGCAGCTATTATTAATAATAAAGGTACATTAAGGAACAACGTCAAGCATTGCATTAATGGTGTGGAATAAAAGCAAAAACTAAAGAACAGGTCTGAGCAGTGCGTTATTGGTGTGGCAATAAAAAGAGCATGGCTACATTTGAATAAAAAGATGTAGATTCCCAAGTGAGAGCACAAAGCTGTCTTCATATACATACAATGTAGACATTTGCTCATGTATGTATTTGCCCTTTTTGCGACCCATATGGATGATGACTGAATAGCAGAATTTTCTACACTATGTATTATACTGTTTGGTTGATGATTCATGTTTCTATGTAACTAGAGAACCAACGTTCTGCCTGGTTTTTAGTTCATTTATTTGTGGTTTAGTGTAGATGTACTTCTCTGTACTGGCAGGATGGAGTAGGTGGCTTCCAAATTCCCCTCAAGCCCCAACTCCAGGAAAAGCTTCATTTAGAATACTTTTACTTTATTAGAGTAAACTTCTGGAGCATGCACAGACTAACAGAGACAACTTAACCTTTCATACTCACATCACACCTGGCAAGAAAACATTGCCCCTATATTAGGTGAGGGATGTAGCAGCATGAGAGACCCCACTTCCCAGAGCCTGTACTCTACTGCTACCATCACACAGAGCAAAGGAGTCCCATAGGGACCTTACAAGCTGATCCAAACAATAACCAGACTCTCCAGCTGGGGTAAAGGCTCTCAGCTGGGTGTGGTTTCTAGAAACAGCTTCCTGGATCATGGCCATATTTTCTCAGCATGTGCTGCTTCAGTAAGGTTTGCTTTCCTATGGTTCCTTGCAATGGGGGTGGTGATAGCACCAAGGTAACAGCACCCCACCATGGTGTCATGAAAGCCACAAAGCCTCCCACTTTGGTCCCTTTGTTCCTCTGGTCAATGACTTTGTGGAAGACTCTCTAGTGCTATCAGAATCTCACCTACCTTTACAGCCCTCCACTGTGCTGACCCCTTGGGAAAGGCAGTGGTCCAGACAGGGCTTCTCAAGCCCACCCTTGCTACCTCCTGCTGTCATGGCTATCTGCAATGCAGGAGCAGATACAGTGAATGGAGAGGAGAGTCTACTAGTTCCCGTACTTTGGGATTTCAAGATAAGTTAAATTTTCCCAAATAAAAGCATTAACAAAAAGCAACTGCAATCTAATAACAGAAAACAGTACCATTTAGGCTTTATAGTCACACTATCTAGGTTGCATCCAAATTAGACACTTAAGAGTTGTGGGACCTTGGAGAAGATGCTTAACTAGGCTATGCTTCAGCTTAGTCTCTTTACAATGGGGATGGTAGCTGTACTCCCCTCAGAGTCCTCTCCTAAAAATTACAGATGAATTATCTGCTACATGCAGCCAAAGCACTTA